>CM028378.1:6317192-6835189 GCA_013146195.2 Codonopsis lanceolata | reverse complement strand
GCTTGTTCTGAGTGGATTTTGTATCCAAAATGGGAACCAAGTGGTCATGTCGTTATCCCTTATTTCGTGGATAATGTGATACGGAACGCATTACCTTTCCATTCTCATTCTCCCCTTTTATCTTTGTGGAAAATATGTATGCAAGAAAGATATCAAGGACGCCCCACTTATGGATTTATTAAAATGGCCTTATGGCCCAATCGATCAAGCATGGAGCTTGGGGTTCCCCGCATCAAGCTTATCCCTTGCTTGAAGTGGGATATCAGAATGAATCATCCTCTCCATTCCCCGTGATTCTCCCTTTTTGGGGAGAATGTGCGAAATGCAAAGAGGGAATGTTCATGGGCCCCACCGGATCCAAAGTTTTAGAGTCGCCACCTTTATTTTAAAGCAAAAATAAAGAAAACCAAGAGAAACCGAGATTTTTTAAAGCTAAGTTCGGGGCTAAGTTACGAGTCGGGAAGGTGCTTGGCACCCAACCTCAGCCTTTCTTCCAAAGGCTGCTATCAAGTATGCTCATTGTTATATTAATCTAGCAAATAAATAAGGTCTTATTTTGACAAGGGAAAATTAAACGATGATACATCGTGGCATTACATTATTTACTTTGACCTCGCAACGCTCCTTCCAATAATTACAACACATTTATTTATATATTTGGCGCCATTATAATGCGCTTTTACATAAATTTTTCCTCCTAATCTAACCCAATCCCAAGCGAAGACCGCTTTATCCGCTTTTATGGGCTACATTGTCCTGCCGATTTAAAATACAACTTTTGAAAATAAATAAAAGAAAGAAAATACAAAATAAAATAAAATATACGCCTAAAGGTATTACCTTAGAATAAGGGCCAGGCGTCATTTCCTGCCCTCCTCTGAGTGAAGTTTTTGCTCCTGAGTGAATTTTGAATCAATGAACCCGAATTGAACCTGATTTGAACCCTTACTTGCCGATTTGATTGACCTGTTTATTTGAGGTCGATGTCAACTCCTGCAGAGCGAAATTTATTTGATTGGTTTTGGCTTTTTCGATTGGGCGGAACCTGGGACTTAAGTTTGAGCTACTTTTTACCAGATTCTGTTGGTAGAATCAGAAAGAACATGTGCCGCTTATGCCAGATTTTCGTGTATGTGTTTTTGTATTTATGTGTGTGTGTGCGCTGTGTGTGTGCCGAGAGAGAGAGGAGTATATTGTGTGTGCGTGAGGGAAATAGGGAGTGGGGACGGTTGAGTGAGGGAGTATATATATGTGAGTGTGTGCCGGCTGTGAGTGAGAGAATTGAGGGAGGGGCGGCTGGGTAGTGGTTTTTTATGAGAGAGAGAGAGGAAGTGTGGGTGAGAAAATTTTTGAGTGAGAGATTGAGAGAGGGCGCTGGGAGAGTGAGGGAATGAGAGAGAGTTAGTGGGTGAGAGAATTTGTGTCTTAGAGAGTCCGAGAGAGCTGGGAGTGGTAGTATATATATATAGGTGGATTAGGAGTTAAGAAAAAAAAGGGGGCAACCGGCGGCTCACTTTCTTTTTCTTTTTTTGTTTTCTTTCTTTTTTTGTTTTCTTGTTTTTTCGTTTCTTTTTGCTTTTCTTTTTTTTTTCTTCTTTTCTTTTGTTTTCTTTTGCTTTTTTTTTTTTGTTTTATTCATTTGCTTGATTCTTTTTTTTTTTTTTACTTTTTTTCCTGAAGCATACAAAAGATAATTAGTAGTTTATTTTGCAATATTTAATTGACAATATAAAATAAAGTCAGGAATTTGGTGGGTTTACTGGTAGTTGAATAAAATCTTTATTTATTTTACAGATATAGAAAATAAAACAAATTTGACATGTCTTGCTATTTGTGTGGATTTTCTCGGCTTTTTTAGTTTGAAACAGTTAAAGACATCATTAACAAGAAATGAAAGAAAAGTGGGAAACTATCTATCCCTATTAATTACAAATTTTGGTCTTATACCCCCAAAATAAAATGACATAATGAATGCATGTATGTACAAATATACAAAGTTACAGAATAAAGTGAAAAAGAAAAATGAACTGAAATAAAATAATAATATAGAGTTTTAAGTAAAGCCCAAATTTTTATTGTCCCCGCCTAAAATAAAAAAAAACATTACATATATATCATATATATATATATATATATATATATATATATATATATATATATATATATATATATATATATAAATGTTGTTTGAAAATTTTTGGTCTGGCCAGTACGCTTGCGTTGTATGCTCGGCGATACCACACCCTATTCGAATGCTTTAAGGGTATCAATGGAGTTTCCAAAGAAATATACTTAGACTGCCTTATATATATACATATATATTTATTTATATATATATATATATATATATTTTTTTTTTTGAATTTTTTTTATTTGATTGATTTTTTTAATACTCGAACATGCCCAGAATGTATATCTGAACGAGACGCTGGCGCCGGATGGAGGATCATATCCACAAATATAGCCACGGCCGTAATGGAAACACTTTATTGAAATGCGTAAATTAATATAACGAGCATACTGCAGCCAGAAACAAAGAAAACAAAAAAAAAAGTTTTATTTTATGAGTCTAGCCCTCCGTTTTATTTAAAATAAAACAACTCCCCAGCGGAGTCGCCACTGTGAGGTTCCCGTGACGTGCCCCCGCGCCTCGTTGGGGTGCGCACGTGCGGATGCGGACACCACCGCCTCGCTCCACCCTCCCTTGTTTGGGGAAGACGAAATCCAAAGTGCGAGAGGAGTGTCGTCTATATTAGCACGTTGAATGTGCCTCTGCTGCCTTGAGTGGATTTTGTATCCAAAATGGAAACTAAAGGCTTCCTCATGTCAGGTTATCCCTTATTTCGGGGATAACATGATATGGGAATGCATTACATTTCCATTCTCATTCTCCCCTTTTATCTTCAGAGAAAATGTAGAAGTGCAAGAAAAGATATTGCGACGCCCCACTTATGGATTTATTAAAATAGTCTTATGGCCCAATCGGATCGCTATGGAGCTATGAGTTTCCCACATCAAGTTATCCCTTGTTTAGGGATACCAGATATGGGAATACATCACCCCTCCATTCCCAGTATCTCCCTTTTTTGGGAAAACAGAAAGTGCAAAGAGGGAATGTTGCGAGGCCTCACCGATCTGAAAGTTTTAGAGTCGCCACCTTTATTTTAAGGCAAAAATAAAGGAAAACCGTAAAAGAAAACCGAGATTTTAGAAAGCGGGTTCGGGGCTAAGTTACGAGTCGAAGGTGCTAGGCACCCAACTCGCCCTTTCGCTCTCAAAGCGTTTTTGGTCAAGTATGCTCATTGTTATATTAATCTAGCAAATAAATAAGGTCTTATTTTGACAAGGGAAAATTAAATGATACATTCGTGGCTACATTATTTACTCTCGCACTGCCTCCTTCCAATAATTACAAACACATTTAAGAATATTTGGCCATTATAATGGCTTTTTTACATAACTTTTCCTAATCTAATCCGGCAAAGACAACGGCTTATATTGGCTACATTGTGCCGGATTTAAAATACAACTTTTGAAAATAAATAAAAGAAAAATACAAATGAAATAAAAATACGCTCTTAAAGGAATTACCTTTTAGAACTGCGGTGGTGTGCTCGCCCTCCCTCCTGGGAGAGGAGTCTTTTTGTTTTGAATTGAATTGAACCGATTGAATTGAACCGGATTGTCGCTTGATTTGATTGATGTTTTGAGGTTCGAGCTTGTCAACTCCGAGCGCAGTGACCGCTTTATTTGGGTTGGTTTTGGCCTTTTTGGGCGGAACCTAGACTTAAGTTTTGACTTTTTAGCTCTTTACCCTGCGTAGTAACGGCTTATTTTGGGATTTTTGGACTGGGAATTAAGGTGGATACCTAACAACTAGGCTAGGGATCACTTATAACCCATGGGTTTTTGATTTGGCGTAGTTTGGATGGGGTTTGGAGATTTTAGGGGCTTCCACTCACCTATCTCGCACCTCTCGCATTCTAAGGATATCGGCGATCGCAGGCGTAGCCGCTGCGATAAAACCGCTGCAAAAATTGAACACCGAAATGAGAGGCCGGGGTCTCTATTTATACCGGCGAGTAGGACGCTACCGAATTCTTGAATTTGTTTCCCGTGCATTGGCCGCTTGTACCTTGCGCTTTAAAGCTTGTACTGAATTGATCGTGAGAGAGCATGAGAGACATGCTTGGTGCGGCACCAAGCCTTCTATTGGCGGCACCAAATGCTTTTGCAACTTTGGAAATTTTGCACTTTAGCCCCCAAGTAGCTTTCACAAGATCCCGCTTTTCTTTCGCATTTTTGACTTCTCGCAACTCGACATTTGTTAAGTTTTAACAGCTTCTTGATATTTTATGTCAGTCACATACCCGGGGTACGAAATTGGGGTGTCTACAACCATATTCGAGCAAATATCAAAAAAATGGGAGAAGGCAAAAATACACCGCCCCCAAGAGTCACGAACAATACCTCCACCACCACTCAAACCAGGGTTACCGCGACTAGCTCCGTCGGTATTGAGTTTAACACAACCCAAAGGAGGTTTAGACCAAACAACTTGGTGAACCGATATTTGTTTCTTCCAGCCATGTGAGATAGAAGGGTTGTTAAAATCGACAATGCGATATTTGGCCACAATCAATATATTCTTAAAATCGGAATTAATGTTGTTAATAACCACGGATATAGGGACCCGATTATTGTCATTAACAACATTGTTACGAAATTTCCAAAGATGCCAAAGAATGATGGAAGGGAGCAGGATGAACGGAATGGCCTTACTATGGAACTACCACGAGAAGCACCTTTGTTGAATCGACTAGCCTGAACAGGGACCCCAAAGAGCCTGTGAAAGTGCGACCAAATAGAAGAGGCAGTGTTACTAGAGAGAAAAACGTGCACAAAAGTCTCCATACAACCATGAGCACAACAGGAACACTTGGACGCCAAGGAAATGCCTTTATATCGGAAGCCCTCATCAAGAGGGAGTTTACGAAGAAACAATCGCCAAATAAAGACACTAATATGCCTTGGCAGGGCCTTGTGCCAAATAAATCCAGAAGATAACATGGAAGGGTGAGCCGTCCTGATCAAAGAGAGAGCGAAAGAAAGGGTGAAAGTTCCAGAAATTGAAGCAGACCAATAAGGGAGATCATCAGAGTCATTCAGAGATATGAGTTGATCTTTAATTTTGAGCAAATCTGTCGAGGGCAGCACGGCCTGATCAAGATTAAGTAAAAGCTCCATGGCCGTGATGATATTGCAACCTGAAGGCTTACCAATGTGAGAACCAAAAATCCAATTATCAAACCAGGGAGAGCACATGCCGTTACCAATGATCCAAAAAATGTTAGGATCAGTGACGTTACGCACCTTAAACATGCGTTTCCAAGCGTGAGAACCTTTAAGAGAAGCTTGAGCAATCTGGGAAGGATGGAGATTGGAGCAGTAATGGGCTTTCAAGAAAGAAGACCAAAGATTGGTAGAAGTGCGAAACCGCCACCAAAGTTTAATACCGTAAGCTTTGGTGAGATCAGGCATTCAATGCACACCGAGTCCCCCTTCAGCAATGGGTCTACAACAAGATTTCCAATCAATCCAGTGGCATTTATTTTTTCCATCGAGATGGCCCCAGAAGAAATTAGAGCATAACTTGTCAATTAAGGAGCTAACCGAAGCTGGGGGCTCGAGGGAAGCAATCATGTAGCTAGATATAGAATGGAGCACATGATTAATGAGAGTAATACGACCGACAGAATTAAGGAAGTTCCCAGTCTAGGAGGAAATACGGTTCTGCAGATTATTAACAAGATTATCAAAAAAGTGGCGCTTCTTACAACCAAAATAGAGCGGACAACCAAGGTAGGAGAAAGGAAGAGAACCAGCATTGAAACCCAACACCGCATTTAGCATTTGCAGACAACTAGCATTAGTGGAGGGAGCCGTGTAAAAAAACACTTGGAGCTGTTGATAAGCTGACCTGAAAAATCTTCATACTCTTTAATAATATTCTTGTGATGGATAATGGAATTTTTGCTGCCATTACAGAAGATGATGAAGTCGTCGGCAAAAGCAAGATGGGAAACAACAGGCAGCCACTGACAGTGGAATAAATGGAGGAGGAAACTTGCTGCTGAAGTTGATCGAGTCTTCGACTAAAATAATCTGCCGAAATGATGAAAAGACTCGGAGAAAGAGGATCACCCTGACGAAGGCCATGAGAAGAGGAAAAACACCCAATAGAGGCCCCATTAATAAGAACTGAAAACCAGTTATCAGAAGTGAGACGCCATATAAGGTCTATGAAGATCTCGTGGAAGCCAAACTTGCGCAAAACATTGGTGAGGAACACCCAAGAGACACGATCGAACGCCTTGGCCATGTCAAGCTTTAGAACAACATTAGAACCAGGAACCTTCTTCCCCAAAAAACACATCATCTCTTGAGCAAGCAAGACATTATCCTGAATAGTGCGCCCTTTGGTAAAAGCACTTTGGTTTCCTGACATAATGTAGGGTAAAATATTTATAAATGTATTCATAACTCCCAAAAGGAGACTGATGCAAGTTTGTAATAATATAGATACAGATATATATATATATATATATATATATATATATATATATATATATATATATATATATATATATATGTTTAAATACTTTATTTTATCTGTTAAATAAATATAATAAAATCATATTTTAGCCAAAAAACTTGTTTTGAGACCGAAAGGACGAGTTGGGTGCCTAACACCTTCCCACCTCGTATCTTAGCCTCCGAACCATTTTTACAAATTTGGTTACATTTGGTTTTTCTTTGTTTTTCCTTAAAATAAAGATGGCGACTTTGTTGTACAACATCTTGAGTCCACAATGAGGCCGGGCATATTCCACGAGCTCTTTACAACGTTTTTTTTCGTTCTTTTTAATTTTGTTTTCCCCTAAACAAGGGAAGATGAAATGAAAAAAAACGTTGTGTTTCTTCAATTTCGTTTTCCCCTAAACAAGGGAGGATGGAATGCAAGAAACCCCGGGGCACTCACAAGTGCACATTAAAAAATTAAGAGCTGAGTAGCTTTAGATTAATTTACATACTTTTAATATTTCAAATCATCCAAAATTCTTATGGGTACTTTGAAAAATAATTTTAATCAAAGCCAAGATGGGTTATTTTTATTCACACCCAATTTCTAGGTTTCATTTCATTAACATATAAATAAATGACTTCTTTTTATTGTGGTCCAATTTCAGTTTTATTTTTGATTGATTACAGATGTCAAATGGGGACATATTTGAGAAAAACCATGATAAATTGGACTTTTAGTTCTTGGGAAAGAGGGAAAGACTGGAGGATTCAAACCAATGTTTATGAGAATGGAAGCACAAATGTTGGGAGGGAAGAGAGGTATGGATTATGGTTTGACCCACGTCATGTAAGTATCCCCTTAAAAACCTTAAGATGTTGTTCTTTTCAGTGTTATTATTTTTTGTTACAGTTGTATGCTCTGTTTTTTGAACATAACATTATGTGTGTTTTGATGGTTATGGGCCATGGTCATATCTCTAACTAAATCTGATCAATTTTCTATCATAATGGTCCATGGGGTTATTACTTGCTAACATATCTCTAACATATATCATGCTTCACCTTTGTACAGTTGTTGGTATAAGCATGATTTCTATCATGATTTCTATAAGTCAAGTTGAACAAATCATAAATCTATTTCACCTTTTCTCTATCTCATCAAAATAACTAATTGTAGAAAGCACTAAAAGTAGCACCGGAAGCTCTTACTAACTGCCGAACACTAACTGCTGATCTAAATATATCAAAGTCTCAAGTTCAGATGGCAGTCGGCAAAAGATATTGTTAGGGGAAAAAGCCATAACTCAAACTAAGAAAGAAACTCAAACCCAAAAACTTGTAAGACAGAATAGGCTGCAGATTTCTTTAGTACAATGGTTGGATGCCTATTTGGATAGTCCTAAAGTAGAAGCTGATGTATTTGGAATTGGTCCATTGGATTACTGGAAAAGGAAATTTCATAGGAAGGTGATGTTTGGCAACTGACTTTGGTATTTGTTTGTTTATGTTAAGCAAGGTTTAGCTAGAACAATTAATAAATAAGAAATACAGGCTAGAATTAAAATTTCATGTTTCTGTTCAGGTACTATGTCTACAGTGACCAGATGTTGGTCTTCTATTTGGTACCATGCATGGTTTATGGGTTGAGGAGTAGGAAGAAAGAGAAAAATCAAAATGCAATTCAATCCCATTTTTTGTGAAGAAAGATAGACTTACAATTTCCGGCGGATAAGGCAGGGAACCGGCGACGACACGATTCCGGTGGAGAGGAAAAAGAAACTGATTTTCAAACACAAACTTGGAAGAATTAAAAACAAAACTGATTTTCAAACCCATGAACACTAACAGTTATATCAAGCTTCAAATTTATTTTGATAAATCAAATTCCCATGCACACTAAAAATTAAAGTACTTGGATTTATATGCCATCTATTCTCTATGCCTACTTGTGGTTGATTAGGCTGCTGCTAAAGTTGAACATCACACAAATTGTTGTTGATGGAAATACTTAGATTTTATTCATTTCACCAACCCTTTCACTTCTTCCGGCTGCTTTTTTGATTTGTGATGTAAGCATTACCCCAGCTCACGAATAAAGATAAATTATTCCATGTTATCGATTCGACATTGGAGGGTCAATACTCGATGAATGAGAAACTTATAATCTGTCATTTTTAGATGGTTGGCGATATTACCCGGTCAGAAACCTAACGATTTTGATACGACCCTAACGGTTTCGGATCAATTATTAAACTTGTACGTTTTTTCCCCCACTTATGAGGCTTTCACGGTTTTTTCAACGTGCTATACGATTTTTTCGGTTAATTATACTAGTCCCGTATATTACTAACTATACTAAATCATATGAAAGACGTTTTTCGGTCCAACCCTAAACGATTTCGATTTGGACCTACGGTTTTCGACCCTATTAACATCTCTACTCCTAAGTCCCAAAACATATTAGGCAAGTTCCCTCCTAGGTGGTGGGGTCACCTTTTGCTGGGGGCAGACCCTCCCTTCCACGGTTCCATGTGCTTGTGAAGAATAATATCACGAAACTTCTTAGAGTAGTATTTACTAGTATTAGTTGTTTTCGTTACAAAATAATTGTTTTGTTTAACTAAATAGTGAATACATAAATTGAAAATTTTGACTCTATTATAAACAGTGATATAATATACAATTTCTTTTAAAATTCATGTGCCTCATCGTTAAAGCAAAAAAAAAAAAAAGGAAGTAATATGGTAGAAAAAATTGAATACAAGACAATAATTTGGTAACCAATCGAGTATTTATTAACGGGATTTTCTTGGTATGATAGTGCATCCATTCATACTTGTCAAGCAAATGGACTCGAACCTAATTTAGGCTCGTTAATAACGAGCTATGATAACTGTCCATATATTGACTTAAAAATAAAATATTTATCTTTAATACATATGCTTGACACATGTAATTTATCTTTAATTTTGTTTGATTATTTACTATTATTTATATGTTGAATTATGTTAAATCTTTCACAGTAGTCGGACTAATCCTTGTGTCGTCATCTGTGCTTATGGGAGCGAGTTGCACTTATCCTTTTGTAAAAGCCCGAGACCAAGAATCCAGTTTGCTATATATAGTCCACGTACTGACCCATTAAACATGCATTGGCCCAAACGATACATGATTCAAGAGGTGGCTCCCACCACACTTGATGTGACATTTTGGCCGTGGTGGCTCATATGGGGGACCAAGAGGTGATATCATTTGTAATAACCCGAGTCTGATCCCCACTATATGAAGTACATTCAAGTCTCAAATATACCCGATTTGGGATCGAGGGTATTACAATGAGTCGTTACAATTTCTACCATGAGTATTTCTTAATAATCAAATTTATATTTCTTGTTAACTAAAATTATTCAAGGGTTTTCACTTTTTTATTGTTCAAGTTCCATATCCACCAAGAACATCCACCGAATCCAACAAAATAATATTCCCTCCATTTCGAGTAAAGAATCCACTATTCTATTTTGAGATGTTTCACTGAAAGAGTTAACTTTGAAAAATGAAAGCATAAAAATACTATTTTATTACTAATGAACTACTAAACGTTATTTTCTTTTAAAAAAAATAGGAATAATTACAAGCCGGTACATTTTTGGAAACATGTTTTCAAATTAATCCACCTACTTTTTGCACATTTCTTTTAGGTACAAATTTTGGACGAAAGTACTAATCGGTATGATTCTGATTCTCCTTCGTTGTTTAGATGCAATCAAAATCTTTGATAGTGATGGCTCCTTGGATCTTTGCATTATCGATGAATACGAAAACATAACTCCTATGTTAAACCTCACCTTCTGTTCGGATGTATAAGTAATTATGATAAGTCAATGAATTATCATGCTAAACCTATAGCTTTTCTCTCTCTTAGTCTTAGTTTTGGGAAGTTATCGATACAATGAGTCGGCCGTTGTTTCCATTGACTTCACCAATTTCAACAACCTTGCGGCGGTTTCCCGGTGACTATTTTTTCTTAATAGTTAAGTTGGCGTAGCGTTAAATTTGCCTTAATGGATATAAAATTATGATAAGTCTCCTTCACCAACAGGTAAGAAATTAACAATTCTCGAAAATGGCCGACCAATACAATCAAGACCTCGAAGTTGGTTTGATCGGGTTTAACCCGGCTAAATAGTGACTTGAAGAGATATTAAGAATGCCGTCTTTGATAGATGCGAAGAATCCGAACTCCATAAGTGAGAGGATGGAACCAATTAAAAGAATGGGGGCTCGGGTAGCAGGAGAGAAAATGATAGTAATGGAGAAGCTCTTTGGAACTTATGGGGCTAACTGCGTCTCCATTCTCCATTTTTCAAATGTAAAAACAACACGAGGGAAAGTTGCTTGTAACGTGATTTTGACTTTGACCGTAAATTATTTTTGGTTGTTTTTAGGTCATTTTAATATCCGCACTTAAAAATAATTATTCTATTTTCGATGCCTAGCGATTGATTTCGATGCTGCGATTGATTTCGATGCTCATCGGCATAAATCGATGCCAAAACTTTTTTCAAATAATGGTGGGCATCGCATTTTGGCAATCGATGCCAAAACCATCGAGTTTTTGGCATCGAATAACGGTGGGCATCGGCAATAATGGTGGGCATCGGCATTTTGGCATCAAGAATCGATGCCAACTGCGCAAGCATCGAAATATTTTGGCATCGGATGCCAAGTTTTCATTAATGGCATTTTTGTCATTTGGCAAGCAATTTGTAGTTATATGAAATGTCCAAAAATTGATAGATGAAAAGATGTTTTAAATTGTTTAAAAAAAATAATAACTTCCAAATAAAAACTCTTTACCCAAAACATTGGGACAGAAACTCAGAAAGCCACACTCTTCCAAGTTCCAACGGAGGGCATTGATGAATGTACAAGGACGGAAATATTTGTATAAAATCATCGCGACAAGACTCAAGAGACAAATACGAAAATACTCTTACAAAATCGCGTGACTTTGACAAGAGTCTATACATGGGTAAGGAGATGTTTGTTCTATTTCAATTCCTCACTTCTTTTTTCTCCACTTTCTATTTCCCCATAATACGTAAAAATAGAAACTACAACCCCCCTAATTTTACATTGGAAGCAACATTCATAACAAGCCATTATGTAAATATTATATATATATATATATATACGTATTCATGTATATTCTATATTCTATACAATGATGATAAACTATTAAAATTATAAGCATGTTTATATTCGGCGGATGAAGAATCAAAAAGATAAATAAGGAGGAAATAAGTAATGACGACTTAAAATTTTAAGGCTGATGGAGCCACTCTTGAATTGCAGAGCGGAGCGCGTGGTTTGGTACAAGATTGCTGTTACCAAGCTTGAGGTTGGTCATGGGCGAAGTGTCGTGACCACTATCCAACCATCCTCTTAGAGCCTCGGCCTCGTACGTGTATCCATCAGCAGCTACTACCGGATCTTGCATAATTTCCTGCAAATTGATTGAAATTATCCTTGAGAGTCCAATATAGGAAATCTTCAGCATAAGAGTCATATGCAAACACAATAGCCCACATCAGAAATAAGCCAATTTCCTCTGAAACATCTAAAAATTCTGTAACGGGGGGTGAAAAGTGGTGTTTAGAGTTTGAATTTTGGTTTTCAGAATTGAGTGGATTCCTAGTAAGAAATTTGCTCCCAGGGCTCACTCATTCATCCTTCTTAAGCCTTCAATCAAGATCTTTATTCTATCATATCTTCTCGCCATTCCCCCTATCCTCTCCTTGACTAACTTATACGCAAATTATGCATGTTAAGTGAATTCTTGAGAATACATGTAGGTGGAGCCTTAATTTCAGCAAGTACTACGTGCTTTAGCTATTCGTTACAACTAAGAGATACAGGTACAGCCAAATTTATGCACAACAGATGTAGAATGATAGAATAGAGAAGAGTCAGAAGTTCAAATGAGGAAACCAATGGGTACTATAGCTAAGGACAGAAAGCCAACCTGAAAGATGGGGCAAATAAAGTAGTGCGGAACTTGGCAGCGCTCTTCTGAACCCAACCTGAATGACGAGACTCCACATGATACTTTCATTGGCTCAAGCACCCTCCACACCTCCAAGGCAAGGTCAGGCCGATTCCTGCGCTCCTTCTGACAGCAACTCAATGCTAGGTGAGCCAATTGTTTTGCCTGTACAAATGGCCAGTCACCAGCTGCAGGATCCAAAACACTATTCAGACGTCCTTCATCTAGTGCAGATTGCACTTCCTTGCCAATCTTGAAGGCCGGCATTCCAGTCAATAACCTTAATAAAATAATTCCAAATGAATACACATCTGACTTTGGAGTAAGCTCTCCCGTGTCAATGAACTCCGGGTCTATGTATGCAAATGTACCCTTGGGATCAGTTTTGCAACACAACGTTGTGTTATTGCTCGAAAACTCATTTTGAGAAAGCACACGACAAATTCCAAAATCACTTAGTTTGCTAACAAAGTTGGCATCAAGGAGAAGGTTAGCAGGCTTGAGATCACCATGCACTACGTTGCAGGAATGGAGAAAAACAAGAACAGAGCATAGCTCTGCAGCAATGCGGATTCGGGTTTGCCATGATAATGGGCGACTGTTATCCTTGCAGTTGAGTCGATCTTCAAGGCTTCCGCATGGGAGATACTCGTAAATGAGTATCCAAGCTTCTGGGCAGGCTCCAATTAGCGTGATAAGGTTCGGGTGCCTCAATTTACTCAAAACATTAACCTGCTCAAGAAAACATCAGAAGTTGAAATTTCAGACATTTTTCCAACTAAATTGAGAACTGCAAGATAAAATTACAACAATGGGAAAAAATACGGAAGATATAAGCACCCATAAAACATAAGTAATTTCTGTAACCAAAACCAGCTTATGTGGTCTGATACATTGTTATTTCCCTTTAATAGAATGTTACTTGCAGCTTATTTATCTATGATATATAAAGGACAGTGCACCGTGAGCTGCAGCGTCTTACAAGGGCCTACAAAACGTAAGCTTTCCCTTCAAAGGAACGAAGGTTGTTTCCATAAATAGGACACATACCAAAAGGAGTTCCCACAGAACAAGTCCTCACCCAATTCTTACTCATTTATTATAAGTTTTTTTTGGGTAATAAATCTGCCTTATCGCATCTACCAAATCACAGAAAACGCTGGGCACACCCCATGACACATATTAGTAAACAAGAAAACCCTAATATTGAACAGAACCCAGACTAAAAGAAGATTGAAACAACACAACCCCAAAGTTCCGTTTGAAAATAGATCCTGAAATATATATTATTTCATTTTTTATAATCCAAATCCACTTTGTGCCTTCACTACTTACATCAGTGCTCTTCTTTCATCAGAATCTTCCACAATCAAGACCCAGCACCCAGTAGAAGCAAGAAACCTAATCACGCATCATAAGACCCTCTTAACTCAACTCCAAATTTGATACAAAAAATTTCCTAAATTTTAATTTTCCAAGTTAAACTTGGTCCCCATATTAATCCTTGGTCCAGTATGTTACGTAGATGCACACATTCATCTCCGTCTCACTGTGTGAGAATAGGGTGAGTAAGAGAGAGCGTTACATGAGAAGTAGAACGACTGCATTACTTTTACTGAGGAGTGTAAGTAACATCTGCTGCTTGAACAAACCATGAAGTACTCTGTTCAAATGTAAATGTGACTCCAGAAAAGGTTTTAATGAATAGAAATAACTGGGATTGTCGGGGACATTTAGCTCCTTATAAAAACAGGACTTCTTTTGGGACAAGCTAGTATAAAAAGCGAGTGTCTTTTATTAATAACTAATCAGATATCCTGAAACAAGCTTAACCATCTTACCTCCTGTTGGAACTCTGAGGGTCCTTGCAAGCTATGAGAGTGCAACATCTTTATAGCCACTTGAGTATGACGAAGAACGGCCCTATATATACTTCCATAGCCCCCTTCCCCAATCTTCAAGGACAGATCAAAGTTACGAGTAGCTTCCTCAATTTCTGCAAAAGAGAACTCTGAGAAGAACTGAGGCAACAAACAACTGCTAGAACCTGCCTCCTCTGCTTGTTTTTTCCTCAGCTCCTCAGCCATTCTGAGTGCATCATCACGCTCCACCTCCAATTCATCTCGTTCCTTCTTGTACTTCTGCAACAACTCAACAGCAGAGAACATCTTCTGTTCCAAATCCTGCACTATCAGATCAGAACTTGCAATTTGGCTCTCTAAAGATGATTTCTGTTGCAGCGCAGCCTGGAGTTTTTCCATGACTTCCTCCAGCTGCAGCTTTATATTTTCATGTTCTTCTCTACCTCTTGCTATTTCTTCCTCAATTTCTGTTCTCCGTCGCAGTTCTTCCGTGTAAGAGCCTTCTGATGCTTTAGCCTTTCAAATTTAATGGACATATCTTCGTAATTGGCAAAAGATAACTAAGAAAAAAAATTGAGAGCATATTTAACTACAACTTACCCTGCGTATAGCCTCAATTGCATCTTTTTCAGCTTTCCTACGCCTGATAGACTCTTCATATGCATCCCGCCTGGAATTGTCTGCCTCAGACATGGCTTGTAAAAGCTGATCATATAGCTCATCGTCCACACTTCGTTCCTGCTATTGTTTTAAGAACCAATCAAGGTCTTACTAAAATGGTTAAGTTTCAAAGGCTCGCTTCAATGTTAATATATATATATATATATATATATATATATAATGATGTTGTACAGTTTTACGCACTAGTACGCTTGGAGGAGATGAATGATGAAGATCTTCCTTGAAATGAGGACGGGGATTATTTTCCAACTCATTTTCATTTCCTTCATTAATTGCATAAGAGATCAGTGCTGAATCTTCGACCACGTCACTAGAGGAACATGTTGAAAAACGTGAACCAGTTGAAGGACTCCTCCTCGAAATCCCATTCCATTCATCTGATGCCCCACCTGCATTTAACCTGTTGAGAGGAGTTGATCCACCATCGCCAACTGGGGAATATATAGCAGAAATTCTCATCCCATTGTTATAAGACACCACCCTGCGATACTCACGAGCTGGACTAATCACCCACTGTTGACCATTCTGTCTTTCTTCAGTAACAGACTTTGACCTCAAGGAATTAGATTGTCCAGTTTCAGTATTTGCACATGCTTGGAGGGGCAGAGAGGCAATTCCAACATCAAGGCCATCCAATCTGCCTTCCCTATAAATGATACAGTAATTGCATTAGAGGAAACATAGTCAACCAAGTAAACTATTATTTCTTTATATTCCGATTAAGAATGTTCAAGCCATATAAAGCAGCCAAAAAATTTATTTAAGGGCAGTTAGAAGTTAAGCCTTAAATTAAGTAAAAGTTTCTTGTAGTCCCTAAAAGATTCTCCCAAGCAAATTCAGATTAATTTTTAAAGCTAAATATAAAAAGAAAACCGGGCATACCTTGTGTAAATAAGGTTTCCTTTGCAGACATACCAAATGTGACACGATACTGGAGCTTGTAGTCGTACATAGAGGGCTTTTTTGGACTTTGGCTCCATCATTTTCCTACATTGTCAATGCGGGGTAAGCATTCAAAGAATATAGTTCAAAAATAATTCTACTCGGTTAGAAAAGTAGTAACTCATCAAGAACAGAACAAATTAATGCAGATAGCATATTTCATAGATAGTGGCAGCTAATTTTATCATAACACCTAAATAACGCACGACTAATTTTTACAGATAACACGGCATCTTCGAAGCATCTCTTCCTTTTAGAAAGAATGATAAGGCCTTAAAGCCTACGTGAATTGGACGAACCATTTGACTGATGAGGAGCTAGTCACCACTCATAACTCATTTACTTGGGCATGTGCAAGGGTGAAATAAGGACATAGTTAAGAGCTCAAAGAAGATAATATTTTAGGAGTCAAAAGCATTTTTGGTCACTCAACCACTCGGCATTTTAATCTATGTAATTGTAAACCATTAGAAAACAATTCTTAATTTGTTTAAATTCTTGAAGTTCTGTCCATTTACATGCAGAAAGCCATGCCCACTGAAGCGTACAGACTCTTGGATTTATGTTGCATGAACAAAAAGCAAACTAGCACTGTACAAAAGAACTCGTCCCAAGCTTTTCTTCAAGCAATCACACAGGATATACAAAAAGAACGTTTGACTACAACAACTGTAATTGAGTAAATTAAGAATTCCATGGTTTTACTTGGAATATTGTTTATCAGCAGCTGCTCCCATAACAAGGTTCCTGATGTCATGCTGGAGTATGAGTTCAACAATGCCTTTCTCAACAGACTCCATTTCAATACGTATTTCTGTTGCCCGAACCTAAGATAAAAACATCAGCAATGCCAAAAAGAAGGTTAACAAGATCGATCCATTATCAAAAAGAGAAATGGGTAGGTATTCACAAATCTTCAGAAAGAAAACAAGCAGATTATAATACCCCTGCTTGCTGACAAATTGCACAATATCTTTTTAGAAGCTTAAGCATATTTTCCCTCTCGGTCTCATGGTATCCCCTGACTTGATGTTCTTCCAGCTGACTTACTTGAAATCTTGTACCCACTGCAAATTTTAAGCATACATAACTAATAGTGAATATATAGCTCAACATGATTTGAAAAATTAATAGGACTAACAGTTCTTCAATAATCATCTTGTCCATCAAATTTTTGTACCTTGGTCAATAAACAAAAACCAGTCTCAGAAATCATCAAGAGTAAAACAATAGCATGTTTGGAAGTATAGCACCAATATCATCAGAACATTTAATTGAAAATATCGAATCAAAATTATTAGATACAAAATAAATAATACTCCTATATAGTCGAGGCATAAGGAAAGAAAAATTACTGATTGGTATTCTCTCTGCTGGCTGATGAACATGTAAAATGCATATCTTCCGGCCTCCAGAGTTACGTAAAGCCCATTTCAGAGTCGATTCGCTGTCTTTCTCATCCTTCCCAACTGCAACATAAATTGTATCTTTGTTCACTCTAGTAGGCGTGGCTGTTTCCTCCACAATTTCACCCGTACTTCCCATCATCCCCGTAATCTCGACATCCGAGTACCTTACTCGATCGATCCTTTGTGGAGTTGAAGGTGTTCGACTCATCACGGCCATAGAAAATTAGAAACTCACCAACTCTTCAGACCAATCACCATTTATATAGATACAAAAAGCTACATATACATAGGTATATCAGTCAATAAATTGGTCAAATTTCCAATTCCAGCTTCATGTACTTTGATCAACAGAACCACACACACACACACACACTCCCTCCTGGAAACAATTTCTCTCTCTAACCCCAACTTTAACTGCAAATGACTCAATTGCAGTAATAACTACATATGATGTTTTCTCTCCCTAGAACACTCCTATCTCCTACTATCTCACCTTCTCTCACTATATGTATGTCAGTATGTGTGTATCTATATGTATTTCTTCAACCAACAAAAACCCAAAATATGAACAGAAATTGAAATTGAAATTGAAAGAGGGTTGAAATTGATAGGAGATTCCAGCTGAAAAGGGGTGGAATGAGAAGTCTCTCTCTGTAGCTATGATGATGATGATAATAATCTCTGTAAAGGGTTTACCTGTCTTGAGCTACCTAAAAATAAAATTCATTGAATTTATCACTCCATTGACTATGAATATTTTAACATATATATATATATATATGTATGTATGTATATATATGTATGTATATAAGTTAATTTTGAATGAAATTAGTGTTGAAATTTGAGAAATTACAGGTGCATATTCATGGCGGGCTCCATGCCTTTCCCCTCCTCCTCACTGGTTGGTAGCTCTGTAGACAATTTATATTTCCTTCACAATGAAGCTTCTGAGGTTCTAGGGTCTTGGGGGCCCCCTTTTTTCACTTTTATATAGACATCATTACCAAAAAAAAATACTCCGTACACTTTATAATGACTAAAATATTATTGCACACTTAACAATATAATTGGACGTGTTCTCCTTTGATGATTTGATTTATGATTTTGAAATTTCTTCCTCAATGCATGGTACCATCAATTTTCTCGCTATATTTCTTACGGAGTAATTCTTACTATCCGTTTTTAAATTATAGTCTTTCTTTTTTTTAAATCAATTTTAAAATAATTATTTTCTTAAAAAAATATATTTAAAAAAATAATATTATTATTTTATCTCTATTTTTTCTACATATTTTAATTATGATTATATTATTAAAGCATTTTAAAAAATTATATATTACATCAATATTTATAATACAATCAATTTTTTTTAAACGGTATAAAAACAATAATTATAAAAGGAAGGGGTATTATTTCTTCAATCATTATAAAATACATTTAAAAAGAACTTATAATCGAGTTGCTAAATTATGAAGTCAAATGGACCTATGTGAAATAGTATTTAATATTGAAAAAATAAGGCAAAACTATATGCCATATGAAGATTTTAGAGTGGTAATAATTTTTTTTGAAAATAGATATAGTAATCTAAGATCAATGAAGTATAGTCGAACTAATGGGAGGCTACCAAAATAATGAATTTAGATATATTTTCTTAGTCTAAAGTTTCAACGTTCACAGCCTAAAACATGAGTTAGAGCATGTATAATGATTTTGTCAAATCAAACAAAAAATCAAATATAATTAATTAAAAATCAATAAAATATTAATACATTAAATACTCATTTGATTCAAAATCAAAAAATTTCACAATGGTGATACAAAATCCAACACACATACCTCATCATTTTTATCTACATTAATAATGACTAAAACTTAAAAAAATCATAGAAATTTTTTCTGATATCCAAATGAAACAAACCAAGTCTCTATTTATAGGTTAAAACGTGTACTTTAATTCAGGAAAAAAATAAATTAAAACAATAATTTTTTGGTTAAAAATTGGTCTCAAAAGACAAGGAGAGAAAATAAAATACTCTGCACTCAAATAACACTTGGAAAGGGAGTTAGGATTTGACTTTGAGATTCATGAGAGGATTTTTTTTTTTTGGTTAAAATTTAGTTGATTTGTGGATGATTTTTTTAAATTTCTCATCATGGATGATTTGGGTTAGATTTGGAGAAGAATCCCTTTGTCCTTGCTCTTACATCATTTGCTTGGTTTTTGACATTGATTCTAAATCAACACACTAGCTATGACTTGATTCTAAATTATTTCGTACGTTCCAAAATAATTGTCTTATTTAAAAATTTTTTTTAAAATATTACTTTTATCACTTTACTTTTATTTTTTCTTTTTACTTTAATTATGGATCACATATTCATAGGCTTTAAAAGAAACCACACACTACTTCAATATTAATAACGAAGTCAATTTTTTTTAATCCGTGTGTCGGATCAAACATGGTAATAATTTTAAAACGAAGGAAGTACTAAGTTTTCTACACTTGGAACTAAAAAGACCAAAATAAAATAGAGGAGAAGAGCACAAATTGGACCAAGTTTCAATTTAAATTTATTTTTTTGTACTACTCGGTATTTTTCTCCATATCTTACATTTAACTTTTGAGTAAGTCTCTTGTAAAATCGTCTTACTGATCTTGATTTGTAAGACGGAGTTTTACTCTCTTACAGCTCAATCCACCAACACATAGTGTATCAGTTAAAGAGAATTCATCTCATAAAAAATATTCGTAAAACCGTATTATACAAATATTTACTTTAACTTTTTTCTCTTTTCAATCATTACAAAGTTTTTTTTTAAAAAAACTAGTTTTACACTCGTGCGGTAAATGCGCAGATAACAATATTTGTAATTAAATAGTATTCAAGCAAAACGAATAAACAAATCAAAATTAAAAAAAAATTAAGAAAAGTAATGTATTTGACAACTACTTAAATATAATTAAATATATCATTTTATTGGTAATATTATAGATTTTGAAAATTTTCCTTATATACAACTTTTGTCAAAAAACAATTTAGGTGAGTCATCATTTCACAAAGACATAATTGTAAAGAGAGTGGTAAGAATAGTTGTGAGGATAACATTACTCTCAGTATTAATATCTTCAAGCCAGAACGATTTGTTACCATAAAAACTACAACATACAACTGAACAGATTGAATACTAGTTTCTTCAAGAAAAGTCCTACATGTGAGAGTGATTGATCTTGACTTTTGTTAATTGTCATGACATACGATATTACCGATGTAAATTATCTTCTCTGGAAACTTGAAAGACAACATCACATCTGATGGAGACAATTAGGGGTGGCAATCGGGTGTTACCGGATAATTTGGATAAAACAATTATCTATTCAATATAGTTAATGAGTGTTATTGGATATTATCCAATAACACCCACTAAGCTTAATGGGTGTTATTGGATAATATCCAATTCTATCCATTAATAAATGGATATTATCCGGATAATACCCAATAAGAAACATAATATTTTAATTTGTTTTTTACTATTACTTTCCTTCATATATTATTATTCACTAATCACAATACAAAAAAAAAACACAAAATTAGACAAAAAAAACATAAACACACACACACACACACACACACACACACACTCTTACACGCACAAAACTAAACAAAGACACACACACACACACACACACATATATATATATATATATATATATATATATATATATATATATATTTCTATGAGTATAAATTGGAAAAAAAATCATTTGCTTCGATAAAACAACAACGTACATGAGTATGTCGTTTGAAGAGCGGAGTCTTACATGAGTAGATCTCTTTACCTGATTTATTGTATATTAGTGAGTTAAATTGTGAGAGGATGGAACTTCATCTTACAAATTAACATCTGTAAGACAGTTCTTACAGGAGATCTACTCAAAATTAGTTGGCCATCATAATTTTGGCTAGAGTAAATTATTGATACATGATTAGCAACCTAAAAATTACGGTATGATAACTTTTTATTGATTAGTAATATCAGTCTTACTGTAGACGTTGTACTAGGGGTAAGGGACTTAATGTAATCCTCAATAATGAAAATATTCGATGCATTTAAATCATCGTATTAGTATTAATTTGGTGGTTAAATGTCATAAATTATGATTTGATGAAAAGGACAATTAATATAAACAATTACTCCATCTAATACAATAAAATATGTTCAATTTTATATGCTCACCACTATGTCATGCAACACACGGGCTATAATTAGTTTACTTCAATAGAAAACAAAAACTTAGGTAAAACGGTACAAATATTTTTTTGTAAGACAGATATTCATTATTCGACTAAGCGTGTTGGTGGGTTGAGTTGTAAGAGTGTAGAGTTCCGTCTTACGAATAAAGATCCGTAAGACGGTCTTATATGAGACTTACCCTTAATAGAAAATGTAGTACACCATCTGCCCCAAAAATTCAAAATCATTAGAGAGAGGCTATTTTCACAACAATTTTTGCTTATCCACTAAATCTATAATTATGACATTAAATAAATATATGTTTGGACAAAACTACCCCTTTTAAGTTGACTAATCAAATTACTTTCTTAATTACCTTCAAACATTATTTTTTTTGATCAAACACAAATGGACAACATAATTATTCTATTTATATTATTAATATTTTAATTCTCAACAAACAAAATAGTTATTTTTTTCGTAATAAATATGTTTAATCAATTTTTCTAATCACTCATGTTTCATGTTTCATTATCATAAAAATTACTCTCTCTATTCATAAATAATCGTCATAGTTGATCTGGCGCACAATTTAAGAAAAAAAACAATTGACTTGATTATTTATATTGGTTTAATGTGTATTTTCCTTTAAAGCACATGTGTATGTGACCCATAATTAAAGTAGGGTGAAAAAGTAATGATAAAGTGGTAAAACTAATGTTCTAAAAAGGAAATTTTCAAACTGGACAATTATTTTGGGATGGACGAAAAAGAAAAAAGAGGACGATAATTTAAGATCGAAGAGATCAGTATATGATTAATATATTTTCTAACATTTTAGATTATATTGGATATTTAATTATCAAAATTTAATATTCTAATTTAGTTTTAAAAATATTTTTTAAAAATATCAATTCAATTATTATGATAGACATTAAACTGAATATTGATTTCAATCAACTCAAGAATTAAATTTTCGAATCAATTATAAAGGTAGACAAAATATTTAAATATTATGATACTATTTCATATTATGATTTTACTATTCGATTATTTTACTATTACATCCTTTAATACAATATCATGTGAGGCACACGTGTGTTGACCTAACGGAAAAAAAGTAATGAAATTGGACACATGGACGAATTTGGCATACAGGAAATAAAGAAAAATGCCAAACTGGAAATAGTGACACTTTGAGAACTTTAGCCGTCAATATTCAATATATTCTATTTCTGGAAACCAAAAAAAAATTAAAATTAAATACTTATATTCATTATAATTATAAATAATCCAAAAAAATAATAAATAAGTTCATAATAATCAACAACTTTTATGATTACTTGTTTATATTTATATTAAACTTTCAAATAAATTTCAAAAAGGGATCTAGTCTAGTGGTAGCAAGTTTTGGTATAAAGTAACTTAATTCAAGTTTGAATCTTGTTAATTGCAAGTTTCATTTCTATCTATTATCATTTTTAATTAAAGAACATATAATAGTGGTGGTGGTGGCAGCGATGGACAGCAAACAGTGGCTAAGGTTGGGGGCAGATGGTAGGGGCGATGGGCAAAGGTGGCGACGGTGTTGGCATGTAATGGCCGGAGGTTGGTGGCGATGGACGGCAGATGGTGGCGGTGGGCAGTGGGTGGTGGTGATTGGTGGTGGTTGCTGGAGTTGGGAAGTGGCAGCGGTGGGCGAAGGCGGATGGTGGTGGTGACATTAGTTGATAAACCAAATGATTGTGGTAACATTAATGGATAAGCCCAATGGATAACCGGTTAATATCCATAAATTATCCATTTTGTTATGGGTCTCTAATGGGTGTTATCCATTAACACCCATTAACTTAATTGAGTGTTAATGGATAACACCCAATAAGTCTTTTTTAATGGTTATATTGGATAACCCAATGGATTGGATAAAATTTTGCCACCCCTAGAGAGAATGACATTCTTGGTATAAATATTTTGTCTCAAACATTGCTTCAATTCGAAAATTTTGCTTCAAGAGTGTGATTCTCAAGCATGATAATGATTAGTTTTGTTTCATTGCACAACTCTGCAACATGATCAATGTTTCGCAACAACATCACAGAAACGCCAACCTTAAATATTAATTCATTTGGTTAGGCAATCATGAATGAAAGAACACAAGTAGCTAGGATTCTCAAAACTTTAATGTAGCTTGTTAAAAAGCTACAATTAAAAAGTCACAAAAGACAGAAAAATAACGAAAACAGCGGAAGACTTAATACTAAAGCACGAAATTAATCACAAAAATTTACCAAACAATCTACAAGTCTATACTTGTAGATCTAGCCTCATGGCCAAAAAGATTTCACTAAAAAGGATGAATTGTTTTACAAAAAACTAGGTGAAATCACAAAACAAAACACTCTCACAAGACAACAAGTCTTGGAGAGCAAAACACCCACATAAAAACAGGTATAGAAAACGTGGGAAGAAAGAAATAGCTTCCTAAAATCAGCTAGGAAGTCAAAAACAGCAAAAACGCCCAATGTTGCAACAATCGGAAGCACATTCAAATCTGTGCCTTCTTTGGAATTAAATCGGGTTCGAATTTTTCGCACTCTTTTGATCTGCTCTCCCAGAATTATGTGCCAAGGCGTGTACCTCCAGTCATGTCCAAGCTCCTCCTTATATAATGCTAAGATCTCCTATACACATAAAGGAATCCAACTCCAACAATGACAAGGATTAGTATTTAAGGAAAAAATCAACAACTTACCAAACTTATGGGATTTGATTACCAAATATGAAATTGGACAAGAATCATGGTTAGACTAGGATTTATACAAAGATTTAGTTACCAAATATGTGCACTTAAAATCTAAAAAAAGATTATGCTACCAAAAAATATCAAAACTAAATCTAATAAAAGATTTTGTTACCAAAAATGACTCCTAGACTTTAGGACCAAGAAAACCAAAAATCTTTAGGAAAATTATGTTTCCAAAAATGATAAAACCTTAAGGACCAAGGAAAAACAAAATCTAATTAAATATTTTGTTACCAAAAATAACTAAACTAAATCTAATAAAATATACTAAATCCTAAATTAACATTAACTAATTTAAAAACCTACTTTGACCAAGAAAGGTGAAAACAAGACTAAAATAGGTTATGCCTATTTTACCCTTACAATGAACACTTTATACTATTCAAAAGCTATGTAAAATGAATGTCTTCAAACAAACTTGTGTTGTTCTCTGCTCTACACATAGATTCCGAACTCAAATAAGTTTTTCCTTCTAAGTGATTGTTAGAAACCATGCACTCATTTATGGTGTCAACAACATAAAGAATCGGGACAAGTATAGGTCTTCCTTGCAAATATGACACGTCATAAAATACTCAAAAAATGACAGATATATACTTTCAATAATTTACTGGATCATATATCTGATGCATTAATCAAAAGACCATTTGGAACTTCTATTATTGCAACAGCATCATTTTCACGATCACATGTGCCGTTGTCGATACTTAAAATCCACTCAGAAAATACCTTTAACACGAGACCGCATTCGTCATTACCAAGAGCTTATAGTCTCATGTTTTTTGTAAGTCTCAAAACTTTGCAATGCGTCCATAAATGGTACAATATGTGATCATGTAATAAAAAACATATCGAGTTCTTTCAAAGGGTCATTATGGTGGTTGTGAGTGCCCCGGTTTTCGACCTTTCCCCCGCCAACGAGAAGCAGATGGTTTCAAAATAAACCCTTAGGCGCGTGGAATACGTCTGGCCTCATTGTGGACTCAAAATATTAAAACAGAGTAGTCATATTTATTTTAATGAAAAATAAAGAAAAACCAAATGTAACCAGATTTGTAAAGGGTTTGGAGGCTAAGTTACGAGGTGAAAATGTGTTAGGCACCCAACTCGCCCTTTTGAGGGACAAATTAAACTTTCAAATACTTAGTTTTTGTGTTTGATTTTTAGCTTAGTTTCGTGGTTTACTTTCTTTTTTTAATAATAGAAACAAATTAAACTTTCAATATGATTCTTTTCTTTTTAATTTCATAAATCATGTTGCAAAGGTTTATAGAGAGATGAAATCTCGGGTGGGTCGATTTTGGCATACTAGGCTATTCAGTTTTGCACACAAGAGTTAGAAAAAAAAAATTTAACTTTGAATATGATTCATTTTCTTTCTAATTTCATAAATCATGTTGCAAAGGTTTATAGAGATATGAAATCTTTGGTGGGTCGATTTTTGCAAGTGCTATTCATATTTGTACACAAGAGCAATTTCCCCCCCCCCCAAATTTTATTGTTGCTGTAATAGCCCCTTATTTGTCCATTCCCATTTACTTAAAATTTGATAATCACCTTCTTTTTGAAGTTTAGGGAAGCTGAAGTCTTTTCATTCTCGAAAAGTCTAAATCTAGGCCTCTCTCTAAAACAAGGGTTTCTAAATTGCTTCCGTTATGCTTTGTTTTTCAGTACCTTGAGACTTCTTCTTAGCCTGATGTTCCTGCTGTATACTTGTTTTGCTTGCTTCTTGAAAGTGAGAATTGAAGTGTTTTGGTTATGCAATTATAATTTACTCAGAATTATGCATGTTTCCATATGTTCTTCACATGATGCCCACATTTGATTTCAAATTTGTTGTTTATTTAAATTATTTGATCATATTTATTGATTATTGTAATGCCATTTTGTATTCTACATCCATAGATATCTAATCTAAAGTTTATGTTATACATGGTATGGATACCATAGCCACTCTGTCATAGATTTGATTGGGTTGTTATAAATTCTTGCAATTTGAAGGGTTTTTTTTTTACTTATTATTATACATAGTAATGTTTCATGCTCTTGCAATTCTGTGATACTTCCAATTTGAGGTGACCAAATAATTGTTTTTGTCTCCTATATTTTTATTTCCTTCTACTAATTTTAATCCCTTTTCAACTGCCTACTACTGGTCAAGATTCATTTTTTACTACAATCCTACTGTTAGGACTTCACTCTAAGTTCACACGTGTGAATGACCATTTTTTACGTATGACTCCTTTCGTTGTTCTTTGCATGCGACTTCCGACTATCGACAAAACCCTTCCTTCTCTCTCTCACTCTCTCCAACCCTTACCAACACCTTCAGGCTTCTCTCTCTTCCCTTTTTCTCTCACAGTAGTTGTAATACGTGCACAATTTTTTGATTTCCAACAGCAGCTTAAATTGAGGTAGAATTTAATTTATAGTTTGATTTTTCTTTTTCTCTATTTTCCCTTTCTCTATTTGCCTTTCTTTCAATTTTGTATTTTGTATTTAATCTTACTTGAAAGATTCAATTTTTGATTTGGTTTTTATGTCAATTTCTCACATGGTATTTATGTTGCTTAATCAATGTAATTGTTAGGTTTTAAGATTCAAATTATGTTGTTTAATCAATCTCTATTTTATTTTATTTTTGTGGATTTTGCTCAAGTGATTGTGACGAACAATGAGTTGGGTTTAGTTGAGTTGTGGGTTTCCTTAATTTGAGTTACCATTGATTAGATGATTTAAATATACTACTCCCTCCATTACTTACTCTTCATGGAATTACTTTTTAGAAATATGACTAATTTGTGGAGCTACTGTTTTCAAATAAGCGCATGAAATTATGAATGCTCTGCCCTTACTCTATCACAATACCTTCTATCCAATTGTCCCTATGAATTCCTGCTTCTTTCTCTGCCCTTTCTTTTTATTAGAGCTTCTACAGTTTCAGGCTTCTCTCTCTTCCCTTTTTCTCTCACAGTAGTTGTAATACGTGCACAATTTTTTGATTTCCTACAGCAGCTTAAATTGAGGTAGAATTTAATATATAGTTTGATTTTTCTCTCTCTATTTTCCCTTTCTCTATTTGCCTTTATTTCAATTTTCGTATTTTGTATTTAATCTTACTTGAAAGATTCAATTTTTGATTTGGTTTGTAAGCCATTTTCTCACATGGTATTTATGTTGCTTAATCAATGTAATTGTTAGGTTTTAAGATTCAAATTATGTTGTTTAATCAATCTCTATTTTATTTTATTTTTGTGGATTTTGCTCAAGTGATTGTGACGAACAATGAGTTGGGTTTAGTTGAGTTGTGGGTTTCCTTAATTTGAGTTACCATTGATTAGATGATTTAAATATACTACTCCCTCCATTACTTACTCTTCATGGAATTACTTTTTAGAAATATGACTAATTTGTGGAGCTACTGTTTTCAAATAAGCGCATGAAATTATGAATGCTCTGCCCTTACTCTATCACAGTACCTTCTATCCAATTGTCCCTATGAATTCCTGCTTCTTTCTCTGCCCTTTCTCTTTATTAGAGCTTCTACAGTTTCAGGCTTCTCTCTCTTCCCTTTTTCTCTCACAGTAGTTGTAATACGTGCACAATTTTTTGATTTCCTACAGCAGCTTAAATTGAGGTAGAATTTAATATATAGTTTGATTTTTCTTTCTCTCTATTTTCCCTTTCTCTATTTGCCTTTATTTCAATTTTCGTATTTTGTATTTAATCTTACTTGAAAGATTCAATTTTTGATTTGGTTTGTAAGCCATTTTCTCACATGGTATTTATGTTGCTTAATCAATGTAATTGTTAGGTTTTAAGATTCAAATTATGTTGTTTAATCAATCTCTATTTTATTTTTGTGGATTTTGCTAAAAAAACCTTCATTTGATTTTGTTCCTTCAAATACTACAAGATTAGCTCTCTTCAAACTTGCCATTCTCCATGCTCTATAGAAAAAGCCTCTCTTTTGCCTTCATCCAATAAAACTAAGAAATCACCCCCTTTTGATCTAAGGTAACAAACCTACCCTCTAATTTTATGTTTTTACTTATCCATTGTGTTGTTGTTGTGTGTGTGTGTATTTGGATTGCTTTCGTTTGTATGTGGGGTATGAATCTATGCACTTTCTTTATTATGTTGATCAATGAAACCCATTGTTTGTTAATCAATTCAGGTGGCTATTGAAGCTTGGCAGAGGTACAAAAGGAGGCCCGATAAATTCAAACATTTTTTGAAATTGGGTATTGGCAACTTGACGAAAGCCTTCTTATTGTTTACTTGGTCCATCTAGCCAGTATGTGACTCGGGCAGGGAGCTGTGGAAGATATTTTTTACTTGATTGGTTTGGTTTTTGCAGTCGTAAATCAAGAAGTGTCTTAATAGGAAAAGCGTGGCGTAGTTAATTAATTAAAACGGTGATGGTGGGGCAGGGAAGACCGAAACTGATGCAAGTGCAAATATAAGGAAGATATTCTCCTAAATTTTGTTTGAGTATTTATAGCGTGATGTCAAGGCCTATATTTGTTAATGAAGTTATGTTTCCTTAAAATGTAGTTGCGTCCCAATTTGGTGTATCGGTATTGGTAGTGGATTATTTAGTTAAACAACATTTATTTGTACTTTTGGATGTTTAGTTATGTGAGTGTGTTAATAACGGTGAGACTTTAATACATGATGGGTCGCAAACTTTTCAACCAATAAATGTGTTTTTTCCTTGATTTATTTTTGGGTTTTGTCCTATTTTTCGTTGTATGGTGTACGTTGATCAATTCTTATATTGGCACCGTGCCATAGGCACGGGCACAAAATCTAGTAACTAATAAGATAGCTCATTAATATCTCGTTAACTTTATACTCCCTCCTTCTCAAAATTATTGTCATGTTTTTTTTTTCGTCCATCCCAAAATAATTGTTTTGTTTGAAATTTTAATTTCCTTTTTAAGACAATATTTTTATCACTTTACCCTTACTTTTTCATCATATTTTAATTATGAGTCACATGCACATGGACTTTAAAATAAACTCAACACTAATATTAATAATTCAGTCAAATATATTTTTTTAAACCGTGCACCAAGTCAACCCAATTGATAATTTTGGGACGAGTGGAGTAGTGAGTAAAACGAATATAATATATATATATATATATATATATATATATGAGTGAATTTTATAAAGTTCCTATCAAAAAAAACTTTCCAAATTTGGAAACACTTCTTTACTGTATATATGTCATTAATGTTTTGGGAAATGAAACAAATTTATTATCAGAATTGATTAGATAAATAAATTCGAAAACTTTTGACATTTTTCCTTTCAATTGAGACAATTGAGAACCATATGTATTATTATGTATATATATCACGATTTGTACACGGGTGTAAAATCATATAACAAAATTACATGAATTATCAATGAACTAATTGATAATTATTTGTTTCAATTATTGGATTTAATAACAATTATCAATTGAATGAGAAATGAATCAATTATCAAAACAATTACATGAATTATCAATGAAGATAAAACCACTATAATTCTTAGCTGTAATTGAACGCCTATGGGAATTAGTCAGTTCCTTGGCTCTTCACAATGTGAGTTTTCAGATGTAAAAATTTGAGTATTTTTTGTTGCTTGTTTTAAAGAGAAATTCGATCCGTCCACTATGTAAATTTTTCAACTGCTACATTTTTTTTAATGTTTTCTTAACTGAAAAAAGAGTCTTTAGAGCGAAAAGGCTACAATACTCTTAATGAATCGAAGACGCGCTACGGATCACTTAATCAGCGCATCATGTTGCATCAATCTATGCATCGCAATGTGTGAATTTAAGTCAATTAATCCAGTTTATGCATTATGCCTTCAATCATAATGAATTAGACTTTCATCTCTCTTCTTTCCTGTAAACAATCAACAAATGATTCAAAATTAATGCATCTTACCTACATCCCACATCCAAATCGATACATCACAATTCACAAATGATCCATTGTGACTCAAAAAGGGTGTCCAACAACGAAATATAACATTTTTCATTGATGATCATCTATATTTACTTTAATAATAATCAAATATTTGAAAAAAAATACTATAAATAAAATATTATGAGGAATTGAGTGCTCGGAAGAAACATTTTCTACAACATAGTTTTTGTATGATTGTCCAACTAAGAAAAAAAAACATGAAATAACATTATAAAAAACAACAAAAATAATATATATGTCAATTGATAAAAATCTAATATTTAATTTTAACATCAAATGATGAAAATGTTATATGGGCATATCGAGTCTAAACCCAATACACTTTTTTTGAATGATAAAAATCATTTCACATACTAATATGACTGCAGTACAAAAAAAATAATCGGCTCAAACAATCAGTAAACCATTCAGTAAACAAATTCCTATTTAGGCATTTCATCAAACAATATATGCACAGTAGTCCAAACTGTTGGGTAAATCCCTATACAATCTTACAGAATTAAAACATAAAAGAAACAAAACCGTTAGAGCTGCTGGTTGAGGAAGACTTGAGAAGTCTGCTGGCGACTTGGTACGAAGTCTACTGGTGGCCTTGTTCCAAGTCTGCTGGTGACTTGCTGCAAAGTCTGCTGGTGGCTTTGGACCAAGTCTGTTGGTGAAAGTCTGCTGGTGACTTGCTGCAAAGTCTGCTGGTGGCATTGGACCAAGTCTGCTTGTGGAAAGACTGATGTCTACTGGTGAAAAGAAGCTGTGACCGAGGCCTGTGTAATACACAGTTTCCTTGAAACGTTATTCGTCCCACTCCCTGTAAGTGCGTGGAGTTCTTACTTGGGGCGATCATCTCCCAGGATACAACGGTGGTACCGGATGACTTTGCACTGAAGGTCCGGTGAACTGAATAAGTGCCTGTAATCTATCACCAAGCAGGAGGCCAAGAAAAAGATGTTCAAGATGCAATGCAATGCATGTGTATAAGAGGAAGATGAGTTTCGCGTTCTCTGTTAAGTGTGTATTCTGTTGTGGAGAATGATTCCATTATATTGGCCAGAAAATCAACACATTTTAATTACTAAACCGTTTTGATTATGCCCATTAACCATTCAATTAAAGTAGACATTAAGACAGAATTAATCTACTCTTTAATGTTGGAGTTACGAAAATTGAATTTAAAATTCAAAAGAAAAATAAGCAAAAGGTGGGTTTGTCTAGGTAGCACAATTTGGTCCGACATTCGTGTCCGCATGTGCAGACACACGAGTTCTTCGGTCCAAGCCAAATTGGACCTTGATTTGCACTCCCCCTGCGGGCGCGGGAGGGATAGTTCTTTCTATACAAGCTTACCCAAACACAAGGGAGCCTTTGTATATAAACCCTTCAAGCCTTTCATATTTTTCCAATGTGGGAGAACACACTTCCAATGTCCTACTTTAAACCTCTATAATTTATTCATCCGATATCCGAATTGAACAAATAAATATAGTATTCTTATGTATTCATGGAGAAGAATATAATTCCACAATAACCATAGTTATTACATAAATGACTAACAAATAAATTAGTGCCTCAAAGCCCCAATTTACTTCACTTAAAAACAGTAGTTTTCCAACAATCCCCCACATGAAGGAAATTGACGATAACGGTGATAGACTTCAACAGTTGAAACCTGCATAGGATAGGTAGGTGTTAACATTTGAACCTTCCCTTGCGAAAGCATGCTAACTTTACCGGCTGATCAGTAGACATGATGTCTTTGAACTGTTCTGCCTTAGGAGTAAACAATTATATACTTCACACAGAAATCTTCCTGACACAATTCAGTTCTTATCGTTATGTTCATTCATGGCCCTGAACATTCGCATGGTTCTGCAAGAGGGTCTAAGAATTGAGTCTCATATAATTCTTTTCGAAGCGGCCCCACTTCTTTCTCACATAGGTGATTCTCAAGAATCATGCATGTTTTCCTCTTTATCCATAACACCTCTTTTTTTTTTTTTTTTTGCGTCTTTGGGCGAACGAACTCGATGATGAGGGAGAAGACGAAAAAGAAGAGGAGAAAAGAAATTTACATCTTTTATATGATTTATGCATTATTGGAACAATTGAATGAAAATGTACTTTTCCAATTGAGAAAAAATGGTGTACTTAGGTTGTTGAAAATTTAGGAGAAAAGATTGGCCCATAATTACTAATTTGTTTTATGTAACTGTAATGTCATGTATAAATTATGTTGTTGCATTTTATAATTTTTTTGTTTGTATTTTTTAATTGAATAGTCATAAAAAAATTATGTTACACAAAATGTTGTTCTACAATATTTTAGAATTTGAGGTTATGTTTAGAGTGTTATATCATACTTCAATTTCTCCTTTATTGAATATAACAAATGGTGTTATCTTTGACTATTTAGTAAAATAATTTTCATTTATGTATTTTTATATATTTGTATTGTCAATAAGCAACATTTTTTTATAGCTACTACATTAGTACGAAATATCAGAAACTATCATCTCAATCATTTTTTGTCATTCACATGCATAAGTCTATTATCAATTGTTGATTTAATGAATGACGAAGATGGTTCAATTTCATCTCGTCCTTCCTTTCCGAACAAGGAAATACATTTAAATAAATTTATAATAACTTTTTCAAATTTATGTGATTTTCTATCTTTAATTTTATTGTCTATTAATTTTTAATTATTTTTTATATTAAAATATTTAATTGTATATTATTCAACTTTAATTGAATATATGATTGTTATACTCATGTACAAACTGTGCAACACACGAGAGTATCACTAGTAATAAAAAATATGATGGATCAATGAACGGGGAAATAGAAAATAAAAAATCTATACTATAGTATATTAATGCTAGTAAGAACAACTATAATAGTGACACATCACCCAACTTTTGATATTGTTGAATCTTCAAGTCTCCACATCATTTGACTCGAGAATTTTCATTTTCTAGTCATTAGCTAAAAATAATAATTAATAATAGTTGATATGATATTGTGATATTAATCATTTACTATTAATCTCTTCTATTGTTAATAATATTTGAAATCTTATATAGAAAAGACTTTTACTATCAACATCATTTCTTAACCAATGTGAGATAATATTATTATATTGGCATTGAGTGGGTACTTTACTCTAATGATTCACTTCTAACACCATACTTTAAGCCTTGATATCTTATTCATCCAAAACTCGATTTAAACAAATAAATATATCATTTTGATGCTCTCACTGAGTAGAACACATTTGCACAATTACCTTTTCCAACAAACAGATGACACGTAAAAAAAATTGTTCCTCAAGTTGAACAATTTCTTTCACTAAAAACACTAATTTTTCAACGAGTATTAGGTTAGTACTTTAATGATTTCTAAAATCAACATTAATTTATAATCAATGTAATATGCATTTCTACTATAATTACCAATAAAAGTGATGTAACAAACATTGGTTGAAAATTGATGTTGGTTTAAAAAACATTTAGATAAATGACTTTTACTAAACTAACAAAATAAGATATATGTTTACAATTGTTAGAAGTTGGTGTTGGCTTTAAAAGTCCTTAAGCAAAATCTTACCAATAAAAATGATTTATTCCTCGTTGGTTACAACAAATTATTTTAGTTTACTTTTTTTTTTAGATAAAATTGTTTTACAAACAATAGAAAAGATGTATCTCACATTAGATAGAAAATAATGTTTGTTTCAAAAGTCTTAAGATAAAAGACTTGTACTATTATTATTAATAAAATAGATGTATCTCACATTGGTTAGAAGACTTTCATTATTATTACCAATAGAATATATATATATATATATATATATATATATATATATATATATATATATATATATATATATATATATATATATATATATATATATATATATTGGTTAGAATATGATGTTGGTTTTATATTCCAACATTTTAAACACAATGCCTAAAAATTTAAAAATTGTACTACTACTATTACTAAAAGAAGAAATGTATGTCACATTACAAAATTATTTTTTTTTAAAGATATTTTTTTTTTCTCCTAAAGGAGGCATGGAAAAGTATCGAATCTGAGACCTCACACTTTGTGAAGCCTCATGTCTACCACTGGGCCACCCCCTTAGGGGCGTACATTACAAAATTATAGTAGTATTATTATCAAAAGAACCCTTACGAAGTACGGGCTCTATAACTAATGAAAAATAAAGTAAACTCCCACATAAGAGATCTTGCCTTATACTCGTTTGTTGCGGCTTATAACTGGTGGCTGATAGCTAATAGCTTAGGCTGTTGGTTGAATGATTTGTGACTCATTTGATGATAGATTGTTTGTTGCAGCAGTTGAAAAGCGCCTTATGAGTATATATTTGTTAAATAAGCTGAAAATTATTTATTTACTACAAATTGAGTAATTGACCATAGTCCTAAATATTTAAATCAATTTTTTTAGTAAGAAAATGTTGGAGGGAATATAGACCGAACCCCAATCCTTAATTTTTTATTATTTAATGTCTTGAAAGGCTACAATTATATATATATATATATATATATACATACATACATGCCTTTGGTGTGGTTCGAACAAATGGTGTCCCTGGTGAAGCTTTGAACATCCGACCTCTCGATTGAGAGTAGTTAAGTACCAGGGTGCCTCTGGTAGGGCTTGAACACTCGACCTCTCCGTTAAAATAAGTGAGTTGCTAAATGGGGCCTTTGGGTAAGACTTGAACAACAACGGTACCTCTGAAAAGGCTTGAACATCCGACCTCTCTATTGAGAGTTGTAAATTTCAGGGTGTCATTAGTGAGATTTGAACACCTAACCTTTCCGTAGAGCTCGATGATCTAAATTTTTAAATCAATTAGTCTCTGATTAAAGAAAAAAAGTGTGAGAACAAAGTGTTGTGTCCGTGCATATGACACGATGTCAGTATGAGATTTCATCAAAGAATAGAGCGAACAATATTCGAATACATCAATATATGCTTGATCAATAGTATAACAAAGCCAACCATAGTGAGTTGGCTGTTTTATGGCACGATGACTGTATGTGACTTGATCAATTTATGGAACGAAGCAAATGCCTTGACATTACATTACAAAACCTCTAACATACATTAATCACGTCTATGTCTGATACTCACACCAGACCTCGTATATTAACATGCATGCAAAACAAATTGATCTCGTAACGTGTATAATCAAAGAAGTAAAATACTTCAAGTACTACATCTATACTATTAGAGACTCTAAAATAATAAATCCTAAACACATTCAACACATTCCTAAAGTGAGGTATAGAACATTTCATTCCAAATATAGAGGTATAGTCCCTTAGGTGTTGCTTTTCTTTTTGTCCCATGGATTTAGCATAAACAATGGGATGCCCGTCTTTTTGAATAACCAACGTTTTCGTAATGTCTAGCAAATATTCCGAAAAGCTCATTTTTCTCAATACCCTTTGTAGCACTTGCACTTGTGCAGGCAAATGGGTGTGCCCGACTATAACGACCCAAGCCCGAGAGCCCGATCCGTTACGCGTAGCCCACACACTGGCCCACTGAGCACGCAACACCTTGGGTCATCAGACTCACCACAAGCCAACCCAATAGTTCATGGATGATGTTGGTGCCTAGAGGTAGTGTGCGGCCACCTTATAAATCAAACACAATTCCCACACCTATCCGATGTGGGACGGGGTATTACAATCTTCCCCACTTAAATCCTTGACGTCCTTGTCAAGGTCGAATCGTACCCCGAGCGTTCGATGTAGGATTTAAGAGGTGGCTCCCACCTTCTGCGATGTAGCACTTTGTCCGGTACAACACTTTGTTCCCATATTTCCAGCCGCGGGACCCGTTCTAATACCATTTGTAACGGCCCAAGCCCGAAAGCCCAATCCTTGTAACAACCCGAACCCAAAATCCCGATCCGCTACGCGTAGCCCAGCCTACTTAGCACGCAACACCTTGGGTCATCAGACCCACTACAAGCCGACCCAAAATTCCATGGATGATGTTGGTGCCCAGAGGTAATGTGTGGCCACCTTATAAATCACATACAATTCCCACACCTATCCGATGTGGGATGAGGTATTACATCGACATACCCAAGAGGCTCCCTTTGATTGTTAAACTTCCATTTGTTATCCTTGAAAAGGGAAAACTGAGAAGCATCTTGATCAAAATGATCATAAATGCATACACGTATATATAAATACTCATTTTCTGTATATACAATTTCAAACTGAGAAATCCATATATATATATATATATATATATATATATATATATATATATATATGGAGTTTCGTTTTAGTTCCCCAACTACTTCTTTTTTATTTTTAGAGAAGGAATGAGCGTAATTCCACTAGACAAAAGCTGCAGCTACCTTTGAGTTTGAGAACAATGAAAGCCTTTCCAGTTCCAGTGGTTACCTTTGCTTCTGCTTTCAAACCTACCCATGGCCTTTAATTTAAGGCTTTCTAAATAAGGCTTTCTCCTTATTTTTCTGTCTTCTTTTCTTTGTTTGTCTTTTATATATAAAAGTTGACTCACATAGAAGTAGTGAAGATCACCAAGGTCCTTGAGCAAGAAGCAAGTAGCGAGCAAGGAGATGAAGGTCTGAACGGCAGCGAGCTGGTTCACAGTGATGATGATGTCATCCACATAGACAAGGAGATATATGGTGGTTCCCCTTTCATTAAGTATAAACAACGACATATCGGCCACACAATACCGACCCTAAGATTTTGGGGGCTCTAGGCAAAATCAAAAGACGGGGCCCCAACCATATACATTTTAAAAATATTAAAAGCTTTTGTTCGAGACCAAATCAAATTTTTTTCTCAGATCCATGTTTTTAAGTTCTTTTAAAAGCTAATAAAAAGTTAAGCACCTGAAAAAAAATGAAATCAATAAACAATATAGACACACTAACTAATAAATATTTAAATACAAAATTATTCACACTAAAAAATACTCCATCTGTCTCAAAATTTTGTCTTGTTTGATCGGACATATAAATTAAGTAAAACAATTGACTTGATTATTAATATTGGCATAATGTGTAATTTCCTTTAAATGCATATACATGTGGCTCATAGTTAAAGTAGCATGAAAAATTAAGAGACGAGCGGTAAAAGCGTTGTCTTAAAAAGAAAACTTTCAAACTAGATAAATAAATTTGGGACATGCAAAAAAAGAAAACGTGATAATAATTTTGGAACGGATGGAGTAAACAAAATCTAAAAACTAAACTAATGTTTAATTAACAAAATAATCATCCATAACAAATTACTTCTTTCTTCCCGGATAAATGTTTCTAGTAGATAAAACATCAGGATTAAGAAATGTAATTAATGATGAGTTGTAAAATATCTATAATACAATACAGCTCATAGTCGCACATGTGCAATTGACTAAAGCTATTTAGGGGCTGAGATTGATTCCTTTACTGAGATCCTACGGTTATTATCACTTCCTGAGTTCACATGTGTGAACAACGGTTGAGCAACTACCCCCCTCTCTCTCCAACTCCCCCCACTATTCACGGTTGGTGGCCGCTAATCCTTCCTCCACCAAACCCACATCCCTTTTCTTTTCGATATTTTAATTAATTAATCAATTTTATGCTAAAAAATTCGTAAGTTTTTTAATTTGAAATATTTGTTTTTTTATCTGTCATTGTAATTAACTTAATCAATTTATTTTTTGAAACTTAATCCCAATTTAATTTATGTCTAAGTTTTGAATATTTCTATTTTAATTTTTTTTCTTTTTAATTGTTATCATAATTAACTTAATCAATTTAAATTTTTTTCGGCCCGCAATTTCGTATACAAATAATTTTTTAAAAAAATCGTAAGTATTGTAATTTGAAATATATGTTTTTTTTTCTTTATTGATTTATTTCCACATTATTTGCTTCATTTATTGATAAATTCACAAACTGGCGTCATGCCATGGCACGGGCAAGAGTACTATTGATATGACAATAATACTCATTACACACACACACACTCTTTCTCTCATTAATTATGTATCAATTACACTCACTCTCTATCTAGGATGTGCAATAATAATAGTTTTAAATGAAGTGATATATTAAGAATAATGGTAGAAAATTTGTACACCAAATTAAAGTCTTTAGGAACATTAGTTAGGACATCCCAAATTAGAAAGTATGAACATTTATACGGGACAGAGGGAGTATTATACTCCCTCTATTCCGGGTAAAGAGTCCACTATTCCATTTTGAGACGTTTCACTTTAAGAGTTTATTTTTTTAAATTAAGGCATAAAAGTGTCATTTTATTACTAATGGATTACTAAAAGTGTCTTTTTTAAAAAGTTTGACTTTCAAACGAGGACTCTTTGTTCGAAACTGAGGGATTATATATTAAGCTAAAAAGTGAGATTATGGGGCCCTTTTTTGGTAAAAAAAAATCGGTGGCCCTAGGCAACCGCTTAGTGGGCCTATGCCTAGAGCCGGCCCTGTGGCCACAGAGTTTTTGAACCTGGAGGCAAGAAGAAACGGTCGCAGCTCATTGTACCATGCTCGGGGAGCCTGTTTGAGACCATAGATAGCCATGTGAAGGAGAAAAACATGATAAGGTTATCATTGTCTATGAAGCCCGGAGGTTGAGCCATGCATATCTTCTCAAAGAGAGTACCATTGAGGAATTCATTGTTCACATCGAGCTACCGAAGTGCCTACCCTCGACAGATGGCTAAGGAGAGAACTAGTCACACTGTGGTGGGTTTAACCCCAGGGCTGAAGGTCTCATGATAGTTGATGACTGGTCGCTGGTGAAAGCACTTAGCGACAAGGCGAGGTTTGTAGCGGTCAATGGTGCCATCAGCATGATGTTTGATGCGGAAGATCCCAAGTACCACGGGAACCAAATCCCAAGTACCATTACGAGCCAGAGCATCATATTCTTCAGACATGGCCTGGCGCCACTTGACATCTTTAAGAGCTTGAGTGACGCATGTTGGTTCACTGTCCGCTGCTAGTTGAGCCGAAAGACTAAATTTGGTGAGCGGCTTGTGAATATTATTTTTTGAGTGAGTAACAATGAATGAGGTATCAGTAGTAGCAGGCATGAAAACTGGGACCGCAAGTACGGGATTTTCCTCAATCACAACGGGAATAGAACGGTCCTCGGCCAGGTGGCAAGGTGCCGAGGATGGTGAAGCAATTGGCACAGTGTTATCCTCGGGCATGGGGAATGGTGCTGAGGATGGGCTAGTAGCGGGCATAGAGATGTCCTTAGGCAAGTTGCAAGGTGTCGAGGAGGGTTGAACAGTGTGCAAAGGGTAAGTAGCGGGCATAATATTGGAAGCGGGCAATGTACTGGCTGAGTGAGGCTGGTGTATAGGGTTGCCGAGGTAAACCAAGGTCTAATCCATGTGAGGAGCAAATGTCAAGGAGTCACTGGTGTGGGCAGCGGACGGTGTGTATGAAGTCGAGATGATATCTGATGAGATAAAAAATGTGCGACATTTAAAATTGATTTTTCGTTGTTATTGGTTATAATTGTTGTACTTTTATGGGTATTCTCGTTTATCTGATGTTTGCAGGCATTGTGGAAAATTGGAAGTGAAAAAGATACAAAAAAAAAACCATGTTGAAGGAAGAGGATAGTCCAATACCGAATGGGCATTTTCTGATTGAGGAAAGACTGTAGCTAAGAATTTAAAAACAAAAGTCGCGTGATGTGCTTTTGAGTTAGAAGCTGAAGTCAGTGTTAGAGGGCCTAGTGGACCTTTAATCAATTTCGAATTTCAGAGATATGTTAAATCCTTGTGGATTAAAACACATTTTTTTAATTTAATTTTTTCTATGTAAATATTAGGGAGAATTAGTCAAAGATGAGAATTAGGGAAATTGAAAAAGTCACTAACTGCTCCTGCTAATGGATGAGGAACAGAGGTTGTGTCCTCTACTTTCGGGGGAAATCGCTAGAGCAGATACATGATATTGCTATAAATGTTTGATGTTGCCAAGCTGGATGGAGGAGAGAAACGAGGTGAACAGTACATTAATGGGCAGCGCTTCTTCTTTTTCTTTTGGTTTGAACACTTGGTGATAGGTTTTCTGAATTTCATTTGTAAGTAATTTTTTTTCATTAAGTTATGTCTAGTAGCTAAGTTCTTTCTTTCCAGTTAATGTGTGTAGAGTAATTCCCTAGGAAATTGCTATTGGGAGATTTTAGTTCTTGTTTTAATTAATGACAAGTATTTGTTCATTATCTGATTTTCTTAGTTGCAAGAATTTGCGATTCAAGATTGTTAGGTTTAATTACTGTTTAATTAAGGACCCGAACTTTAATTAATCTAAGAGTCTATTGCTAGTTAAACCCATTGATCCGTAATTGTCTTTGGGGATAACAGAGTAGTGAATAGCGCACCATTTAGGCATCATAAGCATACTCGGGTAGCATTGTGGGATTAAGTAATCTAATTTAAAGGATGTTGCTTCAATATGCACTGGTTAGAATTGGGTTTCTCTTGTTTAATGCTTTCAAAACACTAAATCCTACGAGCGTCTCGGAGGTTATGTTTTGATTAGAGAATAATTATAGAGCTTCTCATAATTATCGACACTGTAAGGAGAAATTGGGAGTTAGGCGGTTGTCAAACTCCTATAACCAATTTACTTGTTTATTCTTTAGCACTTTATTGAATCGATGATCGGTAGAAGACTTTGGCAAATTATGTTGCACTCATTAACTGGACCTTGTTCATATTCGAATTAAATCTATTTGCTATCTGTTTGCTTTAAGTCTTTAAATTTCAGTTTCTATTTCGTTAGTAGTTAGTCATTAGTTTAAAACCACAAATCGCTGTTTTGGTTACATTACAAAATTCTTAAGGACATAAGAACATCATTCCCTGTGGATACGAACCTTACTTCCCTGTACTAGTTTTTTTGGTAAGTAGGAATTTTTTTTTACGGTTTGACACCCATCAATATCATGAGGGGGTAACCAGGAAGCTCGTGTGGAATCAGTAGGGCGAGGAAGATGCAGATCGAGTTTGGACATGGAATACTTGGACTCGACAAACCGAATATGACGGGAAACGAAAAATTTAGTGGTGTTCGGATCATAGCATAGGTAGGCACTTTGGGTGAGTAAGTATCCGAGGAAGACACACAGTGTGGAGCGAGCATTGAGCTTGTGAGCAGAGTATGGGCGAAGCGAAGGGTAGCAAAGGCAACCAAAGACACGAAGTTTTGAGTAGTTAGACGGAGACCTAAACAAATTTTGATAGGGAGATAGATGTGCGAGTGTAGGTGTTTGTAGCTGATTTATGAGGTAGGTCGTTGTTTGGAAGGCAAACAACCAGAAGGGCAGCGGAAGAGATGCTTTAGAGAGTAGGGAGAGGTCGGTCTCAATAATGTGGCGATGAAGACGTTCCGAGAACCCATAGTGTTCTAGAGTATGAGGTAGTGAAGTGAGATGTGATATGCCGTTGGGGGACAGATAGGCGATCGAGCCAGTGTTTCGGGCAAGTCCAGTGTACTCGCCTCCATTGTTCAAGTAAAGAATGACAATGGTAGTTTTGAAATAATTTTCCACAAGGGCTTTAAAACGAGGAAAGATGGTGGTGACGTCAAACTTTTGTCTGAGTGGATAAAGCCATATGTAGTGTGTGTAGTGATCAACAAAGATCACATAGTACTTAAATCCATCAACAGAAAGAAGAGGGAGGTCCAAACGTCAGAGTAAAGGACTTGGAGAAGGGAGGTAGATACAATAGTAGATTGAACAAAATGAATTTTGTGACTTTTATTGCATAAATAATTATTACAGTGTGTTTGTTTATTGTGAGTAGATTGTAAAGCTAAACTAAACCTAGATGAGGAGGAGGGTTTGTGGTCGGCCATTCATACACACCATCTTTAGAGTGTCCGGTCACCGGTATGCTCCTTGTCAATAGATCATTCACATGAAAAGAAGATGTTAAGAATTGAATAGATGTTTTATTTGAGATGCAAAATTGAGATATGGATATGAGGCTATGCTTCGTGATGGGTACAAAAAGAACATTATGTAAGGTAAATGTGTATGATGGTGTGTTAAGAGAAGAGGAACCAATTTTGGTCATAGTTAACCATGTACCATCACCAATGACCATGTCGTTGGTGCCTGCGTATTTGTAGTGCAAAGAGAGGTTGCCAAGGTCGCTAGTGACATGGTGAGAAACATCACTGTCAAGAAGCCAACTTGGTGTTCCATTGTCCGCTGTGGTCGCAAAGTGTGCCTGTTGTTGCCACTTGGAGCCATTGTCCGAGGTGGGAGCATCGGGCAAAGGCATAATGGCGACCAGTTGAAAGTTGGGGCAGAGAGCAACAGTGTGACCTTGTTGGCGGCATCCTTGACACTTTCCAAGATATGGACGTTGTTTCCGAGGAGCTGTTTCCGGGGACTGTGTGGAGGGTTGCCTAGGTTGTGAGGCAGCTACCGAGCTAGCGAGGATGGTTGCCGGACAGAGCTATTGTTCCTCGAAGTAGCAGGGTTGGCTGAAGCAGGATGCGAGAAGGATGTCGTCTGGGACTGTTTCAAGAGCAGTTCGCGGTGGATGAGTTTTTCATAAAGCTCATCAAACGAGATGGGAGTGTCCGGTCCTTTGACCACAACAATAATGTGCCAATGTGAGTGCCCCGGTTTTCGACCTTTCCCCCGCTAACGAGAAGCGGGTGGTTTCTAAATAAACCTTTAGGTGCGTGAAATACGCCCGACCTCATTGTGGACTTAAAATATTAAAACAGAGTCGTCATCTTTATTTTAAAGAAAAATAAAGAAAAACCAAATGTAACAAGATTTGTAAAGGGTTCGGAGGCTAAGTTACGAGGTGGGAAGGTATTAGGCACCTAACTCGCCCTTTCGGTCTCAAAATAGTTTTTTGGCTAAAATATGCTTTTTTATATTTATTCAACAGATGAAATAAAATATTTAAATATACATATATCTGTACATATATTATTACAACACTTATCACTGCGTGAACGGTGTGTGAACTGCTTGTGAATTCTGAAGCCAGGGCCTCATATTTATAGGTTGGGAGAGGCCTTCCTTCGCGGTTAAGATTTTTCTTTCTGTGCTTCATCGGCTTGTACCGCGCGTTGAGAAAAATTGCATCGAAGACAAAATGCTACAGTGTTGGAAGCACTGTTGGGCGTCACCCACAATGGAAGTGGGGACGGCACCCAAAGACTCTATGGGCAGCGCCAGGGGGGTCCTGGGCAATTCCCAGGGCCTCTTTTGTTCTGATTTTTGGTACTTTGACCCCCTGCAATTCACTGTTCATGCAGCCTTTCATTTCTTTTGCATTTTTTTGCAATCTAAACCTTGTAACTTGACATTTGTTTTTTTTTTAACAGGTCTTGATATTTCATGTCATTTTACATACCAGGGGTACGAAATTGGGGTGTCTATAGAGCCCCTCAATGATGGAGTTTACGGGTAAACCGAAACTTACCAAGTAAACGAACATCGTTGATCCGAAATAGACTCCCAAATTTCGTGCAATTATAATGGGGAGATATGCAAATGCGGCAGTTTATAGATGCGACCGTTTATAATGCAGTAGCTCCAATCTCTCATACCCTAGACATATTTAGTCGGTTATAGCAGGTTATCGTAGTTTTTAAGCAGATATGCAAATTAAATGCTCTGATCGTCGCACCTACCGAATTAGGCTGCCTACGTATCCATTTCTCAGGAATCAGACCAAACGTAGTTCGGCCTCAGGCAAACAAACAACAAGCACTGGGTGGGATGGATGGCGCGTTTTGCCCAGCATAGGCAAAACTGGTGGGACTTGGCTGCATTTCGCCCAGAATAAGCAAAATTGGTGGGACTCGGCTGCGTTTTGCTCAGAATAGGCAACACTGGTAGGACCTCCTTAATGCTCTTTCCCCATAATAGGGAAAGTTGATTCAACTTCTAAATGCCTTTTCCCTAGAATAAGGAAAACTGATGCAACTTCTAAAACGCGTCTCCCCCATAATAGGAAAAACAATGCCTCATTTTAAAACACCCTTTCCCCAGAATAGGGAAAATGATGCCTCATTTTAAAACGCGCTTTCCCCAGAATACGGAAAGCGATGCCACTTTTTTTAAACGCGCTTTCCCCATAATAGGGAAAGTGATTCCACCTTTCAAAGCACATTTTCCCCAGCATAGGGAAAACGATGTCACATTTCAAAACGCGTTTTCCCCAGCATAGGGAAAATCATGCTACTTTTTAAAACGCGTTTTTTCCAGCATAGGGAAAGCGATGCCACCTTTCAAAACGCATTTTTTCCAACATAGGGAAAACGATGCTGCTTTTAAAACGTGTTTTCCCCAGCATAGGGAAAACGATACCACTTTTTAAAACGTGCTTTCCCCAGCACAGGGAAAGTGATGCCACTTTTAAAACGGGCTTTCCCCATCATAGGGAAAGCGATGCCACTTTTAAAACGGCCTTTCCCTAACATAGGGAAAGAAGTATTTTTAAAACGGTCTTTTCCCGGCATAGGGAAAGAAGTATTTTTAAAACGGGCTTTTCCCAACATAGGGAAATAAATATTTTTCAAAATGGGCTTTTCCTAGCATAGAGAAAGAAGTATTTTTAAAACGGGCTTTTCCCAGCATAGGAAAAGAAGTATTTTTAAAACGAGCTTTTCCTAGCATAGGGAAATAAGTATTTTTTAAATGGGCTTTTCCCAGCATAGGGAAAGAAGTATTTTTAAAACGAGCTTTTCCCAGCAAAGGAAAAGCGATGCTGCTTTTTCAAAACGGGCGACAATAAGGTCAGTAATATTAGAGGTGGCAAATGGGCGGGTATGGACGGGTGTGGGCGGGCTTAAATGGGCGGCGGGCTCAAATGGGCAGGCAAGTAAGTGCCCATTTAATAATATGGGCATGTATGGGCGGGCACTAAATGGGCGCCCATTTACTCATTAACATGCACTTATCAAATAAATATAAAAATTACAAAAAAAATAAATGTTTTTACAAAAAATTATCAAAAGTTATAACTAACCATATATATATATATATATATATATATATCTATACGCAGTTACTTACACACACATTCAAGCTTATTCCTTTATTTAATATATCTCATAATTTTGTTGATCTTAATTGTTTCTCATGGTAGGCGAAGATTATGCTATCGTCGTAGATTGTGAACCCGAAATACAATGTGCACAAGGCGAAAATTCAAAAGTTACAACTAACATATATATATATATATATATATATATATATATATATATATATATATATATATATATATATATATATATATATGTGTGTGTGTGTGTGTGTGTGTGTGTGTGTGGGGGGTGGTTGGAAGAGTGGGTGTACAATATAAATATATTAATTATGTTAAACGTCATTATTAATCTTAAGTATTTTATAATTATGTATGTAATTGATAAAACAAAATTAGAAGATAAAGTGAATGAGTTTTAGTATGGGTGCCCAAGTGGGGGCCCATTTAGCCCATCATAATTAATGTGCCCAAGTGGGCATGCCCATTTGTGCCCACTTAAAACTTTGGGTGTGCCCATACCCATTATTTATTGGGCGGTCTGGGCGGGCAAATGGGCGCGGGTAAAAATTGCCACCTCTAAGTAATATGTAGGGAAAGTTTCTGAGATCAAATATAAAGGCGTGAAACAATTTTGCTGAAATGCTTACTCCATCACCTTGCAATATAGTCTACATATAGACACTAGCTAATAGTACCTGTACATGATTGACCTTTAAGAAAAACTATTTTGTTAAACACACTATACTTCTTGGCTGGTGAGTGAAAAGGCTGAGGTTGTCGCTTTATTGGGGTTCATTTGAAGCTTTGACCACAATCGTAGGAGGTATGATGTATATATTTTGGTTTCTGGTATCTGGTGGGTTTTCTTAGTGAATAAATTGAGGTCTCCCGTTTCTTTTTCTTTTAACTTGGTAACAAAATATCATGGTTTTTGGCAAAGCAAGTAAGGAGGGTTTCAAAAACCGGGCCCATATGAGGAGATAATATGGTAGTCAAGCAGCAAGATCTGATAGAACTTAATGGAACTGGCGCGATGCCAAAGAAAAGTAGATAGTCTAATCTTGTAAGTGGAGTTTCGAAACTTTGGTATTATGGACAGAAATTGGTAGACAACCAGTCTAGCATCAACAGGAAGGTAGAGGCAAAGTGTACCCGAAATCATCTACCTTGTGTAGACACCCTAATTTCGTACCCCTGGTATGTGACATGACATGTGATATCAGGACCTGTTGAAACTTAACAAATGTCAAGTTACAGGGTTTAAAAAATACAAAAGGAAAAGCAGGATGCGTAAAACAGTGAAATGCAGGGGCCAAAGTGTCAAAAAGAGGCCTAGAATTGGATCCAGGAGCCACCACCATGCATAACAGGCGCGACGCCCAGACCCTATATGGGTGGCGCCAGCATAGTGCTCAGGTACTGTAGCACTTTGCTTTTGGTACACTATCTCAAGCGCGCGGTACAAGCCGATAAAGTACAGAAAGAAAACTCAAAATGACAACGGGATCCCTACTCCCAGCTATAAATAGAGGTGCCCGGCTTCAGAAAAAGGGACACAAAAAATTTTACGCCGCACACAGTTCATACAACGTTGAGTTTACGCAGTGAAGAGCAATCGTGAGAAAGAGAGAGTTCCCCTCCTCCTGTAAGCCTCGAAACTCTGTCAAATCTCCTCCAAACACAAATCCAACATGTCAAAGTGAACCTTAGCCTCCCAGCTAGGATTCCACCTAATTTCTCTGGTCCAAGAATCCAAAAGTGAACAGTTACTCTGCCCGAATCCAGAGGCCAAATCCGCTAGAAGCAAGTAGTTGCTCTGCTCGATTTCCGCCAGCAGCAAGCAAACAACAGCAAAAACGCAAGCAGTTGCTCTGCCCGTTTTACGATGCCCGAAAGCAACTTTCGGAAGCAGTTACTTTGCAGAATCACAACGGCGACAAAAAACTCCCTCTCAGAAGGCGAGCAACGCTCTTAAAGGTAAGCCTTTAAGAGATTTTTATATAAAAGTGTTATTTTCATCTGACCCAATGTAAAAAATATAAGCAGTTATGTTGTCCGGATTTATATAAAAATAGCACTAAAAAGAGCCATTATTATGCCTAAATATCATTAAATGTATTTGAAATTACTAAAATGAGGCGGCTGCAAGTCTGTAAATAATGTAAATACGGATATATATGTTTGAATGCTTTATTTCATTTGCTAAATAAATATAATAAAAACATATTTTAGCCAAAAACTGTTTTTGAGACCGAAATGGCGAGTTGGGTGCCTAACAGCTTCCCAACTCGTAACTTAGCCCCCGAATCCCTTTTTACAAACTCTGGTTTATTTTTGTTTTTTCTTTATTTCTCCTTAAAATAAAGATGGTGACTCTGTTACAGTATTTTGGATAACAGTGAGGCCCGCAACATCCTTTTTTTGCATTTTTCCGTTTTCCCCTAAACAAGGGACGATGCGAATGAAAAGGGTGATGCATTTTCTATATCATGTTTTCCCCTAAACAAGGGAGGATGCGATATGGAGAAACCCAAGGCACTCATAGTGACCTAGGACGATTTTCAAGTCCTCAGTGAGGCAAGGCGTGTTCCCACGCGCCTTCGCAACATCTTTTTTTTTTGGGTTGGAGGCGTCAGAGGAGATTGGCTGAAGGCTTTTTGGGTTCTGAGTACAGTGTGCATTTATTATTTACACACACACACACATATATATATATATATATATATATATTATTATTATTATTCATTCATTTTCCCTAAAATTGATCGGACATCCACCTGCTTTGTTTTGACAGTCTCTGCAGGATTATTCCTGAAATATTGGATTTTTTCTCCAGAGTATAGGACCCTCGTATTCCACCTATCTTTCGACTCCCCAAGATCAGATTGATCTTAGGCGAAGGGCATATACTCTTTCCGGGATCCACCATTCAAATGGTCTAGGTCGAATATCATAAAAATTATTGGTCAGCCCCTATGTATTTATTATTTATTTATTTATTTTTGCTTATCTTCTTTTTTTTTTTTTTTTTTTTTTTTTGCAACAGAGATTGGTCAATAATTTAAATATATAAAAACAGATTGGTCAGTGAAGTGTCTTGAGAATCTATATGCAATTAACGTTGGCTGTTACAGGGGGTAGGATGGCCATGGTGTCGGGTAGCAGTTCGGAATATTTCTATGTACGTGCGCGTGTGTCCGGTATCTAAAAAACAATAATGTTTTTTTTCTTTTTCAGATATAAAGGAGTAAATAAAGCAGATATGGTATGTCTTTCTGTTCTTTGTTGATTTTCTCGGCTTATTTAGTTTGAGTCCTCGAAAGGACGGTGCAAGCAATCATAACGATCATTCAGATCAAGAAATAGAAAGAAATGTGGGGAATCTATATATTCCTATTAATTATAAATTGGTCATAATCCCCGAAATAAAATGACAGAATGAAAGAATATTTACATACTTTGTGCGGAATAAATAGATAAAGCAGAGATAAGATATAATAAAGTAAAGCAAAAATAAAACAATAATAAGCCTTTTTTTGTATCATGTCTGAAATTCTATTTTATTCGTTTTTTTCTTGATTTTTTGATTTTTTTTCTATTCGCAACGGTGCCCGAAACGAAGCTGCTGCAAGTTTATGGTTATTTGCACACACACACACACACACACACACACACACACACACACACACACATATATATATATATATATATATATATATATATATATATATATATATATATATATTTATTTATTTATTTATATATATATATGCAATATTTAAAACGTTAAAGAAATATAATAAGCATATTTAGCCAAAAAGAAAAGAAAACTTTTTTTTTTAAAAAAATGAGTCTAGCCCTCCGTTTTTATTTTTTAAAAAATAAAAACAACATCCCCAGCAGAGTTGCCATTGTGAGTGCCCCGATTTTCGACCTTTCCCCTGCTAACGAGAAGCGGGTGATTTCTAAATAAACCTTTAGGCGCGTGGAATACATCCAGCCTCATTGTGGACTCAAAATATTAAAACAGAGTCGTTATCTTTATTTTAAGAAAAAATAAAGAAAACCCAAATGTAATCAGATTTGGAAAGGGTTTGGAGGCTAAATTACGAGGTGGGAAGGTGTTAGGCACCCAACTCACCCTTTCGGTCTCAAAATAGTTTTTTTTGTTGACTAAAATATGTTTTTTTTTACATTTATTCAACAGATAAAATAAAACATTTAAATATACATATATATGTACATATATTATTACAACACTTGCCACCGCCTCCTTTTAGGAGTTACAAATATATTATAAAATTTTGGTCATAATAATGACTCTTTTTAGTGTTATTTGCTTATAGAGATTCGGACAGCACAACTGCTTCTATTGCTTACATTTTGCCAATCTAAATAGCACTTTTATAAAATAAAACTTTTAAATGACCTACCTCTTGAAGCGTGGAGGTTTTATCCCGTACCAACTAGCTTCTGGCAGGCTTAAGGTGTGTTCGCTTTGTCTTTTAGGGAGAGGGAGCTTTTTTTTTTTTGCTGATGTGTTGTTACGGGGATTCGGGTAGAGTGACTGCTTTTGAAAATTGCTTTCAAGCCTCGGGAACCGGGCGGAGCAGTTGTTTTCTTTTTTGCTGTTGTTTGGTTGCTGCTAGCAAAAATTGGGCAGATCAATTACTTGCTTTTCGTTGATTTGGTGTCTAGATTCGGGCAGAACAACTGCTTGTTTTGTGATTTTTTGACCGGAGGAATAGGGTGGAACCCTAGTAGGGTAGCTAGGTTTCACTTTCACCAGCTAGTTTTAGTGTTTGGGGGAGATTTGGCGGAGCTTCGAGGCTAGAGGAGGAGATCTCATAACGCTCTCGGGAGAACTCACTACGTAACTGCGTGAACGGTGTGTGAATTGTGTGCTCACTGCTTGTGAATTCTGAAGCCGGAGCCTTGTATTTATAGGCTGGGAGAGGCCTTCCTTCGCGGTTAAGATTTCTCTTTCTATGCTTCATCGGCTTATACCGCGCACTGAAAAAATTACACCGAAGACAAAATGCTACAGTGCTGGAAGCACTGTTGGGTGCCACCCACAATGGAAGTGAGGGCGGCACCTAAAGACTCTATGGGCGGCGCAGGGGGTCCTGGGCAATTCCCAGGGCCTCTTTTGGTCTGATTTTTGGCACTTTGGCCCCCTGCAATTCACTGTTCATGCATCCTTTCATTTCTTTTGCATTTTTTTGCAATCTAAACCCTGTAACTTGACATTTATTAGCTTTTTAATAGGTCTTGATATTTCATGTCATGTTACATACCAGGGGTACAAAATTGGGGTGTCTACAGGCAGTAGTCATCATATAAACATGGTAGGGTAATCTCAATGAGATCCTCATGGTCGAGGGGTTTGCCAAGGGTAGCGAGCTCATTAGAACGACTTTTGACGAACTTCATGTAGTTTGATATCGTCTGACTGCCTTTAGAGGCTCGCTTAAGGTAGTTTTTTATCTGCTTTATGTGGTCGCGATTCAGACGAGCATAAGTGTGAGCAAGTGTTTCCCATGCATCACGGGTGGTGGCGGCTTGTTGGATTAGAAGAACCAGAGGAACAGAGAGAAAGTCAACAATGGCACCAAACAAAAGTTTGTCTTGCCGGATCCAAGGTTGGTATTTAGGTTTGGGTGTTAGACCAGCCTAGGAAGTTTCAGTATCCTTTGAGAGAATGGTGGGAGGCAGACATGTGTGTAAGTCATCTACAAACTTGTAGAGGTCATAGCCAATAAGAGTTGCATTCACTTAGAGTTTCCAAGCGATGTAGTTGGTGGAGGTGAGTTTGGTGATGTTTTGGTGGGAGATGTTTATGAGTTGGAAGGTTTGGGTTGGATCGTTGGAATTTTGAATAGTGAGAGCGTGATTGGCAGCCCTGTTAGCAAGCTTGTGAAGGTGGCGGCAGCAGTCAGCAAACGGACGGATGGTGACGGCGGACAAGCGGCACACGACTGAGAGGGTTTTAGGAGCAAAACTCCGATATCATATAGAAATAGACAATTGATAGGAATAACGACATATCGTTTCCATTGATTGAATCACCAATTTATATAAGACGTTACAATTAGGGTTATACTAGAAGTATGAGTACACAAAACTTTTACAAGGAATGAATCATAATTAGAAAAAAGTTATACAAGGAAAAGAACTATACAAAGTAGTTACCACTAAATAATACTTCTTTCGTCCCTAAATTATCGTCTTGGTGGACTTGGCGTACAGTTTAAGAAAACACATTTGATTGGATTATTAATATTAGTTTGATGTGTAGTGTAGTTTACTTTAAAGCTCATGTGTCTACGGTACATAATCAAAGTTAGATGAAAACGTAAGGGTAAAATGGTAAAAGTGTTGTCATAAAAAAGAAAGTTTCAAATAAGATAATTATTTTAGGACGAACGAAAAAGAAAAACAGGACAATAATTTGGGGACGGGGGAGTAATTAAAAATAAATAAATAAAAAATTAAATATATTATTCTCTAATAAATAAGACTACCCATCATTATCGATTTAACCTCAATTGTGCCTTGAATCTTGATCCATGCCTGACTATGGAGGGTTTTGGGCTTTGTCAATTGTCATGGTGATTGACTTGATGGCTGAAGGGACCCGACCGGGGTCCTCCTACGTGGAGATACACGTGGCCTCCAGCAAGTTTCGAGGAAGGGACCACCACCCAACAACTCATCTAGGTACCCGAGGAAGACCGACCATAATGGGCGACCAGGGAGAAGCCGATCAATGGTCCTCGGTAGGCCGAGGATCACCCTGAAGATCAAACAGTCAACCACCTTGACGAAGAACAACCATGCTCGGCAGACAGAATCTTCTCTGATGTTTACAGATCTGACATGTAGACTGTACGTAGCAGTCAGGTGTCACCTTTACAAGACTTGGGCAAGCCATGTAAACGAATATATCTTAGGCGCTAATCAACCACCTACTGTGGATGAATCATACACTATCTATCAACCAATAAGGAGCTGTCAGCAAGCTGACCAGCAATAGGTCCCTATGTCCTGGGACCCATATTCTAATCATGATCTCCAAAGGACAACTACTATAAAAGGAAGCATTTCCCTTCAAGAAAAGATAGGTTCTATTTAAGATATTCATGTTCAAGAACAAGCATTCATACACAGGAGATATTAAACATAATCACCAGAAGCTTAAGGGGAAACCTAGCTTCGGCACACATATACTCCCTGATTGCCGACTCTCACACCGGAGGGCTTTAGCTGGGACAACCCTCGGCACCCTAACGGTAGTATCATTTCAAGTGACAGTCAGACGCATAAATTGTAAGGGTAAAATAGGCAAAGCCTATTTTATCTTGTTTTCACATTTTTTGGCAAATGTGTTTTCCATTGCTGCAACATCGGGAACTGCATTCAGATGATCTAGACATATCACATGTGTGTGTTTGCATTCTTTCCTTTGATTATCTCTTATGCATATTTTAGGCATGCTTTCTAGGTCATCTAGTTGTTGAATATCGGCCTCCAAAGTTTCTGTCCTTCAATCTGGTGCATGTTTTTGCTGCTAGTTCACAAAGTCAATAGTTTATGTGGTTGTCTAATCTGTTGTGTTCTTCATGAGAATTTGAACTGGTTTTATAGTCTGTTTTTGGCAAACTTGTGTGGTTTCAATCTTGGTTAAGTATGGTTTGTGTACTCTTAAAATACTTGATAAATTCAAAATGTTTTTTGAAATCAGATTGTGAATTTCTCCCCACACATCTCTCATGTTCATAACAGCAGATTTTTATCTTAATTCTATCAGGCAGTTAGCATTTGAATTTTTATCCACTTTTTTGAAATTTGATTTTGTGATCTTGGGTCTCCTCACCTTCTCTCATTTAATAAATCAACGACTAATTTGAATTAGTGGAAGGATTAGTGTTTATTCTTGCAGAAACACAAGACACTGCTCAAAGGCTTTCTCTCTCATTCTCCGGCGATCTACACAGTCCTCCATCATCATCCAAAAATTCAATCTCGTCTTGTTCCCTTCATCCATACTCCACCTATCATCCTGAAATGGCTTCCTCTTCATCGAACCCAAATTCTCAAGACCTGCTGATGCAACAATCGAAGCTACAATCAGCCCTAATTCCTCTCCTGAAAATCCTACTACGGCAATGGTAGTTTTTCAGTCATTCCCCGAACCTCTTACAGTCATTCTTCCAGGCGAAAAGGGGAATGAAATTGACGTCGACAATCCAGGGGATTTGTCTGGATTACCAAAGATCGGTAACCCTAGCTCACGACGATCGAAAAGGCAACGAGGAATTCCGGCCAACTATGAGAATCCATCTGTAGCCGATGTACAAGCGGCAAAGAAAAACAAGGTTGGGCCAGGATTTTTTAAAGAATCTGTTGAAATTGAAAGCGATTCGGATGATATGGATTTTGTTCCTCCAGCCGGCTCTATTCCCCCAGTTCAAGAGCCATCTCCACCACCAGCATCTCCTACACCTTCTCATGTCCAGAACGACGTTCAAGATGATGATTATCCTATTCCCTCACGTCAGATTGTTTTCCCATCAGACTCATCTCCTCCACCAAGACAGACACCGGCTGTGGACGCCAGTTTTCCCTCTGCCTCAACCGATGACATAACTGTTTCTGATGACGATGTTGCCGCGAACTTGGTCAAGTTGAAGACGACATTTTCTTCTCCATCCGGTCCGTCTCGATCGCCTCAGCCAGAGGCTATGCCAAGTCAAACCAGTTCTTCCGAATTTGACGATAGTTCTGATAAGAACTTTGAAGGAAAAGAGGGGTCTCCTGACGATAGTGAAGACTCTGAAGAAATTCCTGTGCGTTTCACCAGAAGCCGTCTTGCCAGCTCCAATGTTGCACCCATTGCTGCAACATTCAAACGTTCAAAACCATTGGGTACTCCCTTCTCTTCAAAATTTATCTCCAAGGCTGCTTCTTCTAGATATAATATTTCTAGGAATATTATTGATGAACGAAATGTTGTGCCCTCCATGTTGCAATCATATAATCTCACATCCTTCTTTACTGATAGAGGACTAATGGACACCATTTCACTAGCTACACCATACTTAAGGGAATTAATCCATGAGTTCTATGCAAACATTGAGAAGCGTATTTGTGATCCATCTGATGCAAGCTTCGAGAAAGTTTTTGTGAGAGGGAAATGGTATACTTTTTCTCCCTCAATCATTAATTCAATTCTTCACACACCTGCATCTGGCAATTTTGATTTTCTCCTAGACCTAGATTCTTGTGTAGTTGAATTGACAGGTGGCAAATTCTCTAAGTGGCCTGTTAAAGGAACTCCTCTTAGCACCTCACAGCTCTCATCCCTCTATGCATTTCTTCACAAAATGTGTTGTGCAAATTGGTCCCCCTCCACCAATTCAAATGTCATCACAGAAGAACATGCTAAAGTCCTTTATCTCATTGGGACTAAGGCCTCCTTTGATTTTGGGTATTATGTGTTTAGAAAGGTTTCTTCCATGGCAGAAACTGGAGGAGACAAAAGGTCTCTCATCTTTCCTTCTCTCATTTATAAAATACTTGTGTCCCAGGGCTACAAACCTTTCCCCTCCATACGTTTATCTCCTCTTCTTGAACCCCTCCAATTCTCTGCCAAACTATTAAGAGGTGATAGAGTTATCAATTTTCCCCTTCTTTCTTCATCTGATCCTGCATCTTCTTGACCTAGCACCTCACATCCAACTGCTTCTCCCTCAGTTCAGGTTCCACCCATTGTTCCTCTCATTGTTGCATCATCTGTTGGAACATCTACCCTGCTTGCACCTCCCACTGCCCCCATTTCAGTTGCCTTTGTCAAAGAACAACTGAACATGGTTCAGGCTCAGATAGCCATTCTCACTGCCCAGACTTCTGTTCTTTCTTCTTTGGCTACTCAGTACTCTACTTGGCTGGAACTTCATTCTGGTCAAATAGGGGGTGAAAGTGAAGCTGCTACCTCTGCAAGAGTTCCTGAAGCAGTTCCTGAAGCAAGAGTTCCTGAAGTTGCTCCTCCTGACACAAGTGAAGCTGATCCTATGTAATTCTCTGGTGTTGGTATTGGTTGTTCTCATGGGTTATTCTGAACATTTGTTACATTTGGTTCTGTCATTGTAGACCTGTGGTGATTGGAAATTCTGGAATTCTTTTTGGCCTGTAATAAGTAGTTATAAACATGTTCCTTATGGTGTATTATGATATCATTTTCAGGGGGTGTTTGTCATTGTTATCTTCTTACAGGTCATCTTTGGATATTCAGGATTTGACCAAGAATGCTCAACAAAGGGGGTGATTGTAAGGGTAAAATAGGCAAAGCCTATTTTATCTTGTTTTCACCTTTCTTGGTCAAAGAAGAGTCTAATTTTAGTCAATAGTTATTTAGGTGTTAGATTTTGTTTAGAATACTTTTGGTAGATTGATTTGTTTTTTGATAGGAAAATCTTTCAAAAGATTTAGGCAATTCAAATCTGGTAACTAAATCTCTGCAATTAATTCAGTTATTTCATGTATCATGGTTGTGTTAGGAAAGGTAATCTTGCCATTCTCTATTGCTAATCTTTTTCCTAGTAGGAATGTGTATCTTGTGCCGTGGTTTTGCAGGAGATGCTGCCTATATTATGAAGGCTGGATTTCGAGCGGGGTGCTGATTTAAGAGCCTGAGAGAGAAGATAAACAAACATATACGAAGAGTATTCTGACCGTAATTTGTGAGTAGGTCTTCCTGTTGCATAGCTGCTGTTTGAAGCTTCTGATAATGCAACATTGACAGCATCATTGAATCCTGAAGAACTGATCTTTGTGCTTCCTGACTTCTGCTGTTAGGAAGCTGTATTCGTTCTTTCTTCCCACGTTTGTTTTAGTTGTTTTATGTGGGATTTTTGGTTCTCCAAGATACTATATTTTGTGAGAATTTTCGTTTGTTATTTGTGGTAAAATACTATTGGTTTTAATAATATTTGTGTGGCCTTGAGGCTTGGTCTACAAGTACTAGACTTGTAGATTGTTTTTGGTTAATATTTGTCTACTTAATTCAGTTTTAAATTGAGTCTGTCTACAAATCTTCCGCTGCTATTGTTTTGATATAATTTACTGTTCTCCTTGTGACTGTCATTGTTGCAACAATCACTGCAACATTGGTACTCACATTGACTCATATCGAGAATTCGTGTTATCACGTTCTTTTATAAATCACGAAGTTAATAGAGAACAAAACCCAGATATTCTAAACTCTTTGATACACCAAGTATCCTAGTTCATTACGTGGACAACAATCATCGACACATTAGCTCCGGTCCATTACGTGGATCTTCAGCTCAGTCACCCCGTCTTTGTGGCGTGATCAATGGTGATGCCATTTACGCTTGACGTTTGAAGTGAAATTAGATGGGTCTGATGCTCTTTATCTGAGTTAAAATTGTACGCCAATAAGCTCTCGCTATGATCATAGGATTTAATTTAATTTACTCAGGCCTCAAAAAATATTTAATTTACTTAACCGCTTCAAGTAATTTATTCGCCAATATGATTGTATTCGTACTTATGTGTAGAATATAACCTTGTTGCAATTGTGTTATTAAAATGAACCTTCTATTTTCACCATTATGAATTGATTTTTGTTTTTACTTTTCAAACGTTAAAAACTGTATTTTGAAAAAAAATGAAGCAAACGAGCTCTTATTTGACAAGTCAAACTTTTTAAAATTATCGTTTTACATGCTTGTATTTTACAAAAAAAAACATTATAATTGTACATATTTAAAAATGATATTTTCTAGAGACAAATTTAAAAAGTGGAACTATTTAAAAATGATATTTTGTAGAGATCGACAAAAAAACATTATAATTGTATATATTTAAAAATGATATTCTCTCCGCTATGTGGTACGGAGAACACGATCACATATTTAATGCAATTAACATTTACTCAGATTCCTTTTAGGGTGAACAAGGATGCATGTATAAGTTGAATAAACAATCACAAATATAGTTTTAATTGAAAATTTGAATGATGAAAATAACTTTTGAGTTCAAAACTGGATGCAAATTTAGACCAGTAATAGGGTTGCACAAATTTTTGATACGAAAATGGGAATTAGGCAGAAATGGAAATTGGAAAGATATATAAATATTTAGTGAATTTTTTTATTTTTTTTTCTCCTAAGGGGGGCATGGAAGGGATCGAACCTGAGATCTCACACTTTATGAAGCCTTATGTCTACCACTGGTCATCCCTTAGGAGAAAATTTAATTTTTTAGTGAATTTTTAAAATAATGAATTTTTTTATGCTAAGATAGAAGCCATTAGGAATTCGGCAGCCGGCTATGAGATGGAGGTGGAAAGAAGACGGCTTCTGTTCTGTCACATAAAGACATGGGGATAAAGTTACTAATGCGGATAAAGTTACATCTTTTTTCTATTTCATCTTCTTAGTCGATGTCACTATCATCTACACATTTTTTTTTATTTCATTTAAAAACATATATTTTTATTTATAATCTTCATATACATTTTATTAGCTAGGTCACACTGATACCTCATCAACTTTTCATTTCAATCTTATTTTTATACTTCTCAAATAAATAAATTTATTTAACATTATTTAATATATTTAATATTTAAATATTCTGTATAAATAAATGTATTTATAAATAAAGACATTAATTAATTTATAAATAATAAATTACTCGTAAATTAAATAATTTATAATTTAATTAATAAATTATCTATAAAACATATATTATACATAATTCTTAAAATAATATAAATAAATAAATAAATAATCTTTAAAAAGAAAAGAAAAAAAGGAATTAAACCATCCCCCCTCCCCAACATAAGCTGAACGGTAACATTTATTTTTTTAAAAAAATCAAAATTTAGAGTTTGATCAGACCGTTGGGACCCACCCTACCCCTTTCTCACACCCTTACCATCGCGTGTGATACATGTGCCAGTAAAAGCCAAGCGGTGCACCACACCGCTGCATCCTTAGTCCATTATTTTTCCCACCATCTTTTCTACCTATTTTGGAAGAGAATACCCCATCACTCCTAATTGACCATTTAGGAAGAAATTTTAGGAAAAATGAAACTCTATCTTACAAAAACTGGAGACCTACTCTAATCTATGTAGAAGTGCTAATCAGTAGATTCGTATCGAATTAAGGAGCATTTGATTTTCCTACGCAATCCCCCTCGTTGGACTTTTCTTAACCAACAAGAGCATACAAGTAAAGTAATACCCATTTCCTAGCAAATTAACAAGTGTGAGTGAGATAATTTATTAGGTTTGAAACTCATTCAATGGATGAAACGAATAAATTGACTTTTCAAGACATCGATGGCCCGAGCATTAATGTATATTGTAAATCACGATATAGATATTTTTTGTTTGATACTAGGGTATCCAAAATTATACTCATTTCGTTTTGGGGCAGAGTTCTTGTTTGGAAGTCATTTCATAAAAAAAAAAAACCTGATATCTTTAGTAGCTCATTAATAATAAAAATATTTTTATGTCTTAATTTTTAAAAATAAACTAAAATATCAAAAAATAAAATAATAAACTTTTTATCCAAAACAAAGGAGTGACTAAATTGTATGGTGTATAATTCACACCAAAGTACAAATAAAAATATAAATTGAAAATCACGACCACTTGCTTCAATTATTTTGGAGACGAAGAAATGATGATTAATTGATAGTTTGCTTGAATCAATTTGTACGCACCTCAACTTATTTTTTTTTTTTACCGAGGATGAATCCTCCACACTCAAGCTGTCGACCATGCATTTGAAAATTACCCTTCAAATCTTAGTTACTGGTATTAAGCTCTTAAATAGCGTAAAGAGTAGTTTAGTTAAGGCCGACTAACGGTAGAGTAAATGTTAATTAACCTTGGTCTTCATCGTTTGGAGGTTGATCCACTAACAGTTTAAATATATGAAAGGTTTGAAATTGTTTAAGTTTGACTCTAAATTAACATTGTGTGTAAGTTATAAATAGTAACAATCTATGGAAGTCGTTTGATAGACCAGGTAAAAGATTGGATGAGATTAATAACTTCAAAAAATTAAGACCCTTTTTTAAGTTTTTGCGGTATGGATTATTGGTCTCTGCTGCTCAAATAAACCGTTGCTATTAATACCTAAGGAAGCGTGATATTGTTACTTCTCGTGCAATAAATAATACTCCTTTCGTTTCTAAATAAAATCGTCTTTTTTGACTAAACACACGTATTAAAAAAAATTGACTCTAATATATACTCCCTCCGTTCCACTTCCACCCAAAATATTCATGTTTGAAAAGTTTAATTATTAAAAGATATATACTAGCATTATAGTTAGTTATAACTAGTTTTTTAACTCGTGCGTTAAACGCACGTCAACTAAATCGTACATAAATAAAATAAAGAGAATAAAAAATCTTAAAAGATAAAATAAAAATAATCGGTCTATTAACAATTACACATAAATATATCACTAATTATAGATTCTAAAAAAATTCCTTATACACAACATTTGTTATCTTATTAGTTGGTTTTTCGTTTTCACCGCATACGATCAATATCTAGTTTCTTCAAAAAAAGACCTATGGCTACATGTAATTATTGACTTTAACACTTGTTAATTATTAGTATATATGATACCAGTAATGGTAATTGTCTTCTTTGGAACATGAAAGACAGTTTTGCATCGGATAGAGTTAATGACAATTTTAAGATAAAAGTATTTTCTCTAACATTGTTTCCTTTCAAAAAAATTGTTTCAATAATATGATCCCCAAGATTTATGATGCTTAGTCTGATTCTATTGCACAACCATGCAACATGGTCAATGTTTCTCAATAGCATTACTGGAACACCAAGTTTAGTCAATTCATGACCTGACAACCCTAAACACTTTATACTATTCAAAAACTCTGAATGTCTTCGAACAAACTTGAATTTTTTCTGTCTTACAAATAAAATCTGAAATGGCAAAACACACCTTTGGGCCACTGTACTTTTCAAAAAATTACAATTAGGCCACTGAGACGTCAAAATTTTCGGGATGGCCACTGTACCAAACTTATCTTGCACGTTAACCCCTTTTTTGGATGGACGTTAAGTTAGGTTAAATGTCTATTTTGCCCTCATCTTCATCATCATCAATGTCTTCTATAGACAAAGTAACCCAAATCTGGGTTTTAAAACTCAGATATGGGTTTACAAAGCCCCACACCTCTCATCCATCGCCTCCTTCTTACCCAATTCCAAATCAGCCGGCGTCAATTCCTTGGCCATGGTGACATCCAAAACCCCCCATTTTCTCCTCCACATTATGCTCAATAAAGCTACTGTAATGCTCCAACAATCCATCGAAAGCTAATTCCAGATCTGAGGTAAGACTTGAAGAAGAAGAATCTGTCTCTCCATACACGATGCGGTGGACGATTCCTCTTGAGATTTAGATCTGGAACTTCTTCCGTCTGGGTATACTCGAGATTTGTGGAAAAAAATACCAAGAAATCAAACTGCATATGAATTTCTCCAAAGATCTGCCGGAAATGTCTCTCCATACACGACGCCGTCGTCGGTTCCTCTTGAGATTTAGATTTGGAACTTCTTCCGTCTGGGTATACTTGCGATTCGTGGAAAAAAATACCAAGAAATCAAACTGCAGATGAATTTCTCCAAAGATCTGCCGGAAATGACAAGCGAGAGGCTTGAACTGCCTGCTTTGATTCATGCTTTACCCACGGGGCTATGTCGATCGATTCGGCTATGCCGGTGGATTTTTGCTGATCTAAATGACAGCTTCATCTTCATCATCTTTGAACTTTCTCAAATCTAAATCTCACTTTCGTCTTGGGCTGTATTTTATCGTTGGGTGAATTGCGAAGGATTTTGATAATGTCGAAAAGTTATAGCTCCAATCTCATCATCATTTTGTCAAATGTCAATCTCCCTTTCCCTTCCCCTCACTACAGAACGGATTAACGGATCTTCACTACAGATTAACAGATTACTGGGCGTGACCTGGGTTTTAAAACTTTGTAAACCCATATCTGAGTTTTAAAACACATATCTAGGTTACTTTTGTCTATAGAAGACAGTGATGATGATGAAGATGAGAGCAAAATAGATATTTAACCTAACTTAACGTTCAAACTTAACATCCATCCAAAAAAGGGGTTAACGTGCAAGATAAGTCTGGTACAGTGGTCATCTCAAAAAATTTGACGTCTCAGTGGCCTAGTTGCAATTTTTTGAAAAGTACAGTGACTCAAAGGTGTGTTTTGCCAATCTGAAATCAAATAAGTTCTTCATTTTGAATGATTACTTTTATTAAATTATATTTGTATTTTATGAATAAATAAATTTCTGATAAGAAAATAAGCTAAAATAAAAAATAACGAAATTATTTTAGTAACCTCAGTTTAAATTGCTTTTGTTTTATTGACTCTGTAACTATTATTTTTGTTCCTTCAAATATTTTTATTTTACTAACATATTTTTGTTTTACTTTTTTATAAGAATTTTTTTAAAACTTTTGTTCCGTAAATTATTTTATTTTACTAACCTCCGCATTAATTTTTTTTTGTTTTGCTGATTTTGTAACTTATATTTTTATAGTGGCTTGTTCCATAATTTTTTTTTTACTAACCTCTTAATTTTTGTTTTCTTTACTCCAGGACTATTATTTTTGTTTTAGTTACTATTTTTTGTTTAAAGAGAGAAAAATGTTTAAACATAATTAAAAGAGATGAGATGGTGGTAATGATAGATAAAATATGAAGAAGACATGAGAGAGAAAGATAAACACAACCAGAAGAGATAAGATAGGAGAAAGAAAGAGTGGAATTATATATATATATATATATATATATATCTCCTAAGAGAGATATGAGAAGAAATCGAATATGAGACCTCACACTTTGTAAAGCCCCATCTCTATCATTGGGCCATCGTCTTAGGGGTTAATTTTGTAATCCATATATATATATATAGACACATACAAAATTGTTTTAGCTAACCAATATGTTAACACCAACTGTGGAGGGTAAAGTTGAAATGTTATGAATATAATAAATATAATACAAGTCTAATTATTAAGAAAATTATATTAATGTCAATGGAGTTAGTCATAATTACGAAAATACTTAAAACACAAGTAATGTGCTTACAATACAAGTGAAAGGTAAAGATGAGATATTATAAAAATTGTAAGTATAATATTTTTAAGTGAGCTCGTAAAGTGAAACACCCAAAATAGTATGATGAACTATTTGTCTGTAAGGAAGAGAGTATTTTAAAAATGATCTTTTAAAGTGAAATATTTTAAAATAATATGGTAGACTCTTTGCCCAAAACGGATAGAGTATATTGGTATAATATATATTTTCCTTTAAGGTCCTTGTGTATGTGGTTCTAATGAAGGTATGAAGAAAAAATCGGAAAAAAAGTGATAAAAGTATTTTTCCTTTAAAAGAAGTTTTGTAATATGACTATTTTCTTGGAACGTGCTAAAAAGAAAACAGGAGAATCATTTAGGTAATGTTTGGTAACATTTCTATTTTTTTTTTTTTTGTTTCATATGTTTCTATTTCACTTTGTTTCTATTTCTTTTTTATTTTGGACAAGAAACAAACGCAAGTTTGATAGCTGTTTCTATTTCTATTATGAAAAAGAAACAAAAGCTAATCATTTTTTATAAACATTTTTATTTCCTTTCACAAAGTTATATTCTTTTTTCAAAAAAAATTAACACATTACAACTTTGATAATAGTATATTATATCAAATTTGAACGGGTAGAATAATAATTCACATGATTTCATCTACTATTAAAAAAATGTGGATAAGCAACTTCTCATCCGTTGGGTTATGTTGGAACGGGTGATGGGTCGAAACTTATTAGAACTCGAATATCAAACTGATTTAAACGGGTAACGTGTTAAAACGGGACGACGCGTCTTAATTCAGATTTTCTCCCAAAATTTCATAATTTTATAGAGTAAAAGCTATCGGGTCAAAATGGGTAATTGATTCGACCCGCTTTAACCCGACCTGTTAATATTTTTTGTTAAAAATAGGTTACACGTGCAATCCAAAAATATTAACGAGTTTGGTTTGGTCGGTGAGTTAACGAGTTCAGGGTTGTAATTGTCAGACCTAATATATACTCACACACACACACACACATATAGATATATATATATATATATATATATATATATATATATATATCAAAGTTCGAAGGCTAGACTTAATTTAAGTTGACCGACCTTAACTCTTCTATGTTTCGAAAAAGAATCATTTCTCTTAAAAAAGAAACAATTTTTTTGTTATTTCTAAATTTTGAGGAATAATGAGAAATGTTTCTAGTTTATCAGAAATAGAAATGATTGTCAAACGTATTTCTATTTCTATTTTTCACAAAAAATTAGAAATAGAAACAAAAATATTAGAAACGAAATGGTTACCAAATTACGGGCCAGTTCATTTTTAAAAGTTTCTAATCGCTAAAGTATCCACTTTTGTCTTCAACGGAAAAAAGTCATTTTTAGGGGTAAAATGACTACGATACCCTTAATGAACCGAAGGCACGCTACGAAGGTTATATTTTGCACCGTGATACATTAATTTTATTGCATCATTTTTTGCACTGCGATGAAACAATTTTTGAACCGCGATACATAAAATAGTATCTAATCCATTTGTGCACCGCGATACAAAATGATAATGAACCAGAACACGTCATCCACATTCTTCTTCCATTTCCTTCATCTTAAGCTTTCTTCTTCCTCCTCCTTCTCCGTTGGTCTCAACTAAAAAATCATTCAATCTAGCACAGATCCATTACAGGTCGATTCCCGTTTCATTACACAATAATGGTGATTTTGACATCCAATGTGTTTACTGGAGCTGTTGAAAGGGACAATGATATTTTCGTAACAATATTTTGGAAAAAAAAAATCTTTTACGATTGAAAAAAAAAAACTATGAACTTTTGAATTACAAATTTTGAAAAAAGGACGGCCAAAATTTTACCTTAATATTTATCCATATCGATTTCCAAATGAACCCATTGGTTTTGGATACCTTAACCCACTTCTCTTCCAATCTAAAGATCTTTTTTGGTTGTTCATAATTTTTGTCTGTAATTTGTGTTGGAAAACTAGTGTTTTTAAATGAAGTAAATTGAGGCTTTGAGACATTAATTTATTTATGAGTCATTTATGTAATGACTATGGTAATTGTGGAACTATGTTCTTCTCCGTGAGTAAATAAGAATATTATATTTATTTGTCTAATTCAGATATCAGATGAATAAGTTATAGAGGTTTAAAGTAAGACATTAAAAGTGTTGGAAGTTTTTTTTTTTTTAATGTTTTTTTTTCACCTAAGGGGGGCATGGGAAGGGTTCGAACCTGAGACCTCACACATTGTGAAGTCTCATGTCTACCACTGGGCCACCCCCTTAGGGGCTGTTGGAAGTGTGTTATCTCACATTGGAAAAATACGAAAGGCTTGTAGGGTTTATATACAAAGGCTCCCTTGTGTTTGGGTAAGCTTGTATAGAAAGAACTATCCCTCCCACGTCTGCAGAGGGGTGCAAATCAATGTCCAATTTGGTTTGGACCGGACACGAATGTCGGACCAAATTGTGCTACCTAGACAAACCCACCTTTTGCTCTTCTTTTTTTTTTGAATTTTATATTCAATTTTCGTAACTCCAACATTAAAGAGCAGATTAATTATGTCTTAATGTATTATTTAATTGAGTGGTTAATGGGTATAATCAAAACGGTTTTAGTAATTAAAGCGTGTTTGCATTTCATATTGTCTGCTTTAATTAAGTGGTTAGTCCAACATTTGCATTTCATATTGTTTATCCTTTTCTTGGCCTCCTGCTTGGTGATAGATTACGGGCACTTATTCAGTTCGTCGAACCTTCAGTGCAAAGTCATCTGGTACCACCATTGTATCTTGGGAGACGATCGTCCCAAGTAAGAACTCCACGCACTTACAGGGAGTGGGACGAATAATGTTTCAAGAAAAATGTGTGCTACACAGGCCTCGGTCACAGCTTCCTTCCACCAGCAGACATCAGTCCTTCACCAGCAGACTAGGAACAAAGCTACCAGCATACTTCATTTAAAGTCACTAGCAGACTTTGTAAAAGGTCACCAACAGACTTCATAATAAGCCGCCAACAAACTTCTTTCAAAGCGACCAGCAGACTTCTCAAGTCTTCCTCTACCAGCAACACTTACTGTTTCGTTTCTTTTATATTTTATTTTCTGTAAGATTGTAATTGTATAGGGATTCACCCAACAATCTTGAAACGTTATTATTTCTTCTGGTTATTATTGTTATTTTAGATAACAATAATCTCTTCTATATAGAACTATATAATCTTACATATTATTGTTGTATTTCAGATATGACTAACGAGAACAATACCTTAGCTCCGAATACTGGAATTGGAACTAAAAAGACTGTGACTGGAGACCCTTCGAACTCGAACCCTACTATGACCAATGTAGCAGCTATGGTTCAAATGGTAACTGTTCCACATCTACCGGTGAACCATAGTGAGAAACCTGAGAAATTCAAAGGGCTGAATTTCAAGCGCTGGCAACAGAAGATGTTGTTTTACTTGACCACGCTTCATTTGGCAAGGTTTCTGAAAGAAGACCCTCCAAATGTTGGTGAAGATGCTGATTTCCAAGCCGTTAATGCTTTGGATGCATGGAATCAATCTGATTTCCTTTGCAAGAACTATGTACTGAACAGGTTGGAAGACTCGTTGTACGAAGTTTATCGTTTAAGAAAGAGGCAAAGGAACTATGGAACTCTCTTGACCACAAGAACACCTCCGAGGATGCTGGGGCCAAGAAGTTCATAGTTGGTAGATTCCTGGACTACAAAATGATAGATTTTAAATCTGTGTACAGTCAAGTACAAGAGCTACAAGTGCTTTACTCTGAAATTGAGACAGAGGGGATGGAAGTTAGTGAAACCTTCAAGGTGGCTGCAGTTATTGAAAAATTGCCTCCAGCTTGGAAGGATTTCAAGAGTTACCTCAAGCATAAACGAAAGGAGATGACTGTTGAACAGCTTGTTGTTCGTCTTTGCATAGAAGAGGACAACAGAGGCAATGAAAAGAAAACAATCACTTCTATGGCTACGAAAGCCAATGTCGTGAGCATGGTCAAAGCTCAAAGGGCAAGGGAAAGTTTGCTAGAGCTGGAAAAGGGACTAACTTAGGTCCCAAGGGAGGAGTTTCTAAGAAGAAGTTTCTTGGAAACTGCTACAACTGTGGAGGCATGGGTCACAAGTCCACGGTTTGCAAGAAACCAAAGAGGGAGTGTGAAGCCAATCTTATAGATGGCATCTCTCAAGATGTGTCAGATATCAACCTTGCTGCGGTGATCTCTGAAGTCAATTTGGTGGGTTCAAACCCAAATCAGTGGTGGATTGATATCGGTGCCACTAGGCATGTTTGCTCCAACAAGGAGATGTTCAGCACCTTTGAAGCTGCTAAGAATGGGGAAAAGCTCACATGGGAAATTCTGCCACCTCTGATATCAAAGGTCAAGGGAAAGTGGTTTTGAATATGACTTATGGGAAGGAATTGACTCTCAACAACGTGCTCTATGTGCCTCAAATTCAGAAGAATTCAGTGTCTGGATCTTTGCTTGTGAAGCATGGCTCCCATGTTGTTTTTGAGTCTGACGTTGTAACTTTGGCTAAAAGTGGAATGTTTGTAGGCAAAGGGTATGTTAATGATGGGCTGTTTAAACTATCTGTAATGGTTGTCAAGCCTAAGAACAATAATAATAAGAATAAGTCTTTTGTTTACTTGCTTGAGTCTTCCAATTTGTGGCATGGTAAACTAGGACATGTTAATTATGGTACTTTATGTAGACTAATTAACATGGATTGCATACCAAAATTTCAAATTGATAAAAATCACAAGTGTGAAACTTGTGTAGAAGCAAAGTTAACGAGAACGTCTTTCCATTCTATTGAAAGAAATAGTGAACCACTTGGATTAATTCACACTGATGTGTGTGATATTAAATCAACAAAGTCACGTGGTGGGAACAAGTACTTCATAATTTTTGTTGATGATAACACAAGATTTTGTTATGTGTATCTTCTTAAAAGTAAAGATGAAGCAATAGAGAAGTTTATTCTCTACAAAACTGAAGTCGAGAATCAACTTAAAAAGAAGATTAAGATGTTAAGAAGTGATCGTGGAGGTGATATGAATCACCATTCGCTGAATTTTGCGCTAAGCATGGAATAATTCACGAAATCACTGCACCTTATGCACCTCAACAGAATGGCATTGCAGAACGTAAAAATCGAACTCTTAAAGAGATGATGAATGTCATGTTGTTAAGTTTTGAATTACCACAGAACATGTGAGGAGAAGCTGTACTGTCAGCTAATTTCCTTTTAAATAAGGTACCCCGCAAGAAGCTTGACAAAAGCCCTTACGAGATGTGGCATGGAAGAGTTTCATCCCACAAATACTTGCGAGTATGGGGGTGTCTTGCAAAGGTTGCTGTTCCTTTACCTAAACAGGTGAAAGTATGACCAAAAACTATTGATTGCATATGCATTGGTTATGCACATAACAACAGTGCTTATCATTTTCCTGTGCACGAGTCTAAGATAGAAGACATACATAAGAATACAATAATAGAATCTCAAAATGTTTCTTTCTTCGAAAATATATTTCCTTGTAAGAGAAGCGATGAGTCTAACTCATCTAAACAGATACATGCTTCAGAAGAAGTAGAACATGAAAAGAATGAGCAAGAAGAGGTGGAACGTCGACGTAGCAAAAGAAGTAGGGTAGAAAAGTCTTTTGGTCTAGATTTTCTTACCTACATGCTAGAAAGTGAACCTCAAAGCTACATAGAGGTCGTGATTTCCTCCGAGGGACCTCAATGGAAAGAAGCCATTAAAAGTGACTTGTAGATGGAACAATTGATACTTGGGAACTAGTGGACCTCCCTCAAGGAAGCAAACCATTAGGGTATAAGTGGATTTTCAAGAAGAAAATGAAAATAGATTGAACAATTGATAAGTATAAGGCCAGACTTGTAATTAAAGGTTACAGACAACGTGAAGGCCTTGATTACTTTGATACTTATTCTCTTGTTACGAGAATAACCTCCATTAGATTAGTATTTGTTATTGCTGCATTGCGAAATCTAGAAGTACATCAAATGGATGTAAAGACTGCCTTTCTAAATGGTGATTTAGAAGAGGAGATTTACATGGAACAACCAGAGGGGTTTTCTGCTCCAGGGCAAGAAAAAAAAGTGTGCAAGTTGGTTAAGGCTTTGTATGGTTTAAAACAAGCACCAAAACAATGGCATGAGAAATTTGATAATATCGTGTTGGGTTGTGGATTTAAAATCAATGAATGTGATAAATGTGTATATGTAAAGGACACAGGAAATGACTATGTCATTTTATGTCTTTACGTAGACGACATGTTTATCATTGGTAGCAATGATAATATGATTAAATCCACAAAAAACATGTTAAACTCGAAATTTGACATGAAAGATATGGGGTTAGTTGATATAATCCTTGGTGTTAAAGTTTCTAGAATTTCAAGTGGACTTACTTTAAGTCAGTCACACTATGTGGATAAAATTCTACAGAAGTTTAGCAAGGATGACATTGCAATAGCTAGAACTCCTATTGACACAAGTCTACATCTATCAAAGAATATAGGTGAGACTGTTTCTCAAGTAGAATACTCGAGAATCATAAGAAGTCTGATATACTTAATGAGTTGTACAAGGCCAGACATTGCCTATGTTGTGAGTAAACTAAGTAGATATACGAGTAATCCTGGGACTGATCACTGGAAAGCGATAGTCATAGTACCAAGGTGCTTAAGATATACTCGTGATTATGGACTGCACTATACAAGAGATCTAGCAGTGATCGAAGGATATACAGATGCTAATTGGATTTCTGATATTAAAGACTCAAGATCTACGAGAGGATTTGTATTCACATTGGCAGGCGCAGCCATATCATGGAAATCTTCTAAACAGACTATAATAGTTAGATCCATGATGGAGTTTGAGTTTATAGCTCTAGATAAAAGTGGTGAAGAAGATGAATGGCTACGCCAATTTATAGAAGATATTCCAAGATGGACAAAACATGTGCCAGCAATTTGCATACATTGTGACAGTCAATCAGCTATTTGTAGGGCACATAGCAACATGTCCAATGGTAAGTCTAGACACATACGTCGTAGACATAATACCATTAGACAACTACTCTCTATTGGTACTATTTCTATTGACTACGTAAAGTCAAAGGATAATATAGCGGATCCGTTAACCAAAGGTTAAATCGAGAGTTAGTTGAAAAGTCATCAAGAGGAATGGGTCTCAAACCTCTTGAAAAATAAGTTGATACAATGGAAACCCAACCTAGTTGACTGGAGATCCCAAGATCTATGTTCAAAGGGACAACTTAATTGTAAAAAGATTTTGAGTCACTGTGGGGGATTCATCTCTTATCAGGTGATGAGTGAAAAATAAGAAGGATAAGCATATGTCTTTTAATGATTCTTAAGAACCACCTATGTGAGAGATAAGTGGGGCCGCTTCGAAAAGAATTGTATGAGACTCAATTCTTAGACCCTCTTGCAGAACCAGGCGTATGTCCAGGGCCATGAATGAATATAACTATGAGAACTGAATTGTGTCAGGAAGATTCCTGTGTGAAGTATGTAATCGTTTACTCCTAAGGCAAAACAGTTCAAAAACATCATGTCTACTCATCAGCCGGTAAAGTTAGCATTCTTTCGCAAGGGAAGGTTCAAACGTTAACACCTACCTATCCTATGCAGGTTTCAACTATTGAAGTCTATCACCGTTATCGTCAATTTCCTTCGTATGGGGGATTGTTGGAAAACTAGTGTTCTTAAGTGAAGTAAATTGGGGCTTTGAGGCACTAATTTATTTGTGTCATTTATGTAATGACTATGACAATTGTGGAATTATGTTATTCTCCGTGAGTACATAAGAATACAATATTTATTTGTCCAATTCGGATATCGGATGAATAAGTTATAGAGGTTTAAAGTAGGACATTAAAAGTGTTGGAAATGGGTTATCCCACATTGGAAAAATGTGAAAGACTTGTAGGGTTTATATACAAAGGCTCCCTTGTGTTTGGATAAGCTTGTATAGAAAGAACTATCCCTCACGCGCCCGCATGGAGGGTGCAAATCAAGGTCCAATTTGGCTTGGACCGACGTACTCGTGTGCCCGCACATGCGGACACGAATGTCGGACCAAATTGTGCTACCTAGACAAACCCACATTTTGCTTATTTTTCTTTTGAATTTTAAATTCAATTTTCGTAACTCCAACATTAAAGAGCAGACTAATTATGTTTTAATGGACAGATTAATTATGTCTTAATGTCTGTTTTAATTTAGTGGTTAATGGGCACAATCAAAACGGTTTTAGTAATTAAAACATGTTGATTTTCTGACCTATATAATGGAACCATTCTCCACAACAGAATACACTCTTAACAGAGAACACGAAGTTCCTCTTTCTCTTATACACATGCATTTGCATTTAATATTGTTTATCCTTTTCTTGGCCTCCTGATTGGTGATAGATTACAGGCACTTATTCAGTTCGCTGGAGCTTCAGTGCAAAGTCATCCGGTACCACCATTGTATCCTGGGAGACGATTGTCTCAAGTAAGAACTCCACGCACTTACAGGGAGTGGGACAAATAACATCTACGTGTTACGCAGGCCTCGGTCGCAGCTTCCTTCCGCCAACAGACATCAGTCCTTCACCAGCAGACTAAGAACAAAGCCACCAGCAGACTTCATTTCAAGTCACCAGCAGACTTTGGAAAAGGTCACCAGCAGACTTCTTTCAAAGCGACCAACAGATTTCTCAAGTCTTCCTCTACCAGCAACACTTACGGTTTTGTTTCTTTTATATTTTATTTTCTGTAAGATTGTATAGGGATTCACCCAACAATTTGTAATGTTTAAATTAAAAAAAAAACCATAAAAAAATTAGTAGTGCTAATAAATGAAAAAAAAAAAACAACCAGAAAAGAACTGCAAATGCGTATGCAAATTATCTATAAACTTAATGTGCAAATTTATACATACATACATACATATATATATATATATATATATATATATATATATATATATATATATATATATATATATATATATATATATGTATGTATGTATGTATGTATGTATGTATGTATGTATGTATAAAGTCAAAAGCACATATCTATACATATATAAAATGAGAGGAGCAAGTTTTGGAAAGTTCCCGCCAAAAGTGACTTTCCAAATTTAGAAACACTTTTAATTTGTATATAATTTGCATTGGAAATTGAAAATAGAAAATGTTATTATCATGGTTGATTGGATAAATTATTCCAAAATCTCTTCACATTCTTATTAGTATATTAAGAAAAATATGCATAGTAGAAATATGAGAGATAACAAAACCAAGTTTTTTTTTGTTGTCAATTTCTTTGCATCAATATACAGGCTAGGAAAAATAAAAATGGAATAAAACAACGATTTTGAAACTAAATCATATATACACACTTTGAAGTAAAACTAATTCACGTACAATCAATTAATAATAATACCAAGATCTGACAATTTTTTCTCTATTTCATCATAACCAAAGTTCTTATTGTAAAAAAAAAATCTATAAATCGAGATAGGACCAATTTTTTGAGACAACTAGCTACATGTAAAAAAAATGGAAACCCGATAATTTCTGATTTTTTAGTTACTTATACATACTAAAAATTCAGATATAAAAAAAGTACTGATGATGAAATTAATTAACATTCAGATCGAATTTGTTTGTTAGTTGAACTAAATCACGAATTAAAATTAATAAATGAGTTTTGAAGTTAAACAAAATTTTTGAAATATTTTTGGAAACATGAACATACCAACAAGTTTCCGGTAAATCGGTGGTCATAGCTTCCGTTGCCGGACTTTTTTTAGGTGGTAACCTTGGGGTTGGCCATCGCTGCAAAAAATGCATATTAAAAAATTGCAATGTGTGGTGAAACTAGGGTAAAAGTGTTTTTTCTTGTCGTTTATATACAACAACTAAAACAACGTGGTTTTATGAGTGTTTACCGGGTCACGGTCCAAAAGTTATCCATAGCACGTTTTAAACCAAATTTTTTGATGTCTATCCATCGATTGTTTGAATTTTTGGTTCATTTTCCTTTACCCATCTCCTACATTTTATTTTCCTTGGTTATATATTATTTTAATTATTTTTTCTTTATGTCTGATTTTTAAATTGAACCATAATACTTGAATTAGTTTGTATAAATTACCAATTTTAAAAAGTGTAGTTTTTAAGGTTTTATGACAAAACATCTTAGTATATCACAAACAATTTGCCCTTTGTATGATATTATATTCGCTATCAATTTTTTTAATATAATGTAACTTTTATTTATATATATATTTTAATATCATTTTTTAATACGAGAAACATATCAGTGAATTTAAATTTTGTTGAGACTACATAATAAAGAATGAGAGAAAGTGAACCTCAATTCCATTGTTTAGAATTGTAATTGTCGGCTTCAATGTAAATTTTATTGTTTATATCCAGAAAAAAAATATTATAATTGGAATTGAACTGAAATTCTTAATATTTTTATTCTATAAACTGATTTTTTTTCTTCAAAGGTTAAACATTTTAAAACCTAAAGACTCTTCATTTTCATTAATTCTTTTTATTTCTATTAGTTTGCTTATACGCATAGATTTTTAATTGAACTCTACATGAGAGTCAAACAAAATAATCTTAATTTTAATGTTACAAAATTATGATATTTAATTCTACACATCGAACTCATAATCTTTATGTTGCAATCATTTGTGTATTTTATTAGCACTAAAATTTTAACTATTGTATTGATATGAATATAGGCTTCTTGCATCGCACGAGTGCTTTGATTATAATTTTCTATGAGTAACTTCAATTTTTCGTGTACAAATTAAGTAAAATGTTTTGGTAAAGATATGTTAAAGATATGTTAAAATTGTATCTTAATTTTTATATGACTATTTAATTGAAATGTAATATGTAAGTTATGTTGTTGAAAGAGATACATGTTTTTTTTTTTTGTGGTTTCAATTAAATAGTCATATAAAAATTAAGATACAAATTTTTTAAATTACATCACATCAATGAACAATACATATTCTGAAATTTCAAACTGTGAGTCAAATTTAAACGATACATACTCGTGAATATTTCAATTAAATTACATATTCTGAAATCTCAAACTGTGAGTTAAATTTGAAGGTTGGAACTCAAATAATGTTGTTTCATAACATAGTCCATTCACTTGAGTTATGAAATGACACGAGATTAATTGTTATAAGGCTGAGAAACCATGTTTTAAAATGTTGAGTTCTTTCAAAGGGCAATTCTGGTGGTACTCTTTTGATTCCAAGAATGTCACTGATACTATTTGATCATAGAATTTCTTTCAAATTTCAGATAAAACATTTTTTGTTGATTATGTCTTACGCAATGTCTATGAATAAAAATCCATGGTAAGTCATTATCTAATATAAGACTCCATTTGAAAACATGTTTTTGGTTATCATCAGTTGTATGTAGCTTTGTCTAAAGTTACTATGTGATATTTATAGTTTCAATAGTCGTACATATTGAACAAAAATTATTGTCTCTAAAAAGTATTCCAAAATTTATATTATTTTTGTCAAATTTATAAGATTTTCTATATTTAATTTTACTGTTTATTATTTTTTGTTTATTTTTTTCATATTTAAAAAAATTAATTACATATTATTCAACTTTAATTTAATATATAATTTTATACACGTGTACAATCCGTGCAACGCACGGGTGCATCACTAGTTACATCTAAATAAGGAAGTTTTCCGTCAAAATCACCACACTAAAAATAGATCAACATTAACTTAGTCAAATCTCAAATATCTAGATTACATTTAACGTAACATTTATTATTTATATAAAAAACAATTATATATTGATATAAAGTTGATTAGTCATAAACTTATTCAAGATTCTATTAATTGACTTCTCAATTCTCTAACTGTCCAACTTATTAAAAGCGTTTGAATTTTGTCGCTTTTGGCTTCCAACCTCGTGTATAAATAACTTTCAAAGTACAGTAAGTTTTAATACAAATAAGACAACTATCTTTAGATATTTTCATAATTACATTTACTGAAAATCAATATGTTCATTAAGTAGGTATGATCTATATATTCAGGCCAACGTATTAACAGTGCTAAAGATCTGGATCGGATTGGATTCTCAAAGTTCAATTGCAAAATAATGGTTTCATCCATCCAACAATCATTTGAAAGTCCCACCAATTGTTGAAACCGAGCTAAATATAAAACTCATATGATAGATTATAATTTTCTTTTTAATTTGTACTTCAAACTATAAATTATATTTTTAATGTTATTTTTTTCTTCCTTCTTCTTTAATTGTGTTACAAAGCATGTATTCCTTTTAATTTGTACTTCAAACTATAAATCATAAATTGAAATGTATTACTATTGTTTTTCATATCTAAAGCTAAATTTTTATCACCATTTGATTGGGAAAAAATTGAGTTTGAGACGTTGATATGATAACTCGAACTGACAAAAAATTACCAAATTAGCAAACTTTGCTGATATGGATAACATAAGCAAGCTTATGACGATTAATGTTACGGGCTAAAAGATTTGTGCACGTTCCATTGTAGCACCCAATATTCACTCCATTTGACATATTTGAATAATAAACACACAAAATGGAATATCGAAAATTCTCATCTCTATCGATTTTCGTCATCCATAGGCACAAGTCTCTCGCCAATTGTTGACTTAATGAATCATGAAGATGGTTCAATTCCGTCTGATCGTGTATTTTCGAAAAATAAAGTGCATTTATGATGCTACACAATTTGGTCTTGAGTCGTTCGTTGCGGTGTTTAGGATATCTGGGCTTGTGTGAAGGTATGATCTTGTGAAAACCCTGTCAAAATAAGAAAACCTTAGAAGGAATGCAAGGCAGAGCCTCGCGAAACACCTTAGGCGTAAGAGTAAGTCTTTAGCTTGTGGAAAGCAAAATGACAGAGTTTCGGCGTGTAAAAGTGAGTGTACAGTTGAAATGAAACATTGTAAGGTATATATAACCCTTCTGAAAGTGAAATCTGGGCTGAGTAATTATTATGGAGAGATCATAGGCCTTTATGACCATAAATGCGGGTTGACCGCATAACTGACGGGGTCACGGCTTCTCGAGCTCTGGAGTTATCTGATAGTTAAGTCTTGGAATGGATATCTGGTTTATTCGATCAGCCATGCTCCCTGCTCGGTGGTTAATATGAAGATTCCTGCTCGGGAGATGTGTAGAATGTTCTCCCCGGGTAATCCTGCTCGGGTGATGCTTTTCCTGGTCCCTATCCTCCATGTGTTTTTCTGGGAGTGGAATCCGGGCTGAGTCATTATTCTGGAGAAATCATAGGCCTTTATGACCATAAATGCGGGTTGACCGCGTAATTGACGGAGTCACAACTTAAATCTCGGGCTCGAGAGTCATCTGCAATTAATCTTCGAGCAGTCTTGATTCCTACCCAGTCTTGATTCATGATTTTTCATTAGAATCTCATTATTCTGTTCAGCTACAATGAGGCAAGAGATCAATTCAGAGTACCTTTTAAAACCCTTTTCTCGATATTGCTGCTGCAGGAGCATATTCGAGGCATGAAATGTGGAGAAAGTCTTCTCCAACATATCATATTCAGTGATGGTTTCCCCACATAATTTCAACTGTGAGGTTATTCTATACATCATTGAACTATAGTCATTAATGTTTTAAAATCTTTTAGGCGGATATGAATCCAATCATAGTGTGCTTTTGGGAGGATGACCGTTTTTAAATTGTCATATCTTTCGTTCAAACTCTCCCAAAAGACGAGTGGATCATTAACCGTGAGGTACTCCATCTTTAGGTCTTCGTGGACGTGGTGTCGTAGGAAAATCATGGCTTGAGCCCGGTGTTGAGTACTTATCCATTCATTATTACTTTGTTGGATAGTATTTTCGAGGCTTTTGGCGGCCAGGTGGGTTTCGGCATCTATTTTTCAAGATATATAGTTTTTCCCAGTTATGTCCAGCTTTTCAAATTCAAGCTTAGCAATGTTTGCCATTTGTGAAGAAAAACTATAAAAATGAAACATATATATTAATAAAATGATGACATGGAAATTTTATGAGATAATTGCAAAAAAAACCCTGACCTATTTTGTGTTTTGCAAAATTAACCTCGTGTTTTGATTTTCACCAAATTGAACCTCCACCTATTTTTTTTTTTTTGCAATTCAAACCTTCCGTTAAAGTGGAGTTAATTTTTATAACGTGATGATGAGTTGGCTGCCCAGTTGGCAGCTGACGTGGACACTACACCTTCCAACTGATTTTTCCCGCTTTTTTCATTGCAAATTAAACCTTGTACATTTGTTTGTATTGCAAAAACAACCTTGCTCAAACCGTAGTTTATTTCCCGCCATTTCTATTGCAAAATAAACCTTAAACAAAATTTGGTGATAGAAATCCTTGAAATCATTTGAAACATAGAATCATTTACTTTGCCTCTGCTTGACATCGATCTTTTCCCTTTTTCATCTCTCACACTCAATCTCCCCAAACCTTCCATCTCCCCAGTTCGTTCCACCCATCTCCCTCCTGCTCCAATCGTCGGCCTTCTTCTCCAGCCGGTTTTGCCATCTCCGATCTTCTCCCGCCCAGCCCTACTTCTTCTTCCATCGACGGCTTTATCTCTGTCAGATCCAAGCCACACCAATTCCAGCCCCACGGTCCATCATGTCCGGCGGTGACCATCAAATTTTGGTCAAACATAAGCCAAATCACAATGGAAATCCTAAATGACATTTGGTCAACCTCTCCCTCTGTCTCTCTATCTCTCTACCATATAGCAATAGCTGAGATTGCTGCAGAATCCCCCCACCATCCGCGATGAGATTCATAATTTCATACTTACAAAATCTACCTACCTTCCGTCCGTACAACCATGGCTCCTCAATACCCAGATGGGTAGCTTCCAGAATCCAAACGTTATAGGATTCTTGTTTCTATACTTCAAATGGTACTATATGCAATTTACAAGCATGCAACACCCAAAGAGCAGAAACTACCAATAACTACAAGGCCGAAATAAGTAGATGAATACACCAGAGGTGCGTCCAGTTTGCACTTTGCACTCTGCTCAAATGCCACGTACACCATTGCATCCAAACAAAGGTATTTCCAGTTTGGGCGTCGCCGAAATCTGATGCTGAAAACTTAAGCACGAATAATAAAGATCCAATTAATGATATGTCATCGCAAGGCATCTTCGATTTTTTAAAAAAAGATGGAGTATATACTCTCATTTATAATCACCCATCATTTCCTACAAGAATAAAAACAACCACTCACGTCTACAACCAAAGACATGGGACCAGCAAACTTTGTGGAAGATGTCGGCGCTTGGTAAAGATGGTGATGGTCACCACCGGACATGGTGGATCGTGGGCCTGGCTTGGATCTGACATAGATAAAGCAGTTAATGGAAGAAGGGGGCTGGGCGGGAGAAGATCGGAGATGACATAGAAGAAGGTCGGCGATTGGAACAAGAGAGAGATGGGGGGAAATGGGGAGATTGAGCGTGAGAGATGAGAGAAAGAAGAGATCGATGTCTGACAGAGGCAAAGTAAAGAGATAATTGCCGTCACCCTCCATGGCCGGTGAATTATCACATCTCCCTCGCTCAAATCGTCTTCGCCCAACCATCTTCATTGACGAATCAATCCTTCCGTTAAAACACCCAGCCCCGTCTTCAAGCCCGTTACCAAATTTTGTTTAAGGTTTATTTTGCAATAGAAATGGCGGGAAATAAACTACGGTTTGACCAAGGTTGTTTTTGCAATACAAACAAATGTACAGGGTTTAATTTGCAATGAAAAAAACGGGAAATAAACTACGGTTTGACCAAGGTTGTTTTTGCAATACAAACAAATGTACAGGGTTTAATTTGCAATGAAAAAAAGCGGGAAATAAACTATGGTTTGACCAAGGTTGTTTTTGCAATACAAACAAATGTACAGGGTTTAATTTGCAATGAAAAAAAGCGGGAAAAATCAGTTGGAAGGTGTAGTGTCCACGTCAGCTGCCAATTGGGCAGCCAACTCATCATCACGTTAAAAAAATTAACGCCACTTTAACGGAAGGTTTGAATTGCAAAAAAAAAATAGGTGGAGGTTCAATTTGGTGAAAATCAAAACACGAGGTTAATTTTGCAAAACACAAAATAGGTCAAGGTTTTTTTTGCAATTATCTCAAATTTTATTCATATGATAATCAATCAATACATGTTAAAATGTATGCTGAAAGCTATTGTAACTGCTAGCATGACATACATGATACAAAGATAGATAATAAAAATCTGAAAATCGTTTGGAGGGAATTCAGCAACAAAAACCAATGCGGTGCACGCAATAACAAGTATGATAATAATCATCAACATTGGAGGGAACATTTTGTAGAAGAAGATATGATATTGAGAGTTTGTAATGAGATAGTAAAAATGTGAGTAATCTATTAAGATGTTGCGGTATATATGGAGAAAAAAAAGACCGTTTATGACCGTTAACTAGCCGTTTATTACCGTTGGAGGAGATAGATAAAAAAATCAGCAACTAGCCGTTATAGGATAGGGGTAAAAATGTAAAAATTCTGATTTAATAGAATTGCATTTATATTATGAATAAATATAAAACTTATTAGGAGCAATAAATAAAATAACTCGGCATGAATATTTGTCGGTCAACTTTATACAGCTATTATATAGCATACATATATATTCACGTCACGCTACTCAGAAAGCTTTTCTGTGGGTGTTTGTAAGTCAGTAATAAATATATATGTATATAAAGTTATTCATATATAGAATTGAAATATATGTATATATATAATTATTCAGTTTATAGCTTGAGGTTATTTCCGCACAAGCATCAACGAATACATATATTATGCGTTAAATAATAAATTATTATTTCGTCATCTCACCATATATTATCGACGGTGGCTCAGCCAACCTTTTCTTAATAATGGTGATATACAATATATATTGAAGTAAAACAGAGACATAAAATAAAGAATATATCGGTAGAAAATTTTACCGATTGGGATTGTTAACAGTAGAACAATCGTGCTGATAACGTGTTATAAAATAACCACAAAGTAAAATAAAGAGTGTATGAGAGAAAAAGAGAGAGAGAGAGTATTATTCAGACTGAAGAATTCATTTTGTCAATGCATCAACAGGCTGCTCGGTATTTATAACCGAGCAACAGCACACAAACAACAAAAACCTTGCAATACATCATTCAATGCAAACATACTCACGTACCTATACATCACATGCCTATAGATAGGCCAGAAGACTTTCATAACACTAACTTAATTGTGAAAAAAAAGTTTATGGTTTCTTGTTGCAACTTGCAAAGACACTCTTGACTTCAGACAAAACCACATGTGTCTTTTATGAATGCACGGCTCCACCTTGACCTTAATTACTGTGTGTTTTTTTTTTTTGCCATTAACTTTTTTTCTTTTTCTTGATGATTTTCCAAGCTATTCTCAAATTTTCAAAGTCTAACTTTACTTCAAAATTTTATAGAGAAATCTTCAGAGCAAGTTTGTAAGAAAAGAACCACAATTCTTCTATTTTTGATAAGAAAGGAAAGTGAAATACGTATTTCTCAATAATAATACTCCCTCCGTCCCTAAATTATCGTCCTCCTTTCCTTTTTCGTCCGTCCCAAAATAATTGTCCACTTTCAAACTTACCTTTTTAGAACATCACTTTTACCACTTTACCCTTACTTTTTCACCCTACTTTAATTATGGGCCACATAAACATGAGCTTTAAAGGAAACTACACATTAAACCAATATTAATAATCCAGTCAAATCGGTTTTCTTAAACGGTGCGCCGGGTCAACCAAGACAATAAATTAGGGACGGAGGGAGTAATAAATATTGTTAAGTTTAATATATATTATTGAGCACCTATTTAACAATTTAAATTTTTAGATGAGTTGGTAATTTAACAAATAATAATAATAATAAAGTGTGTTATCTTCGTTTGAGATCAAGCCTCTCAACGCCCAGGGGTGGAATTAAGTAGGAGAAATTACGGATCGGTCCACTTTTTGATGTTTTTAATCGTTAAAGTACTCTTTTTTTTTATTCAATCGGAAAAAGTCACTTTTTGTGGCAAAATGACTATGATTCTCTTAATGAACCGCAGGCACGCTATAGATGTCATTATTTTTACACTGCGATTCATCAATTTTATTGTATTAATTTTGCACCGCGGTTCAATAGTTTAACTGCCTAGTCTAATTGCACCGCAGTTCGTCAATTTGATTGCATTAATTTTGCATTTCGTTTCAATAGTTTAACTTCCTAGTCTAATTGCACCGCGTTCCAAAATCATAATGAAACAGACCATGTCTTTCCTCCTCAGTCTTCTTCTTTCTTCTCCTTCTCCTTCGCTTTCGTCCCTACTGTGAAAATCCTTCAACCAAATACATTTTCATTGAAGTTTTGTAGTGAATGATGTATAAAACTCGTAGTTAATGATTCAGAAAACTCGCTGCCCAACAATGGTGATCTTCGAATCCAAATTGTGTTGTTGGAGTTGTTGAAGGAGACGATGACATTTTTTGAACAATATTTTGAAAAGTGATTTTTTTTAATTGAAAAAAAAAATCACTCGACTGGAGAGGTTAGAAACTTCAAAAAGTGAACTGGTCCGAATTTCACCCAATTAAGTGGGGGTGTGCACAGACCCTATGCCCGCGGGCTTTGACAATGTCCGATACGAGCCCATCAAGTAGCGGGCTTCAATTCTATAAGCCCAATACAACAGACAAGCCCATGGGCTTAAGTATAGGGGATTCAGGGGGCAGTGGGCTGGCACGGGTTTTGATGAATTGTCTTGTTTTATATAATTATTTGAAGCTCAAGATAGGTCAAGTGCTTTTGAACAATTTGAAAATATATTGATTCAACTATGAAAAATGGACCTTTGGGGCATGGAGATTAAGGAATTTGGTATTTTGTGCAATCCCGAGGCCCCATTGCTTAACCTGACAACAAGAATAATTCTATAGAAGAGGCCACATTGCTTAACCTGACAACAAGAATAATTCTATAGAACTGATAAATGTGGCTTTCAAATAAAGGGATTATTAAAGCTGAGACGCTAGATTTTATCATTTCCATAAAACTCCAAATTATAATGCTAATTTAAGATAAAAGAATCTTTTTTGTTTCAATATTGGTAATGTTACCTTTAAAAACTAAAAGCTAATTTAAGACAAAAATATTTTAAATGGTAAAAAAAAAGGCATAACGGGTAGGAAGAATTTGAGAGACTAGTAGACTAGTAGTGTCCGAGATCGCGTGCATTGATCACATGTAAAACCCAACACGATGTATAACTCATGGGCATGAACTTTGGGGGCGAGTATTGACGGGCTTAACGCGAATTGATAAACTTGATGGACATTTACTCACCCCTATAATTAAATTTGTTTGAGACATATTTTTTGATGAAATAATGACGCAGCGAAACAATTAAGGAACTCTTATCACGAGAAATTTCTAACAAACAAGCCTATGACGACTTAGAGTTTTCAAGCACAACGCAAGAAAATAAGAAAACTCAATTTATTATCAAAACTGCCGAACTAAACATTTAAGAGTGTATTTATATGCCCTAAACAAACTAAACCCAAAAAGGGAAAATTAAATAAAATAGACAAAAAAACCCAAAAACTTTCAAGGCTCGTAACAGTGTTTAAACAACGTTTTTTGGGTTTGAAACGAACTCGTCTCGTCGAGAGCTTCGATTTGATATGCGGCTGGCCCCGTAATTTATCCGGACGCGAAAGTTATGCTCCGTTAAAATTTTGCCGACCGTTAAATGATTTATACTAGTGCATAACGGAAATTGTGAAAACTACCCGCCGACCCAACTTTCAGAAATTGCCGCTCGACCCTCTGAACTTTGAACTTTTTCCTAAAGTCTTGCTCAAATACGTCTCGGCCACTTGTTCTATATCAAATATCTAGACATGATCATGCAAAAGTATTATTGAGGTTTTTTTTCCCTTTTGTTTAATAAATATTTTTTTTATCAAATATGTTTTGAAACCATAAGGGTGAATAAAATAATACATTCATCTTCGAACCATTTTTTTAACAAATATTTGTAAAACCCTTTGGTGAATAAAATCTGTTTGAAACAATTTAGGTGAATAACTAGACTTTTGTATTTGGTCAAATCTGACTATCCAATAATTACAAATTTCAAGAAAATTTTGCTTCCCAAATTTCAATTTCAGTTGATAACATGTTGACACGTGATGACCTGAGGTGTGGGCGAAGTTGGGATGTTTCACTTAAGGATTATGAGAAAATATTATTCCATTCGATCGGGGAAAAGAGTTTATTATTCTATTTTGAGATGTTTCACATAAAGAGTCCATTTTAAAATTGAAGATATAAAAGTGTCAATTTATTACTAATGAGCTACTAAAAGTGTAATTTTCTTTAAAAAAAAATTGGCTTTTAAACGAGGACTATTTGCCCAGATCGTAGGGAGTATTTCAGAAGGAATGAAATACTTCCTTACTCTGGGCAAAGAGTCCAACATGTTTTACTTTATAAGTCAACTTTCAAAAAATCATTCTTATCATCTTTATAATATTTGAACGTTATAATTCACATTTAATATTAACATATTGGTTATACTCAAATATTATTGTAATTATGACCAACTACAGTACTAGTTATATATCCCTTAATAGTTAGACGGGGTAAATTCTGGCCAATCTCTTTTTCAAAGTTTCAAACCCCTCCAGTGCCATGTTTTTTATTTCAATTGCAAAAGACCATTTTACGAAATATTGTTCCAAAAGGTCATTTTTCGAAATATGGAAGAAGAAGGTGGATGACATGATCTGGTTCATTATGATTTTGTATCGCCGTTCAAAATTGGATTAGATAATATTTTACGTAGCGCGGTGTAAAAATTAATTCATCGTGTTACAAAAATTGGATTAGGTAATTAAAACTTATGTGTCGTGATGCAATAATTGTTTCACCGCAGTTCAAAATTTGATTATGAAGTCTGGTTCATTATGATTTTGTATCCTGGAGTAAAATTGGATTAAATAATATTTTATGTATCGCGTACAAAAGTTAATTCATCGCGGTACAAAATTGGATTAGGTAATAAAAACATATATATCGTGGTACAAAAATTGTTTCATCGCGGTATAAAATTTGATGCAATTAAATTGATGAATCATGACGCAAAATTTTTAGGTATTGTCATGCGCTCGGTTCATTAAAGATATTGTAGTCATTTACCCCAAAAACTGATTTTTTTTTCCTGCTAAAAATAAAAACATGAAACTAGAGGAATTATAAATTTCAAAAAGTGGATAGGAATTAAAGATATTGCAGTCATTTAGGAGTATATGTTTTGGGACTGAGGCAAGGATTGTGTATTAGACATATAATGAGGCCCAAAGGCCTAAACATTCCATAGATCCAAATACTACTCTCTAGGATAAGAAAGCCCATTTCCCGCCATCTGGAAATACAAAAAGTTTCTTACGTACATATGAAGGCGCTCGCTCTTGCAGTTTCTATATGAACAAAACCGTACCGAATGTATTTTCCCCTAAATCCACCGAACGGTCAAATTAACAAATTCAGCAGTTTTCGTTTCCCTAGCTAGGGTTACAGCAATTTGAGTGCAATTGAGGAAACTTTTTCAACGGTCTGACCGATCATAATGAAGATGAAGATAAACAAAGCCTGCGATCTCAGCTCGATTTCTGTTCTTCCTCCTCACTCAAGGTTCAACTTCTTTACTAATTCTTCTTTGATCTAAAAATGTTATGATGGTACTTTGAAACTGAAAATGAGATCATGTGTGTGTGCACGCGCTTTTGTTTTTGTGCGAGCGAGAAAGTTAGTTTGAGCAAACTGTGTATCGTGATAATTTGAAAGTTGAAAGGATCGTGCTGTGTGTATGAGTGTGAAAGAGAAAAATTTTGAGCTAAGAATGTATAATATTTTGCTCATTTAAACCTGGAAATAGATCAAGTAGCGTTCGTGTGTGTATGAGAGAGAGAGAGAGAGAGGATTCGATGTGTTTAAACTGTGTTTGGTGTTGAATTGTAACCGGAACGGAGATGGAGTGATGTTTTATTTGTGTGTGTGTGTGTGTGTAAGAGAGAGAGAGATTGTGCTAACTGTGTGTTGTTTTGTTGAATTGGATAGGAGATCAAGCATGTGTAGTAGACCAGAGTCTTCTTCAATTTTCATTAGAAGCCAAGGACCGGCTCAGTTTCGGTCTCAGCCACAGCAGCAATCACAGCAATCTATTTCTCAGGGAATTTCATCTCAGCACGGATTTTTCTCTCAGCTCTCTCAGCTCTCTCAGAACTCTCAAGACGAGATATTGACAAACGACCAGGTCCTCTCTCTCTCTCTCTCCCTTGATCACACACGCATGCATGCATCCCAGCTAATAGTTTCAGCAGTTTCTAAACTTAGATCTGAAATAGAAGGGATTGAAACTAACTAAAATCAATTATGTTATGGTTTATCTGTCTGGACTTGATTTTTGTAAGCAGTGTGCGCTGCAGTTAGCAGTATTTCACTATTGTACCAACAATTTGAAAATTCGTAGCAGAATAAATTTGAATGATTTGTTCCTACAAGTTAGTTACTCACTATTTTTTTCTTTCTTCTTTGCTTTCCTGCACTGCTGATAGTACATAACTCTTTGACCTCCCTCTCTCTCTCTCTCTCTGTCTCCCTCCCACAGACACACATAAACACACACATGTTCAGAGGTTTCAATGGTGTGTGACATTTTAATTATGATTTTTGAAGAAATCAAAGTTAGATTACTAGGCAAGATCAATTCAGTTTTGTATCATTTATAGACTGGATGGTTAATTGTATCTTGTAAGCAGTACGGATCATATTCTTATTTTTTACTCTGTTTTCCAAAATGATTGTTCTTAGGTTTTAATTATTGGTAGTGCTCTTGAACTCGTATTTATATTCCAAGACAGCGGAATCAACTGAAGATAGCTATCTGCAACAACATATGGAGTTTGGTTTGTGGAGAAAACATTTAATGACTTCATACTTATCAGTAAAGTTTTGGATTAAAACAGAATGATATGTTTCAAGACCTCTTTTATTCTTCTTGCAAGTAAATTCTTGTATTCCTGTTCACAAAATGCATGTCTTGCGCTAAAAATGAAGTGTTACATGGGTGTTAGACTAAGGTTCTTTGACTAAGAGTTAGTGCTGCTTTTATGCTATTTGTCTAAGTTTGGCATGACTAGAATCTCTCTTTTCCTTTTTCTGGGATACCTTAGAAAATAATATACTCTTTCAATTGGCTTAAAGAATAATATATACATTTCTTTGTAATTAATATTTTGTAGAGATTTGGTTCTCAAGAAAGAGAGAATTCAGCAAAAAAGATTTCTTGCTTGCCTCCTGTCAATTTCACACGAGAAGAGAGTCAAATGCCGCTATCAAGATCTTCTACAAATATAATGTATAAATGGGGTTCTGCTGTTCCAGACCAAAGATGTAAGTCCAGCATGGAATTTAGTGTTTCCAGCTTAATTGTCAGTCAAACTCAAAATTCATCATTAAAGAAGCATGGCTATATTCATTCTGAAATTTTCTGAAGTGAATGTATTCTATTCTTATACATGACGTCACTCAACAGTAACTACAACACTCTCATCCTTTCTTGTATGACCATTCCATGATTTGCTTGAGCAGGTCAGATAAGTGAACAGCTTGAGCACAGGATGGGAATGATAGAAACCTCATTAAGCAGGTTTGCAATGATCTTGGATTCTGTTCAGGGCGATATCATGCAAGTAAATAAAGGAACAAAGGAAGCAACACTTGAGAGTAAGTAAGTAGATTTCTTAGCGTAGTTGATTAGTTCTGAGATGGATGTCCTGTTTAGTTGTTACAAATCTGAAATTGTTTTAGTTCAATCATTAGTGATTAAAATCCTTGATTACTTGTAAATGTATCAATGATCCTGCTTTCAGTAAATTAAAAATAAAATAGCTCCCAAGTTTTGCACCTGATCCTATGGTATATTGACGGCGTATTTCCACATATTGCTGGGCCAATTCAATAGTTACTTAGTTCATCATTACTTGTTACCAATTAAGATCCTTTATTGTCCTAGTTTTTCTAAATTGAATAAATGATCTAACTTTCAGTGAATTCAAAATGAAACAGTTTTTAAAAATTTCCAACAAATCCTGGGCACATAGAACTCATTAATTTGATATGAACGGTGTATTTCCACATATACTTGGGGTCAATAGTTACTTGTCCATGAAAAAGATCCCTGGATTAGGGGTTTCATGAACAATGAAAACCAGTGTTGTCAGTTAATTACATCTGTGATGTAGTCGGGGCATAATGGTTTATCTTTTGCTCTTTCTCAATTGATCTTCAGTGGAAAGCATAGGCCAGAAGTTGACTGCTCACGACAACTCCCTGCAAACAATTGTGAGATCCATATCTAGTCCCGCAGTTCTCTTGAGTCCCAATTCTGTTGTATTTAACCGGGTGTTCATTTTTCATCTCAAATGAATACTATAAACAGAACAAGGCACAAGAAGATTTCAAAGTCAGCCTTGATGGGGGATTGAAATCAATATCTGATCAAGTCACTCAAAGCATACATCAAGAAAGTTTACAGGAGATTTCCTTGTTGCTCTCAGCTTTACCACAGAAGATTGAAGCATTCATGTTGAAATTAAAAAATGATCTCTCCAAGACTTTTTCCAATGACATACAGGCATGTATACATGTGAAATGCCTAATGCTGGATTTATCTCCCTGCACTGCTATTTTCTGCTTGACACTTGCTCAATGATAATTTGATGACTTGCAGACTTTGGGATGCAGCCTAAAGACTCCCATTCAAAAAAACTCAACTTCCGCTGTCCTTCCCCCAAAGGTTCTGTCATCTTGAGTAAAAAAATCTTGGCGTATACAGAAATGCATATTATAAGGAATATTATTCTCAAAGCTTTCCCCTCTGCATTTGTAGGCTGTCAGTTACCATTCACATAACACGGTAACAAACAAGAAGTATGTCCCTGGACTTATCCTTTAATTTTCTTCCATTTGTATCTTTTGACATATTGTTGAATTATGACTATTTAGCAACTCACAGCCCTATTATTGATATACTCTTTTCAAGGAACGGATCAATTTGCAATGTAGATAGGGTTTCTTTCGCTTGACATATAACTCGAGAATTTATTCTTGAATGGAGCTATTGAAAGGGTGCAATGCTTATAGGTCTTCCAACTCGACCATGTGTCGCATATGCTTCTTGTCAAAACACTTGCATGCTTGCGCCTTGTTTTAGTTTACTGTTAACATGATCACCTACAATAAATGTTTATTATTTCGAATTCTTTCTATGCTTTATGTATGCATTGTCAATTAAGACATCTGATGACTTCTACTCTGCATTTTCTTGCACTCCAACATCCAGAGTATGTCAAGCAAGGGGATTCAGTTATGCTTAAATTATCGTGCATGATTTATATCTAAGACTGCATTTTACCATAGATGGTTGGTCCCGATGGATGTTGACATCCATATTTTGTTATATTATTATCTGTATTTTAAAGGTAATTAAATATTTAGTGAAAAAGGAATTTTCTGTTTGAAATCATCCCAAGTCATTTGCAACTGTAGAATATGATAGAAGATGGTTGGTCCCGATGATGTTGACATCTATATTTTGTCATATTATTATCTGTTTGAAATCATCCCAAGCCTCATTTCCTAGAAAAGATCAACATAACTAAAGCCAATAACCTGGTTTCACTTGTATTCATCTATCACCGCAAGGAACTAACAATTCCCTAATGACTCCAGCCTAGCGTTGCAGTCCAAGTTCCAACAAGGAATTCGTGTTCCAAAGGTAGAGATGGGAACCTGGAACTCAGTAAAACGTGAACGAGCTATTCTTACAGATAGAGACTCCAATAAGGGGCACGTACAGAAAGGAACGTCTTGCACTGAAAGAGACTCCAATAAGGGGCACATACAGAAAGGAACATCTTGCAGTGAACTGGTAATAGTTGTTTTTTTTCTGTGGTGGACTCGAAAGGGGTAAAGGTTCTATGAAGCTTGTCTTCATGCTTACTCATAGTTGTTATGGAATGTAGGAAAGAGTATGGGGATCTGCCATAGAATCTGACGAGGAGATTGATGGAGGCTTTTCATGCCTGCTGGAGGAGAAGGAAACAGGTAACTAACATGGAAATAGCCCATGCTTCTGGTGGTTGTCTTATATTCATCTTCAATGAGAAAGAAAACATTTTCGCATACTCTTTCATCTCTTCTGCATTCTGCACTCTGATATGTGAAAGACTGTACAATTGGATTATATATGAGCCCATATTCTGGTTTTAGAGCCATTATAGAAACAATGTAGTTGGACACCAGTGGAAATGTTGGAAGATTATTAACAAATAGGCATTCGTAGTTTGTTGTACAGTATTCGTTAGTCAAATGGTCACGGCCCTAACAAATATCTTTTCTCCTTGAAGGAGGCATAGGAAACTATACAGTGGAGGAAGCAACGCAAGAAACTGAACGTATTCTGCGGAAAGCAAGGAGAAGAAAGCGAAAATATAACACTATAATTATAGACTGAATGTAAGCTTATACTTTATGATATGCCTTGTTTAAGCCAGACCGATAGTTGTATTTTTGGTGACAGCATGCGTAGACTGTCAGGTTGAATTATACTACTCCCTCCTTCTGTGTCCATTTTTAAGATTTTCTTATCCCAAAATAATGTGTCCACTTTTGTTCAAGTTTACTAATGTTACCTTTCACATATACCATGTCCTAGCGTGGATTTCTGTTGTTATATGAGGAGGTTAAGGGAGTTAATGTGCCTATGCTACTTAAATGACCTAAAAGTCAACTTCCTTAATTTTAGTGAAAAACTAAAAATGGATACTCATTTAGGGATGGAGGAGGGAGTATCTATTTGACTGCATTCAACATAGCAAGTCAAAATCTGTCTAAACTGCTTTCGTAGCAATTATAAGCTGGATTTTTGAAAACCATGGTTGCCTTTGGATGAATGCTATTGCCAAAGGGTGAAGCTTTGCAGGTTTCAACCTGGCACATTTTTGAGATGTTCCCTGCTTTAGCAAGCGCCACAACTACATTGACAATAAGAGTTCCGCACACATTCTATCTGGATATTTTGTTCAATTTATTTTGCTGTTGATAAGATTCAAAGTTGACCTAGTCAAACTAATTTACAGCTTTTTAAGTTCTTTTCATTTTAGATACTTGGCCAAATCCATTAGTAGGATTTCTAATCAGTCTCTAATTGTTATTTGTTACAGGAGAACACTACCATTATCGTTTCAGATTCACCGGTGTGTATTCTCTATGCACAAGACATTGTTATCTTAGGTATGTACGCAGGTGTACAGAAAGGGAAAAATTGATGTACCTTTCAGAGGTGCTATAGAATATTTTTTAATAATTTCTGCCGCATTGGTCATTGGGACATCTAATAAATAATAATAACATCCATTTTCTGCTTTGAGTATTGATATGCTTCTTTCAGTCTCTCTTCCTCCCCTCAACCATTATGTATGATTTTGGGTTGGAAACAAGCCGAACTGAGCAAGCATTAAATTTTCAAGTTCAGCTCACAATAATTAAATGAGTTTGAAACTGAACTTAAACTTGATCTCGAGCTGAGCAACGTAGGCTCAAGTCTTGTGGTAAATAGTATATGATCTAATAAAATGGATATTGTTTGTGTATTTTGCAGGAATCTTGCTTGTTTGAGTCCGGATGAGGTTGCCAAGCGTATTTAATCCTGCCTGAGATTGTATTGGGTCATGTGGTCTTATAGTATATGAACCAATAAAATGCATATAGTTTGTGTATATTTCATTATTTTGCATGATCGAGCTTGTTCACGTCGGGATGAAGTGGCTCACGTATTATATTAAGTCCGAAATAGTGTTCAATGTCGGCTCAACACTTAATGACCCTGAGTGGAATCGAGCTATATATAAAGGAGTTGAGCTTAAGCTGGTTCGTTAATAATGGATCTGACTATAGCTCAGATTTCAACAGGCTATTTAAGCCCTTGTTTTAGCCCATACTACGACTTAAGACACAAGCAGCCCATAACTGACGTCTTGACTCTTGAGCAGACCATAGAGTATATAAGCACATAGCCCTTCTCCGTAGGCTGCAGCTAGTCTTTGGCAACGTATAGGAGTACTAAGGGCTCGTTTGTTGTGGCTGATGGCTTATGACTTATAATGATAAACTTCGATAATTTGAATGACTTTGACCGATTGCATGATAGGCTTTGTTCTGAGATGTTAAAAAGCTGTTTATGAGTTGTTATATTTTTTTGTTTAAAAAAAAAACTTCAAAATTCGTATTTATATTTTTATGTATATTTCATAAAAGGATGAAATGAGGATAATCAAATATTTATTAATAAATAGTTGTCTTCATCTTTAAAAAAAAAACCAAAAAAACTCAAAATTTTGGCTTTTTGACTTTGGCTTTTCCATGCATAAAAGGTGTTGTACCCTACTTATTGGCTTTTGACTTATAAGCTGAAACAAACACTATAAATATGACTTTTCAAAAGCCAAAAGCCAAAAATCACTCCAAATAAGCTGCAACAAACGAGCACTAAATAGTAGGACATATGTCACCAGAATCGAAAACTGAACGTTGTTAACAACAAAGTTAGTCAAATTTGTAGTTGAGTTTGCTCCCCAAGCTTGGTGAAGATAGAACTCCTATACATTGCTCCCTAGCTATCTACTGGGTTGGATTCTAGTGGCTAGGGTAGGGTGCGTTCTTAAAATTGATTGCAAAAGTGCTTAAGTTTAAGTTGAAGTGTGTGTAAGATAGTCCGTAGACCAACTTACGATCAAACCAAACCAAAAAATTAATAGTGAAAATGGATCACTGGGTCAACGCCTCTCTTTATAATACACGTGCCCGCTAATCCCAATGAGCTAATAGTTTTTTTGTAATGGTACAAATATTATCCAGAAACTGGGCGTCCTAGTAGAATTATAAAGAGAGTAGATCTTCGGTAACACTGTTACGGATCTTAATTCGTAAGACGGAGTTCCACTCCCTCACGACTCAACACACCAACACATGGTGAGTCAAATAAAGAAGGTTCGTCTTACAAAAATTATCCGTAAGACCGTCTTACACAAGTATTTGTCTTATAAAAATAAAGTGTATCATATACAAAAACCGAAAATGCTAGAGCAACATAATTCATTTACAAATTTGATATACAGTATCAAAGTGTTGTACAGTTTATTGATGCATCGGTAAGTTTTTCCGTACAACATCTCAATGGCTGATGTAAACCAATTTTGTTGATGAATTTTGTTGCTTTGGCATTTCTCTGGGAAAAAAAAAAAACGAAATTGCACATTAATATGGCAAATTGTATGTTTATCATATACTACGTATTAAAGATTATATATCATTGACGGGATAATTGAGTCATATAATTCAACAAATGTCATAACTCATATGTTGCTTACTTGCCCACATTTAGCATTGGTAGCTACTGACTTTAATAAAGCTACTTTGAGGGCGCTTTACTTCTCAAAGGGTTGCCAACCGGCCATTTCGGTGGAAGCTTCATGCTAAAAGTGTGGGTCTTTTGATCATAAGTTTTGGCACATATGTTTATATTCTGACTTTACTAATCTTAATTTTGTGAATACTGGTGGCGTCGCGTCGTGCTGTTCATGTTTGCTTATTGCTATCGGATCGACTGCGCTCAAGCTTCATCACTGTGAGCTTAGTGATCCATCGAGGAGAGACCTTTCCATTGCTAGAAGATTGGGTTGTTTTTTCAACTGGGCGCCACAGTCTTCTAGTAGTTGGTCTATATAATTAAACATTTAGGTAAGATGGTCTTACGGTCATTTTTTTGTAAAACGAATCCTTCTTACCCGACTCATCGTATGTTATTGGGTTGAGCTATGAAAAAGTGATGTTTCGTCTTACAAATTAAAATCGGTAAAACCGTAAGAACTTACTCTTGTTTGAATTAATGGTTGCATAATTTGTATTTATCTTATTTTTTGTTTTATCCCCAAAAGCCCCATTGTTTTTGTTTCTTCATTCATTTTTAATGGGCCAACAAAGAAACACATCCATGCTTGGCAAATCTTCAATGCTAATGGTGGGTAGTTTTGTGGGGCTCACCCAGAGCCCACATGTAGGTTTCTATTGTGATCAAAACATCAAAAAAGTTAAGTGTTGTCGTGTCGCACACATGGTAATTGGTAAGGTTGTATAATTTCATTTGTGTTTGGTAGAGGAGATGGTTTTCATTTGAATTATTTTATTTTAATTAAGTAAAAATTTGAACGAGCTAAGATTATAGTGCTACACTGCTACTGATGATATAAAACCAATTTATTTGGTATGGAGATTGCCATAATAAGGGGTGTAAATAAGCTAAACATGGTTGATAATGACATGTTGTTGGCTGGTTAATTAAATGTATATGTAGTGAAGTTCAAAGTTATGTTTTCACTTGTCTAACAGTTAAATCGAGTTGGGTGGTTGATGAATGATGATGCTTCATTCAAGGCACATCTTTGTTTTAGATGAGGCTTTATTCACAGCCGCATTTTTCCTTCGAGTAAGCTTTAAAAAACTCGCTCTTATCCTTACAACTTGAGTAACTTATGTCAAGAGGTATTCATCTGTTTATATAGAGGTATAGGAAACATGTCTTTTTAGAAAACACTTCAACGAGACAATGTTAAGATTATGAAAGAATTCATATGGTAATAAATTTCTAAGTCCTACTACAAGTTATGAAATGGCAAATTAGAATTCTTATATATACAAGGTAATGACCAAACTTCATAAAAAAATCACCAAAAAAGACAAGAACAATCTTGTAGTCCAAGGAAGTGAAACAAGGTCAAAGAGGGAATATAGGCAAAGCCTATTTACACCAACAGTGTATCACAAATTTTTTAAGAGTATGATCAAGTCCATAAAAAGTTTTACCTTTGTGCAAGTTTCTAAATAAGGATTGATTCATAGAGAGAAAAAAAAAAAAAGGAAAAAGAAAAATTAAATAAAGTGGAGATTTTGTGAGGGTGAGACCCTTTTCTTTTTTTTTTCCCTCCTAAAAAAAATGATGAGTTTGTTGCTTTTGTAATGTGACACATAAAAACGGTGCAAAAGGTTTAATCATTAAAAATGCCTTTAAAATACCACATTCGTCATAAAATAAATGATGTTTTAGTAAATTTCACACAAATTAAGAAATGTTATAAAAAGATTGACATATCCTCATTTAACATCATTTATTGCAGTTAAGTTGCACAAGTATTATTCTTTTTTCACTCAACAACCGTCTTCTAATAACATTTAATTTGAGTGTAGTAAATATGAGTAGTTTTTACAAAATATGGATAAATGTTTCTTAAAATACTAAAATATCATTTGTTTTAAGACAAAAAAAAACTTTTCTAAAATATAATTTATTTTGGGACGGAGATAGTAAATTTTAACCTTGGGTTTTGCCATAATAAAGTGATATTATATTTCCCAATCTTGATTACTTTAACTTTAATGAGTATGATGCAACGGACACGTAAGCTTTTACTTTTAACTTGTTAAATAAATGAGTTGGGGACTTTGCGGCATGCGTTGGGCCTCACACACACATACACACTAGAGCTGTCAAGCGGGTCGGGCCGGCTCGAAATAGCGTCGGGCCTCATAGAACTTAAGCCCATCTCATGTGCATTTCGGGCCTATGGGCCAAAAAAATAAATATTTTTTTATTAAAAAAAACTCACAAATTAGTTAATAAATGTTATATAACACATCAAAAGTTCAAACACACACATACTTACTAGTCTAACTTACACAATTACAAAGCAAAAGTGCAACCAAAGTAAATATAAACAAAGGTAGTAATTTCAACAATTGAACGAAACGGAAACTAGAAAAACAATAATGTTACAGACCAAAGAAAAAAAATACATGTGCTACTTGAAGGATATTTTTTCAAAAAAATTATAACTAAATTGAAGTTCATTATATTGTCCCCAATTTTTTAATATGTGTTTTATAAGGATAGACAAAGTTTTTCGGGTTCTAGTTTGCAAAATCATACTAACTAGCAAATGTTCATTTTTTTATTCGCCCGACACAATCTAGCATTTTAATTTTATTTTTTTATCAAGTTTATACTATTGAAGCTTTTTATTAGCTAATATCATATAGAGATACTCAATTAAATAGATCAGTTTCGATAAAATTACTAACTACAACCATACTAAACTAGATTAGAACTTGAAAGATCAACTTCATTTCTTCTTTGTAAGTGTCACTTCCATCAATTTAGAATATGAGTTTCAACCAAAAAAAGAACAATAATTTGGAAATATATCATATTGTGTCATAAATTTATCTAACCAAAAGAAAAAAAAAAGAAAAAAAGTGGTCTAAATGAATGTCTAATAGTTTTTTTCTTTTTAGATTTATGTTTTAGTTTTTAATTTTTTATTTAAGTTTAAGTGTTTAACTTTATGATCGGGCCGGGCTTTTCGGGCTTTTTAAGCTCGTACCAAACACATCCTGTGGGCCGGGCCTCCTAAATTGAAACCCAAGCCCCTAAAATGTCGGGTGTGCTGGACCGGGCTCGATTTTGACAATTCTAATACACACACTAATCCAAAATAGTGATACTCCTGTCTCCAAAACCTTTAACTCGAAAAATTAATCCCATCCAAATCCAATAGAGGAGAAAGTTCAAGTTTCATCTAATTTGCTTTCTTTTTGAAAAGCTATACTTTCTATTTTATGACGTTTTACTTGAAAAGTAAACTTTTTTTCTTTTAGGAAAATATTGTACAAAAAATATTTTAACTCTTAATATCGTGAACAAATTAATAGTCTAATCATGGAAAGATTTAGTTTGGAGCGAAGGTCTAGATAAATTCAATGTAAGTACTACTTCATTTATTCCTAAAAAAGAGTTCATTTTTCCTTTTTTAGGTCGTTCACAAAAAAATATTCACTTTCTAATTTCTTCTTTTTAGAAATTAATTTTATCATTTTACCATTAATTTGATTTTCACTTTAGTCTCACTCTCAGTCTCACATGGGTATCCTCAAAAAATACACACTATATTAATATATGTAAAGTCTATTATCTTTTCTTAATTTGTGCATCGAGTTAAACATGACAGATCTTTAGAAATGAAAATAATATCATACTAATAACAAATTATAATACTACGGATTATCGTCGATCGAACTTGAAGTGCAATGTTATATTATCATAAATCATTATTTTCTCATTCGCAATACTCTCTCTCTCTCTCTCTCTCTCTCTCTACCTCTTAGCATTCAATAAAACAATGATGCTTGGTGGGGAGCCGGATGATCCACCAAATTAGATAAAATACTCAAATATACCTTTTTGGTAAGACCCAATAAAAGGAATTTAGTATTGGATTTGGAGAAGAATATTGTTAAGACAAACACATAATCTAAAAACATAATCTTCCAGGAATAATTAATGTAATAAGATAATCATGCGCTGCACGGTGGTTGTTTAGTTAGGATCACACCAATTACATCATGTTTTTTTTATCTTATATCTATAATCCATATTCCAAGTATATTTGACCTAATTTTTTATTCTCATCTCTTGCACTTAAATTATAAATAATTACAACAATATTAATATAACATCATGTAAATTATTAATTAACATTATGATAATGAAAAACATTAAACAAACCTTATAGAGAATTGACGCACAAAGCCATTCACTTTGTGCGCACACATGGAGATCTTTAGAATGAGAGAGTTGCTATAAGTTAACTAAAACATTTAAAAAGTTAAAAGATATATGTAGGAACACCATATATATATATATATATATATATATATATATATACTTGATGTAGATTATAAGTTGTTTTAACTTAATCATAAGTTTCTGATCCAAGAGATTGCATCTGCATTAAAACTTGGTTAAGAAAGTTGCACTATTTTTATAGCCCTTTCCCACTTGGGGATCCGAAGCTATATGCACTAATTTAGATAACCTTATTTAAGTGAAAGGAGAACCATTAATTCTAGGTAGTCAATTCAATACATGCGTAACACCAAAACAAGTCATGTCCTTGTTTTCTTTCTTTAGGTCATGGATCCAACGTAGGTACGAAACCAAAATTACAAGCAGGGATGGTAATTGTAATCTATTACTCATTAACTCATTTAACTTAATCTACTAATTACTCAATCTAATTTATTAATATTTTTTGGTTGAAGCGGGTAACTCGTTTCGACCTAATAATATTGATGAGTCGGGTCGGGTTACAATAGGTCATATCGTTACCTATTTCGATCTGTGACTTTTTATGCTATAAATTTATGTTTTTTGGGTTGAGACGTGTCAATCCGTTTTAACATGTTACTCGTTTCAACCTGATTCATTCCGATCCAACTTATTTCAACCCATTTGACATTTGGGTTTTAATGGGTTTCGACATGTTTCAACCAATTATTCATTTCAATCCAACCCAAACTCAATCCAACCCACCCAATTACCATGCCTAATTACAAATAATAAATGGATTAATAGCTTAATCTCAACTAAGGGTAAGTCCAATTGTGGTACTTGCCTATAATTATCAAAACTAAATTTTGATACATATTGGTTATTATTCATAGATATCAAATGATCATCTCCGACAATAGGTATCGAAATAAAAGGTATTAAAATTAGAAATTTGGTACATTCTCTAGTACCACATCTAATTTTGATACATTTCATTTTTAACCATTAAAAGACCTAATACTCTTATATGTATATATTAAAACTTAGTTTTAATCCCTATCATTAGACTTGACCAATCTATTTGACAAAATTGTGGTTAGAGCATCAATAAAGCTAATAATGTGATAAAGTGAAGTTGAACCAAAATGGACTATGATTACTTAGTATTTGATTACATAGTGTTGGTGGCTAATCCCTTGACAAGTTTCCAAAGTGGTTGGCTATTATAGTCTTGACTATCAATGATTTGCTCTCCCTCAACAACCCCCACCCAAAACAAACATCTTAGACAAGACAAACCCAATCTCATTTTCATCATATTAGAATTTAGAGTATCAAATTATTAGTACAAACTACAATACCTTAACACTATTCCTATTCCTTACTCGGGATTGCAATAGGAAACTCAAATTGTAAGGCACATTTTTATAGACGGTTCGTTTAATAGCTCGTACTCTTTTTTTCACAGTTTCGTAATAGTTTGGTGAAAAAATAAGACCGGAAAAATGTGGGAACAAATGAAGAGGAAATACGATCTTTAATTATCTTTATCATTTTATAATTGATTTGATTTTTACTTTAATTAATAGGTCTTGATCACATAACTATCTTAGCGTCGATTATATTTTCATGTAACGAGTGAATTAAGACCTTTTTATATAGTGAAGGGGCCTTGGAGTGAATAGTTAATGGGATTTGGCAAGCATGGCGACCATGTGGTGTGGAGATAAAAAGAGTTGATGGGAAATAATTGAATAGAATCAAATGGTTGTTGGTAATAGTGGTCCTTTTTGTACATGTACACCAATTCACCATCACTCCATTTTGAATATGTTGATAAAATCTCTTCTTCCTAGACAAGCAAGACAAAAGCTGATTGAACACTTGGCATGCAACACTTGCGGCATTACTACTCTTCACATGAAATGGTATAAATACAAAAAAACTTGTGTAAAATTGTTTTATGGATATTTTTTATAAGATAAATCATCTTTATCTGACTCACCATGTATTGATATGTTGAGCTATAAGAGAGTAGAACTTCGTTTTATGAATTAAGATCCATAAAATGATCTTACAGGAGACATACTCTAAATATTAGCATATATATATATATATGAATTCAAATTTTGTCATAAAACTATGCTTAGTAGTTACAATTATTCAATAATGATACCTTTCACGGGATATTTTTATTTTTTTGAAGGCAATTTCAATTTTCAATTGGGAAACGGATGGAATGGGTGGGTATGGGTCGCGACCGTTTAGATGACGGACATAGATAAGCGGTTGAGTGTCCTATACTCCTATTGATATTAGGAATTATCGTAGGTCGGTGCCATTTTTTGAAGTTGTAACCGTTCAATTACCCTTTTTTTAAAACAATAAAAGTTTACTTTCATTATTTTTTTTTCCTAAAATGTCCACCGCACCAAGCACCGTCCTCTCTCTCTCTCTACCAAATTTGCTGTAACTGCAAACTCTTTACCTCCCCACGATTTTTCTTTCTTCTTTATTCTAAGGAATCTTTATCCCTTTTAAGACTTCAATCTACCTTTATTCTTATATTAGTATGAATCGGGTTGGGAAGTCTTCGATCTCCTTCTTACCTTCGCTCACCCGTTTAATCCTATTTTTTTCTTAACTTTTCTTCCTATGTCCTTGTTCCATCCAAAGGAGTTGGAGAAAGTTCTCTTTAATTGCTCAAAGCACCAAGGCCGAAAACAAAAGAGAAAGGAAAAAGCTATATAACTTCTTGAATTTCTTGTCTTGCTTCTAAAAAAGCAAGGAAGCAATGAGGTTTAAGTCAGAAGTTGATGAAAGTGGAAAGAGTAACAGGGGGAAGAGAACAAGCTCTGATATGATTCGAATATTCAATTGAGTCAATCGCTCCTTTAAAGAGGCTTGGGTTGGGCATGCAACCTCCGATGTTTAAATCGAAAAATTTCGATGATCGCATCGAAAATTCTGATTGAGAAAGAAATGGCAGACCCACCATACTGAAAAGAAGATCACTAAATTATTGGAAATAATTGGTGTAACTTGAAAATGGCAATTAAAATAAAATACATAAATAATATTGCAATTAATTACGTAACTAAATTACATAATAAGTCGAAGCAAGAGTTAGACACTTTCTCTGCAAGACAAAATTATCATGTATATTGTGTTAACGGTCTATGACAATCGTCCCCAAGATATAATGACTTTCTAACTTATAATCGATGCATAATGATTAAAAGTTTTTGACGAACTAATTGGATACCCAAGACTTTCTATGTATAAGAATGAGAGAGAGAAAACTACAAATAATATTTATGTTGTAGTGGAGTGAAAGTAAATGGATGAAAGGGGTTCTATTTATAGTTTATGAAGAGGTTGGGGTGCCTTTTGGCAATAGTCACAAATTGGGCGGCCAGATCTCAGCCTTTGGATCGTGGCTGAAAAAAGGGTGGGCGGCCAATTGTACCAGGCCGCGATGCACATGATCAACCCACGCCATAACCGCCCCAACTGCCGCTACCATCGTAGGCTCGCATGCACCGGATCCTGTCCTGGCCGGTTTGCACCTGTTGGTGAGGACGCGGACTGGGCCGAACTGAACCACGAGCCCATCACGCCATTGAACCGGGTTGAACTATCAAGTTGACCCATTGGTCTCGTTGACTTGGTCAAAACTTTAAGGCTCCACAACTCCTAGCGACGATGCGTACGTGCGAAGTGTAAAGTGCGCCTCTAAAGCACCTGATGCAACCTGCGCATGCAAGCTCGGATGGTGCGAACGTAGCTGGCTTTGGGTTAGCCTTCGGCTAACACACCCATGTGACACCACTATGATGCACCTTTAAACACATAATTGTATTCTCATAAAGTGCACCTATTAATAAAGTGTTCTCCTACACTTTATTTTCACAATGTTGGATATGTCATTCCATATACTCATTTGCTCTTTAACTATAAACTCAAGTTACTCACTTTTTGCATTAATTTATCATTCACCCAAAATTGGTTTTGAGCAAATAAATATATTATATGTATCTACTCGAAACGTAGATTCTTAATTTGCAACTTGTTTTTAATTCCACTAAATGGAACTTAAATTTATTATTGGTCAAAGATTGGTCGTCACCAATATTTGCAACCAATTTCCAACAATCCCTCATATGAATGACAATTAATGCGGACACATGTTATGTAGACACTACAGAAAGTCTCGAACTGCTAGGTAGCTTCCGGCTTTGAACCTTCCCTAGTAAGATGCTATCGTGTTTACTTGTTGTTCAATAAACGCGATGTCTTGAACTAGTCAACTTTTTTATGTAAACCAAGACAATAACATTTACACAATAGCAATTCTAATATCTTTTCGTTCTCACGTTGTGTCCAATTCGGCCCTAGACCATATCTTGGATTCATAAGTGTTTTTTATTTGAAGCGGCCAAACTTCTCACTTATATAGGTGATCTCATATAAAGAGTATCATGTTATACTCTACCTTTATAAGGTATAGGAATCATTAAAAGCGTAACGCTTACCCTTACCACACCTCTGCAGATTGGCACTTGGAATTTTGGGAATGAGTTAAGATGAGCTCCAAGTGCACATCTAAAACATTCATAACTGAGTTGTCTCATTGAACCAAATTTGTGGGATCTCCACTCATCATGGTTGAGTTACTGCTATGAACTTCTTTTAATGTATGGGTTTTAGACCCATTCCCCTAACTGCTTGGTACATTTGATCTCTATTTATACTTTTTGTAAACGGATCTGCTATATTTTCTTTAGACTTCACATAATCAACATAAATTATTCCGGTAGAGATCAATTGTCTAACGGTATTATGTCTCCTACGTATATGTCGAGAACTTACCGTTGTACATACAGCTTTGTGCTCTCCCTATAGCTGACATGCTATCACAATGTATGATAACAAGAGGCACTGGTTTATTCCACCATGGAATATCCTCTAAGAAATTTCTAAGTTATTCAGCTTATTTTTCGGCCTTATCTAATGCTATAAACATTAATCCATCGTGGATCGAGCTATGCAAGTTTGCTTATAAGATTTCCAAGATACCGCTCCTCCACCGATGGTAAACACGTACCCACTAGTGGACTTGGAGTCTTTTGTATCTGATATCCAATTTGTATCATTGTATCCTTCTAATACAGCTGGATATCTTATGTAATGTATCCCATGACTCAAAGTATGTTTTAAGTACATGAGTACTCTAGTCAATGTTGTCCAATGGTCATTACTTGGATTACTCGTAAATCTACTGAGGTTGCTTATCGAGTAAGCTATGTCAGGACGAGTACAATTTGTTAGGTACATCAAACTGCCAACAACTTGTGCATACTCTAACTATGATACTGGGTCTCCTCTATTTTTGGCTAAATGTAGACTTAAGTCTACTAGAGTCTTAGTCGGAGTTAGATTAAAAGCATCGAATTTCTTGAGTACACTCTCAATATATTGAGATTGTGACAAGACAATTCCCTCGGATGTCCTATAGATTTTTATCCCTAGTATGACATCTACTTGGCCTATATCTTTCGTATCAAAGTTTTTCTCCCTTAATAATATAGACAAAAATGGAAAGGTCATGAATGTGTTAGTCAGCCCATGGGAGTCCATTCACTCATGAACATGAAAATTTTTATTTATTTCTCACCATTTTAAAATGTAAATTAAAATTGCTACGACTCTACCATCACTACCACCACTTCATATCAATCAAAATACAAACTCCCCCCCCCCCCCACCACCAAAAAAAAAAAAAAAGAATCGAACTTGATTAATACGAATTCAAAAAACTTGAATAATAAATGAAGTGTACTATTTCATATTGAACAAAAAGAAGAAGAATAAAGATTATAAAAGAAAAGAATTGTAACATGTTCCTCATATTTTGGAGAACAAAGTTTAAGAAATTATTTACTCTATCCATTTCAAGTAAATCCGTAAATAATTGTCTAAATACTAATATATTGGTTTAATGTGTTGTTTCCATTATTTTATAAATAAAGTAGAGTGAAAAAGTTATATAAAAAGGTAAGTAAATTAAATCGGAAAAAAAGAAAAAGAGGACGATAATTTAGGGACGGAGGGAGTACTATTTTGAAATGTTTTATATAATAAGTAAATTTCAAAAATTGTAAAGAGTATCCCGTATTAGATTATAACCTATCATCGCTTCTCATAGAAACAAAATCATTAAAGAAAAACAATATATAGGCACAAATTTTGTTTGTATTATGTATAATTTTGTTAAAAGGAATAAGAACAAGGACATCTTAAGCCATCCCTATCTCCATCACAGATGTTGCTCCCTTAATGGTGGATCATTAACATAAACTGTCCAAACATTACAAGATTTTTCTGCAACGTGGTCCCTGTTTGGTAGCTTAAAACAAGAACAAGGTAACCCTTAATTAATCTCAACACATTTCCTTAAACTTTATCATATTCTTATCATATGCTCTAATGCTCATTGTTATAATAGTAATAATTATAGTAATCGTCATCGTAAGACCACAAGATACACATTATCGCTTGTATTTTCTAAGACGATGCTCTACATACTGATTTTATTTTACTTCTACACGATGCGTCTTACGTTATATTTTGAAGTGTTTTAATTTGATTTATATTTGTGGTGGTAATAGTCTATTCTAATAAGCTACTAAAATTGTGACTTTCAATTTGTAATACTTTAAAAAAATTAAAGCTAATAGACTACTTTGATCAGAACGGATGGAGTAATACTTTATCTATCAATTTGTATTATTCGATTCTATGTAAATCACTTAATCTAATAGACAAAGTATGGTGAGGAAATAGCTGTTTGTCACATTTGGGCCATCTGATTAGACAAATAATCTTTGGAGTTGGAGTAGTGGGCCCATATTTGTTAGTTGGAAAGTGGGCCCAGATGCCTATTTAATGAAGTGAGAACTTGACCATTTTTTTTTTAGGCCTATAAAAATATAAAACACACCTCACCGCCTCAACCATCAGTAGTACCGTTGCTTTGGTATCCCAAAAAATTGCGTCTTTAAGAAAAGGGTAAATTACATATAACCCCTTTTAATTATGGGTCAAGTTTAAATTGTCCTTCTTAATTATCAATTAAAGCAATGTTTCCCCTCGATTATAACATTTTCTTAAATTGGACCCTTTGTATTAGACATCATTGTTTGAATTGATAAAAAATTTCCACTTAAGACTCACATAACAATCTTTAGGTATTATTTTCACTATAATAATCACAATAAAGAAAAGAAATAGTTTGTATCGACTATTTTTAGCCATAATCAAGGTTTTAGAGTAATAGAGTATAATAGTCAATTAAAACACTAAAAGAGCACTATAATGAAAAAAATATATATATATATATACCTAAAGATAGTCGCATGAGTCTCAACTAAGCATTTTAGATCAATTAAAATGAAATTGTCTAAACAGAAGCTTCAATTGAAAAAATGCAATAGTTGAGGGGGTAAATTGCTTCAATTAGTAGTTGGGAGAGATAATTTGAACCCAACATATAGTTGATAGGGGTTATTTGTAATTTATCCTAAAAATTGATTGTATTATACGTATTTGTGCAATGTGTGTTTTTTTATACTCTTGATCGTAATTAAAATAAGTAGAAAAAATAAGAATAAATGGTAAAATTATGTTCCTAAATGAAAAGTTTTAAAAAAGACAATTATTTTTAAAAATATAAAAAAAAAGATGATAATTATTTAGAAAAGAAGTGATTATTATTTAAGAGTTTTAACGTCGCTCTTTAAACATTAGAAGAATAGAAGATGCTTCACTGGGCATAGACGTTGAAATTTAGGCCGTGTTTGGACAGCTATTTTTAGGGTATTTTTTTCTTTTTTCAAATTTTATGAAATTGTCAAGAGGTTGGTATTAGCATAAGATAAAAAGAAATGTGTTGATAGTTTCAAATAATTTTATTATGAGTAAATCAAATATCCAAACTGAAGTTTATTACTCCCTCTGTTTCGAGTTAAGATACCTATTTTATGTTATTTTGAAATGTTTTATATAATGAATCTACTATCACAAGTTAGATCTTCAATTTTTATATTTTTAAAATTTTATGCCCTTCAAATATGATGTAAGCATGTTAAATATGCTGATTTTTTTTGTAAATATAATTAACTCTAGTCACACTTATACATCCTTTAATTGTTAAACTTTTTAAACATGGATTCTTTGGTTGAAACGGAGGGAATACATATTCTACGATTTTGAAGAAAAAAATATGTACCAAATTTTTATTTGAATAACAATCACTTTGACTCAAAACTCAAACATGACAATAATGTTAGAGCGAAAAGAGTATATTTTAGTAGATACATGCAATGAAGTGCTAAATCAACTTTTTCATACATACGTATATAATTGTATTAGAGCATCACCATTGCTCTCTTCCTAAACCCAATTCCTAATAGGAAGAGAGCAAATAGCAATGGTGAGGCTTCCCCATCATCTTCCTAAACATGCCAATGAGGAGAGAGTGTGTGTTATCTTCCAATTTTGGAAGAGAAGATTGAAGAAGGGACGCTGGATAGGACGGTGGCTTGCACGGATGGGGTGGCTGGGCGCATATAGTTCACGCAGGAAAGAGGGAAGTGAGGGGCTTGGATGGTGGGGCCCATCGTCTAAATTTGTGAAGAAAAAGCCCACGTTTACTTTTTCCAACTTTTCAAAAAAAATAAAGTTTAAGTTTCAAAAAATGGTGGGGTTTACTGGTTTTTTTTTTTTTTACTTTTTCAAAAATTTAAGTATTTATGTTTTATGTAACTTTATCATTATGTATTTTTTTTTAATTTTAATGTTTTATGTAATTTTCTATTTATGTTATTTTATGAGTTATGTATAATATGTATTTTATTGATAATTTATTAATTAAATTAAAAATTATTTAATTTGTGAGTAATTTATTATTTATAAATTAATTAATGTCTTTATTTATAATTTCATTAATTAATACGAACTATTTAAATATGAAATATATTAAATAAAGATTATTACATTTATTTGTTTGAGAAATATAAAAATAAGATTGAAGTGTAAAATTAATGAGGTGGCAGTGGGATCCAACTAAAAAGATGTATAAGAAGATTATCATTGGGAAAATATATTCTTAAATGGAATAAGAAGAGAAAAGTGTATAGGTGGCAGTGAGACCCGGCTAAGAAGATGGAATAAGAAGTATAGCATTGGGGATGCTCTTAAAGGATATTATTGAGTTTACGGTTGTTTTTTTAGATACTTTTTTTTTACATTTTTAATCAAAATATGAAAGCTTAATTGCAATAAATCAAACCCAATCTCAACAATCACAGTTAATGTTTTCAAGAAATATTAGTCTACTTTCAAAAATTACGATTATTAAATATGTATAATATATACAATGTATTAGTGTCTTGATAATTACTCATCCCTTCAACTAAAAAGGTCTAAAGTAAGTGCACGGATTAGTTATTAAGGGATCATTCAAGTTTAAGCATAAGTGAATTAAGAATTGGGTGGGAGAGCTTTTATCGCTTTAGTTTTGTAGTCTTATCCAAACGACAGGTTAGACTTGAGTTTTAAATATCGGTAAGTAAAGCTTAAAGTGTCTTACTCGGTTGGGGAATTAGTCTTAACCCTAAATAATAATAATAATAATAATAGTATAATAATAATAATAATAATAATAATAATAATAATAATAATAATAATAATAATAATAATAATAATAATAATTAATTGGTGTTATTTTAAATGGAACACCACTTAAAGTGTCAAAATTAGTCTTGACCCTAAAAAGAGAAAAACGTAAAATTTTATTTTGGTCACAATAATAAAAAAATTCTCATTCTTAGGTATATCACTTTCTAAAACTAATTGCATAAATTCGGTGTTATTTTAACTTGAACTTCATTTATTGATAAACAAAATTGAGATACATAACCTCTAAATGTAGCACAATTTTTACTAAATATAGCACCAATTAAAATGTGAAATTACCTTACTAGCCTCCCTTCAATAAAAAGAAGAAAAAAAACAGTTTTTTTTTTACCATAACCCTCAATTCTAGGTCTGACAATTCGTGATATCGTGTCATGTTCGTGTCTCGTTATCGTATTTTCATGTTAGCTATCTTATTTTATCATAAATATAACAATAAATATTATTTTGAATATATTAATAATTTTGTATCTTTCGTGTGTCATGTTGGTTTTATTGTATCATTTGTATTTATAATCGTGTTTTATAATCGTATCGTGCTAGTTCGTGTTATCATACCGTGTTAATCATTGTCACCCCTACTCAAATCTTTATCTAAAACATATAATAATTATATTTTTATTTATTTAAATAATATAAGAATTCAAAACAAAACAAAATTATTTTTTAATTGAATAGAGTTGTCAAACCCTATCAACTCTCTTTAAAGAGAGTAAATGTCAACCACTCAACCATGGTAAAAATGTTTTTTTTCTAGAAATGACAATTTAGTATAAGATATTTTAAGTGAGTGTTGCTTTTAGTATTTTAAGGTGTTACGTCTCAAAGAGATATGAATGAAATCTTGTGTGACAAACATTTTTTTTACTTTTATGACATTCACACGAGCACATAGCATTCCTATTAACTTTTTAAAATAATGTGTATAGTGTTTTACATAAGCAAATTAACGTAGTTAAGTAGCTCTATGTAAAACGATCTTACAGATTTTAAAGAGCTATATATGTTAAGTGGGTCAAAGATTCAGAAATTGCAACGCCACCTCTCAATTTTTAAAAATTACAGTGCCACCTATTTTATAAATGAAAAATGTTAGTCCCTTAATGCGTAAGTGATTACATTATATATGAAAGAGTGTCATTTTTATTTTTAAATGTGTCACTTTTAGTCTCTTAATGTATAAGTCATTATCTATGAAAGTGTGTCATTTTTGCCTTTAACTGTGTCACGTTTGCTTTAAATGTTACTTTTGTATTTAAATGTATCACTTTTAATCACTCAATGCATAAGTCATTATATATGAAAGTGTGTCACTTTTTTCCCTTAAATATGTCAATTTTTGCCTTTAAATATGTCACTTTTAGACCATTAATGTGTAAGTCGTCTAAGTCCGTCAAGTCTTGTTGAGTGTTGCAAGGCAAATTGAGCTAATAGAGATTAACAGAGGCTACATAGGACCAACTCACAAAGCATGAGTGCACAGGGACCGCGGCTACGTTTCTGAAAACAATAGGGACACAAGAGCAATTAATGAAATATTTCAATTTCATTAACGTGGTTATACGCTCATAACGTGCCATGTCGCATACGCGTAACAACCAAGATCCGAAAGATTTTGAACGGTTTCGGGTTTAGGTGATCCGTCTCACCCGGTTTCAATCCACTTCACACTCTCATTTTGACTTGTTTTCTTGATGGGTAACCTGCGGTTTTTCCAAATGAGTTGCTCATGCTAAAACCTAACCTTACTCCAAATTTTTTTTAAAACTCATCTATATATCTATCTATTACTCCCTCCATTTTCAAAATATTATTTACTTTGGCTTAGCACACCGTTTAAGAAAAATTAATTGATTATATTATAAATATGAGTGAAATGTATGGTTTCTTTTAATGCCCTTAAGTATGTGGTTATAATTAAAGTAGATAGAAAAAGTAAGGTAAAGTGGTAAAAGTGTTTTCTAAAAATGGAAAGTGTTTTCGTTAGAAAATGATATTTGTTTCAAAAGTTTTAAAATAAAATATTTCTATTATTAATATTAATATCATAGATATGTCTTTCAAAATTGTTAAAATAAAAGATTTTTACTATTATTATTATGTATCTCACGTTGGTTGGGAGACTTCCATTATTATTACCTATATATATATATATATATATATATATATATATATATATATATATATATATATATTAATTAAAAAATGATGTTGATTTTATATTCCAAAATTTAAATAATAATGCCTAAAAGTTTAAAAATTATACTACTACTATTACCAAAAAAAGAAATATATGTCACATTTAAAAATTATAGTATTATTATTACCAAAAGAACCCGTGCGGAGCACGGGCTCTGTAACTAGTATATATATATATTTAAAGTTGGCGAGGAGTACTATGATTGTGTCACATCACCCAACTTTTGATATTATTGAATTCTCAAGTCTCCAGATCACTTTATTTTGAAACTTTTTATTTTCTAGCTATTAGGTAAAAATAATAATTAATAATAGTTAATATGATATTGTGATATTAATTATTTACTATTAATCTCTTCTATTGTTAATAATAGTGGAAATCTTATATATAAAGACTTTTACTACCAACATCAATTCTTAACAAATGTGAGATAATATTATTATATCGGCATTGAGTGAATACTTTACTTTAATGACCTACTTCTAACACCATACTTTAAGTTTTAATATCTTATTCATTCAAAACTCGATTCAGACAAATAAATATATCATTTTGATGCTCTTACCGAGTAGAACACATTTGCAAAATTATTTTTGCCAACAAACAAATGACACGTAAAAAAAATCGTGCCTCAAGTTGCACAATTTCTTTCACTAAAAATATTGATTTTTCAATAAGTATTAGGTGAGTACTTTAACGATTTCTAAAATCAACATTAATTTATAATCAATGTAAGATGCATCTCTACTATAATTACCAATAAAAATTATTTAACAAACATTGATTGAAAATTGATGTTGGTTTAAAAAGTATTTAGATAAATTACTTTTACTAAACTAACAAAATAAGATAAGTATATATTCACAATTGTTAGAAGTTGATATTGGCTTTAAAAGTCTTTAGGTAAAATCTTACTAATAAAAATGATTTATTTCCTCATTGGTTGCAAAGAATTATTTTAGTTTAAAAGTTTTTAGATAAAATTATTTTACTAATAATAGAAAAGATGTATCACACATTAGATAGAAAATAATGTTGGTTTCAAAAGTCTTAAAATAAAAGATTTCTAATATTATTATTAATAAAATAGATGTATCTCACATTCGTTAGAAAATGAAGTTGGTTTCAAAAGTTTAAAGATAAAATACTTCTAATAACTTTTAAAACTAACATCAATTTATAACCAACATAAGAAACATCTCTTCTAATTGTAATATTAGTAGAGATGTATTTCATATTGATTATAAATTGATATTGGTTTTAAAATTCTTTGGATAAAAGACTTCTACTTATCACCATAGAAGATATGTATCTTACATTGTTTAGAAAAAATGTTAGTTTTGAAAGTTTTATATAAAAGACTTCTACTCTTATTACCAATAAAAGATGTGTATATCACATTATTTAAAAAAGAAAAATTGGATTTTAAAGTCTTTAGATTAAAGGATTTCACTCTTACAAGAGATGTATTTCAGGGGGGCAATGACTGATACGACACGATAGCGCGAACCAACACGATACTATTATAAAACACAATTATAGAGACAAATAGTACGATAAGACCAGCACGGCACGACACGAGAATTGTTAATATATTTAAAATAATATTTATTGTTATATTTATAATCAAAATAAGATAGATAACATGAAAACACGACAATGAGACACGAACACGAGACGATAGCACGAATTAACACCCTTATTAATCTCACATTGATTACAAAATATTTTAATATTATTACCAATAGAAGAGATGTATCTCACATTGATTAGAAATTGATGTTGGTTTTAAAAATACTATTATTAATTACCAATAGAAGAGATGTATCATACATTAGTTAGAAAGTGATGTTGGTTTTCAACATCTTTTGATATAAGATTTCTACCATTAATTATTATCAATAGAAGATGTATATTTCACATTAGTTAGAAAATGATGTTGATTTTAAATTATTTTAGATTAGATAAACGACATTTACTATTATTAGCAATATAGAAGAGATATATCACACATTTGCTATAAATTGATGTTGGTTTTAAATTACTATTATTATCAATAAAAGAGATACATCATACATTGGTTAAAAAGTGATGTTGATTTTAAAAATTTTTAGATAAAAAAATTATACTTTTATCATCAATATAAGATAAGACAAGACAAGAGAAGTGAAAAGATGTATTCCATTATCTAGAAAGAGATGTTGATTTATGATTTTTTAAGATAAAAAACTTCAACTATTATTACCAAACGATGAGATGTATTCCACATTGGATAGAGAATGAGGTAGGCATTAAAAGTCTTTTTATAAAAGACTTATTACCAATAGAAAAGATGTATTTCACATTGGTTAGGAAAGTGATATTGGTTTAAAATGTTTCAAATAATGTATCTCACATTAGTTACAATGAGATGTATCTCATATTATTTAGAAATAGATATTGATTATAAAAGTTTTTAGATAAAAATTTTTTTTTATTATCAATAGAAGAGATGTATCACGTCTCCATACTATGGTATATTAAAATTGGGAGGACAACTCTAATAGTGACACGTCACCCAACTTTTGATATTGTTGAATCATAGAGCCTCTACATCACTTGTCTTGAAACTTTTCATTTTCTAGACATTAGCTAAAAATAATACTCCTTTTATTTTCAAAATGTTGTATGGGTTGACACTGCACATCGTTTAAAAAAATGAATTGACTAAATTATAAATATTGGTGAAATGTGTGATTTCTTTAATGCCCTTGAATATGTTACCATAATTAAAATAGATAGAAAAAATAAGTGTAAAGTGGTAAAAGTGTTTTCTTAAAATGAAAAGTTTTGAAATAGGACAATTATTTAAAAACTGACGAAAAAGGAAAGATGAACAATAATTTGAAAACAGATGGAGTAGTTAATATGATCTTGTGATATTAATAATTTATTATTAATCTCTTTAATTGTTAATAATAATAGAAATCTTATATAGAAAGACTTTTACAACCAACATCAATTCTTAACCAATGTGGGATAATATTATTATATTGGTATTGGATGGATACTTTACTCTAATGACTCATTTTTAACATCATACTTTAAGTCTTGATATCTTATTAATCCAAAACTCGATTTGTACAAATAAATATAACACTTTGATGTTCTCACCGAGTAGAACACATTTGCATAATTACATTTGCTAACAAACAAATGACACCTAAAGAAATTCATGTCTCAAGTTGCACAATTTCTTTCATTAAAAACATTATTTTTTTCAACAAATATTAGGTGAGTACTTTAATGATTTCTAAAGTCTACATTAATTTATAACCAATGTAAGATGAATCTCTACTATAATTACCAATAAAAATGATGTAACAAATATTGGTTAAAAATTGATGTGGTTTAAAAAATATTTAGATAAATAACTTTTACTAAACTAACAAAATAAGATATATATGTTCACAATTGTTAGAAGTTGATGCTGATTTTAAAAGTCCTTAAGCAAAATCTTACTAATAAAAATGATTTATTCCTCATTGGTTACAAAGAATTTGTTTTAGTTTAAATTTTTTTAAGATAAAATTCATTTACTAACAATAGAAGTGATGTATCTCATATTAGATAGAAAATAATATTGGTTTCAAAAGTTTTAAGATAAAAGACTTCTATTATTATTATTATTATTATTATTATTAGAATAGAGGTATCGCACATTCGTTAGAAAATGATGTTGGTTTCAAAAGTTTTAAGATAAAAAACTTCTACTAGTATTATTAATATAATAGATGTATCACACATTTGTTAAAATTATGTTGGGTTTCTATTCCAACATTTAAATGATAATGTCTAAAATTTTAAAAAATATACTACTATTATTATCAAAAGAAGAAATGTATGTTATATTTAAAAACTATAATAGTATTATTACCAAAAGAACTCGTACAGAGCACAAACTCTATAACTAGTGAATGATAGTATTTTCGTTGGAAATCTTTCAAATTGCAGAATTCCCAAACAAGCAAAGGACATGTTTTGGGGATGGAATTAATTCGTTTCTAGCATTAGATTACATTTTGAATTTTATTGTTCTTCATTTTAATTTCTTTTCCATCAATTTGAAAGAAATTTTTCTCTATATTAATTAATTTTAGTAGGAGAATTATGTCCCCATCCCCTTCATGCCTGCCAAAAGCTATATCTCGACCATGTACTAATCAATCTCTCTCTCTCTCACACTGTGACACACACGTAGGAATCATCTACACAGCCCAATGCTCATACATTTTGTCTGACTATACAAATGAAAACGAGATGTTTTCTACAAAGAAAGCAAGAAAAAAAGGATTCTAGAGAGAAGGAGGAGAGGGAGTGGCGGTGGAAATGATAGGGATGGTTGAACGTGGAAAAGAATTACAGAAAGAAACCCCTTCCCCTTCCCCTTCCCCCTCCTTTTTCTTTTTCTTTTTATTTTTATTTTCTCTCTCTTCTATGGAAAGCTTTCTCTTTGATGGTGTTGGATGGGCCCACCCAATTCCACCTCCACTATTTCATCAGCATAATTGGCTAAAGCCCCTCCCACTCTCTCCAACTTTACAACTCCGTTGTTTCTTCCCCATCAGTTTCTCTCTCTAACTTTTCTACAGTCTTTAATGGCTGCCACACACCTAATTTCACCATTTTAATAAGCGGGTTGTTGTTTGATTCATCTGGTTTTCACTTTTTGGTCGGTGGTGAAGGTTAAACCCACTTACCTTTTCAATTTCTTTCTCTCTTGTTTTTTCATATGGATGTGTGTTTGGAATGCTTAGAATGTGTGCAATTTGACCATTCTGGCAGCAAAAAGCTTGGTTCTTTAACAGAACATAAAGGTAAAGTCTTACAGAATTTTGATCAGAATTTGTTCCTGGTGTGTGTGATCAGATAGCTCTGAATTGTAGAGGATTCTTATCTTGGGATTTATTGTTTGCAGGAAAAAATTGAAATTTTGTGATAACCGTAAAGAATTTGTGGGCATTTTTGGAATTTAGGAGATTGAAATTTTAGGGTGCTTCAATTTTGCAAGAAAGTTTGGTAATTGAATTTCAAGGTCAAAAGATTTCGTTGAGGTTGATCTGAGTTTGTGTATTTGGGATTTTGTTTAAGCTTCAATTCTTTAAGGGTCTGAATTGAGTGCTTTGTATTTGGGTTTTAGGAAGCCTTCAATTGGCATGCTTCAGTGCCTTCAAGTTACTGGAATGTTGATCACTTTCTTGAAGATTGATTTTGATGAATACTAAGAAATGACCAGATCATAGTCTGATTGTTTCGTTGAACGGAAGATTGAAACTTTAATTACTAAAGTTTTAGTCTTAAACCAGTGATTGAGGCTTATTGTATGAAAAGAGGAAAAAGGGAAAGTTTTTTATTCCTTGCCCACCCGAGAAAGTCACAGTTTCTTGAGCTTTACTCTGTTGGGGAAGCTTGAGGACTTGAAATTGGAATTCTCTTGGATATCTTGGAAGTATATCTCGGTATACAGCACTTCTTGTTTGGCCTTGTAAATTTCAAGGGCTCTAAATTTCAGGTATATCTTCCTGTTTTCAGTCTCGATGTTTTCTTGCAATAGATTGATGGTATATGCACACCCTAGAGGAAGTTCTTATCTCAAACACTATTTTTATTGTTTTATCAATATAACTAACTTGTAATGTAGTTCTGCAATTCACATATTGCAAGCCTGTAATGTGGTTCTTCTGGAATAGAATTTTGTGGCACTTGAAGTATAGTCTCTTTGTTCAAAGAAATTACAAGATCTGTTAGCATGTTTTGTTGTTAACCAGCCAAAAATATATTGGTCATAATGCAATATCGTCGTGTAACTTTGATTGACCATTGTATTGCGGAAAACCCAAAAAGTTCTTGTTGTGTAATTCATTTATAGCTCACATCTATAGGATAATAGTTTATACTAGTTATGATGTTTTGCAGTTTGAAATATCTCAGGCTGCAAGGTTTTTACATAGTTCGTTTCTCTTTTCATTTCTTCTACTTTACTTTCAGAAGAGCCATTTAGTTTTCTGCACGTGGTTATTTGTTTTGGACTTTTGATTTCTCAATAAATCCTCATTTTCTTGCATGTTCATCATTAGTGTAGGAGTATTCTTAAGGAAAGTTGGATGAACAGATCTTGCTAAAGTTGAAGAATAACAATTTCAGTATGGCAAAGAGATCAAAAAGACGCGTTGTGCAATACGATAAAGAGCAGGCAGGTTGTATGTGGGGATTAATTAGCTTATTTGACTTTCGTCATGGTCGTACCACTCGAAAGTTGCTTGCAGATAGAAGACTGGGGATCAGAAATAGTGTTGGTAAGAACTCTGTTTAATATTCCCCCCAAAAAAACAAAAGAAAGAAGGAAAATGACAATTTCTAAATCTTTCCAAGAATTTAGCTTTAATTTTCTCTCTTTGCTTGCAGTTGCTGCATCTACGACAACCAAATTGAACATGCTGACAAATTCGAATGAGATGCTTCAAGGCATTGAGGTAAATGTCGGCAACTTATTACCCTATTCAAACAATTCCAATCCATTTCGAAAGGCGTGTACTTTATTTTCTTATTTTTTCTCTTCTTTTTTTTTTGGGGGGGGGGGGTTGAACAGTGATATGATTTCCCAATCTGGGGAGGTTTGGGCCCACAAAAGTTCTAACGCCTTCAAAATCTTTCAGAATGACGAAATCAAAAAGCTGGCATTGGATGTTGGTAAAACAAGTGTGAAGGAACTCATGGAAGAAGAAATGTTCAGCGAGCAAGGTTCCAAGACAGATGTGAATATTACAGAAATTGAATGGATAGACACTGCACAAGTAGGCCATGTAAAGAAGAACCATAACCGTTCAAAGAAAGCTTCCAAGAGATCTTTTGATAGCCAAAATAATCTTGATCTGGAAGGTATAATGGAAGAGCTCTCACAGATTCATCAGAAAAGTACAAGTTGTGTGAAGCATGAGTCCAAAGATGGTTCTGAACGACAGTCAGATCAGACCTATTCTGCGTTTGAAGAAAAACTAAGTGCAGCAATCATGGTGTTTATGGATGAAAAATTCGCTAACGACAAAATTCTCACAGGAAACAAGAAAACCCACCATTCCAAAGAATTCATGGACGCGCTTCAAGTATTGAGTTCAAACAAGGAGTTGTTTCTAAAACTCTTGCAGGATCCAAACTCCCTTTTACTGAAGCACATTCAAGGTTCGGAGACCACTCGGTTAGGGGAAGACCAAAAGGCCCAATCATTGGCAGAGCCCACCTTGATGGATGATGAGCCAAGTAGTTCAAGACCAGATGATAATATAACTCGTAAACATCACAACTTCTTCAGGAGAAAGAGCAAGTATCAAGAAAATAACCATTTGAAGGGGAACGATAATGATAACACGCAAGTTGCGAGTAGAATTGTCATTTTAAAGCCAGGGCTTCCTGAGACAGGAGAGAATGCTATTGCTAGCACGTCACTGCAGTCTCGTTACAAGATGGAGAATCAAGCTGGGAGTGGGAGAAATAATTCCCAATTTTCTTTTACCGAAATTAAAAGAAAGCTGAAGCATGCTATTGGGAAGGAACCACATGAAATCACTCCACATACAGTTGCTTATAAAAATAGAAACTTGACCGATATTGAAAAAGGGGTTGGTGAGGGAAGTGGAGGGTGGAGTTCACCGAATAGAAATCATTTTTATACAGAACGGTTTTCCAAACTTTCCATAAAGAAGGGAGGTAAGAGTTCCAAGTTAAACGAAACCACCGAATATCCAAATCAAGGGGTATCAAACATCTACCTAGAGGCCAAGAAACATCTCTCTGAGATGCTTAGCAATGGAGAGGAAAGTGCAGAGCTCTTAAGTGGAAAATTACCTAGTACCCTGGGAAGGATTCTCTCTCTTCCCGAGTACAATTTTTCACCTATTGACAGTCCCAGAAAGGAAAAGGAGCACAGCTTTGTCACTGCACAGATGAGATTGCAGCCAGGACCACATGTCATTAACGACAACCATGATCAGAAAGTACAACCCCCGAATGGATATGCAGAAGTTCTGTGTAAGCAGCATCATGATGATTCCGTGAGAGAAATCCTGGCTTCTACAGGAGATGAGATATACTCTGAAGGTAATTTTTTTTGCTCTGTTCAACAGAAAAGGGTGAGAAGCGTTTCGTTGATTTATTGTCCTTTATTGAAAATTGATGATGTTGTAGAAATTCTGGAAACTGTAAATGTGCCCAATATTGGAAACGAGGGGGACAGTGACGTCTTGGAAGCTTCATTTGAACCAAGTGCCTCCGTGATTAGCAATGATGCCCAAAGTTGTAAGGTTGCTGAAGTATTTGATGGAGAAACATCTTCACATTGCTTGAAATTGGTAAATTTATCGTCACTCACTGATGTTTGTATTCCGAATTTGTCCATAAGCGTCAGTTCTATTTTATGTTTGTTGTTTTTGCTGTAAGGGGCTAACCGTGTGCTTTGTAAAACTTAAATTTATCATTGGGCCATCCTAAGGGGTAAAATAAAGAAAAGAGGTAGGACTTGTAAGTAAACAAAAGTCATGTCAATGACGTAATAGAATATAACTAAAATAATCGTGTCAAAGTCTGACAATAGCATGAACATTTGACTGGTGTTGTAACAAATAGGTTTTGTTTGGGTGGACACATTTAATGTTTAAGGTTCTGTTCATGAGTTTAGCAACAAGCTCTTGCTTGGTTGTTACTGTCGGCCGCTTTTAAGATAGAGTTGGGTGTTGGTCCCAGCTAGATTGATTAAAAACTTCTAGGCTGACGAGAATTATATATATTTTTTAGTGTGGCCCCTTGTTGGAATGGAGATCGGAACCTAGGACATCAAGGTCTTTGCATGAGTGCCCTTGCCATCTCTCCTACCTCTTAGGGTCCTAAGCTGATGAGATTAATAAAACAAATGAATTATAAAAGCTGAATTCAAAAATACATGGACCTCTTAACATGCTAATGGGAAAAATGTTACTCCCTCCATCCCTAAAAAGAATCTTGTTTTACTCGGAACACTTAAGAAAAGTTAATTGACTCTATTATTAACTAGTTTTTGCACCCGTGCGTTAAACGCACGGCTTATATTTTTTTCAACTAAACTATTCATAAACAAAATGAATAGGAAAAACAAAATTAAAAGAATCAATTAAGGAGCATTATATCATTGTAAGACTAATTATTACATATTTTGACCGCCCAAGAAATGCTTCAACTTTTGTGCTCATTTATCATGTGTCAAACATATAATTAATTTGTTTCCTAGAAATGAAGAGTAAAAACTAAATATAAAGAGGTTTCGTGAATTCCAATAGTTTTTGAATGATCAATAAATTAATGTTTTATGTTTTTTTCATAAATAGGTTAAATTTTATCTAGATTTTGGAGACATTGAAAGTCGTGTACATTTCATATTCTCACATGGTAGATAAGACAAAAGTGATGTTGTGTTTTTGGCAAGTGAATTTAAGCAGGAAATTGCCTTATTTAGCAGTATTATGTGCATTTGTCATTATATATATATATAGATAGATAGATATATAGATATTAGGATGTTGTGTTTTCTATTGACGCCCATGTGGAAGTGGGAACCATCAATTAAACTAGAAATAAAATATAGGGTAAAATCGTGAATGTAACATTCCAAAATGGAAATACTAGAAAGTGGACGCTTTCTCTGTAATGGCCTAAATTTTTTTAGGAAAGATGGACTCTATTTTAAGAACGGATGGAGTATGATACATACTTTAGTTATTGAACTTGATCCTTTTTAGCTAAATACCCCCTTTGTCCTTCTTAAAGATGCCACAGGGCCAGGCACAGTAAGGAGTAAGGATTTAAGTAGTTTTCCATGAAACCCTTAGTTTCAGGGATGAGATAATTTTCTCTGTTTAAATGTAATATAATAAGGGTAAATTTGGAAACTCAAATTCATTAGATAATCTTTGAAGCAGATTGTTCATTACTTTTATACCTTGATCAACGGATGCTACACATTGCTCAGTGTTTCTTGTTGTAGGGATCAAAACAACGTAATTAGGTTATTATCTGCTCTTAAGGATTTGAACTATGCTGTTGAGGATTCATTACTTTGATACCTTCGAACTGGTTGAGGATTCAAGATCTAACCTGTCCTGTTGAATGCATGTCGACGTACACTTTCTATTCCATAACCTGGTGCTTCTTCTTTTTTAATTTCCAGGATTCAGCCGAAGAGGATCAATTATCTTCTTCTCCAACTGTATCACCGTCAAGCTCTTCTCTTACTAGGAAATTAGATGATTCTGTGAACGTCATGGATAAAATTGAGCGGCCAAGTCCCATATCTGTTCTTGAGCCTTTATTCTCAGAAGATGATGTTAGCCCTGCAAGCATCTCCCGACCTGGTAAGCATCATTCACTAGAAAACCTCAAATTGGAGCTGTTAAATAAACTGAGCAGGCTTGGGCTCGGCTCATTTAAAGCTCACTCGTGTTCGGTTTAAGTCAAGCTCCAATATGATTTTAAGCTCAAGGTATAAACTTACTAATAAGTGTGGTAATCACACAATGTATTCAATTAATATTTACTTTTATATATCTTTATTTAGGCTTGAGTAAAGCTGGAGCTCTCCTCATTGGGTGAAGTGGAGTAATTGAGAACTTCCTCCCTTTTTGCTCCCTTTTCCTTCAAACAATAAACTGATTTGAAAAGCCATTGCGCACTACGGACATATTCTTTATAAATACTGTGCCCTTGTACTGATGTACATTTGTTTAAATTCTTAATAAATATTGTGCCCTTGTACTAATGTAAATTTGTTCACTATCTTCAGCTCAATCATCAATTCAACCAATACATATCCAATTTGAAGAACTCTCGTCTCCTCCTACTAATCAAGAAATTCGTATAACTTCTTGTATGGAAGATGAAGAATCTGCGTTTGAGTACATTGAAGCCGTGCTGCTAGCTTCTGACTTGAACTGGGATGAATTTCTGTTGAGGTGGCTTTCTTCAGACCAACCATTGGACCCATCCTTGTTTGACGAAGTCAAGTTATTTTCCAGCCGACCTTCTCATGACCAAAGGCTCCTCTTTGATTGCACTAATGAAGTCCTTAAAGAGGTTTGTGACCGCTACTTTGGTGGGTCCCTTCGATTTTCATCTGTTAAAGAGACCATTCGGCCTGCCCCGAGGGGGATGAAGCTAATCCAAGAAGTATGGGAAGGAATTGAACTGGATTTCCTCCAGAACTCAGCTCAGTTGTTAGATCAGCTTGTCAGAAAAGACTTGGGAAAATCGGGAACGTGGATAGAGCTCCAATCTGAGACGGAATACATTGTCATTGAGATGGGAGAGTCAATTCTTGAAGAACTGATGGAGGACACGCTCTCGAGCATTGCTGTAAATGACAGTATCGAAGTTGAATCCTCTTTACTTTCAACTGATCAAGAATGAAAATGAGAGTGGGGCCTGCTTGTTAAAGTATGAAGGATATAACAGTGACATAGGTTTAGGGCTCATCCATCTCTCACCGGAGCTTTTCATGAAAGGTGTCGCCACCTTTTTTTCTCAGCTTTGTCTGTTGGTAAGAGGTTCTAATTAAATGACAATAAACTGCAGAACTCTCCTAATATTCAGAATATAAACGATAATGGGTAGATAGGGAAGGGTGGGAAACATCATTTGAAGATGCAGCAATGGGAAGAGCCGTTGATTTTCCCTCCATTTTTCAACTCAGGCAAGGTTCAGGTTCTTGATTTTAACCAGATGACCCTGGAGTTGTTTTTATCTTGATAGTGTTTTGGCGTGTTGAGTGTGTGTTGTGTCTGAGTTGTTTGAACCCCGACCCCAAGAAAAAGAACAATAGTGAGAAACTTCTTTTTTTGTTCTTTTTAACCCTTTTTTGGTCATTTTGCACCTGTGTTTCTATTGTAAATTACAAGCTTGTGAGTGATTAATAAACAGTAATAACAAAAATAGAGGATGGTGATCGCAATACAGCGTGCTGAATGTATCCCTTTGTAAGTTTAAGGAAGTTTTAACCCCTTAAATTGAATACAAACTTTTAAAGTTTATTATAACCCTCAGATTTTACTTGCATGGTTTCTGTTAAATAGATGTTGAATGTGGAGTCCGTATCTCCTCTACCATAAAAGTGTACCACGGCCCATGAATGACCCAAATTCTAATGTGTTTAGCGATACACGAGTGGTACAACTTCATCATACAGGAGATCTGTACTCTTGAAAATGTGAGCAATTTTGCTGCTGAAAACGACAGCAGAGCACACCGAAAGTCTTGGCAGCCTTGACACAACACAGCAAAGGATCAGCCCTGATTCATGTAGTCCTTTTACGGCTTATTCAGTGGGGGCTCATCATTGATTGTTTACTTTACATGTTAGTGTTCAATACAAAAACTGGCCAAAACTTATATACTTTGATCAAGTTTCTAAAAGAAATTCTCAATCATTTTTTATAGATATATTGTGAATTATTTTTCCAAACAAGACCCTCAACGGACATAAAGTACCAACAAGCACGTAGGTTAGGGATTGTTTTAGCTTAATCAAATTCTCGGTTCGAGAACTATGGGAACAAAGCTATATTAAATACTTGTTGGGAGAGAGCTTTTACCACCACTTTGTAGTCCTACCCGGCTTAGACAATTAGTCTTGAACTTTCAGGTTTGGGAACAAACCAAAAAAAAAAACTGAATGAAGTGAATCACATTTGAGTAGCATGGCCATAACTGGCAAAGATTCATAAAAACTTGACAATGAAGCATCAGCTCATACTTCATCTAGCACCCGTAAACAAAATCAAAACTCACAAAGAAGTGCAAACACTACAGCAGATGAATCGAGAAACTACAACATTTCACAATCTCTTAAACTGCAAGCATAAACATAAGAGCTTTGCACGCAACCATCTAACAAGAGAATGTCACAATCATATCCCCAGAAAATGACTTAAATAGTTAAATATAACAACCACAATTCAGTGATTGCAAACTACACTACATTTCAGTCTATTGTGTATTAAAAGAACATTGATCTCCCAAACAAAATCGCTCTGAGAAAATCACAACACTAAATATGTACTTTCCTCAGGCGGGTAAGATATTAGAGAGGATTTTGAATGAAACAGCTCTAGTTTATTAGGCATGATGTTTTACAACTACACAAACAAAATAAATACAGGCAATCGGGATCTTAAATATGCGGACTTTTGCCTTGATAACTCAAAAATTATTTCTGCTTCTTTTTAGGATGTAAAGATGACATGGTTGAACGAGCTGGTCTCTTCTTAACAAATGCTTTGGCTCTGCTCTCTGATTCCTCCTCATCGCCGCTTTCATCACGACTTTCATCTTTTGCACACAAGGCAGATTCCTTGGCACTATTGGCGGCTCTTCTTTTTCCAGCATCTAACTTAGCACGTAATCTTCTTTCAACAGGGTCATTAGAGGGAACAACTTTGGACACGCGTGGAACTGCTGCGCCTATTCCAAGCCTGCAAGAATCTTCAGACAATTAGACGAATGCTTCACTTCAATATACTTGCCAGAGTTCAGTCAATACTGACCTAGCTGGTCGGGGCTCTAACACTGCTAGAGTTGATTCATTCTCCATACTCTTAGTCATACTATTGACCCATTTTTCAGCCTGTATATAAGAAAGCATAGTGCACAAAGAAGTCAAGTAAACGTTTACAGTTTATTGCCTCAGGCACGCAAACAAAAGACTAAAATATAGAAATATTGTCATGAAAATAATATAGTTTGCAACAGAACAAAATTCAAGAAGTGACAGGAGAATCCTGGAGATCCTAAGACAAGTAGAGGAAGAAGAGTAGTGGAGAATGAATCAACTTTTTGCACCCAAGTTCATCAACTTTTTTAAAGCGAGTCTAACCACTGGACCCAGTAATATCCAATTGAAAACTTTCTTTGACCGAAGTATTAATCTGCATTAATAAATGTCTTAAGGCAGAAGAAAGATTCCAACTATACTTCCTTAACTATATCTTTTAATTTTCCTTGGCATTCTTCTGTTAGGGAAGAGGCAGGATTAAGCATCACGTGAAGCCCTATAATGAGAGCGGCAACCAACAATTTTAAATTTAACCTCCATATATCAAACTGATAATTAAAATTCACTTTGTGACAATCAACCTTCAGAAATCTCTTTCTCAGATGGGTTTATGGGGTATTAGCCAATTGGGGGAGATTAATAAGATTTTCACGGGTTGAAAAACTCTATTAGAGTACACGTAATATAGTCTTTTAGTCAGAGATGAACAATCATCATCAAACTGCCCTGGCAACCCCAGCGAAGATTACCTTTATAACATTATGGGAAAACTAGCCTTTTAAAAGTAAATATGTGCATCCCGGCAAGGGGACAAAATCTTACAAGGCAATAAAAGGGCCCTACACAGAAATACAAGCCATAAGCTGTACAAAGCAAAAGAAAGAACATGAACAGATCAGCAAGTACTAAACTCCTTAAAGCCCCCCCCCCCCCAAAAAAACAATTAATCAATCAATAAAATCCACATAACATCTGATTGCATTAGGTTGGACCACGATTCATCCAAAAAAAGTATTGAGCATCAAAAACAGAAGCTTGTATCTCTCGGTAAAGCAGCTCCATTAAAGTTTCCCTTGTTCCTCTCCATCCAAGAGAGTCCACGTGATGCAATGCAGAGCAGCTTCGCAAGGTAAATGAACTGGCGCCTACACCAGCCACCGAACAGCAACTTTCGTGCCCAGATATAGATTCATTCTCCGTAGCTGGTCCAGCCTCACAACCTTGGCAGATTGAAATGTGTATGCCCTGCCTTGCAGCCAAAGAAACATTTCACGGAAGTAGGGTATTGTCCAAGATTTGCAAAAAAACGAAGAAAACAGGATGCCTTGCAAGCCCCTGGCCATGTCACAATGCAAAAGAAGGTGATTTGATTCCTCTTTCCACAGGTATATAGAACAGATGTCAACTTATCTTTTGCCTCTTCTTCCAAAATTATCACTGGTTAGAATAGCATCACAAGCTGCTAGACAAAGGAAACCCCAATCATGAGCCAACACACATGGATGGGGACCCAATAACATATGATTAAAAGAAACTTCACTAAAAAAATTCCACTCTTATGCCTGACCAAGACAAAGTCAGATCTTCATTACGCAGAGGACAATAGCCAATACTCCAGCAAATTCATTCACTGTCATCAGCTCCCAGTCATGGAAATAGAAGCGAAAACGGGGACTTTGTACTAGCTGGCCATTCATTGAGGCTGCAAATAAGTTATTTTCAGTCCTTTTCTAAAGAGATATGGTAAAACTCCGTATAAGCTACGCCGAGAGGGGAGTCTCCAAACCAATAGCCAATCTAAAAACAAATTCCCTTGTCATCCCAAACCTGAAATTGATCAAATTTCCCGAGTTTCTACCATGCCTTCAAGATCAACTTCCACGACCCTACTCTGCAGGGAAACTAAGCCGCATTAGTCATCTACCCATGCGAGCAGGTGCTGCATCTACCAATTACTACAGGTTTCCATAACCTACTTGTTTCTTGAGAAGATCTCACAACCATTAGCCTACCAATGCTTGGTTAGAGGAGCAAAGATCTTTAATACCCAAACCACCATGAGATTTTGGCTTGCACGCAATATTCCACCCAACAAACGGATACTTTAACACATCTTCATTGCCTCCCTATAAGAAATCTCACATTAATTTGTCTCTACTTAACCAAGCACGGAAGTGAGATGATAGACAAGAAACATGTGGGAAGGCTCGAGTGGGGTACTGTAATAAGAGTCAATATGCCCCCTTTGGACAGATAGCCCATATTCCATGCTGACAACCCTTTCTCGCTAAGTTTACATTGGATCCCATATTGCTTTTTGATATAAAGGATCCATCTAGAGGGAGACTAAAGTAAGTGAAAGGAAGAGCCTAAAATCAAAGCCAATAGCTTTTAAGTCCATCACCCAAACAACCTGAATAATCTCACTTTCTTTTACCCTATATCAATATGTCAAGAGAAAAAGGCCCGTGAAGGTCATCAATGTATTTAAATCATAATCAGCTATGCCCTTATCAATCCTGACTGCTAGCTATAAGTCTTTCCCTCTTTCATACACAAGCGGCTTTCTGAGATTTTTCTATGATATGGTAACTTAGGTATATTCTGTTAGTTCACAAATGTGAGGAAAAAAAAAGGAATGGGATAGGGTGTGCTTGCCAAAAGAGGGTGGCTTGGCTATTGGGAATCTCGTTTATTGGAATATCTCTCTGATGGGTAAGCAGTATAAACTGATTAAGAGTAAGTGTGGTTGCATCAGAATGGATGTGATACTGGCATTGACAGCTCTGTGACTTATGGAATCCCGATTAAGTTTATCCATCAGTGCTGTCCCTTGTTTCTGCCCCATACTCGGTATCGGGTTGGAAATGGGGAGCTTCGCATTTGGGAGGATGTGTGTATAGGTCAGGTTTCTTTACAGTCTGCTTTTCCTAGCACTCTACCGTCTCTCCACGGTTCATGTGACTCCCATTTTGGATTTCCTTGCAGCGCGGTGGGTCTCTCGATCATTCCTGGGATTTTCATTTCTTTCATCACGTTAATGATCAAGAGGCGAGAGATGGTTACTCTTCTTGATATGCTGTCCTAGGTGGGACTGTCGTCGCATCCTGATTCTCGGGTTTGGCTGTTGAGGAGTCGAGGAGTATTTCTTGTCATTCTTTTCATTTCCATTTCTTTCAAACCTTGCATTTCTTCCCCATTTCTTCTGTTCACTTCTGTTTGAAATGCCTGGGTCCCGTTTAAATATAGAGCTTTTTTGGGACTCACATGCTCAATAAACTCAACACTAATCACATGCTGCAAAAGCGTAGGCCTGGTAAGTCCATTTCCCCAGATCAGTGGGTGATGTTTCGAACATGTTGAATCTCATGACCACATGTTTCTTCATTGTGATAGCTCTCGTTTCCTTTGCCATAACTTATTTGGGGAGGCGCCGGAGGTATGGGTCAATCCTGCTACTGTCACGCCGTTTTTGCACATGAAGTACAGAGGCTTTGGCAGGGGTATGGAAATGGTCTACTTTGTGGCAGTGTGGGGTTTATGCTATCTTGTGGTGTATCTGGATGGAGTCCAACTCAAGAATCTTCAAGGAGAAGATGATCGTTGTCTCTATTGTGGGATAGGGTGGTATTTTTGGTGTCCCTCTAGGCATCTTCAAGAAGGGCATTCAATGGAGTTCCCTTTTCCGATATTAAGCGGGATTGGAGTGCTCTATTGTTGTAATTTTCCTTCTTTTCTTTTTTACGATGGATTTCTCAGCCATGCTATTGTACATTTCTCCTTTTCTTTAATAAAATTTATTTTCAAGAAAAGAAAAAGTAGGAACGTATAATATGTTTTTTTATAGGTAAGTGTGACCCCTTGTTGGTACGGGGATTGGAACCAAGAACCTTGCCCTTGCCAAAGTTTTTAATAATTGTTACTAGCAAGGTTTGATCCATTGCCAAGAAATGTATAATATGTTAAGGCTAAGAAGGGACGACGGATATGTTATTTCTGAATTTTGATTTGTTTAAACCAAAACAACATAGGGTTAAAAAAGAACATAGAGAAACTATCATGGAACCAAAACGAGGAACAATTTGAATATTAAGGGTTGAGGGATGAAGTGGGATACTTTTTACACTTACGATCCACAACATCGACTTTGTATTGCTTTTCAATGCAGCTACATCCTAAATATATTTCTTCAACGGACCAATACCAATTAATCCGTTCTAGAATTAGAAGCACCAGCAAACTGGCCCTAGCTATGGAGGTTTCTCCTAAAAAAGGCAGTGAACTGCTAAATCATCCACTTGATCCCGGCAGAGATCTCACTTAGTAATGAAATGGCAACAAATTACATGAATCTTAAAACAAAAAATCACATTTTTTATAGGTAAGTGTGACCCCTTGTCGTTGTCAGTATGGGGATTGGAACCAAGGACCTCACGACTGAGTGCCCTTGCCATTCCTCCCACCCCCTTGGGGTCTAAAAACAACAAATCACATTGATAAATTCATTTTCTTCAGAGTGGATAACAGCAGGGAAAAAGGAAGGCCGCGACAATAGCCTAAGCAGAAATGAAGCACCGCCATATCAGGGTATTCCATTCACACCAAAGAAGGTCCAACAATCTCTACTTTCTATCAACATGCAATTCAATAATCAGTCTTTTGACACATATGGTAACATCAGAATAAATAAATTAAATCAATAAACCACGGAACCAATTACCAATTTGAATGCCTGGTTCAACTTCACCACTTGAGGACGCGAAGCCTTTTTAGATGACTCCTCCACACTCATTGCAAGTGATTGTCTAGCCTTAGCAATAACTGAATCTGATATTAATTCACATGGTTAAACATCCTTCGTTATCAAATAGCATAAATGCAACTGTAAGTTGGAACAATAAGTTTGTTAGTTTTAAAAAAATTGTATCACAATAGGTCAAAAACATTAGACACATCTTTGCTGTCATCCATAATTCAAATATATCTTGGTTATGCTTTCAATATGTTAAAAGCAACAGGCTTGTTAAACAAACACTAGAAACATGAATCATAAGAAAACATGGCCAATATTCGGATTATGCAATCACAAATATGGGTGTAAATTCGTTTAAGGTGAAACAGCAAGCTAACTGCCCTTAAGTAATTTAAAAGGAAAAGACATTAAACCATTTTTATCCGGCACGGTTCAAGTTGTCTTGTAGTAGCCTCATTAGAATAAAACACCATATCATTTTAAAATTAATTTGACCATTTTTTATCAATATTCAACATATATTGAACCATTTAAATATTTTCCTTCTAATGCTATCTTCATTTAAGTACATAAAAAAGTACTGTGAACAGCAAGTTTATCATTCTCACTATTGATCACTTCCAAAATACCCCCTGTTGAGCATCTAAACAGAACTTGCTCAGCTTGCTCTCTCCTTTTACAGGAGGTAGGTAGTATTTCCTTGCATTTAATCATTTGAGTACCCCAAAAAAAAATTTAACACGTCGTTTGTGTGTTTCTATGATTAAACATCTAAGAAGCATCAACTTGAACAGATGAGATTCCAAGAACTTTTTTTCTTTTCAAATCCACAACACAGATCATGATATTCAGGACACCGAGTCTGATGATTTGGCAAGTGTGTTTGTGTGTGTGTCGGAGACGATGGCTAAGAGAGTGAGAGTTTAATGCAATTTTTCACTTAGTTATGGACTTCTCTTATGAAAGCAGCTCTTCAGCACAGTACATCAAAATTATAGGAATTTATAGGAAAATTAGAATTAAAATTAGTTTCTACATCATGGGTCACACAAGCAAAGTGCATAAATGGTCAAATTTCGAACCTTATTTGCAAGTCATGGATTAACTAAGGTTTAGAGCTTACAGTGTCCCTCCAGTCTGGATCAATTCTGCATCTATAGAAAGCTAAGGAACACTGTGTGTGTGTAGCCGCAGTGGTGGACCTAGGAGTGTCAAGAAGTGCATTTGAAAATCTCCTTAATGTGTATACTCTATTCCTTGAAAAGAGTGATGTTTCACTCAGCACACATAATAAGAAAAACTCATTCAATCTATTAACAAGCATCGGTAATTCAATCGATTAAGGAAAGCCAGACTAAGATTGATTCACAGTCTAAAAAAGTCAAAGCGTATCCTGGCAACATAAGCAGCGGGGCTTATCTAGACACCCTTCTATCTAAGAGCACGTATTATCTTCCCTTTGATAAGCTGGAAGATGATTTGACAAATCTAGTTCACCTGGGCGTGAGCCATACTGAAGTAGTGGTAAATAGCATTCAGGAGGAGATCAGTAATTTGAGCTTGTAAAGCTTTTTTTTTTTTTTGATAAGCAAAAATTGTATTAATTACGACGCCAAAAAGGGAGGCGCAACCATGTACACGGGGAGTATACTAAACAAAAATTACAATTGGATGGAACTATCCTCCATATCCACAAAAAGGTTCCATTAATGCGAAGAAGTCTCCGAGCACCAAAGACAAAGGAGCTAAAAAACATTCTTCTTTAACTTATCTACCCAACTTCCACATTATCAAAGGCTCTTTGATGGAACTCCTTCCATATACTCCACCAAATCGCCAACGGAGCTGTGTCCCAAACCACATTCCTCCTCTTATACAGCAACCAACCACGGAGGAGCTCAACTACTGATCTTGGCAAAACCCAAGAAATGCCAGCTAAGAGGAAGAAATAACTCCATAACTCTCTCGCTACACGCAGTGCAGCAAAAGGTGATTAGCCGTCTCCTCGTCTTCTTTAATCCTAGTCATTCCATTCGACAATTTACAGGTCGGAATAAAAAGAGGATAAGGCTCAGACTTCTTTTCCTGAGCAAGTCGAAAACCGCTTTCAACCAATTCCCCTGCCCCTGCCTATTCTGAGAATTCTTCACCTTTTTCTAAACATGCACATGTAGCTGTGGAACTCTTGATCCACATAGACAAATTGTTCAAATTTTCAAAGATACGATATTTTAGACACATTTTTTGGAACCCAACACCAAAAGGCAAATATATATCAGTAGAAAACTAAACAAAAGTTATGGAAATGATGCACTAGAAAATCGTGGCCCAAGAGTTCACATCCAATAATAGATGGAAAGAACCTCTCCCAACTGAAGTTCAAAAACCAACAGAAGCACCCAGAGCATTCAACAGAACCAGTAGGGACCCACCAGCCTATGCTTCAAGATTTTTTATTTTTTTAATGAATAAAGAATATAATAAAAAGCTTCAAGGCAGGTGAGGCGTCCTTTGTACACTAGGGGTATACTTCAAGATTCTTTTCCCCAAAAATTACTCCCATATGAAATCAGTTCAAGTTTTGCTCAAACCACTTTGCAAAGTCAACCAAAAAACAAGCATTAAACATCTACTTTTCAAATTACCACCCAGCAGTTAGGTTCTTTAACACAATCTTGGAGTAGATGATTAAACTAAGTCAACCTCATATTTTGAAATGTGTGATCATTTTAGCTACCATTGGTTGATCAAATCACTCTGATCCTCAAAGCTCCACAAACTTCAAAAAAACAATAAACAAAAATTCTGACTTTACGCCCCACCTAGCCATAACTCAATTGAAAAATCAGTTCAAACAGTTCAAAACACACAGTAAGTCAGTAACGTCAATTCTTAACCAAATTAACACCACCAATATGACTAAAACCTCTCACTTATTAACAAAATAACAGCAAACAAACCAAATCAAATGACAACAAACGTAATTTTGAAGAAAATAAAAATCAAAAGCATACCTCGAAATTAAAAAAAATCCCAATCAAGTTCGAATCTGCATAGCTTAACGAGCTCCCGATCCTTTCGAAAAATTAGGGTTTTGAAACGGTGCTTTACACAACAGACTAGAAAAACCTAGGGCTTTTGAGCAACAATTCGGTAGTAAAAAATGTCGAAGTAAATTGGAGAGATTAAATTAGGGATTGGAAAACCGTGAATGTGGATCGTATATGGAAAGAGTGATATTGTGTACATATATATATATATATATATATATATAGAGAGAGAGAGAGAGAGGGAACGAAGGCTTTCTTTTGGATGGGGCTTTGACTCTTTTTTGGGTGTGCTGTTGATGATCGATGAGTTAAATTGGGTCGGCCCTAACCCTATAGGGTCACGGGCTAATCGGAACATTTAAACGGGCCACTCGGATCGTGACCTGGCCCTGTAGGCCTCGGTTTGATAGGGTCAGCCCTATTAGACGATTAACAATAATACGAATATACGATCGAAAATAAAATAAAGTCATACATGATGACTTTGTAAATTGTAATGAAGAAAGAACCATTAGTCATGATGACTCATGAGTTCTGAATTCTGATCCAAACCAGTGCCACCACATCTATTAGACTATTATTAATTAGTTTTAATTACTGAATCTAAAAGCAAACCCAAATCAACAAATCAGGCCACACCAATAGGCAATAGAGTAACAAGCAGCTTCACTGCTTCAGGGAAACAAGCAGCTTCAGGGAAAGAAAGAAAGAAATTGAAATTGACCAAACAGCAGGAAGAAAAATTAATCTTTTAACAGTGAGCACCAACAGGTCCAACACCCAATAAAAAAATTAATCTTTTAACAAAAATTCCCAACGATCGACCAACGGAACAAGTAATTCAAACCCAGTTGAAAAAATTAGAAGAACAGAAATCTTTTACTAGCAGAAACATATTTTTTCAAAAATAACCAAATACATCTTGGGCTACCAAATTAATCATCACTAATTAATAATTTCTAAATTAGGTTTAATTAAACACTTACCAGTTGAACGACGATTGACGGCGACGGCGAGAACTTAATCTGAGACTGAGAAGACGAAGAGTGAAGCTGTGAGCCTGTAAAGACGACGCGTGACGCTGTGAACCCGTGAAGACGACGCGTGAAGCTGTGATTGAAGACGAGTAGACGACGGGACGGGATCCAGTGAAGCACTGAAGCTGTGAAGAGTGAAGACCGAACTCCGAAGACGACTTCCTGATTTCTGAATCTGAGTTCCTTTGCCGGCTTGCCGCCTTTCGCAATCGACGAATCGCGGCTTCGCCCTTTCCTTTCCGGTTTCTTTTGATTTTGGCTGTTTGGGTGAAAAAGTGAAAAGTCAATGCCTCAAAGGACTTTCTCTCAGACTCTCACTGAGTCACTGTCGTCCACTAATCTATCCGTCCCTTTTTTTTTTTTTAATCCGGCTTTAGTCTGTTTCCCCCCAAAAAAAACTCAGCCCACGGGTCAGCCCTGCAACCCCGCGGCCCGACCCAATTTGCCCGCGACCCTATGGGGTTGGCCCGTTTAATAAACGGGTCGCGTCTTTCCGACCCTAACCCTTTCCAGTTTTCAGTTAATAAGGTCGATCCTACGATTTCCGGCCTTATTAACATCTCTATCGATGACGATGATAGTACGTCTTTTGTATATATATAGTAGAAAAAGAGGAATAGTGGGGATGTCTTTTTGGGTGGGCTGATGATGATTCATGACGATGATTATACGTCTTTTGCACTTCCTCTTTTCCTAAATTATTATCTTTCATTCTTATTTTATTCATTCTAAAATAATTATTCAAAAACTTATTTTTTTAGAATATTACGTTTAACACTTTATTTTTACTTTTTTACCTTATTTTAATTAAGTCAATTATTTTTTCTTAATCCGTACACCAAATCAACTAAAACGATAATTTAGAAATGAACGGAATATATATATAATAGAAAAAGAGGAATAGTGGGGATGTCAGGTGTGGGGTAGATTTATTTAAATAGTACTCCTTATATCCTTAAATTATTGTTTAAGTATACTTGGCGCTAGGAGTGTAAATCGGAATCACCGAACCACGGAATCGAACCAAACCAGTCGGTTTGGTTCGGTTTTGGTCGAAGACGGTTCGGTTTCTGTTTCAAAAGTTGAAAAACCACTCGGTTTGGTTCGGTTCACATTTTTTGGTATCGAACCGAACCAAATCACCCTATATATTTTTATTTATTTATTATATAATATATATTATATTACATTTATTAACTATTTTGAACCTTTGATTTATTCATTATATATATATATATATATATATATACACACGAATACCAAACCAAACAAAATATTGATTGTTGGAAAACTATTATTTCTTCCATTATTTGTGTTTATTTTAGAATTTGTATTGTTTTATTTATGATAATTTGTTGTTAGTAGGTTATTTCCTAATTTTGATGTTAATTCCAAATTAAAATCTTATTTTTATTGTTATTTTTAATGTTGGTTAATTTCATTAAAAATAATTTATATAAACCACAAAACCGAACCAAACCGAACCGAGTGGTTCGGTTCGGTTCGGTTCAGTTCGGTTTGAGATTTTTGGAACCTCTGGGAGGCGGTTCGATTTGTGGTTTTGACATAAACCAAACCAAACCGAACCACTTACACCCCTACTTGGCGCACATTAATTTGATGTGTAGCTTACTTTAGGCAAAACCTCTCATTTGGCCACCCAACTTTTCAAAAACTTGTAAAGCAACCACCGAAAGTTTAAAACTTTTAATAAGGCCACTGTACATTAGTTAGGCTGTAAGCGAGCCCGTTTTTTAGATAAACGTTAGATTCATTCATTAAATTATGTAAAATATCTAGTTTGCCTCTAACTATCACTCATTCTCTTTCTTATGATTCAAACTCCCTCCATCTTCCAGACATCTCCTTAAATCCACCCAGCAGCCATCCTCCATTGCTAGCGAACAATGTCATCTCACATCCACCGCTCACAATTGCCATCTCTTCCCTCTTTCTCTCTCTCTCTCTCTCTCTCTCTCTCTCTCCAGCTTTGATTTCATCCCAGTTGCCATCGCCATCACCCATCATCTCCATATCGCTGAATCCGGCCAAATCACCCTACATCTTTATCTCTATCTCTTTCCACAACATAGCGTCGGAATTCCAGTCCAATCGGCTTCCTCATATCAATTTTATCTCCTCCACTTTGCTTTCTTTTCCATCTCTACCCACAATTGTTCCAAATTTTCTGATCCGTAGATATTTCTCTCTATCACCCAAAGATCCGGCCAAACCCTTTTTCTTCCCTCCATCATCGGCAAAATGAGTCCCGATTTTCTTTCTCATCCCCGATTTCTCTTTTCAATTTCCAACAACAGCAGATCTGGTCCATTCGCGCTTCCAACAAAGCGTCGACTTTTTTTTCCCTCTCCACTGGCTTGGCTACCTCCGGCACCAACCCCCACTCTCCTTTGCCATCTCCAGCCTAGCAGAGCTTCGCCCCTGCTCCATCTCCACTGACAATGATAAGTTGACGGCCCCTGCTCCAACGCCGCCTGCCAAGAAGAAGGCCGACAGCTATAAAGAACGAGATGGTGAAGCTGGAACAAATTGGGGAGAGAGACTAAGAGGGGTTTGTTTTGTCGAAGATGGTGCAAGAGCTCAAAATTGCAGGAGGCCGGTGATGGGGTTGCTGTACCAGATATGGGGAAGACAAAAACGGAGGCCGACAGACTGCTTTAGGCCGGACTCGAAGCTGGATCCAGTGAGGAGAAAGCTGGGGTTGGAAAAATCGAAGAGCTCTTGGTTTCTAAAAATCTCTATTATTGATAAATAACCATGTTTTTATTTCCACCCTTTTGTTTCTAGTTTCACATAAAGGTTTAGTAGTTACAGAGGCAAAATAGGTAATGACGTAATTTAACGACCAAATTTAACGTATGTCCGAAAAATGGGCTCACTTGCATCCTAACTAATGTACAGTGGTCTCATTGCAAGTTTTAAATTTTCAGTGGCCGCCTTGCAAGTTTTTAAAAAGTTGGGTGGTCAAATAGAAAGTTTTGTCTTTACTTTAAAGCATATGTGTATGTGGCTCATAATTAATGTAGAATGAAAAGGTAAGGGTAAAGTGATAAAAGTATCGTCTTAAAAATGAAAGTTTCAAACAAGACAATTATTTTTGGACGGACGAAAAAGGAAAAAAAGACAATAATTTGGGGACGGAGGGAGTACGTAATATTTATGGCTATTTGTCTTCATTTTTTTCCCAAACTACCCTTGGAATTTTGAAGTCAATTGACTCACTTCATAGGTGAAGATATAGATGTTAAAAAGGTCGGCCATATCCCTATAGGGTTGTGACCCTACATGTACACGGGTTAAACGGGTCACTTAAACGACCTGCTTGGATCGCAACTCTAATCCTGTAGGTCTCGATTTACATGGTCCTAAACGGGTCACGCCTAGAAAATATGATATTTTATTTAAATCAAAATTTTGAAATTAAGTAATAAACATAATGGTTGTCAGACGGGCAAGTGACAACGATTAACAATATGATCAAACTTAAAATAGTCATACAACTTAAATGATGAAATTCAAAAGAATCAAAACACAAAACAATTAAAAACTTCAAATACTAGTGTACTACTAGTCTACTAAATAAAAAGTACTAATAAAAACATGAAACAACTCAATAAAAAACATGTTTAGTTTTCACTCTTCAACTACATTCGAAATCAAGCTTTCTTTTGAGAAAGTATTTTCTTCAACATCAGTAGTCTCTTCATCTACAATAATAAAATAACATAAAATAAATGTTGGTAAGAAGTTAATACAATCAACTAGTAGAATATAATACTTAGGTCAACCCATTTAGCCCAAAATTTAAACGGGTTGGATTTTTCCAACCCTAACCCTTCTCGGTTAGCACGGTCAACCATGCGGTTCTCGTCCCTTTTAACATTTTTAACTATGTATCCAAAATTTCATTTTGATCAATTTTGGAAACTTAACTGTCTTATAATTGTATTTGCGACCATGTTTCGGTTTGGCTTTCATCAAATACGCATACATCACCACAAAGCTATCAAGGGACAGATATTGGTTTACCAAATGAAATGATAATATATATTATGCATTTAAATTTCAAACAAATAAGTCAGGATGGCCGAGTGGTGTAAGGCTTCATACTCAAGTTCATGTCCACATGAGAGGTTATGGGTTTGAATCTCACTTATGATATTTTTATACCCTCATTATAACCAAAAACAAATCTTCCAGCCCACGGGCCAGCCTTGGAACCCGACAAGCCAACACTGTAAACATGCGACCCTGTATGGTTAGCCCGTTTAGTCCGAATTTTAAACGGGCTGAATTTTCTCGACCCTAATCCTTTCCAGTCTCCTGTTTACAAGGTCAACCATGCAGTTCTCAAGTGGAAGATCAATATTATTTACAGTATTAAAAAAATTTATTTTTGCATATCGATGAAGATCTGGATTTACGAAAATTGGGATATTGTGAAATAATTATCTCTTACAAAATTTATTCTACGTTTAAAGTAAATAAAATTAGGTGAATCGAGGAAATATTTTATTTTCGTGTATGATTAATTTATGTGATGAGAATCGTCAACTTGCACGTCGTTGATTTCATGGAGATTATGAAAAGCTCGAGTTCAAAATTTTCCAATTATACAAGCTCCTAACATGAAGATAGAGTTAGCTAGTTCTAGTGAAACATGTAGTCGGGGCTTGGTTTTACATTTTCATTTATCCATAATAAACCTATACAATAAAATGGATGAAACTTTTTCTTTTTTATTTTTTCTTCTTTTTTACCCATTCTTTCTCATCATGGACGGTTGCTTTCTTTCTCTATTTGTTTTACAATCTCAATTATGATCAATATATTATATGTTAGTAACATTGATATATTTCTTAGTTGCGATAAACAAAATTACCAAGTTTGTATTAAAAATCAACTTGTTATGAAAGAGTGATAGTATATATTTATTTATTTATAAAGTTGGAGAGGAAGGTTATATGTGTGTCACCTCACCCCCTTTTGTTAAATCTCAATTGTAAAGGCATGACTCTTGGATTCAGGAAGACTATTTGTTTTCCAACCATTAACTAATAATAATATAATATATATTAATATACAGCTCATACTCACACACTTAAAATGTAAAATGCTAACTCTCGACCGAGATTTGTTTTACTAAACACAATTCGGCCGGGATTAACTCTCGTATCTCAAGCGTGTGGAACGGTTATTTTCCAAGGAAACCCTCCCTATTTTCTTTCCTCAAATTTGTTTCTCTTTCTTTCTCAAGTCTGGTTCTCTCTCTTCCTCCTCTTACCAGCATTTTCCTTCTCCTTATCTCGGTTTCTTCCTCCTCATTTCTCTCATCCTCGGTCACCGGAATATGTAAGTTCTCTCAGTCATTTTTTGTGTTTGTCTCTTGATTTTCTCCTCCAAACCTTATTTAGTTGGTGGGTTTGGGGTTTGGGCAGGGCTTAAGTAATTCACTCAAAATCTTCCAATTTTCTATATAGTTTTTACTTTCATTGGTTGGGCTATGGGTGGACAAATTTTGGGTGGAGAGATGGAGATTATCTGTTTTGTCAAGGGGGCAGACCGACAGAGAGAAGAAAGAGAGGGTTTGCAGTTTGTATGGGTGTATGCAGCTGTGGGGCAAGAGAAGTTGGAGAGGAGGGAGATTGGTGGTGTATATGTTGTTGTTCAGACCGACAAAGAGAATAAAGAGAGGGTTTGTGGTTTGTGTGGGTGTATCAGTGTATGCCGCTGCGGGGGAAGATAAATTGGAGATGAGGGAGATTGGTGGTGTGTGTGTGTTGTTGTTCATATAAAATGAGAGCGCCATTTTTTGTGTTTGTCTTTTAATTTTCTCCTACAAACCTTATTTAGTTGGAGGGTTTGGGCAGGGCTTAAGTAATTCTCTCATAATCTTCCAATTTTCTATACAATTTGTACTTTCATTAGTTTGGATATGGGTGGACGGATTTTGGGTGGAGAGAGGGAGATTATCTGTTTTGTTAAGGTGGAGACCGACAGGGAGAAGAAAAAGAGGGTTTGTGGTTTGTGTGGGTGTATGCGGCTGCGGGGGAAGAGAAATTGGAGAGGAGGGATATTGGTGGTGTGCGTGTGTCATTGTTCATATAAAATGAGGGTGCATAAGAGAGAGAGAGAGGGATAAAAAAGAAAAAAAGATATATGTTGCATTTCTGTAAGTCCAGATGGCAACGAAAAAAGGTTATAGGGGGTGAATAGCATTTTAAAAAACTTTGAGGGTTGTTTTGAAAACTCTTAAAAGATGCAGTTTGGTTTGTTTTCTTTCGATCACTTAAGTATAGAACTGAATTGAAAAACAATATATAAGATCAACTAAGTAAAGAACTCGGGACTGTAGCTGTTAAACACCTAAGTAGATAGAAGTTGTTTAAGTGTATGAAGTGTAAAAACAGCAAGTAGACTGAACACAGTAGTTGGAGTGGTTCACAATGTTAAAACTGCTACGTCTACTACCAAGGTGGTCAAACTTAGATTTTGAAGTACACTAAGATTATGTAAATGCTAAGTGATCACTAACGGATTAGTGTACAATAAAAACTAATGTTTGAGGAGTTTGATCTAGCAAGAATTAAACTCGTGCAACAATCTGTGATCCTTTAAGGATTTGAAATAATAAAGAAACAGATAATCAAAGATTGCTCAAAACAGAAACTAGAAAAAAAAATAACTATGAAGGAAACTGTCTAGTGATGTTTTGGAGAAGAAGTTCTTCAATGAAAAATTTGAAATTCTTGGTTTGAATGAGAGCTTCGACTAGTTTGTCTCATTTGAGTGATGTTGAAAAAGTTTGATTTATGAAAGCTTGAGCACGTAATATTGCAAAGTTGGGGTGTAAGTGATTCGGTTTGGTTTGGTTTATGCCAAAATCACAAACCGAACCGCATTCTAGCGGTTCCAAAAATCTCAAACCGAATCGAACCACTCGGTTTGGTTTGGTTTGGTTTGGTTTTGTGGTTTATATAAATTATTTTTAATGAAAGTAACCAACATTGAAAATAACAATAAAAATAATATTTTAATTTGGAATTAATGTCAAAATTAGGAAATAAGCTACTAACAACAAATTATCATAAATAAATCAATACAAATTCTAAAATAAACACAAACAATGGAAAAAATAATAGTTCTCCAACAATCAAGATTTTGTCTGGTTTAATATCCGTCTATATATATATATATATATATATATATATATATATATATATATATAATGAATAAATCAAAGGTTCAAAATAGTTAATATATGTAATATAATATATATTATATAATAAAAAAATAAAAATATATAGCGTGGTTTGGTTCGGTTCAGTTTTGTTTGGTTCGATACCAAAAACCGTGAACTGAACCGAGCCGCGTGGTTTCTCAATTTTTGAAACCGAAACCGAACCGCCTTCGACCAAAACCGACTGGTTTGGTTCGATTTCGTGGTTTGGTGGTTCCGATTTACACCCCTATTGCAAAGGGTATCTTCTTTAATCCTTGCTTCAAACGTTTTATATATGAATCTAAAATTGTAGTCGTTTGAGAGAGCGATGTTGAATCTTGAATTTCTTGATGAGATGATGTTTCATTGAATGCCTAAAAATTCAGGAAGACTGTAAGAGACAAAGAGCATTTCCTAGCATGAAATATTAAAGAGAGTGGTTAGTTAGGTATGAGTATACAAATAACATTTATAACATGCACGGAAGTCTTTTATTGAAGTGACATGTTAATAGTTCTTTTGTTCGAAAAAGTTTACCAAAATAATATATTATACTATGCGCATGAAAGTCATATCTTTTCTAAATAACTACAGTGTTTTCAGCAGATAAAAATTTAGAGTATAAGTAAGAGCTGACATAGTGCATCAGCAGCTGCTAGCTGCTGATGATTAATGCTTTAGGCAGATAGAGTGAAACTGAAATATAGGCCTATGCCAAACAAAGTCAAAAGGTATATGATGTTTAGACAATAGAAAAACTTATCTGCTGAATATTTTAGCAGATAGATTTAGACTTGTTACAAAGTCTAAGTTTAAAACCGAATTTAGGGATTTTGAGAAAATATTTATACTAGCTGGTTTTAACTTAACGGTTTTAAATAAATCTAAGATATGTGAGTTTCTAGAATTTCTTTATAGTTACCTCCCCTAACCTTTCCCACTACTTTTGTTCTACTTCTACACAAACAAAAACAAATTTTAAAATTACAATGATCAATATTTTAAATCTAAGTCCACTAGCATCGTAACTTAATTATTAAACAATGGACAATATATTTTAATCTAAGTTTTTGATTTACCTACTCACATACTCTCTTTATTACGCCCACAAAGTTATGTTTTCCGTTTTCCAATTATCATCATTCTTTACCCGATATAGCGTTTAAGAAAAAATAATTGACTGTTTTATAAATGTTGATGTAATGCATGATTCCCTTTAATGCCCTTAAGCATGTGACCATGATTAAAATAGGTAAAAATGCAAGGGTAAAGCAGTAAAAGTATTTTCCAAAAAATGAGTGTTGAAAGACGACAGTTATTTTGGAGCGGACAAAAAAGGAAAGGAAGACACTTATTTAGAAACGGATGGAGTATTAGAATTTGTTATAATTACAAAAATACTTTAGTCTATATTATAAAAGAGCTCATGGTCTAATTGGCAGCCCTAATCGAATTGTGCTAAACACAACTAATGGTTCAGATTGATTCCTAAGTATATGAGTTACAAATGAACCCCTCAGTTATGAGTTATGTTTGAATTACCCCTCTACGGTTACATATAAAACCTTCAGTTGTAGATTTTGTTTGAATTATCCCGCCAGTTATGGGTGTTGACACGGGCACATAAGCTAGTTAACATATATATATATATATATATATATATATATATATATATATATAAGTTTTTAGCTAAAGACTTTTTCTCAACAACCTTTGCTAAAAACGTTAGCTAATGGATGTGGATGACTTGGCATGCCAAAGGGTTTTCTCTCCCCATCACACCTCTCTCTCTCTATCTTTCGTAAGCCTTTTACGCAGCAAGAGAGAGAAAGCCTCTAAAACGTCTCTCCTCTCTCTACTGGGTTTTTCTCTCCATTTCTCGCCTGTCTCTCACGAGGCTCTTTGCACAACAAGAGAGGGAAAAGACCCTCCCCAAACGCATTTCTTCTTTTCTTCCCTATCCCCAAATCCCCTTATTTTTCTCTCTGTATCTCAACACCTTTCTTTCTCTAAGATGGATTTTTCACCTCAATTATAGATAATTTATGTTTGAGCTTATGTGGTCTCACGTTGATGTGTGTAGCTTTTGTTAATATCAAACATGAGTATGAGTTGTTTTTATCATATGTTCAGTGGTTGGCTTAATTGTTAATTTATATTAACTAGTACTTTTGTCCATACCGATGACACGGTGCCAATTTGTGAATTTATCAATAATGTGAAAATTAATTAATATTTACTTATAATTTGTCTAAGTTAATTATGATAACAGTTAAAAAGAAAAAACAAATATTTCAAATTACAAAAGTTACGATTTTTTTTTAAAAATTATTTGTATACGAAATTGCGGGTTGAAAAAAAAATTGATTAAGTTAATTACGATAACAATTAAAAAGAAAAAAAATTAAACTATAAATATTCAAAACTTAGACATAAGTTAAATTGAGATTCAGTTTCAAAAAATAAATTGATTAAGTTAATTACGATAACAGTTAAAAAGAAAAAAAAACAAATATTTCAAATTACAAAACTTACGAATTTTTTGCATAAAATTGATTGATTAATTAAAATATCGAAAAGAAAAGGGACGTGAGTTTGGTGGAGGAAGGATTAGCGGTCATCAACCGTGAATAGTAAGGGGAGTTGGAGAGAGAGGAGGGGTTAGTTGCTCAACCGCCGTTCACACATGTGAATTTGGAGGGTGATAATGACCGTAGGATGTCCGTAAATGAATCAATCTCAGCCCCTAAATAGCTTTAGTTAATTGCACATGTGCAACTATGAGCTATATTGTATTGTAGATAGGTATGAGTCACATATGTGATAAGAATGGATTGTTTGGATTTTTAGGTTTTTGTTTTAATTGTTTATGTAATTGGTGATTGAGAAATTTTTTCCATGGCTCTATATAACTTTTTCCAAGAAAGATAAATTATATCTCTATGTATATTGGATAATAGATTTTGAAATTTTGTTAGTTTCCTCAACTCCACTCACAAGCGAAATATTATCATCTGAAATAGCGACTTCATATCAGGTTTCCCCATTTTATCTTTTGTGGTCTACTTGACATATCATGTGTTCATTGTGCGCAAGAATACCTAATGACTTTGGAATACTTTTATGTTGAATTCTAATTCCGAATTTTGGCATTTCAGGGAAGAATTTGGATGACGAGCTTGAAGAAACTGATCTTCCGTTTGAAAAGTTAGCAATAAACACCCAGGTAATCTCTCTCTCTCTCTCTCTCAATTTGTAATCTATACATATTTGTTATTATGTGGACTTGATTTTTATGTAATTTCTTGCAAGTTTTAGTCATAGTCTATCATTTGTTCAAGTTTTAAAGCATTATCTGATATATATGTATCTTATACTATTGAGAAAGTGTTCCAACTTCATTCAATAGTCTTATATATTTCCATTTTCCTTTTTATGGCTTTCATTAATTTTGTTTGAGGAAAGTGTAATATATATGTGTAATTTTGCATTCTTTTGTTTTGTTTACTTTATTTTTTCATCTCCTTTATCTTTCCTTTATATTTTAATAATTGCGGTAATAGTTTTGATTTAGTTTGACATGTGTGGTAAAACTTTATTCCATAAGTGCACTAGGGGAGAACACTTATGTGTTCTTATCCAATGATTTTCCAGATGAAACTTCCAGCAGGTAGTCTTTGTCGCCTTCTTAAATAGTGATCTAGAAAGTTGGCTCTTTCCCTTCGACATTCCCACTATCAGAGCCTTCGAAGGGTAATAACATTCGGTGGTCGGAGGGTCATCATCAAGATGACTTCTTCTAAAAAATCATTCACATCACAGGCACTGCGGACAACTCATAACGTGACAATTAAGACTGTTGTGTTTTTCACAAAATGAATTCTATTTATCTATATTGAGAATCAATTTCATTCATTAGGGTATTGAGTATTTAAAAATCATTACGTGAGTGCTTCACAATGGATTTGATTCACTTTTCACTTAATGAATTCTCTCTCCCTCTCTTTGTATTGACAATCAATTTAGGGCTCGTTTGTTGTGGCTGATGGCTTATGACTTATGGCTGATAGTTTAAGTGCTCGTTTGTTGCAGCTTATTTTGGGTGACTTTTGACTTTTGGCTTTTGAAAAGTCATATTTAGAGTGTTTAAGCCTATAAGCCAACAAGTAAGGTACAACACCCTTTATGCATTGAAAAGCCAAAGCAAAAGCAAATTTTAAGCTTTTTGGTTTTTTTTTTAAACATGAAGACAACTATTCATTAATAAATATTTGATTATCTTCATTTTATCCTTTTTAGAAATTTACATAAAAATATGAATACTAATTTTCAAGTTTTTTTTTTGTAACAAATAATTATAACGATTCATAATAAGCTTTTCACCAGCAACAAACATGCTTATTATGCAATCAATCAAAAGTCATTCACCACCAAATTTTATCACCATAAGTCATAAGTTATCACCACAACAAACGAGCCCTAAGCCGTGGTGGCCGAATGACTTGTGGTCGATTGTATGATAAATCGCTTTGTTACAAATTTGTTGAAAAGTCAAGTCATGAGTTGTTATAATTATTTGTTAACAAAAACTTGAAAATTAGTATTCATATTTTTATGTATATTTCATAAAAGGATGAAATGGGGATAATCGAATATTTATTAATGAATAGTTTTATTCATGTTTAAAAAAAACACCAAAAAAGCTTAAAATTTTGGCTTTTGGCTTTGGCTTTTCAATGCATAAAGGTGTTGTACTTATTGACTTTGGCTTATAAGTTAAACAAATACTCTAAATATGACTTTTCAAAAGCCAAAAGCCAAAAGTCACTCCAAATAAGCTGCAACAAACGAGCACTTAATTCGTTAGAGTGTTGAATGTCTACCGTTTAAGAGGAAACACGAAGAATTTTTCTAAATTACTTATTTACTAGTTATAAGCCCGTGCTTCGCACGGGTGCAATATAAATTAAAGATTAACAATTACCTACTTCTATTGATTCGAATGTTTCATCATAGATTGATGAATCATGCATATAAAGTATAAATTATGTTTTAAAAAGTAATAAATGTAAACAAATAAAACAAACAAATTCACATAGAAAGTAGAATCATGCTTTCGTTGTTGTGGGCTGCAGCGACCGAAGCTCTATCTTTAGGGTTATGACTCGGTTTTGATCATATTGGAGTTTTATCCACGAAGAAAATATTGAAATAATTTTACAATATTATTCCATAAAAGTTACTATTAACATTATTTATAAATGGATATTGGCTATAAAAAATTGTGTGATGTTAAATAAAGGGTTCATTGCCATTTACTATCATATGGTTTGTTCACTGTCGCACTTGTAATCTATGATTTCAGTATATTATACAATACAACTCAGTTTTATAAAGAACAACTGAGATTGATTATTTTACTTTATATCAAACGGTTGAGATTGATTATTTTACTTTATATCAAACGGATGAGATTGATTATTTTACTTTATATCAAACGGTCCCTCTGTGTCCCCCTCTCCCTATACAACTCCAACTCCTCTTTCCTTTCCGAGTGTTTCTCCGGCAGTTCGCGTCTTCCAATCAATGGGTTTCTCCTCCTTTTACAGTTTAAAATTAAGATATGTATGTGATTTTTTTGGTAAGAAGATTCTTGCTGAGGTGAAGAAAAAAAATAAAAAAAAATTATTTAGATTTGATTTCGAAAATATTAGGAATACTAATTTAAAAAATTATTGTAAATTCATCAACAAGCAAAAGCTATTTTTTTCTGTAATCAAAATCAAAATTAATTTGTTTTTTTTTTCAAACTCATTAGCTTAAAGGCGTTAAAAATCTATCACGAAAACAAGCCACATGTCTCATTCTAATTAGTAATGCGTGAAAAGATACAAAAGAGTGGTACATTATATTGTTAGCACCTACTCAAGGAGCACCCAAGTTAATCTATTGGGGCACGGGCACAGACTGTAATATATAAAACACAATTTTAGACTCTTTTTGAAACATTATTAAAATATATATTGATTTATTCTTCCTACTCGCGCCGTGCCATGGGCACGGGCACGGGCACGGGCTGTAATTTATTCCCCGCACAACCCTTATTGGGTTTTTCTTACAAAATATGTTCATTTTTTTATTTTGTTAAAACCACTCTAAAAGAAAAAAATGTTTTTATTATTGTTTTTATTTTAATTTTTAATATATTTTTTAATACATCGTTCTCAATTATGGGACGTGTCAGTATTCGAATAAATGTCGATATATCCAAGAATGTTGTTAAGACCATTTTTTATTGTTTAATACATTTTTAATTATTTAATGAAAAATATATAAAACACAATTTTAGACTTTTTTTGAAACATGATTAAAATATATATTTATTTATTCTTCCTACTCACGCCGTGCCATGGGCACGGACACAAAGACTAGTTAATACACATTAGAGGTCAAAATAGAATTCCAGTTAACTTTAGGATGGAAAGTCGTCATATATCATTCGCGTGTGTGTGTATGTGTGTGTGTGTTTTTTTTTTTTTTTTGCATAGGGTTGTTTTCATACTTGTCATGTTTTGACTCTAAGGGGTGGCCCAGTGGTATAGTGAATGTTTTACAAAATATGAGTTTTTAAATTCGATCCCTTCTCATTCCCTCATAAGAGAAAGGTCTACCAAAAAAAAATAAAATAAAATACTTGTCATGTTCTTTAAAATCCACGTGCTCAACACGTTATTCGTAATGGATGAAAATACACTTAACAACCAAGTGTTAAAAAACACACATAGATGACACGTGATGACTTTCTATAAACCAATTTACATAATTCATTTTCAATCCTCAAATTGTAACAAAAATGTAACCTTAAACCTTAATAGGACAAAAAAATCGAAGCCACAAGTGCCCGATTGCACTAGCAAGCACACAATTGGGTATTAAAATGCAATTAACCCTTAAACAATTGAATAGATGCTTGTTTACAAATTCCATTTTTTTACAAATCTAATAACTATAACTAAAACAGAAGCCGTTGCTGCCACGTGACGGCTTTCTGTTAAATGCTTAATTTTGTTAAGGAATTTTATGCTTCCACATGTCACTCTCTATGAATTGTAAAAAAAAAATTTATTTTTTTCTGCCAAAATTGATTAGTTTACGGTATAAATAAGAAGTTATTAATAAAAGTTTACAATTAGTTTAAGATAAATTTCATCACATATGTAGTTATTAAGTAGATTTTATAATATTATCAAGTAGTTAACCATTTTTTTTCTCTCTTCTTTTTTTTTTTATACATACTCTTTCTCTCTCTCTTTTCTCTTCTAATTTAGTTTAGGATAATCTATTAATTATAACTAAAACATTTATCTATCTATTAACTATAACTAAAATAGAAGTCGTTGCTGCCACATGACGGTTTTCAGTTAAATGATTGTGCCATGATTTTTATCTTAAGCTAATTTGTAGTTATCAAGTAGATTTTATAACATTATCAAGTAGTTAACCATTTTTTTCTCTCTTCTTTTTTTATACGTAGTATCTCTCTCTTTTTCTCTTCTAATTTAGTTTAGGATAATCTATTAACTATAACTAAAACTTATATCCATAACTATTGCTAAAACAAAAGCCGCTGCTGCCACGTGGTGGCTTTCTGTGAAAAGCTAAAAGTTTTAAAGAGATTCTGTGCTACCACGTGTCACCTTCGAAATGGTAAAAGTTTTTACCTTTTTCAAAATCGATTAGTTTAAGATAAAAATTCTAAATATAATTATATATGATAAAATTTATAAAACTAATTTGATAAGATAAGATAAAACAAATTTAGGATATAGTTTTACGAGTAAATTTATAATAGAGATTTAGGTTTTTGGTTTTTTTTTCAAATATTGTTTAACTAAACTAGATTTTATCCTATAAAATTTATACAAGTTTAATTTTACTAAAACTTTTCTATTTCCATCTCTTTTTATTTTCATAATTTTTAATTTATACAAACTATCCACAGGATAATTCTATGTTATTTGTTCTTCTACTAATATATAATTATTAATTATTAGTTACTAATATATTAATTATCTATTAACTATTATTAAAACATAAGTTGTTGCTACCACATGACGAGTTTTTGTTGTACGCTTAACGTTTTAAAGCAATTATGTGCTTCCACGTGTCACCTTCTATACAACTTTATAATCTTTTTCCTACAAAAAATTAAAACCGGTGTCTCCTTTATACATGGTAAAAGTTTTTTTTTGTTTTTTTTACCATTTTTTGCTGTCAAAATCGGTTAATACCTGATATATTTTATAACATTGATTTAAACGCGTTTCACTTGATTAGAACACCAAATTTTTATGAGTTTTTTTTTGTAGATAGATTTTACCAATTCTCATAAATTTTAATCTTTCAATTACATGACTATATTATCAATTTTGAATATTTACCTTATTTTTTGTTTTTTTCAAATTATTCTAATTAAAAAATTATTTATTTATTACAAGTTTAGAAAATTATCTTATTATAAATAATTTTTGCAAATAAAACAAAAACTATTAAAACCATGCATATGGTACTAAATATATCTATATAAATTCTTTTTTTTTCCTGCAAAAATTCAGATCTGATAGATTTTAAAACATGTGCCTCCTTTATACATAGTAAAAGTTTTTTTTTACCATTTTTTGCTGTCAAAATCAGTTAATATCAGATAAATTTTATCATATTTGATTTTAATGTGTTTCACTTGATTAGTACTTCAAATCTTCATGGTAAAAGTTTTTTATTTGCGGATAGATTTTATCACATTTGATTTAGATGTGTTTCAATTAATTAAAACTATTAAAGTCTGATAGATTTTAAAACTGGTGCCTCCTTTAAAACAATGCGTATGGTACTAAATATATCTATATAAATTCTTTTTTTTTCTGCCAAAAATTAAAGTCTAATAGATTTTAAAACTGGTGCCTCCTTTATACATGGTAAAACATTTTTTTAACCAATTTTTGTTGTCAAAATTGGTTAATGTCAGATAGATTTTATCACATTTGATTTTAACGTGTTTCAATTGATTAGTACTCCAAATTTTCATGGTAAAAGTTTTTTTTTTTAATTTTTGGGTAGATTTTCTCACATTTGATTTAAACATGTTTCAATTAATTAAAACTACTCAATTCTCATGGTAATTTTGTTTTTATTTGCCATTTTTTCCTTACAAAATCGGTTTGTACTGTATATATTTTATCACATTTGATTTAGATAAGTTTAATTTGATTAGGACTCCTCAATTCTCATGGTATAAGTTTTTTAATTTTTATTATTTTACCAATACTCGGTCAATTTAAAAAGGATTTTGTCAAATTTGATTAAACATGTTCCACCAACACCACAAACAACCACTACGAGATAGCTTGCAAATTCTATCTACTGGGTTTGATTATTCGGTGTGATCTCACGTTATTTATTTATTAATTATGTAGACATCTTGTTATTGTTGGTTCATTCAAATAGCTTGCAAATTATTTCTACAAAATTAAGTTTCATAAATAACTCTAAGTCAACCGTGCATCGCATGAGTTAAAACCTAGTGATTATAATAATAATGATTAATATATGATTTGGTCCCTGAACTTCACCTTTCTTCCTATAAAGGTGATAGATATTTTTTATTTCCTATATTGGTTCGTGAACTTCACTTTAGCTTGCATATTTTGTCCCTAAAACCGCTATCTCAAACAAAATCGTTAAAAATAACTAAATTACCCTTAATTAAAGTTGAGTGGGATGCCTAGGATATTTGATTAATTAAATAATACATATATCCTAGGATATATGATTAATTAAATAATACATAATCATAGGATATCTGATAATTAAAATTTTCAACGAATTATTCTCGATAAAAAACTAGTGCTCAAGGAAGGAATATTTGTTCTTTTTCTCACCTACGAAATAAGATTATTTTTAGAGATTGAATGAAAAGAAGGCTCACGTTTGAGTCCTAAAATTAAAGGGGACAACCGTTTTTCTTTCGCAAGGAATATTGATAAAAACGTGTTACTTAGTAACGTATCATCGTTAATATCCAACCAAAAAATGAAATTCTATTGTGTTATACATCCAATGTGTACACATTATTGTCTAGATTCATTAATATGAAGATATGCCAATGCAGTTAATATCATATATTGCCTTTTTATAATAACTTTTGTCTAATAATAACAATACTACCCATCATTTTCATTTATTCCAAAATAGCCAGATGGGCTCTGTTAATGAGGCTTATTAAATATTGAGTTGGAATTTAAATAAAATTTCATCAATTAATCTTAACTAATTGATCGAGTCCAAATTTAATTAAATTGATCAAATCAATTACATCTATCAATTAATCTCTACTAATTAATTACGTCCAACAATTTGGAATAATTATTTCATTGAACAAATGAATCATTATATTCTTAGTGTGTAACCATTTAGGTTCACAACTAATGTTAGTTGTAGGCTTACAAGAATTTTGTAATTTATGAATAACAATATATTCTATTAAATAATCAATTTAATTAATATACTTGAAATTAACTCCATAATTTAAAAAAACCTACAAATCGTGGGAACACCTAACAAGTAGCATGAATACAGTATGTGAAATAGCGAGTAAATCAATTTCAACTGTGAGTGCATGCATGTACGATCCGTTCAAAATCATTATTGAATATAGATAACCTTCGTAAACGATGAGCTTGGTTTCAATTACCCTCATTTTCTACGATTGATGCGATATGTCCCCTTAATTATAATTGTAAGTCCAGTTGGCAACGAAATAAGGTTAGAAGGGGTGAATATCATTTTAAAAACTTTTAGGGTTATTTTGAAAACCTTCAAAAGATGCAGCACAAAAGATAAGTTTTAAGCAGCTGATGAGCATGTAGCATCTTCTGAACGTAAAATAGTTTGAGCAGCAACTACTGAATCGTAAAACAGTTTGGTTTAGGTTTTTTTTTTTAATTTCTAAAGTATAAGGACAGAACTAAAAGACAATATATATGACAATTAAGTAAATAATTCAAGAATGTAACTGGTTGACACTTAAGTAGATAGCAGCTGCTTAAGTGTTAGAACAGTAGAAACAGCATGAAAACAATAACAAAGTATTTGGAGTGGTTCACAATGTAAAAACTGTTACGTCCACTACCAAGTTGGTCAAACTTGAATTTTGAAGTGCACTAAATATATATAAATTCTAAGCAATCACTAACGGATCTGTGTACAACAAAAACTAGTGTTTGAGAAGTTTGATCAAGCAAAGATCAAACTCGTGCAACAATCAAGAATTTCTTTAAGATTAGGAAGAAATAATGAAGAATACAATGATTGCTTAAACAATAACTATAAAGGAATAAGAAGTGAAAGAACATCTATTAATTGTTTGAGGACCGGATCACGTCAAGAAAAGAATAATTTGAAAGAATATGTTGAGTGTCCAGTCATGGGTTGAAACAGATTAAAGAAGGATATACCATGTGAGTAAATGAATGAAATCTTCAACCCTTCTATCTTTTGTTCTCTATATCTTCCACCATAAGAACTGGAACATTTCAAAGAAAGAATTGCTTGAAGGGATATAAGAAATGTTTCGATCCAGTTCTTCACTTCTTTTTCCATCCTTGCTCAAATGCTTTATATAGAGATCCTTGAAAAATAGTCGTTTGAAGTGCAAGGATGATCTTTGAAGAATGATGATATGATTTATCTTTTAATGCAAAAAGATCTTGTAGAGGATTTGTGCTATAGAAGATATCACATAGCATAAAATCATAAATTCATAGATAGATGTTACATATCTTCTTACATAAAACCAAGAAAGTAGATATCTATAACATGTAATAAAGAAGGTGTTTAACCGGAAGATATGATACACTATGGGATATTTAATGCAATGATAACCTGTAGATTATTTTAATGCAATGAGAAAAAATATTCTTATTGAACAGTTTAATATTTGAAATGAAGATGGCCAATAAGAGTAATAAATGTTGAGAGTAACCGATCTAATGTCAGCAGGGATTTAAATTCCTAGACAAGCAATTGTGTTTCCTTTACCCATATTTAAAGAGTAAATAAAATGAAAGAGTAGGGGCAAAATAAATAAACATGTAATATGACATTATTACTTTATAAAGATTATTGGTTTTGTTTTAAATTATAACGCATGTCAAAAGTAATTTTTTTAATAGCATGACGACTGATAATCTTTTAATATTTGAGTACTAAGGCCAAAAGACATTTATCAAAACAGTTTGAATCTTTTTGAAATATTTTAATGAATAACCAGTTTTAGTCTGCATTTCAAAACAGTGAGCATCTACAGGAGTGATAATATATAAAAGAGTTATTAATTGATGGATTAAGAAATCCATCAGTAGATACCAACTGCTGATAACTATTGTTTAATGATAGACATGTTAATTATAACATGCAGATTTACACTAGCCGTTAACTTACAAATTTTAAGTATATTAAATCATGATGGTCAATAAGAATTAAATATATGAGCGTGAGCCAAATGCACGTTTTTGAAATATAAGATAAAACATGTGATTTATCAAACAGAGCGTGGTGTAATAAAACATTTAAGAAAGCGCGGCTGAAAAGTAAAGGGATCAATGATGACTAAGACGCGACAGATAGATGAATAAGACTTGTGTGAGCTGCTTACCTTGGTCTAAGTTTAATTTATCTTGCTTAAGGCAGTAAAACATTAGTTGTAGGTCTACCTGCTGAACTTCAGCAGGAATAGCTTTCGACTTGCTAGAGTTTAATCAATTTGATTTTAATTAACAAATAACTAGTGTTTTAGTTTATTCTAATCATGCAAGGCTTAATTAATTCAACCTATTGAATTTCAATTAGATGTATCTATTAGAGTGATTTAAATTCAGTAGGTGGGTTTCTATGAATCTTATCTGTTTTAATTCTCTAAAGTCTAATTAATGGATTTAAGAAATTATAAACATTCATGTTTCACCAATAGTGTTTCTCTTAATCACAATTTCTATTTAGGCACTATCATCTGAGTCGACGAAAAATGTCTACTTAAGACTCACGTGACCATCTATAAGAATTTTTTTATACCGTAGTGTCCTTTTGTTATTTCAAATAACTATCTCATACATATAAACTGCAAAGAGTGTCTTATGCCAATAAGGATAAAATAGATTATTGAAACACCAAAAAGTATTATAGTAAAGAAAAATACTTAAGCATAGTCACATGAGTATCAGGTGAGCATTTTCGTCAACTCAAACGATAGTGTCTAAACAAAAGTTGCGATTGAAAAATATGTTTTAGTTAAGGGGGACACATAGCACTAATTGGTAGTTGAGGGAGCAATTTAAACCTGACCAATAATTGATGGGATAACTGTAATTTACTATTTTTAAAATAAGATGTCAAAATATTTGAAAACCCTACCAAATTCACCCTGGTCGTTTGTTCATGAGCTAACGTTGACACTATTTAAAATCCTCGTCAAGAATCTTCATCACAAGTATGCACCTCTTTGAAATTCATTGTTGCATCTTAATCATGAAACCCTTTTAAAATAGTTGTTGTACCAAAATTACATTCTTTGTCAACTTTGTTCAAATCCTTGTCGCAGTCATCTCCGTCAAATATCCTTTTAAAGAAACTAGATTTTGTGCATGTGCCTATGACACGATGTCACTATGGACATTATCAGTGTATAAAACGATCATGATGCGAATAAATTAATATATGCTGAAATTTTGTATGGGTCAGATCAATGCAAACTACACAAAGAAAAGACGACATCCTCAAAACTAAAGAAAATAACACATTTTATTGGCTATAAAATTTTGTAACTCATCCAAAAAAAAGTATAATTAAACATCTAAAATCATTCTATCTCTCTAACACACACCAACCTAACGCCTGTTAATTGAAATAAACTTTAAAATGAAAATCTCAGCAAACAAAAACCATAACATAAATTGAATGAGACAAAGTAAACTAACAAAAGACTATTCGGAATCGAAATCACAAAGATTTCAGACCTATAAGGGAAACTTAGCACAATTTTTTTTAAAAAGAAAGAACTTAAAATCCAAATATTTAAAATTACAAAAAAATAATTAAAAAACTTACGAACAAATTTTTTTTAAAAAAATAAATCTAGCTGGACAAAAATTAATTTGAAATTCAGTTAATTACGATAGCAATTAAAACCACAAACTAAATATTTGTAAAATAGTAAATCTAGGCCGGAAAAAAAAAATATATGCAGGGAAAAATTTAAATTGATTGAGTTAATTACGATAACAAACGATTAAGAAACTTAAATCTTAGTTAAAGCTAACCACCCGTTCGCGCATGCCTTCGCAGGGAAAACAAACTGGATAATTACGACAGTAAGATCTTAGTAAACCAATAATTGTCACCCCAATTTCGTACCACTGGTATGTAACATTGACATGCAATATCAAGACCTGTTTAAACTTAACGAATGTCAAGTTACATGGGTTTTAAAAATGTAAAAGACAAAGCATGATGCGTAAAACAGTGAAATGCAGGGGCCAGAATGTCAAAAGGAGGCTGAGAAAGAAGCCCAAGCGCGACCATATTGCCATATGGGCGCGGCGCCCAAGAACCATGGTGTCGGCGCCCAAGCCCCAAACAGTGCACTCGTCTTAACGCATTGCACAAACCTTCAAGCGCGCGATATAAGCTGGTGAAGCACAAGAAGAAAATCACAAATGCCAGCGGTGTCCTTCCTCTCACCTATAAATAGAGGTGCCCGGCTTCGCTTTCAGATAGAGAATTATTCTCACTAAAACGTTGTGCGTTTATTTTATGCAACGATATAGAGCGATCGTGAGATAGTGAGTGTCCCTTCCTATAAAGCCTCGAAGCTCTGCCAAATATCCTCCAAACACAAAACCAATCTGTCAAAGTGAGCCTTAGCCCCCAGTTAGGTTTCCACCCTATTTCCCCCGTCCAAAAATCCCAAAAAGAACAGTTACTCTGCCCGAAAGGCCAAATCCGCCGAGAAAGCTTCTATGCTCGATTCAAGACAAGCAAACAACAAAAAAGCAAGCGGTTGCTCGCCTATTTGACGGTGCCGAAGCAACTTTCGAGCGCTTATTCGCGAAAAGCGGCGGCGACAAAAGAGTCCTTATCCCGGAAGGACAGAGCGAGCACACCAACGCTCTTAAAGGTGAGCCTTTAAGGGTTTTATTTATAAAAATGCTATTTTCATCTAGCCCAATGTAAAAAATATAAGTTGTTATGCTCCCCGAATCTATTTAGAAAATAGCATTAAAAAGAGCCATTATTATGGCCAAATATTTTTAAATATATTTGTAATTACTAGAAGGAGATGTCTGCAAGTCTATAAATAATGTAGACTCAGATATATTTTGCTTTTAATGCTTTATTTATTTGCTCGAAAAATATAATAAAAACATACTTTAGCCAAAAACTGTTTTGAGACCGAAAGGGCGAATTGGGTGCCTAGCACCTTCCCAACTCGTAACTTAGCCTCCGAACCCCCTTTTTTTTACAATCTTTGGTTTATTTTTGGTTTTTCTTTGTTTCTCCTTAAAATACTGTCAAAACATTTTGGATCACAGTGAGGCCCGCAACATCATTTCTTGCACTTTTCTGTTTTCCCCTAAACAAGGGAAGATGAGAATGAAAGGGTGATGCATTCCTGCATCTTGTTTTCCCTAAACAAGGGAGGATGAGATACGGAGAGCCCAAAGCACTCATAGCGATCCAAAATAAACTTAAGGTCATGGTGAGGCTCACAACATCCTTTTCTTGCACTTTTCTGTTTTCCCTAAACAGGGACGATGGGAATGAAAAGGGTGATACATTTTCAGTGTCTTGTCTTCCCCTAAACAAGGGAGGGTGAGATATGGGAAAACCCCAGGCACTCATAATGATTTTAGGCGATTTTCGGAAAGTCCATAGTAAGGCAGGGCGTGTTCCACGCGCTCTCGCGACATCCTTTTTCTTGCACTTTTCCGTTTTCCCCTAAACAAGGGACGATGAGAATGAAAAGGGTGATGCATTTTCTGTGCCTTGTCTTCCCCTAAATAAGGGAGGGTGAGATACGAGAGAAATCCAAAGCTCTCATAATGGACCAAAACTCACTTCGGTGACCAAGGCGTATTCAACGCGCTTTTTGACAACACATTTTCCGCATTTTTTATTTCGTCTTCCCTAAACAAGGGAGGGTGGAATGGAAAGCGTGGTGTCCTTCTACATGCCGCGTTCCCCTAAAAAAGGAAGCGCGGGATCCGGGAGATCCCGGGGCACCCACAAGGCCATAAGATCTCAGTAAAACAATAATCGTTATTTACATGTTTGGATAATTACGATTGTACGATCTCAGCAAGACAATAAGCTCAGCCAGTAGTTAGCACGAGTCAATTGTGAGTGTGTAAACCAAACTGTCTTATAATATATATTGTCATTGCTCTATATTTAACCTAAATTATTGAGTGTTGTTGTGGTTTATTGAGTACTGATACGTTGTAAGTATATCAAGTTATTACTTTAGCGAATTTATAATAATAGTATTTGGTATCAAATCACTTCTTTATTGTTCTAATAAAATGTTATTTATATGAAAGTATAAACAAACACAAATTGTTGTATGTTGTTTGGTATTAAACTCGAATGGTTAAGGATTGTCAAACTAAATATATTTGTATGACTTACATTTTTCATTCGTGACATTCATCACACAAGCATGTTTGTACTTTCTCCGTCATTATAAACTTGTGACTTAAGATTGTTAAAGTAGAATGTCCGGTGTTCTAATTTGATTGAATTTTTATTCTACGTGTAAAACAATTTTATTGGTATTTATATTTACATATGAAGTCTTTTCTTTATCTTATATTTTCATATTAATCGTTTATAGATATTTGATAAAGCCTTTAGATCATTTTAGATATGGGGCATGGTGCACATTTTATGGTAATAATGAAATATGCTTATGAGGCTTTGGTCTTAAAATTGGTTATAAGTCGGTTGACTTTTCAAAACAAGGACATTGAATAGCTTGTGAGACTTATGCATATGATGTATGCTCAAATGACAGGGATGTTGTATTCAATTAGCATAAACGGTGTGACGCAAGTGCATATATGCAGGTGCTTATTAGAGAACAAGTTTATTGAAAATAACTCGTTGGAATTCTTAATTAAATTGAAGTTTTAATTGTCAAATAAGTTCTTAATAAATATAGAAGTCGTCTTCACAGTGATCATATGTAAGTACTTATTTGTACTTGTAGTTGACTACAATGTTTTATTAATGGTAATAGTTTTTTTTATATTTATACGTTACTATTTGATTTAAATAGTTGATTGTATTAACTTATTACCAACAATTAATTTATGTTATTTTACTATCGTAGATGAAAAAAGATAATTATGTTGAAGAATACTTTCTCGAGAGAAGACTTTGTTTCCAATGTGGTTGAAGAATGAACATGATGTTTAATGATTTGTTTTATGTTTTTTGATTAGTACTTTTTAATTAGTAGTAATTGAAGTTGTTTTGAATTTCGTCACTTAAGTGATGTTCTTAACTTGTCGTATGACTTTATTTTATTTTGGATTGTGTTGTTCATCGTTGTTCGTCACGTCGTTTATTACTTAATTTTGAATTTTTTATTTAAATAAAAGCGTAATTATTTTTAGGTGGGGCCCGTTTAGGGCATGTTTAAACAGAGAACAACACGGTTAGGTTCATGGTTGCAATTTTAGTGGCCCGTTTAACCACAAGACCTATAGGACAGACCCTATAGGGATATGGCCAACTCGATTAGCATCTCAACACTTTGGTTTACTTTATGAATGCTTTACAATCGCAAATGAGTATTTTGGGTGTTGTTCTGGTATGCGTGGAGGTTAATTACCAGCCAACATATAATTTGACATTTGTCAGATGATAAGATAATTTATTGTGATTTCATATTTCATGATTCAAAGACCTTGGGCAATGCATGATGAGTTATATTCATAAAGAAATCATTGATACTTAAACTAGAATCACAATTATTAAATCGATTGGGTTTTGAATAATAATTTATATCCTAGATTTAATCGATAAATTAGATTTAGAAAGGATAATACATGCATGCACTCACAATAAAAATATGTTTACTCGTTATTTCACCTACTGCTATATAACCGTGCTACTTGTTAGCTACTTCCATGATTTGTAGGTTTTTTAAATTAAGGAGTTAATTTCAAATATATTAACTAAGTGGATTATTTAATAAAATATATTGTTATTCATAAATGGTAAAATTGTTGTAAGCCTACAACTAACATTAGTTGTGAACGTAAATGGTTACATACTAAGAATATAATGATTCATTTGTTAAATGAAATGATTATTCCAAATTGTAAATTGTTGGACGCAGTTGATTAGTAGAGATTAATTGATTTGATCAATTTAATTAAATTTTGACTCGATCAATTAATTAAGATTAATTGATGAAATGTTTTTTAAAATCTAACCCAATATTCAATACGGCTCATTAATAAAGCTCATTTGTCTAATTTGGAAGAAATGAAAATGATGGGTAGTATTGTTATTATTGGATAAAAGTTATTATAAAAAGACAATATATGTTATTAATTGTATTATCATATCTTCCTACTAATGAACCTAGACAATATTGTGTACACATTGGACGTATAACACAACATGGTTTCATCTTTTAGTAGGATATTAATGATGGTACGTTACTAAGTAATGTATTTTTATCGATATTCCTTGCCCAAAAAAAAAAAAAAGGTCGTCACCTTCAATTTTAGGACTCAAACACGATCCTTCTTTTCATTCAATCTCTAAGAACAATCTTACTTCTTGGTTGAGAAAACGAACAAATTTTCCTTCCTTGAGCACTAGCTTTTTATCGAAAATAATTGGTTGAAAAATCCGATTAAAATTGTTAGAGAAATTTTAATCAAGTGAATTCGTACATTAGTGTGGATTATTTTTAGTGGAAAGGTGTGTGGACATATACGAGTTAAAGGTTTGAAATTTCACCGACAATTGACTGCTTCATCAAAATGAAGTTTTTTGAAGCGTTTTTTATAATAACTTAAACTTTAATTTTACCATTTGTACAATGTGTGTGACCGTAAAATCACCACGTAGATCCGGGATAACTTATTACGTACCTCGTATAATTGTTTTATACATTTTAAATTTCCAATTGTGATTAGTCCCGTGATATAACGAACCCAAGATGGATGACACGTGAGGATGAAGAAAATACCGCTATGTGAATACAACTCTAACTTTGCACACCGTACAATAGTCATGATCAGGTTTATTGTTATAATCACTTGTAAAATAAGTAATTTTTAAGCAAGCATCCATTCAATTATTAGGTTAATTGTATTTCAATACCCAATTATTTACTTGCTAGTGCACTTGGAGACTTGTGACTCCGATTTTTTTTTTGTATTAAATTTTAAGGTTGCATTTTTGTTGTAATTGAGGATCGAAAAATAAATCCGTAAATCTTTTGATATAAAGCCGTCACGTGTCATCTACATGCATTTTTTAAAACACTTGGTTGTTGCGTATTTTCATCGATTACAAATAACGTGTTGAGCACGTAGATATTGAAGAACATGAAAAGTATGAAAACAACTCTACAAAAAATTGCACATGGATGATATACGACGACTTCCCATCCTAAAGTTAACTGGAATTCTCTTTTGATCTCCAATGTGCATAAATTGAAACCATAGATCACAAGTGCGACAATGAACAAACCATATAATAGTAAAGTGCACTGAACCTTTTATTTAACATCACACAATTTTTTATTTCATCCCTTAGCCATTTGCAGATTCAAACACAATACAAGATTGTAATAAGTAATCTAGATTTCTATTACTTATCTTGAGTAAGAAAGTTACATTATTGTTATTTGGCTTGTTTAATGCACACTCGTTACATCCTTAAATGACACAAATCTATACTATATAGTATATTAAAGTTGGTGAGGACAACTCTAATAGTGACACATCACTCAACTTTTGATATTGTTGAAGAACCAAGCCTCCACATCACTTGACTTGAGACTTTTCATTTTCTAGCAATTAGCTAAAAATAATAATTAATGATAGTTAATATGATATTGTGATATTAATTATTTACTATTATTCTCTTCTACTGTTAATAATAGTGAAAATCTTATATAAAACATAATTTATTAACAATATGATATAATATTATTATATTGGCATTGAGTGAGTATTTTGCTCTAATGACGCACTTCTAACACCATATTTTAAGCATTGATATCTTATTCGTTCAAAACTCGATTTGAACAAATAAATATATCGTTTTGATGCTCTCATCGAGTATAACACATTTGCATAATTACTTTTGTCAACAAACAGATGACACGTATATAAATTTGTGCTTCAAGTTGCACAATTTATTTCACAAAAAATGTTATTATTTTTAACATGTATTACGTGAGTACTTTAATTATTTATAAAATCAATATTACTTTATAATCAATGTAAGATGCATCTCTACTATAATTACCAATAAAAGTGATGCAACAAACATTGGTTGAAAATTGATATTTGTTTAAAAAGTATCTAGATAAATTACTTTTACTAAACTAACAAAAAAAGATATATGTTCACAATTGTTAGAAGTTGATGTTGGCTTTAAAAGTCTTTAGGCAAAATCTTACCAATAAAAATGATTTATTCCTCATTGATTACAAAGAATTATTTTAGTTTAAAAGTTTTTAGATAAAATTCTTTTACTAACAATTTAAGAGATTTATCCCACATTAGATAGAAAATAATGTTGATTTCAAAAGTTTTAATATAAAAGATTTATATTATTATTATTAATTAATAAAATAGATGTATCCTTCATTCATTAGAAAATGATGTTGGTTTTAAAAGTTTTAAGATACAAGACTTCTACTATTATTATTAATATAATAGTTGTATCATTCAAAAGTGTTAAAATAAAAGACTTTTACCATTATTATTAATTATTAATAGAATATATGTATCACATATTGGTTATAAGACTTCTATTATTATTGCCAATAATATATGATGTGGCAAAATCACAGCTTGGGCCGTCCGTGGGGTGGGTTGGATATCTGGGCTTGAATCTGCTTCCTTGAACCTGGCTGAGAACACATAAAACCTGAGTGGAAGTGCAAGGCAGGGTCTCGCGAAACCCCTCCGGCGTGAAAGTAAGTATCGTGTGAAAGAGAGTCTGAAAGCAATTTGACAGAGTGTCAAGGCTCAAGAAAGTGTGTGTACCTTGTTTGTGGTTATGGATGAGTATTTATAGGCCCCCAATGTCATTGAATCCACCTAGGATTTATTTTCTTTAGATACCTGACCAAATTAGGAGAAAATCCCTTGATTTTAGGCGCGATACGCGGCTGGCCGCGTAAATGTAGGAGCAGATAAGACAAGTGTCCTGCCCGGATATGGAAACTTTTGACTTATCTTGGAGAACAAGTTTCTGGAGTTTCTTGCTCGGCTCGCGTCCGGGCGAGCATAATTTTGTTCGGCCATAATAGATAGATTTGTAGACGATATGTAATTCTCGGGCATGGCCCCTGGTTGGTCAGGCAGGGCCAGTGCTCAACTAGGTTTGGACGGAATGAGTCTGTTCGCTACCCGCTACCTTGGCTGTTCTGTCCACTGAACTGGTGGGCCCCATGCCAATTATACATGTGTCTGGCACGTGATGGGCGCTGGTGCTCTGCTCGTGACCCGGCATGGACCGAGCATATGAATATACACACACACACATACACACATATTTCACACTGGTTAGAAAATGATGTTGATTTTATATTCCAACATTTTAATCATAATGCCTAAAAATTTAAAAATTATACTACTACTATTACCAAAAGAAGAAATATATGTCACATTTTAAAATTATAGTAGTATTATTACCAAAAGAACTCGTGCGGAGCACATGCACTATAACTAATATTTAGTATTTTAAGTTTCTTTCTTCACATTGTTTAGTTAGCTAAACAAGGTAACATGATAATATGTTGCAAGTAATTTTTTCTTGTTATAATGACTAGGTCAAAATAAGTAGGATGGAAGCATGGAGGAACATATGCCAAATTAGGTGACACTGAATATTTTGATGATACTATAACTATGTTATATTAGATATATCTATTGAGTATATATTTTATTTATGGTACTATACATGATATAGGAATTCATTTATAATCTATTTATCCATGTATATAACTATAGACATTTTTTTACATTGCAAAGTGATTGCCGTTATAGTTGAATCGGAGCCGACGGACAATATTTTTGAAAATTAGTACATGGTTAATAGCATTACTAAATATTTGGAATGACCAAAATGTCCATGACCAATAATAAGATGATTAAACATTTTGAGTCTATTCTCTTTGTGTAAGTTAGTAATTTGGTTTGGTGTTTTAAACTTTTGTCTCTTTGGTCTCACCATATTTGCCATATTCCTCTTACTTTTTCATCAATTGTTACAATAAAAAACTTAAATTCAAGTCACTATTTCGTGAAGACAATCATATTATTTACTACCTTCATAATTTGACATTAAGAGATCACTAATGTATAATTTCCCTTTTATTTAACATCAACTCAGTTAAACATTACAACCACATGTTTTGCAAGGACGTTACATACAGTTAATTTGCTATTTCTCTAAATAACATTAATTTTAAGGGTATGGCGTGGACTTATAAACAATTAGGACAAATCACACAACTCAAAAAGGAAATAGAGTAAATGTAAATGCCATATCTATTATAATACACTACTACGTGGTTAGCTTTGCTTACTATTAAATGCGTACACTCAACGAGTTTGACATGCTATCACATCTCGATTCTCCTTCGTGACAAGTTGATTTTTAATACGATCTAGGTATTTTTTTACCGCAACTAAGAAATATTAAATGTTACTAACATGTTATATATTGATCATAATTGAGATTGTAAAAACAAATAGATAAAGAAAAGCAACCGTCCATGATGAGAAATAATGGGGGAAAAAAGAAGACAAAATAGAAAAAGGTTTCATCCACTTTCTTGTGTATATGGTTCATTGTGGATAAATGAAAAATGTAAAACCAGACACCAATTACATCTTTCAATAGAACTAGTGAATTCCGTCTTCATGCTAGGAGCTTGTGCAATTGGAAAATTTTAAACTCAAACTTCTCTTCATTTCCCAGAAATCAAACACGTGCAAGTTGACAAGTTCCCTCGCATCAATCAATCACACACAAAAATAAAAAATTTCCTAGATTCACCTAATTTTTTTCACTTTAATTATAGAATAAATTTTGTAAGAACTACATATTACACAATATCCCAATTTTCATAGATCATGGGTCTTCATCAATATGCAAAAAGAAAAAAAGAATTTTAATAAATACTATTGATCCTCCATTTTTTTGTAAATCCTTTGATATCATGTGTCTCACCCATAATGACATTTTTAACCTACTTCACCTATGAAGTCAGTCAAATGACTTCAAAATTCCAAGGGTAGTTTTGGATAAAAAAGATGAAGAAAAATAGCCATAAATAGTATGATTATTATTTAAATAAATCTACTCACACACACTCCAACTATTCCTTTTTCTACTAACACAATACAAAAGACGCATCATCGTCATCATCAGCACACCCAAAAAAAAAAAAAGAAAAGAAAAAAACTTAAAAAAGAGTCAAAGCCCACCCAAGAGAAAGCCTTCGTTCCTTCTCTCTCACTTTCTCTCTCTAAAACGCACTTTCTCTCTCTATATCTACACATATACACAATTTCACTCTTTTCATATACGATTCGCTTTCACGGTTTTCCAATCCCTAATTTAATCTCTCCAATTTACTTCGACATTTTTTACTACCGAATTGTCGCTCAAAAACCCTAGGTTTTTCTAGTCTGTTGTGTAAAGCACCGTTTCAAAACCCTAAATTTTCGAAGTAAGGATCGGGAGCTCGTCAAGCTATGCAGATTCGAACTTGATTGGGATTTTTTTGATTTCGAGGTATCCTTTCGATTTTTTTTTTCAAAATTACGTTCGTTGTCATTTGATTTGGTTTGTTTGCTGTTATTTTGTTAATTCGTGTTTTAGTGTAATTTGGATTTAGCGAAGTGAGAGGTTTTAGCCGTATTGGTGGTGTTAATTTGGTTTAGAATTGACGTTACTGTGTGTTTTGAACTGTTTGAACTGATTTTTCAGTTGAGTTTTGGCTTGTTTGGGCGTAAAGTTAGAAATTTTGTTTATTGTTTTTTTTGAAGTTTGTGGAGTTTTGAGGATCAGAGTGATTTGAACAACCAATGTTAGCTAAAATGATCTCACATTTCAAAATTTGAGGTTGACTTTGTTTAATCATCTACTCCAAGATTGTGTTAAGTAACTGAATTGCTTGGTGGTAATTGTAAAAGTAGATGTTTAATGCTTGTTTTTTGGTTGAATTTTGCAAAGTGGCTTGAGCAAAACTTGAACCGATTTCATCTGCAAGTCATTTTATGTGAAAAGAATCTTTAAGTATACCCCTAGTGTACCAAAGACTTTGATGCTTTTTATTATATACTTATTCATTAAAAAAATAAAAATTCTTGAAGTATTGGCTGGTGGGTCCCTACTGGTTCTGTTGAATGCTCTGGGAACTTCTGTTGGTTTTGAATTTCAGTTGGGAGAGGCTCTGTATATCTATTATTAGAATTGAACTCTTGGGCCATGATTTTCTAGTGCATCATTTCCATTACTTTTGTTTAGTTTTCAACTGATCGATATTTGCTTTTCGGTGTTGGGTTCCACAAAATGTGTCTAAAATATCGTATCTTTGAAATCTGAACAATTTTTCTATTCTGGATCAAGAGTTCCACGGCTACGTGTGTATGTTTACTTGTTTAGTAATTTACTTGAGTGAAGATGAAAGTATATTTGCTTAAAAAGAGGCTATCATTAACATCAAGAAGCTTAGTCTTTTATGTCATTAATCTAATTTAGGTTAATAGGTTGTAATTAAAAAAATACTACCTATGGAAACTGGAGTCTACTTTGTTACTACAATTTTAGAAATTTATTAATATTCTAACATTCATATGGAAATCTGTTGAATACGTCAATCATGTTATATAAAAAATCTTGGATAAGCTCCATGTGCAACTGGTAGGGTGCATTTTGAGTTTCTATTTACGACTGGAGTATTCCATTTGTTATATTCTCTATTGTTCATCATTCACCCTATTGAGGTTCAGGATCTTATCCGACCCTGACACCCCCTTTCTAGTTCAGGATCTTATCCAATCCTGACACCCCTTTCTAGTTCTGTATATCTATCATAAAGTGATATCAGAATTTTTTATGAGAGTTGTTGTGAAGTGGTTTATGACGTAGTTTTCTGTTTATAGTATAGTAAGTGTGATTAGGGTTATTGATCAAATTTGCTTCCGCCTAAACCTGGACAGTGGCTACTGTGAGGATGTATTGTAATTTGACTAAAACTCTATGTAACCAGTGTAACAATTCTTCATGCAGTTTGAATTGTATACCATCTTGTCGTGGTTCAATGCGGAAAGCAGTATGCAGGTGATACTTGGGAGAAATGCAAAGGTATCATGCTGCCAGCTGCACTAGTGCAGTTAATAACAGTGGAGTTGGTGGGCCGTCATCGAGAGATGCGCGAGCTGAGTCATCTTCGCTTTCGTCTAACTTTCCTTTGAACCCTAGGTAACTTTTTCTTATTTATCTATGTTCTGCTGTAAACCTGCCTATGAGCCATTCTGAACAAATTTCCGTTCATATTGTAAATGCTTAAAGTCAAAATATGTCCTTTACTTAGACTTCAGTAAGTACATGGATAAATTACTTGTATGCTACCTTGATGTCTAATGCCAATGACAGTGAGTTGCTTGTACACCACCTAAGATAGTCTCTGAGAAGCGTACCCAGTTTATGGGTTTGTTTGACCCCGTGTTGCTGCTGCCCATATCTAGTCTTTCCTGTCCCATTTGTTTATATTTGATATAATTTTCAATCCCGTTTATTTATTGATATTATTAGCTCGCTAATAGAATCATCCTTCATTCCGTCTTCATATCTTTTCATTGAATCTAGCAGGTTTTTATTTAAAATATTCATGTGAAAGCTGTGATGTGTATTCTGGAGAGTTGGGTCTGATATATTACTGGTCCTCTGGCCCTTTTAATTTATGGATATTTTCTTTATTCAAATCTTTATTGTCAGTCCGTCGGCATGGGTTGACTTCTTTTAATTTTTTTTTACCTTTTTAGTGTAGTAGTATTGGCATACTTTGATTATGATTTCTCCCTTTTCAGCCCTTTTGTTGATTGGCTAAAACTTGCATTTTTATGCTGTTTTGGTTACTTGGATTGAAGTTGTATTGTAGAGAGGTTAGGGTAAGAAGGGTGCTTTTGGCTGCAAGACAACATAGTTCCATAGCCAATATGTTGTGGTCATTTCATTGTAGTAGAGTTGAGTTCGTCAATTGAGGAGATTGTTTCTATTATTAATTCAGTAGTTGTTAGGTTTTACGAATAAAAGTTATTTAGGTGATTTTAGTTTTTTTTGGGCGTGGGTTACATTTGTGTCAATGGATCTTAGTTTGGTAGTTGTATTATTTATCAATTATTTTTGGTAGTTGTATTATTTGAGTGTTACATTGCGCCCTCTATATCTAGGGTTGCATTGGCACCCAAAATTAGAAAGTTGCTATTTTGAGGTCTGTGTTCGTGCTAGAATTGGGGGAGTTCTAGTAACTTGCTAAATGCTTTTGGCATTTCACGATGCAGTGTGGGAAGGGAGTTGGGACTTTAGTCAGGTTTTACCCTCACAGCATAGTTGCATGGTCATGTTGTCAAAGAGAGAAGTTATTATAGGCGTCATAATTTGTTTTGATCCAAAGTGGTACTGATTTTACTTTGTATTTCGACGTTTTCCAGTACCAGCTCTCCAGTCATTTTTTAGTCTTTTTTTTTCCTCTTCAAGCCACTAATTTGAAATATCATTTATATTGCTAGATGAAAGGTTTCCAACTTTAAATAATCTTATCTTCTGAATCACGTCAATTGAAAAACTGTTGTCCACCCTTAAAATTTAAGGTGACTTTTGGGAAGTGTTGAAAACCAGATAAAAAGGTACTATAACGGTGGCGGGAACGGGAAATCAGCTCTTTGTGTTTGGTTTAGCATTTGCTTAATGATTACCAAGATTTGGTTAACTTCCCCTCTCGTGCACCATTGCCCTAAGCTAATCCAGCAAAAGAAATTAAACCATCTTATACCGTTTTATGAGCAGAAAGTGTTTTCACAAGCTAACATAATAATATTTAGAAGTACTTCTAATACACTAGTTCTTTTTATTGCTGCTCCTAGATCTTTTCATTAGCTTTCTTTGTTTTTTTTTCAACCCATAAAACATAAAATATATTGTATATGCTATGAAACCCCTCTTAAGGTAAGAAAAATTAATTCTTTTGACCCAATCTTATCTATCGTGTATCCATCACACTTATGCGGCTTATCCAGATGAAAATTTTAAAAAGTGATATCCTTATATGTTTCAGATGTATTCCATATGCACCAAAGCGTATCCTGCCTGCGCCTGATACACATGGGATACAGCCACAGTGCCCATTGTCAAGTATTGTGGCAAAATTCCGGACTTCAGTAACCATCATTTAGGTGGTTTGTGATAGAACCCATTAAGGCTTTTTTTGTTTCTTTCCTTTTATAGTTACATACGCCATGAAGATTTAATATTTCAAATTTCATAAGGGTACTTCTTTTTGTGCTATTAACATTGCAGTTCTTAAAAGAAAAAATAAAAAATCCTGTTTTTTGCTTAATTGTTGAATGCCAACAAACTGATACGAATATTGATTTATACACTACAAATACATAAAACAGAAAGCATTATAGTGTTGTGAATTACGAACAAGTGTATTGATTGTTGTACCATACAACAATTCATGCATTCTGTTCTTCTATGAAGTGTTGCATTGCTCAAACTAATACTACCTCTGTCCCAAATTAATGTCCTCCTTCCCTTTTTCGTTCATCGCAGAAAAAAATGTGTTGTTTGTAACTTTCCTTTTTATGACAACACTTTTACTATTTTACCCTTACTTTTTATTCGTGCTTTAATTACGTGCCACATGCACTTGGGGTTTAAAAGACACTATACATTATACACCGATATTAATAATAAATTGTTTTTCCTTAATCCGTGTGGTCAAACAAGACAATTATTTTGGAACAGAGGGAGTAATACTTTTGTTAGTAGGACTTATAGTTAAGAATCTCTTTGAAGATCTCACATTGATGTCTGTCTGTGAATCAAGCTCAAAGGCTATGGAGTAGACTTGACAAGACATTGGCAGCCTGGCTGTATAGCGAATGCCGATGGCTTTAAGTAGGACGAACTTGGAAACTGAGATATCACCAAAGAGGAAAAGTATCCAATGGATTATTAATTGAGGCACAGATATTTATTAGCATAACGTTAGTGTTTAAGATAGATTTCACAGAGAATCCGGAAAATTTATTTTCTTGATATAATAAAGATTTTAAATTAGAAATGGTTCTAGGTTTATTTTTCTTTTTCCAAGTGAACTAGGGGTTCTTTACTTACAAAACTAAGCATAAAGGGCCAATTCAAGGAAATGCATGTTTTCATATGCACCTTCGTACCAGCTTTTAGAGGATTTGGGTTCGAACTCGTCCAGTCAAAATCCGAGTTCTTTCAAACAGCCCCCAAGAATTATCAAATTTAAAGAATTTTTTTAAGAAATATAATGTAGAAGGCTTGAAAGTTGGATCTCCCATCTGATTTTCTAGATCTGAACTTTTTGAGGACTAGATCTACGGTTCTCTTTACCGGATAAGATCACATGGGTTAGGTTGTCAATCTGATGGTGAGTGGGCTTAATATTGATTTGGCTAACGGGGTAAATGAGTTTAAGACCTCTTAAACTAATGGCCTGACTGGGACATAAAGTGGAATTTCAGGTACTTGATTGATGCCTAGAATATGAGTGACTATTTGTGTTTTGTGAACACTTGTTCAAGTTATGTTTAGCTAGCTGAATTGCATGTAACCGAAACAATGTTGACGTTCCCCAATTTTGTGTGCGTTAGTGAATGATTTCTGCTTAAACCAAGAAAGGCTCCAGAAAATCACATGCAGAATACAGATAGAGCGAGTCTGTCTATAATGTAATTTGGCTTTTAGTTTAAGGCCAAAGTGCATTATAGCTTGCACACCTGATATTCCTGATCACTATTCTTCACAATCCTGCAACCAAATATGTTTGAATAAAAGCCACTTGGAACCTTCCTCTATCCATGAGCTTACATGCAAACCTCCATTTCATGAATTCTTAGTCCTAGTTTATTGAATCATTCAGAAATACTTCATGATGCTTTGTGATTTTATTTGCTTGGCATTCTTCACCTAGAGAGCTAGATTTTTGAAACATTATGGGCACACGGTGCTGTTTATTGGTCATTCAAAGATTGAGTATGCATTGGATGCTATGAAGGCTGATCATAAACAAATCATGCGCTTTGATGATTCCAAGTATCTAACCATATGAAAATGGTTGCCCTTTAATTTCCATCTTATTTTAGTTAAAAAGGGGGGAAGTTGCGGTTTCCTTATCCTATCATCTGATATTTGATCATCCAAATTTAAATATGTAGCTTATGGTTCCCATGCTAACTCCTAATGAAGCTGCAGGAGCGTTTTGAATTTAACTGAAATTCATATTAAACCATTTGATAGTCATTCTTTCATGAACTTCTAGTTTAATTCATTAATTCCTGTTGTTTTCATTTTATAAATCATTTCCGTGTTGGATGGAAGTGCCTAGAATAATGAAGAGATGAGATATGGAAAATGTTTAATGTCTTGATTTTGGATATCGAGCCTATCAAGTGAGATGGATGTTGTAATTGTGGCCATTACTTCTGGTGAAATTGAGTGGTACTTTTTATTTATTTTAGAAGGAATAGGTGGTTTGAAATAGAGGCCTTTTTCTTATTTAAAATGGAGCCTGCGGTCTGAGTGTTTATATATATATATATATCGTGTCCAGAGATTTTAAAAATAGTTTGTGTAATAGCAAGTTAGTTTCACATATACTGCAGCACTGCCTTTTCTTGTTTAAAATTCGTGCTAGACAAGGACAACCTTTTCTTGATTTTTCTCTGATCTTGTTATGTATGTGCTCCTCTGTCCCATTGGGATCTAAAATTTGGCTGTATTAAGATTTTTATTAAGGTCATTTTTAAAATTTTCAACTCATTATTAGAAGAATCTGGTTCTGCCATTCTCTTCCATGAAGTCAACTCTATAGAAGTTTTTTTTTTTTTTTGACACTGATCTTGTTTTTTCAGACGGTCTATACAACCAACACCATACAAGTTGAGGTGTGAAAAGGAGTCCCTGAATTCCCGGTAATTCCTGCAATCAGTATTTGATGTGTCATCATTTAAGTGCTATCTGTATCTGTTCTCCCCACTTTCTTCAGCAGAATGCTTCTAGATGGAGTAATATTGCGTTAAACATTTTTGAGGTCAACATAGTTGCCATTTGTTGGATCATTTGTTAGATAGCTTTAGAAGTTTTTGATATCTCCAGTGATAGTTCTTGCAGTTTTTATTTGACGATTATCTTTATTGGTGTGATGGTGTTCTCATAATATTTCTTAAATGTGGATGATGTTTTTTAACAGACTTGCGCCTCCAGACTTTCACCCCCCGACTCCAAATTGCCCCGAGGAAACACTTACCAAGGAATATGTGCAATTTGGATACAGAGAGACTGTTGAGGGGCTTGAGGTATACATTTGTTATTGCTTTATTTTGTCTTCTGTTCTAGGAGGCTGCATGTGGATGTTATATTAGCTGTATAATTGCGCTTCAAGTACGCTGAGTCGGTTGTATTCCAATACTTTGGGTATATTTTCCAAGTCATATTTACTTGAGGTGGCCACTAATTAGTTATTACTGTGCAGTTTTTCTGTCATAGTGATGTTAAAATATGGTTTTGTCTTAACATGCAGTCAATGCATTGGATGAATGAGCCTTAGCTTATTGTAGTTAGTTAAGTGTGTTTGGGATCGGTTTTTGAATACCAGTAAAGTGTATCCTTACAACTTGTATGCCACTAGAATCGTTGATGCACCAAAACTGGCATTCTCATACCCATCATTTAAAAAAAAACCGGTGTAGACATGGAGGAGTGTTGAAAATAAGCGTGAAGGTAAGTAAAGGTTGAATTTGTTCTCTAGAGGAGAGAGCAACGTAAGTAGGGGACCGTGACCTTTACATGGTGTCTGTAGGTCCCTTGTCTTTTGGAATTGAGACGTGATTTTGTTATCCTCAATCCTTAAGTCCATGAACCAAGCGGCAGATATTCTCCTGTAAATTTTTTAGCTCGGCTTCGCTGTTTAGCTGTTGGGTTGATTTGATCAATAATGATCTTGTGGACCAGAATCATGGGGGATATTATTAATCTTATCGATGACTTGGGAGGAGAAGGTACACGGGTCTACATAACACTCAAAAGATAATGATCATTGAAAATAATGGAGACTGGTAATTAGGTTAAACTGGGATGGGGAAATCTCTAGCTTCATAGTTTCTTGAGAGGCTAATATATGGATATCTATTTCAACAGTTTGAGTGTTTTCCTTTTCGGGTACAATGTTAATTGTAAATTGTTGAGTGCAAAGGTGCGTTTTGGTGGGGGTGGCCGCTGGGAAGTTGGGTTGTGCCAGATGCAAATATGGTACCAGACAGTTGGGAAAGGTGGCATAATTAATTACGATATGTAGAAAATTTCATTCCTGGCTGCGTGGGCTTAATTCTCTTTGTTTACCCAAGGAGGAAAGATGTTAAAATTTTCCACTTTTTTTTTTTTGATAAGTAATGAGGTAAGTGTTTATATAATGCCGAAACTTCTTTGTCTGCATTTTTGTGTGTTTGTATCACTATGGGTAATTCTGGATGGCTTCATGTTCTTGTTTGATTAAATGGCCATAACAAGGCATATTAAAGTGAAAGTAGTTGTAATTCATAATTCATTTTCTGTTTATGATCATTCTTTTTCTATATTCTGTTCTTTTAGTGTTCATCAATTTTGTGCAAAAAGATTGGATTTCTGTACTATCAATGCAGGCTTTCTTTAGAAATGGTTTCTCTTAGTTTTTCGCCATTTCCATTTATACAGCTCCCAAATTGGATATTCTCTTTTAGAAGATTCTTTCTACAACTGTCTCTTATTTCCTTATTTTTCAAGGCTGTCTATCACATCACCTGTGCCTTGACCTTCCACTTGGTGACGTGAACATCCCTGATTTGCTCTTCATTTTTTCGGCCTGTTTTGGCAGTTCAATGACATAACATTGAATCTCGGGAAGCATGTTATTGTTGTTTAGGAAGAGCCGTTTTGAGACATGTTTGTTGCTTAAATGGGTAATTGTGGCAATGCAAGTTTCAGAAATTGTATAAAACTTGCAGGTCCATAATTGTTCGATGTGTATTTCTGACCTAAATCACATAGAGCCAGAGCGAAAGTGAAGCGCTAGAGCTGCAAAATTATAAATTACTTTAGAGCGGGAGTGTCTTCGGAGTGTTATTTAATATTACAAAACGATTTGTAATTATAATTAAAATATAGATAAATTGTGTACTAATTATGTATTTATTTACATTAAATTTCATTGAAAAAACAAATACATTTCTTAAAATAATATTTTTTATAAATTAGAATCAAACAAATTGATAAAAGAATATTTTTATCTACCAAGTCTACGATTTTATTCTATGTGTGTACATCTGATTATTTTCGTTGGACAATATCTCTTAATTATATAAACCCAACAAAGTTAAAACTGAGAAATTTATCTTCCAACCAATCCCATTATTCATCCTTTGGTGACCAAACAACTGACAGCTAATGGGCCAGAGAAGCAGCAGGAGATGAAACCAGCTGACAACCAAACCACGGGAATGTTGTCACCTGCAAATTCCTATAGGCTTGGCCCAGTTTTGAGTCTTCTCATTGTCCACTGAAACCAATATTTCTACTTTCTTATCATCTTCTCCAAAGAGACATTTGCTTAATAAATCCCAGTGACTTAGGTCGATATTCCAAGTTACATTTGCAAGTTTTTGTGTAAAAGTTAAAGCCACGTACAAGAAAATGACCTTCATGGATTTCAGAAAACGGATTCTTGAATTGGCCCTGGATTTGCTCTCAATTTGGTAGTTCGTGCCCAGAACTGTAGAGTGCTGCCTATGTTGAACGTATTGCGTGGTCCAGTTCCTGATTAGAGTGGGCTATGATCTGAGTGCTTGGCAAGATTAATCTTAATTGCCCCTTGATTGGTGCGAGAGCGAAATGTATGAAGTTCAATTGGAACTTTAACTTGCTGATGACCTTCCCATGCAGTTGGAATATTTGATTCTGAACAGAGAGCTGAAAAACATACCTCTGTTGCAAATGATCAAAAGTTAAAGAAGTTTTTTTGATGAGAACTTCTGGTTTAACTTCAACCTGCTAGCATTATCTACAAGTTGGTACGGTGAAGCCTGCGTATCATTTAGGCGTTGGAGATGCTCTAGGACTTGGGATGTCTTTGCAATTTAAAATTCATTTTCTTTTAATACGCATCGCAAGAAATTGTGTGGTCATATCTGAATAGTTGATTTCCTCGTTTATTCATCCTCGCTTAGTAAGAAGTATAGCTTTTCACAAACATTCGTGGTTGATGTTGTAGAAGCAGATCGGTCATCAATTTCTTTTTTCAGTCACTTGTATTTTGAGTAGCAAATATAGAATTGGCTGGTACATTATAGTTTCGTGATCCAACTGATATTTTTCTGTAAAATAATGTCTTTTGCTGTTTCTGATTGGTGCCTGTGCCTTCAAAAGTATTCAACGTAAGTGTTATGTTAAGATTGCCACACCTTCTTGGGAGCCAATACAAAGTGCCCAGTGGGTCGAATTGACCTTATATTCTCCAAAAATCCTGCTGCAGTTGTGAAAATGCAATCATAACATAGCTTCAGTGTTTTCCTTTTGGATAACTTAGTTTTTAATTAATAATTTTATTCATTTAAAATTTAAGCCTATTTTTGTTCTAGTAGAAAGCATACTACAGGCAAAGAAACAAATATCTGAACAGTATGGCATCATTGAATGCTATCTTGGAAGCTTTTTCCTTAATTGTGAGAGTGGAAACTTGAGTCAACCATAAAAAACAGGATGGTGGCGATGGGTAGGGGGAAATAGTACTTCCTCCGTCCCAATTAAAGTAAGTGTCTCGTATTGTCTTTACACAGGTTTTTAGAACAAAATTGACTTGAAATGCTTTTTCTTAATACCCTTGAAGTAGTCTTTAGTGTGTCAACCAAGGGGGCCCATTACTTTTGTATCTCACAATTGAAAAGGTATTTTAGACAACTAGGTTTGAAAAACTTTCCAAAAGGGTAAGGGGACACTTATTTTGGGACGGAGGGAGTAATCGTTTTGGTACTTCAAGTATCAAATCCATCATTACAAAATGCATTGTATTTTTGACAACTGGGTTTGAAAAACTTTCCAAACGGGAAAGGGGACTCTTATTTTGGGACGGAGGGAGTAATTGATTTGTTGCTTGAAAGACTTTTCAATTATGAAATCCATCATTCTTGATGCATTGCATGGTATCGTGGAAGCAAGTTGTTTTTTTTCTCTCTTTTAAAAGCTAGTTGGTTATTGCTCTTATTGTTGCTACTTGAAGAAAATATTTTCCTATCAATTAGGGAAGGCCATGCTTTAACAAGTGCAAGTCGAGTGCTCAAGGCTTGCCATACTTTACGATTAATTGGATTCTTAGGAATTCGTCACGGAACCTGTTCTAATTTTTTCAACAATTTCTGTATTTGGACATTTGTTTCAACTATACTTGAATCATGGCTAGTGACTTAGTGTAGCAGGCCAATTTTTTTTGGGCCTAATAATAAATTAACAGGCAGTACTCTACTACTCTTATGTGTATACTATTTCAGTTGAGCTGAACTTTTAGGAGAATTTACTTTAGGCTTTCGGTCATTAGCAAGCATGTTTTCTGGCCCTTCGCAAGGTGTTGTGGTGAATGAAGCTATATATGTGCACACACATTTTTCCTTGTCTGCCATGCTATTGATATTGATGATAAGTTTTTTATTTAACGTCCCGAGTAATTTGCATTATTCCCATCTCATGTGCATTATCTTATTTGTTTTTTTTTTCTGTTTGGTTAGGAAGCTAGAGAGATTTCTCTATCACAGGTTCAAACTTTCACAAAGCCTGTTATCATAAAGTGCAAGGAGGTAAATCTATTGAAATATTGATGCTAGAATATCCATGATGTCTTAGTTGTCTGTGCAAATGTTTGAGTGTGCCTTTTGAGTGAAACTGCTTTCCTTGGGAAAGATAGGGCCATTTTTATCTTTCACCAATTCAATATAATTCTTTGCAGGCAATCAGGAAATATCATAGGGCCATCAATGAGTCTCGTGCTCAGAAACGGAAGGTGATGTGCTTTCCTTGGTATTTCTAACTAACTTGTATGCCTAAACTAACTTGAATCCCATCCCCCTTCTGAGCTTGAATTCCCTTGTTTGTTTTGGCTGCATGCTTTAGTATTTGACGAATATAGATATTTGTTATACATTTCCATTTGATATTAAAATAAATGAAATTGAAGCTTGAGCTTATCTTGATGTACAGGCTGGTCAAGTTTATGGAGTGCCTCTTTCTGGTAATTTATTAAGTAAGCCTGGCGTCTTTCCTGAACAGAAATCCTGCGGGGAAGACTTCCGGAAGAAATGGCTTGAGGTCTGTCCTTAACTTTTCATGGAAACCACTTTATTTTCCATTTTGAGCTGAAGATGCCACCATTCATATTAGCCAAGTACACTCTCTTGGTTCACTTGGGATCATTGAATTATAAGTCATAACGCCTGGATAATGCTGTGTATAAGGGGATTCTGGCAATGACTTAATACTGTCCATATGCTCTGGTTGCCTATTTTACACTTTGTGGTGCACATTTTTTCCCCTCCCATTATTTATCCAATTACTTACACTTTTTTAATACTTATTTGGTCATCAACGATCCAACATCCAAGTGACATTGGCGTAGAGTTCAGATGTTCTTTTAGTTCTGCTGTGTTTGGGAAACTCATTTTTTTTCTGGTTTGTGGTGGTGAATGGTGGGCAAGGGTATGAAAGAAGCTTAATTATTAAGCATATGATTGTTACAAGCAGTAGATGCATTCTTTTCATGTTGCATACTTGTGCATTTGGTTGGAGATTGAGAACACTTATATTCTCACAGCCTTAAATGGAGGATTTTTTGCAATAAGTTCATTTGATAGCATGCTGAAGAGCCTCTCAAGTTTTCTCTTGAAAGGCACTACAGTTTTCCAATTAGAGATGTGCTATTGGAAGAGTTAATCACACATCAGTAGAGGGCATCTCTCTTGTTTTCTTTTGATGTGAGATTGACTTCACTTTTAGATGTGTGCAAGATGTATTTACCATGTTGCATACTCGTGCATGTGGTTGGAGATTGAGAATTCTTGTATTCTCGCAGCCTTGAATGGAGTGGTTTTCAAGATTTGTTCACTGATAGCATGCTGAAAAGCCTCTCATGTTTTCTTTTGAAAGGGACTACAGTTTTTCAATTAGAGATGTGCAATTGGAAGAGTTAATCACACATGAATGTAGAGGGCTTCTCTTGACTTTTCTTTTGATGCGGGATTAACTTCACTTTTAGGTGTGTGCAAGATTTATAAAGAGGTGGAAAGAGGAGTAAATGACTTGCTCATTTGGAATGTGGTTGAAGTCTCTTGTCGGACCTGTCTTCAAATCTTTGTTGGTTATTAATCAACTTTGATTTGTCACTCATAATATGCAATAGTCACACTACACTTTTTACCAAACTACCCCAAAAATGATTTCTACTTCTAAAACCCCCAATCAAGGATGGTTGAACTTTTGTAATCTCTATTTAATGATTTTGAGGGATGGGAGAGATGACAAGGGCACTCAGGCAAAGACATTGAGGTCCCTGGTTCCAATCCCTATACCAAGGGGCCACACTTACCTATCAATTTTTTAATTTTTTTTTACTTATCAAATTTTTTTTTTTGACACATAGGTTGAGACTTTCTTCTGTAAAGACTGACTGGAGCCCTAGTGTTACTCTTGCATTATGCTTATCACTCATTGCAAATTAATACACATTCAAACCTTGCCAAGCGTTCTCTTTCACTTCAAGTGAATATCTTTATCCTTTCACCTTAATTTACTCTTTGCGTTTCCCCTAAATTGGATTTTTCACATACTTCTGGTTTAAAATGTTAAAAAGTGAACACTTGCACCTATTCATGACCCATCTTTCGTTTATCTGGGGTTGGAAGTGGGAGCATCCATGGATTTAATTGCAACTATCAATTTAAGAAGTGGGCATATCAAAGTGGTCTCTTTGGATGCGCCACTTTGTTGAACGTAAAATAAAAACTGAAAAATGTGATATGTAGTTGATGAAATTTGAGTTATTACTCCATTGAGCATTCATCTTTGAATACTTAAGATTCAGATCTTGGACCACATTTGGATTATAAACATATGTTTTGGCTACGTCATAAACTCTGATCTTTCTCCTACAGGGTTTATCTCAGCAACATAAACGGTTGCGGTCTCTGGCAGATCATGTTCCTCATGGTTACAGGAGAAAATCACTTATTGAAGTTCTTATTAGAAATAATGTTCCGTTGCTGAGGGCAACTTGGTTTATCAAAGTAACTTATCTGAATCAGGTACATGATCTTTAGCGCTTGGGCCACTTGGCTTTTCTTCATCTTGAATGTTAATTGTTTTATATTGCAGGTGAAGCCTGGATCTTCTAGCATATCTCCTGGGGCTCCTGATAAGATTCAGCTTTTCCGCTCAGAGCAGTGGACAAGAGATGTTATTGAATACTTGCAGTATCTCCTGGATGAATTTGTCTCGAGAAATGGTTCCCATTCCACCACTCTACATATGAGGGATAGGTCCCAAGGTGGATATGCTGGGTCATTGCAGCACAAGACTGAATCAATGTCAACACTTTTTGAATGTGAAGAGCCGTCGTTACATTTTAAATGGTGGTATGTGGTGCGAATTATTCAGTGGCACCATGCGGAAGGGCTGCTTCTTCCTTCACTGATCATTGATTGGGTTCTCAATCAACTGCAGGTAATGCTTTCTTGGCAGCTCTTTAAATCCATTTATTTGAAGGTCAGATTGTTCTCCCCCCCCCCCCGCGCGAAAAGAAAAGAACAAAAAAACCTTCTTCAAAAGTAGCAAGTCTTATTTTTGTTAATTTGATTTTTGTTCCTTTTCAGGAAAAAGATTTGCTTGGAATATTGCAGTTGTTATTGCCCATCATATATGGCGTTATTGAAACTGTTGTCCTATCACAAACTTATGTCCGTTCTCTTGTTAAAGTAGCTATTCACTTTATCCAAGAACCTTCTCCTGGCGGTTCTGATCTTGTGGATAATTCGCGGAGGGCGTACACCATATCTGCTCTTGTCGAGATGCTCCGATATTTGATACTAGCTGTCCCTGATACCTTTGTTGCTTTGAATTGCTTTCCTTTGCCGTCTTGTGTGGTATCTAATATGGTGAATGACGGTGGTTTTCTATCAAGGATAGTTGAGGAAGCTGGGAAGATAAAAGGCGGTCCAGTGGAAGGTGATTGTATACTTGGCGAGAAAGGACATTATATTCAGGGCCAGTCGTTGTCCATTGACTGCGTTGTTTCATCAGTTCAGAAACGTGCGGACAATCTTGCAAGGGCGGCCACACCTGGCCATCCAAGTCACAATGTGGCTAAATCCGTACAAGCATTGGATATGGCTCTCACACAGGGAGATGTGACTGCGGCATACAAGTGTATGTTTGAAAATCTTTGTGATGGAGCTGTTGATGAAAGGTGGATAGGAGAGGTCAGCCCATGTTTACGTTCGTCACTGAAGTGGATTGGGGCGGTCAGCTCATCATTTGTTTGTTCCATATTTTTTGTTTGTGAGTGGGCAACATGTGATTTCAGGGATTCTCGGTCTGACCCCCATCATGGCCTTAAGTTCACTGGCAGAAGAGACTTTTCTCAAGTATATATCGCTATTCGGCTTTTTGAGCTGAAGATTAGACATGTGCGAAGCTCACTCAGGGGCAAGAATGACATCACCACTGGAACCAATACCCCTGCGAAAGGTCCTAGTGAGGTGAATAAGGATTCTGGCAGGACTTCTATTGGAAAAGCATTTGAACTCGAACACAAGGTGAATGGTTTCCACAGAAATATTAGATTGTCAGAAATATTTCAAAGCCCAGGCCCTTTACATGATATTCTTGTGTGTTGGATCGATCAACATGATGCACATAGTGCAGAAGGTTTTAAGCGCCTTCAGCTACTCGTTATTGAACTCACTCGAGCTGGCATTTTTTATCCTCAAGCATATGTGAGGCAGTTGATTGTTAGTGGAATTATGGACAGGAATGATTCTCCTGCTGACCTGGACAGACGAAAGAGACATTATAAAATCTTGAAGCAATTACCTGGTCCCTATATTCGAGACGCTCTTGAAGAAGCACAAATCACTGACAATCCTGTACTCTCTGAAGCCATTCGTGTTTACTCGAATGAACGCCGTCTCTTGCTCCGTGAGCTTCTGGACCAACCTAAGAATATTAATTCTGCTAATAGCTCCTTAATTAAAAAAAGAGGGCATCAAAGCTCTGGAAGGGATGGTTTGTCTTTGCCCTCTATTGATAACTGGAAAACTTTTCCTTTGTCATCCAGTTCCTTATCTGGCAAAAGTGTCCATAGAGTTGCTGATATTGAAGAACTGAAGGCATCTATTTCAATATTGTTGCAGTTCCCGAACTCTTGCTCTACTCTTACAGTGAATGGACTTGATGAATATCAGGCGGGTGTTAAGAGGTCTATTGGGTCAACAGGCAATAGAATCGATTTAGCAGAAGGAACACCTGGGTGCGAAGAGTGCAGAAGGGCAAAAAGGCAAAAATTAGGTGAAGAAAAGAATTCATACCTTCAGGGACAGTCGCCAAATCCATTTGATGATGAAGATAGTTGGTGGGTGAGAAAGGGGCACAAGTCCTTGGAATCTTTTCGACCTGATCCACCTGTCAAGCCAGTTAAACAGGCTTCAAGAGGTAGGCAAAAAGTTGTGCGTAAAACTCAAAGTCTTGCTCAATTAGCAGCTGCTAGGATTGAAGGTAGCCAGGGAGCATCCACTAGTCATGTGTGTGAAAGTAGAATTAGCTGCCCCCACCACCGAACTGGTAATGATAGTGATGCTTCTAAACTGTTGGATGGAGTTATATCAGCCCATTCTGGGGATATCGTCTCTATTGGAAAATCTTTAAAGCAGCTGCGATTGGTAGAGCAGAGGGCTATAACGGTGTGGTTGGTAGCTCTTGTGAGGCAGCTTGTTGAAGAGGCTGGAAAGACTGCTGACGCAGCCGTGAAGGTTGGCCAAAACAGTAGGCCCTTCCCTGCAGTTGATGAACGGGGCTCCGCCCGATGGAAACTTGGCGAGGATGAGTTATCTGCTATATTGCACTTGATGGACGTTTCTAATGAGTTAGCTTCCGCTGCCAAATTTCTTATCTGGTTGTTGCCAAAGGTTCCCACTAGTGGCAATTCAACTATTCATGGCGGGAGAAACGTGATGATGCTACCAAGAAATTTGGAAAACCAAGTGTGCGCTGTAGGGGAGACATTTATTTTATCATCTCTCAGGAGGTTCACTCTCAATCTTTATCTTTATGATTCATGAGTAGTTTCTAGTTTCATTTTGACCACTTGTCTTAATAAGTGCATGATTTGTTGTATGCATGTGTATTGTTTATCTGCCCTATTTTCATTTGGCTATTGCACTTATTAATTTGTTGAACCTTGTCACTATTGTGTGTCGTATTTCACAAGTCTGGACCTAATTTACCTGGAGTGCAACTCTTTTCCGTTTGTTTTGGTGGGGGTGGGGGTTCGCAGAATCTTGGGAATTCGGGAACACTGGATCAACATTTAATGGCGATTCCTTCTCATCTTCAATGATCTCTAAAATTCCCAATGACTCCAGCAAAATTAGTTGGATAGCTGCTTCTTGGTAAAACAAGTTCAACAAGGCCTGGCTCCTCTTACCTGTCTGACATGATTGTGACTGATTTTGCATAGCAACACATCAGAAGTATTAGAGAGAAGAATGGTTCTCTTTGGGGGTCTTCATTCCAACTTTTTTCTTTGTTGGCGCTTCTTATTTATCTGATATGCTTATGAGTTTAGAGTTGCATAGCAACAAGCTGAAGTATATGGGCAGAGAAATTGCTCCTGTCTCTTTCTGGGGCCTTCGCTATGAAATATTCTTTCCACAGTGATTAGGGAATTTGTTAGGACTGTATTCTCATTTATCTCCCAACTTTCGGCGTAAGGCCTCTTAAATTACTTCTACTACACACTAGAAGTGTTCCTTCAGCATTACTTGGTAATTTCTGGAAAACTTCAACTGTGGGATTGCCTTTGATTCTTTGTTTAATTGCAATGAGCGCTGCTCTCGTGTTTAGTTGCCCTAATTGAATGTGGAACATTGTTTAACGTGTTGGTTTCCATTCTGGGCTTGTTGTCTTCTGGGCTTGCGGTACTGTAATCCGTGTACTAATAAAAGTAAAAAAGAGGGGATAAACTGCAATAGAAATCCATGTACTGTGCCTTAATTGTGATTTTCACCTCTACTTTGTTATCGTGTTTTTTTCGTCCTTGTACAATTTTTATCGCCCTCGGACCATCTGTCCATTCATTTTTGCTGTCAAATTGGCTTTATTTCCAACACGTACTAATCAGGTACACATTTATGGATATTATGCCCGTGCAATTTTTCCTATGAAATAGAACAAGTTACCCATTACAATGGTCATAGTCCAATAATATATTTTTCCTCTCTTTCTCCAGGGACCCACTCGTCACCCAAATCACCACCACCACAACAATTTGCCACACAAATCCACAATTTCATTTTCCTCCATTCTATTGTTGACTGAAATCATAGAATTTGAACTCATCTGCACAAAACAAATCAAATGTACCCATACTAAATGCTCGCTGGAGGATCTATATTCCCCCCTCTCCAGATCTTTCTGTTTCCACTAAATCAACTCATACTGGAGGTGACCCCACGAATGAGCCATTTTTGGACGAAGATATTTCATTGTCTAATTCTTGTTTGGTTTTCAAGGATATCAAATGAAAGAAATCACACATATTAGACACTGAGGCGGTGATGCAGCGAAAACTGTCTGGCAGTCAGAAACTCCTCCCTTACTTCCAGTCCTCCTCAAACCCTCTTTCTCATCTTCGTATTCTATACGCCGTTTATTTCCCTCCAACAACTGTTTTTCACTAGACGCTATCTTACACATGAAAAACTAATGTAAATGATTCAGTATCTTAGAGAGAACCGAGAGTTATCTGCACTTAATCTGGGTTTAGGGTATGAATGTTTTGATTGAGATTCAATTTTCAAGTAAAAATTGAATCAAATTAGTCTCAATTGAGCCTTTTGCAAAGTCAATCGAGTCTTGAGAGGGGGCAAAAGGCAATTGGCAGGAAATTCATTGTACTCTGGTGTTCTTCAAATTTATGCCATTTCATAGCCGGTCTTCTCATCTTGATGCTCTATCATTTGACTAAATGAGTCGATGTATATCATGGATTTGAATAAGAACAAATTAGATCAAGAGATTTAAACAAAATAAAGATTAAGAACTGAGGTGAACTTGGAAGAAGGATCGGTACTCTAGTTAGATCTTACAGAAAGATCTAGAGAGAGATTGATAAGATCTTTAAAGAGAAGCCACACTACATCTGGCTGTGTTTTACGAAGAGGGGAGTAGGGAGAAAATTTAGTAGATGCGGTTGGTCGAAAATGCCCTGGAAAAATGATCACATAAAATGCACATGAGAGAGAGAGAGAGCACCGATTTAACAGAAAACTGGACGGAAGGTTGGTCCAAGGGCGCTTAATGTATAGGGAGGGAAAACACGATAACAAAGTAGAGGAAAAAATCGCAATTAAGGCATAGAACAGGGATGTCTGCAATTTATCCAAAAGAAAAACTAGTGGAATCCAAATCCTAACTTCTAGTTAAATTATTGATATCACACATTTCATTTTTTGTTTGCAATTCCATACATATTCATGTATAAATGCAATAATGTTTAAAGTGATTTTGTGTTAGAATACATCTCCCAAGGACAAGATACCAATTAAAGTGATTGTGTTAGAATACATCTTCCAAGGAAAAGATACCAAAATGGGTGCAAGTATAAGTTTTCACTCTGGCTTTCGAGGAATGTGATCTATTCACATCTTATTTTCTGTTAAACAGTAGTTTATATGCATGCCATCTTAAACTTTGGTTGAACTACAACTACATTCTTATTATGTGATCCTACATTACCTGGGTAGGCCGCAAAATGTTTCTGATTCTTTTTCACTGCTTTCTTGGTTCAGATATGAAAATATACTTGTTGCAGCTGATCTTATTCCTGAAACCTTGTCTGCCGCAATGCACCGTGCTGCAGCAATTATGGCCTCTAATGGAAGGGTTTCAGGCTCAGCATACCTAGTTTTTGCTAGGCACCTATTGAAGAAATATGGCAATGTCGTGAGTGTTGTTGAATGGGTAAAGAACTTCAAGGTGACATTTGACAAGAGACTTGCTTCTGAACTTGAATCTGGAAGATCATCAGATGGTGAATTTGGTTTCCCGCTTGGTGTTCCAGCTGGAGTTGAAGACTTTGATGATTTTTTACGCCAAAAGATAAGCGGTGTTCGAGTATCTAGAGTGGGTCTAAGCATGAGGGATACAGTGCAAAGGCATGTTGATGAAGCTTTTCACTCTTTTTATGGCAAAGAGAGGAAGGTTTTTGCTGCTGGTACAATTAAAAGCCTCACTTCTGAGAAATGGGATGATGGGTATCAAATAGCTCAACAAATAGTTATTGGCTTATTGGACTGCATGAGGCAAACTGGGGGTGCAGCGCAAGAAGGAGATCCTACTTTGGTGTCCTTTGCCATTTCTGCAATTGTTTGTAACATTGGGCAGGTTGTAGCGAAGATACCTGATTTAACTGGCAATGTCAATTCTCAAAGCTTTCATCCTGCTACTGGATTAAACTTTGCTCGGCACATCTTACGCATTCATTTGACTTGCCTATGGCTACTCAAGGATGCACTTGGAGAACGTCAAAGCCGTGTTTTTGAGATAGCTCTTGCAACAGAAGCTTCTTCCGCCCTTGCTCAAGTTTTCACCCCTGCAAAGGGTTCCCGGGGTCAATTTCAACCATCTCCTGAAGCACATGATTCCAATGCAAACCTATCTAACGACACCTCAAATAATTCTACAAAACCAATCCTTGGCAGGGCTGCAAAAGTAACGGCTGCAGTGTCTGCACTTGTTGTTGGTGCTGTTCTCCAGGGAATCACAACTCTGGAGAGAATGGTATCAGTTTTCAGATTAAAGGAAGGGTTGGATGTGATTCAGTTTGTCAGGAGTACGAGGTCCAACTCAAATGGGAGTGTGCGTTCAATGGGAGCTTTAAAAGTGGACAATTCGGTTGAAGTCTCTGTGCACTGGTTTAGAGTCCTGGTTGGAAACTGTAGGAGTGTTTCTGATGGATTCATTGTGGAGCTTCTGGGTGAAGCATCTGTTGTAGCATTATCAAGAATGCAGCGACTGCTCCCTCTTAGCTTGGTCTTTTCACCTGCATATTCAATTTTTGGGTATCTCATATGGAGGCGATTCATTGTTAATGCTGGTGTTGCAACCCGAGATGACATCCACCAATTATATCAATCCTTAACCTTGGCCATAGGTGATGCGATAAAGCACCTGCCTTTCCGCGATGTGTGTTTGAGAGATAGTGCTAGCTTTTATGATCTTGTTGCTTCAGATGCTACTGATTCAGAGTTTGCAGCCATGCTTGATGTAAGTGGTACAGATATGCATTCAAAAGCAATGGCCTTTGTTCCGCTGCGTGCAAGACTTTTTCTAAATGCTATTATTGATTGTAAAATGCCTTCCGGAGCTTTTACTCAGGATGATGGGAATAGGATGTCTGGCCATAGTGAGTTTAAGGTGCAACATGCAGAAAATGGAACAAAGCTTCTAGATAAGCTTGTGCATATTTTGGATACCTTGCAGCCTGCAAAGTTCCATTGGCAGTGGGTTGAGCTGCGGCTTCTCTTAAATGAGCAAGCCCTCATTGAAAAGTTGGAAGCCCATGAGACCTCTTTGGTGGAAGCTTTGCGCTCTCTTTCACCAAATCATGATAAAGCTGCTGCTTCTGAGAATGAAAGCAACTTCATTGAAATCATTCTTACAAGGTTGCTGGTCAGACCTGATGCTGCTCCTCTTTATGCAGAGGTGGTACACCTTTTAGGGAGGTCACTTGAGGATTCAATGCTATTGCAAGCTAAATGGTTCCTTGGAGGCCATGATGTTCTTTTTGGGCGAAAATCTATTAGGCAGCGGCTTATTAATATCGCTGAGAGCAAAGGTCTTTCAATTAAGGCCCAATTTTGGAAGCCATGGGGCTGGTGTCTTCCTAAAGTTGATCTTTCAACAGCCAAGGGAGATAAGCGGAAGTTGGAAGTAACCTCTATTGAAGAAGGAGAAGTAGTTGATGAAGGAACTGATTCTAAACGGCATGTTAAGGGACTCTCACAGGTGTTGGATGTTGAAACGTTTATTGTCAGTCAACAGCTAGTGACTGAGAAAGCTCTAATAGAATTAGTTCTCCCATGCATTGATCAAAGCTCCGATGACTCACGAGTCACCTTTGCAAGTGATTTGATCAAGCAGATGAATAATATTGAGCAGCAAATTAATGCAATTACTCGTGGAGCAAGTAAACAGCCAGGAGCAGTTACGTCTGGAATTGAAGGCACTGCAACTAAAGGAAATAGCCGCAAGGGTATGAGAGGTGGTAGTCCTGGATTAGCCCGGCGACCAGTTGCACTAGTTGATACAGTGCTGCCTTCTCCTTCAGCATTGCGTGCTTCCATGTCTTTACGTCTGCAACTTCTCCTGAGATTGCTCCCTGTCATATCTGCAGATGGGTAAGTAAATATACTTCTACTGTTTCTACTTTATAAATATTTGCCATTCTACTTATCTAAAAAAATATTTGTCATTCAATTTATCATGTTCCGGAGCAATTTGCACTTTCTTCTTGCTTTACCTGTTAACAAAAAACTTCTTTGTAACTAGAACGTATCAATCGATCGAGCCAGCATTTACCCATAGAAAGGTTTTTTTTGGGGGGGGGGAGTCTTCCATTATGTCATGTTTTACGTTCTTTTCCATCTTTGGACTCGGATCGTATTTGAAAAGTCATGATTACACTTTGGAGCATCATGGCAGACTTTTTTGTATCCAATTACTGAGATATTTTGTCAAAATACTATGCAAAGAGTACTTACCAAGAATGGTAGGTACTCCCCTTTCCTTTGGATATAGATCCACCAATGGCTTTCATGTAATCATCCAAAAAGACCTCATCATTACCACTCTCTCCTTGTGTTTTTTCATGGCTGCATTAATTGTAGTTGCTGAAGTTGTTCTCCAACTTTATTTGCTTTTTTTTATCATTTATGATTTACTCAATGCTGCTTGGTACTTGCATGTTATGAATCTCAAATATTTTAGGGAGCCATCGGGCCGTAACATGAGGCACATGCTTGCCTCGGTGATACTTCGTCTCCTTGGAAGCAGGGTTGTGCATGAGGATGCAGACCAGTCTAATCCATCGTCACGGTTTTCATTGAAGAGAGAGGTTGAGTCTGTGATGGAGGCGGCTTCCTTTGCTTCTGTAGATCTATCTGGAGAGAGCCTCTTTGATCGATTATTGTTAGTGCTGCATGGGATGTTGAGCAGCTGCCAGCCCTGTTGGCTGAGGTTCAAGTCCGGTGCTGGCTCCAAGTCAACCGCTGAAACTAGCAGGGACTGGCCAGTTTTTGATAGTGAAGTTGCAGAGAGTTTGCAGGTATGAGTTCAGACTATATACCAATTAAAGTACATATTCTTAGTCCTCTAGGTTAGGAGAGATGGGGAAATGGGAGTAAGTCAAAAGAAAGGGGTATCTTAATTGAAGAAGTTGATAATCAAGAGTAATGACCAAGTGCTCCAACATTGAACTTATATTATCTTGTTATAGGTGATAAAAATTTCAAAACTGAAAACTATGTTAAAAATACTAGTAACTGAAACTTCTATAATTTTGTAAGGACCGAGTAAATTTATATAAATCTTCAGTCAAAATTTAATTAAGTTGACCTATAAAAAGAGTCTAAATTGGACTTTTTTTTGGGGATGGGGGGATTATTTAAAAGAATATAGACAGAATCTCAACTGTCCATTGAGGAGGTGGAGGCCTATTGTTCTCATTTTGTCAAATCAAGCTAGCAAAGCAAATCACATGCCATTAAGGAAAAAGTAAATTCTTGGGTTTATTGTGGTTGAGATTGGTTATTATCCAGTTTTGTTAAGAATATTGTCAAAGTAAATATGGGCATATAGTTGTCGTTAGTGTAATGCTGGATAGTTTTAACAGAAAAGCTTTTGATCTGGGTTGGTGATGTTCCAAGGGGTTACCGGTTTGGTGATGGGAGGTGGTAAATGCCAGTCTAAAACGGACTTCTGCTCTGAGGTCCAACGCATGATATCTAGAAATGCCACTGTTTTATCAATTTGACTAGAAGTCTAAAAATTGATGTTCTTCGCCCTTCTTCCTAATTGTCTTATATCCCATAGACATGAAATTGTTCATTTTTTATTTTGTAAGTGGTAGATTTGCTGCGAATGATGTGTTGTATCTGGTTCTAATGGTTCAGAATGACTTGGATCGCATGCTACTGCCGGACGCTATTCGGTGGCGTATTCAAACTGCAATGCCTTTTGTTTTCCCTTCCATTAGGTGGTCAGTATCTTGCCAGCCGCCATCTGTCCCACCTTCTGCCCTTGCTTCTCTTCAGCCAAGTATTTCTGTACCTGGGCTGCATCATGGAAATTTAAACGTGTCTCAGAGAAGCTCAATTTCTTCATCACGAGCTGCTTCTAATGGGCCAGGAAAGACCAAGTCTTTGTCCTTGCAGCAGGAGCTTGATATGGAGATTGATCCGTGGACCCTTTTGGAGGATGGAGCTGGATCTGGCCCATCTTCAAGTAATACAGCGGTGATTGGAGGAAGTGACCATGCTAATTTGAAAGCGTCAAGCTGGCTGAAAGGGGCAGTAAGGGTAAGAAGGATGGACTTAACATACATTGGTGCTGTGGACGAGGACAGCTGATTTTGACTTTATTTGATTTGGGATCTTCAACGATCATACCCATCAGATGGTAATGAACTTATTGTCCATGTGTTTCGTTTGTGGAAACTACCATTTGGGATCTCCCCCTCTTCCCCAGCACAGCCTCAGTGGCAGATAGGGGTATCGGGGTCACATTCTTTTGAGGGCAGGATATTTCAGAGTGTGGAAAGATCACTCGGATGATATTCTCCCGTGGATAGCCGTTATGGGTCTCGGACCTTGCCCGACAACTAACCCTTTAATCATAGTGGATCGTTTCTGGATCGTGCAGCTATTTGTGCGGTTTGGAGGTTTGTTGTATATATAGAGAAGGTAATTAATTTTATTTTCATAGAGCTGAGCTGAGCTTACTCATAGTGACCTGTTGTTGTTTCATCCTCATCAATATGTAGTCGTATGCTCCCATTTTGGGCCAAAAAGTATCTCAATAGCTTGGTGCTCTTAGGCTTATTATCTGTACTAGTCGGCGATATCACATTTCAATGTTATCTGTGGAGGCGGGGTTATATCCATCCATCCATCCTTCCATCTCTCTCTCAATATTTTATTTTCGGATTATCAGAGATTTTATAAATTGCAAGTGTTAATTTTGTAATCCAATGGATTTGCATTGTGATTTGATTATTCAATGCGGTGTTTAAATAATCGTGTTAAATACATAGGATTCCTAGTTTTTGATCACATTTGTCTTGTATCATTCCTAGAGGCTATTTGGTGCATCATTTTCAAAACATAATCTTTACTTTGTTGCAGTCAAAACGGAGGGTTTATTTTGTTAACTTAGTTTATTCAAACATCACATTGAAAAATATTGTAACTGAAAAAAAAAAAACCGTCTTTGTGGTCAGGATTCCTAAGTTTGATGTCGAGGGTAGAACTATTGGGGTCACAGTGAATGTTTGATGTCTGACATTGCGACTGTTGGAGGTTGGATCATTTTGCATTTGATGCGTAACAAATAGGAAGCCTTGATTTGGAATAATACTCTCTTTCATCTCGGGTAAAGAGTTTTTATTTGAAAATCTAACTTTTTTTTTTTTAAAATTGTTATTTTTAATAGTTTATTATTAATAAAATGATATTTTGTTTTTTAATTTTTAAAATGGGAAACACTTGGTTTGGGACTTTTAAGAAGAAAGATTTGCTTAGTTCGAAAGAGGAAAGGGCAGAAGTAGGGAGTGACTAACTCAGTTCAAAAGAGGAAAGAGCAGAAGTGGGGATTGACCCTGACTCTAAGCTTACACAACATTTACTATTACCTAGTCAATGTTTCTCTCTCACCCGTAAATCAATCAATCTGTCAAATGATCAGACGCTTCTTATTTACTCCGTAAGCCAATGTACTAGTCACCCAGAATAAGTGGTCCCTACAATTCCTGTCTTAACCCACCGTCTATGGCTTCCTTGAGCTGTCTATGACTATGCCTGACAATAGTCTCTGTTTTTTGGTTACTCTTTACACTTTGTTTGAAGGATTCTTTTTCATAGGGCAAGTTGTTGATATTAAACCAAAACCCGATTCAATTAGAATTATTTATTGTTTAGCGATTAAGAGTTTTTATTACTCTTAAATTATTGTTAATCTAAAAAAAATATTAATATAATATGTTGTTTCCTCTAATTTACTTATGCATGTGATCGTGATTAATGTTGGAAGAAAAAGTAAATGTTAGGTGACAAAAGTGTCTTCTTAGAAAAGAAAGTTTTAATACATGATACTCCCTCCGTCCCTAATTTATTGTTCTGGTTGACTCGGCGCACCGTTTAAGAAAATCTATTTGATTGGATTATTAATATTGGTTTAATGTTAGTTTCCTTTAAAGTCCATGTGTATGTGGCCCATAATTAAAGTAGGGTGAAAAAGTAAGGGTACAGTGGTAAAAGTGATGTTCTAAAAAGGTAAGTTTCAAAGTGAACAATTATTTTGGGACGGATGAAGAAAGAAAGGAGGACGATAATTTAGGGACGGAGGGAGTAGTATTTTTGGAATAGATAAAAAAGAAAAACATGATAAGTATTTAAGAATTGACGAAAGTATTTATAATTTAGAGGTTGATTACAATCTTGGACAAACTTAATATTTAATTGATTATTTGGCATTTGAAGTGGAATAATATATTTTTTATTTACATATTACTTTTTAATTCTTAACTCATTAACGAACAACATATTTTTTTTTTGTCTTAATAGGAGAGTATATTTTTTCGATCGTGCTTATGTATAATGTTTCATTATTAAAAAAAAAACTAAATCACTATAGTATTTATCTATGTAATGCTGCATTACTATAATAAAAAGATTAATTTAATTTAGACAATATTTTTTATAAAAATATATTAAATATAGCATTATGGTAGGGATTTAATATATTATCGGTTTTAACCAATTTCTCAATTGCTATTGGTAGACAAAATGTATCAAGACTTTACATTATGATATCAACATATGATTTTACTATTGAATACATTGCTTTAAATCTAATTGTAATTTTTTTCTTTCAATAAGCAACGATCACATGTTTTGTCAAAATTCGATTGCCAAAAATATTTTTTATAATTTTAGTTTTTTATGATGTAACATGACTCTAGCCAGGAATTTTATTGATCAATCATTTTTAAGAATAAAAAAATTATGTTGTTTTTGTAGATGAAAACCAAATATCATTTGTTATTTTTTGAATAAAAAAATTATGCTGGAAGGTAATTAGGAAATTAACATTGTTAGAAAACTTAATATGTGCAAGCAAGTAATCAAGAGGTAGTTTTGTTTAAATGTGCGTTCATTTGATGTGTAATAATTAGTAATATAGTGGATAAACAAAAATTGTTCTCAAAATAGCTTCTCCCTAATTATTATTACTATCTCCGTCCCAAAATTATCGTCCTAGTTGACCCGGTCCACGGTTTAAGCAAAAACAATTGATTTGATTATTTATATTGATTTAATGTGTAGTTTCCTTTAAAACTCATTTGTATTTGACCCATAATTAAAGTAGCGTGAAAAAAAAGGGTAAAGTGATAAAAGTGATGTTCTAAAATGGTAAGTTTCAAACTGAACAATTATTTTGGGACGGACGAAAAAAGAAAAGAGAACGATAATTTAGGGACGGAGAGAGTATTTCGTTACGTGATTATTGGGTGTTAGGAATAATCTTTTCATACATATCAGAGCAACTAATCAAATTTTTCTGGTTTCTGGTTGCCAACACAAGTCTTTGCTGTTCTACGAGCATAGATAACAGTGTGTCTATGCTAAATCTATTGTAAATCTTGGCTTTTAACGGTATATCTAAAAAAATCTAATCAAATTCTTATTTGATTTGATTTGATTTGTATCAATTACAAATCAAAACCAATCAGACCAGAGCAGTCGTGCAAAAGTGATCGTGTTTTAGCAAAAAAATTCACAAAACGACGTCGTTAATTTCCGGCAAAAAATTAAAATAAATAAATAAATAAATGGTCGAAAACGCGCTGACTGAGGCTGATAGGGGGAGCAGACACGCTTTCCACACGTCACCCCCTGGGCGGTCCTCCATATTTTCGAATTATCCACGGTTTTAGGCATTTTTGATAATCAAAATATGTTTTATTTATAAAAAAGTTCACATTTTTATCTATAAATAGAGACTAGTTTTGCTTCATTTGGACACCAAACAATTTTTTTTTTGAGAAATCCGATATTTCTTTCATTTCTCTCTCCAAATTTCATATAATTAACCCTTTTAAATTTATTTTTATTAACTAAATTATAACTAAATTGCAACTTAAATATTTTAATTTTTAGTATTACAGTTTATTAATATAATTATTTCGAATTTAATAATTTCTGCAATATTATTATTATTTGTTAATATAAAATTGAAAGGAGAAATTAAATTAATGTAGATAAAGTTGGTAGGGGTATGTAAAGTTGTTGGATATAAAGATAGTGAGTTATGTAAAAGTATTAGATTTTGTGTCACTGTTGGAAGAAGTTTTTTGATTTTGAATCAAAAGAGTATCAAATGAATTATTTGATTGATTTTTAATGAGTTGTGTTTGATTTGATATTTGATTCGAGTGGTTTTGATTCAACCATGCTCTTTTTTTTTAAAGGTTGGAAGGGACTTATACTGTATCCCAATCATTATTTTTTATTATTTTAATGTCTTGAAAGAATACAATTATATATATATATATATACACCTCTGGTGAGACTTTGAATACCCGACCTCTCGATTGAGGGTAGTGAAATACTAGAGTGTCTCTGATAGAGCTTGAACACTCGACTTCTCCGTTAAGATAACTAAGTAGCTAAATGGAGCGTTTAGGTAAGACTTGGACAATAATGATGCCTTTGAAAATACTTGAACACCTGACCTTTTTATTAAGAATTGTAAAGTTTAATGTGTCTTTAATAAGACTTGAACACCCGATCTTTTTATTAGGAGACCGTACGAGTTGAGCTATAGATCTTTCGTAATTCTAACATGCTCTAAGTCTCCCTCTCCTTGTCTATATATATGTGTCTGTGTGTGCGCAGTCACTTGCGCACACAGACACCCGCATAGAGTAAGTTCACAAAATCTAATCTAATTTCAAAATTCATGAACCCTTCTTCTCAAAATTGGATTTTGATGATTAGTTGAAAAAATCTTAAACCTTCGTCTTCGTTTCTTGATTTTGGCATGCTTAAAAATTCTTTTATTGGAACCTCGTTACCTCAATTCTCAATTCTTGATCTTTTGATGCATTCCAGGTGAAATTGTCTGTCTACTCTGCAGGGTTATAATAGGAAAGAAGAAGAGATTTCTTGAGGATTGTGAAGAATGGAAGATGGGAAGAGAGAGAGTGAAGATGGAGCTGAGAAGATGAAGAGTGGGTATGTTGACGAAGAAGCTATGAAGAAGTGCTTGGAAGAAAACAAAGGGGATAATTCCAAATGCAAGCCATTGGTTGAAGCTTTCAACTCTTTCCCAACTATGAAGCCAGTCACTCCATTAATGCTGAGGCCTGGCTCCTTGACTGATGTGTGATTTAATATTTATTATCAAAATTATAATCAAGTTGGCAATATGAGCCTTGCACAATTGATTTTCAATTGATTGCCCATCTTTCTTCATGATTCTTGTAATTGGAGCTCAAAGGAAAAAAGTTCAACTATTATTATATCAAATGAATGCCAATTGTGCTTCACATAAAATAATTGGTTGGATACCAATTCTCGCATTAACAAGAACAATGTTTATCCTTGATTGACAATCAAACAACCCAACCAACATTTATTTGTCATGCCATTAAAAATGGGTTCTTGGGAGACATGGTTAAATGACTAATTTGCATTTTTCTTGTAGTAAGAAGAGTTACTTTGGCACCTTTTGTGGGTTTTCTCATCAAAATTACTGGTATAATAGTTATAGAAATAAATATTTACAACCTTTTGTAACATTTAGAGTGATGATGCTTGGGTGTGTGATCTATTGTTTGCACATAATTAATCTAGAGAGAGTTGGATCGCTACATAATGCATAAATTATGAGAATATTACAAATTTATTATTATTATTATTTTTAACCAGGTTGAATCCTGGGGTAGTAGTTCCGGTCCCTTATTGCTACTACCAGGAAAATCGCGGGATGTGCCCGAATGATACAGGGTTTGAGAACATGTCAACTAATAACACATACAAGGTCCAACCTCAGAAGAAAGCAAATTGCTTCCACCAAGTATCGAACTCACGCTGCATACCTCCAGAATCTTATGTCCCCCTCCTTTTACCACTCGACTATGCCCCGGGGGACAATATTACAAATTTATGATCATAAGCAATATGATTTTAGAGTTGCCCATTAATCAATCTCTACAAGAGAATAGTCATTCCATAGAATTTGAAGTGTGGATAAGTATGAAAAAAGAAGAAGCCGTTAGACAATTTATGGACATATTGTTAAAATGATATGATTTCAGAGTTGTCCGTTAATCAATCTTTACAAAAGAATAGTTGTTATGGAATCAATGAAAAGCGAAGTGGGGATAAGTATGATAAAGAAAACCGTTAGACAATAAATAGACATAGTTAAGAGGATATGACTTCACAATCGCATGTTGAACAATCTCTAAAAAGAAGCCGTTAGGAAATTTATGGACATGTCATTAAAGGATTAAGATTTCAAATTACCCGATGATCAATTTATACAGAATAAAGGCGTTATATAGCCAATGAAATTTGAAATGTGAATATTTATGTAAAAGAAGTTAGAAAATTTATGGACATATTGTTAAAGAGATATCATATCAAAATTTCCCGTTGATCAACCTCTAAAAAAGAAAGCCAGTGTGCTATCAATGAAATTTGAGTTGCAGATACCTATACAAAAGAAAGTCGTTAGGAAATTTATGGACATATAGTAGAAAAAAGATATGATATAAGAATTATTTGTTGACTAGTCTCTAAATAGGTAACAATTTAGATAAGACGATCTTACCGATATTTTTTGTAAGACAGATCTTTCTTACCTGATCCACTGTATATTGATGAATTTTTAAGTGACTTTGAAAAAGAAAGTCATTAAGCAAATGAATTGTTGCTATATTGAATCAAGGGATAAGTGTACCATTAGTCCCTGAACTTTGGCCGAAGCCATCATTAGTCCCCAAACTTCAAAAAGTTTCACCACTGACCTAAGTAGGTCTTTTTTGCTCATAGAAGGTCCCTAGCCCTAACGCCGTTAGTTTATTTCCGTTAAGTGAGCATGTGCCACTCACATGCACCAAATAAGGGGGCAATGTATAACATCATCAAAATATAGGGGTAATGTGATCCATTTAAGGAATTAGGGATTACTCTTTGACAATTGACAATCTGATTGTTTAAAATAATTATATTCATTGTAAAATTATAGATTAATTAAATTTTTTAATTAATTAGAAAAATTATTAATTACAAATTTTAAGTTTCAATTTTATGTTTAAACACTAAATTATTTATTGACGAGTTTTATGAAGATCGGGTGATTTAAGAGCTGTGCACCGACGACGAATTGCTCCATCTCTTCTCCGATGTAGACCGGAAAGTGACCCTTCAGCACGCCGCTGCAACGCGAGAGAGACGACGAATGAGGAAGAAGCTATAGGGCTAACCATATGGATCGACGAATCACCGACCATCCAGTTCATATTCGCCGCCCAGCTCCCAGCATCACCCACTTTTCTCTCTCTCTGTCACAGCCTCCGACCGGCTCCTGCTTTCACGCCGACCCCATATAGCAACCGACATCTTCCCTCAACAGCGGCAAAGCTCCGCCTTTTCCCAAATCTGGAAGGTCTCCACACCAACGGCCGTCTTGGCCGCCCGCATCTCCATCTTCATCCCCGCCGAATTTCAATCTCCGGCCTCCATCCATCTCCCATCTCCTTTCCTCGCTTCAAAGACCCACCATACCTGCCCCAAACTTCAGCTCTCACGTCTGCGTGCGGGCAAGGCCCAGCACACCCACCTCCATCTCGCCTCTATCACCGCACCTTCATCCAACCCCGTTCTCATCCAACAGCCTCTTGGCGCCCGCATCTCCATCTTCAGCCCCGCCGAATTTCAATCTCCGGCCTCCATCCATCTCCTGATCTCCCTTTCCTCTCGCTTCAAGACCCACCATACCGCCCTAAACTTCAGCTCTCTCACGCTCAGATGCGGCAAGGCCTGTGTACACCCACCTCCATCTCGCCTCTATCACCGCAGACCTTCATCCAACCCCGTTTAGCTCCCGCCATTTCCTCCATGTTAGGCCGCTCAAACTCACCAACGATGCCTCCTTATATTCACTTTACCCCCTTACTTTGATTAAGTTATACATAACCCCCTTAGTTTGTACATGTGAGTGGCACATGTTCACTTAACGGAAATAAACTAACGGCGTTAGGGCTAAGGACCTTCTATGAGCAAAAAAGACCTACTTAGGTCAGTGGTGAAACTTTTTGAAGTTTGGGGACTAATGATGGCTTCGGCCAAAGTTCAGGGACTAATGGTACACTTATCCCTTGAATCAATTATTTAAGATGGACATGACTAATTGTCTTAAATGAGCGCCCAAACTTGCTAAAATTACGTTCACGAGTGCACCTGCACCTGCACCACCACATGCTACAAGTGTAAGTATATCTTTGGATAGTTTTACTAAGAGTCGAGCTATATAGACCTTTGCTTCCTCCAAGTTGACCCCCCTTCTTAGTGTACCCCCGACCCAAATTTTAAAAACTTGAAAACTCTTTTTTTTACCCCTTGACTATCCATTTCGCCCTTTTAATTTTTTAACTACTTTTTACATAAACCCCCTCCCTAACCCACTCTATCTACACTAACCCCCCCTCTATACCCCCACCCCCACCAAAAACTGTTACCCCCTCCCCTTCCCCAACTTACGCACACACAACACAGAGAGAAGAACAAAACGGGAAGAGAAGCGAGAGAATCCATAAAAAAAAAAAACTCTTTTAGGGCATTGTTGAAGAATGATTGAAAAGAGAAGAAAAGAAGAGATAAACTTCATCAACCCCATCTCCTTCCTATTGATTTAGCAAAATGGTGAAAAATATGTACAATTTTTTTTTTAAAAAATTGAAGTTGCGTTTTGTTGCAATGTAGTGTTTTGGGTTGACATATCAATTAAGATTATTTGTTTTGTTTGATTGTGAGTTGTTTTAGAATAGAAATTTTGCAAAAATGAGAATTTTTTTTCGAACAATTTTCGAAAAAAATTCGGGCTTGAACTTCGAACATGAGCATACGAAAATTACAGGACCTGGTGTACATGAGATTTTTGGGAAGGTTTTGAGAAGAAAAGGAGAGGAAGTTGAAAGAGAAGAAGATATGTTGAAATAAGAGAGTATATTTGTTGGGGGAAGAAGAAGATGCTCAACAATAAAGTAGATGAAGAAGAAGATAGTTGATAAGATGAAGAAGAAATGGGGTTTCTTTTTTGGGAAGAAGAGTTGAGAAGAACGGGGTATATTTGTTTGGGAGTGAGTGGTTTAGTTAGAGGTTTTTAGTTTTAGGAAAAGAGGGTGGGGGTCTACTTATCATTTACAAGGGTATAAGAGACTTTATGATTGAGGGTATTTTTATCATTAAAAGAAAAAGAGAATTTGGGGGTCAACTTGGACGGTGAGAGGTGTATATAGCACGACTCTTTTACTAAATGTTTTTACGGTTATATATAAAAACTGCCTCAAGGTTTTCCAAAATTGCACTATGACCCCTATAACTGGATAGTTACATCAATATATCTTATAGAGATTAAAAGCATTTCATATACTCAATATAGTCTCTATGAAATTTCAAAACAGAAACATGACGTGTTTTTAGTCGGTAGAAACAAAACTGTGAAGATATTAATGTACATACATAACAAATTCTGCGGCTGCATAAATTGACTAGAACTGTAAAGAACTGGGCTTGACATTAGGGAATTGTTTGGTAATTCCTCTGGTAAGCACTGCACTTTTACTATCTTAAGTAAAACCTTTTTTTTACTACTAAGAGTAAGAAAAATAAATGAAAAAAAAAGGTGCTTAAATAAGCCCTCCCAAACAGAACCTATCTAGCATCTACTGATCAGCTTGGTTTCTCATGGACTTATCTACAAAGAGAACATCTTCAACCCAAGCAACAATGTTGAATGCCAAACCTTCCAACACCCTTGAATAGCTCTCTAAGATTGCTTGTCCCACATCCTGCACCAGCGAAAATATTAAAAGATAAAAGGAGTTTAGGCTCGGTTTGTTTCACAGAAAAGACAATTCTACACTTTTTTTCGTGTTTGGTAGGGTAGAAAATGAGTCGATGCATAACATTTTTCTACTCATGAGAAAATACTATGTATGTAGACTTACCCTATTGTATTGGATCTTGCTTGTGTCCAATGTTGTTTGTGAAAGTTCTGGGTACCTTTGCTTCAAGCAAAACAACAACGTCTCTGCTCTTTCAGCTAGTACCATGTTTTTGTCACCCCGATGATCAGTCTCCAGCATGAGTTCCTTCATCATGTCCCACGACGATTTTGAATGGGTCAAGCAAGCTTTACGCCTCCATGTATACATCGACGCTTCAACCCTATCGGCTAACTCCAACGCTTCGTGCTCAGTACTTAAGTTGAGACAGTCGAGAATGTACTCTGGGGAGAACTTGTCGGCTGAATTCATGTACCGATATATTGTGTCACCAACACTTGATCTTCCACACTAAACAGTAAACACATAGTAACCCCAACAACAACAAAAAGAGTTAGCAAAATAACATTCATCAGTAAGTTTTAGCTAGTTCTAGTGTACGTAGAGTAGTTTGATTAGGCCTATACCGCCTATTTGATATGGAGATAAACAAGCCACTTTTACTTAGATTTAAAACCAAGTCACTAAATCACGATGGCTACAGTTATGATATCATCCGGCCCACGTAAAGCCCGCTTGAAGTATGCAACTCAAGTTCAAGTACATAGATGAAGCCCGAAATGAAAATTTTAGGCAAGATGGAGTGAACTTCCAATAGATTCCCAAATACGTTCTCACTTTGAGATTGAAAATATTTGTACTTAGACATGAGAAGACATAAACTTGGAAGCAAAAAATATGTTAATTCTTGTCAATGGAGAGGAGGCTAACCTTAGGAAGGGATGCCGTGTATGTACTTGGGATATCCATTTCAGAAAGAATACTACTATTGATGGCCATTGCTGCTTTGTGAATTTGGTTGGCAGAATCACGCTTGTACCGCAAATGCTTCCTCGATTTCTCGGAGAGGCCGCCTTGAGGAACACAAGGCACTGGCAGCCACCATTTTTCCTCTTTCCTGATTTGTGGTTGTGGAATCCTCCTAAATGACCCCGTACGAGAATTTCCTGACATGCTCCCTTGTTCTACATACCAGAACTCCGTCTCTCGGAAGCTCTCCAGTATATCCTGCAGAACAAAATTGATCGTTCCGTTAGACCAGAACAGAGTTCCTCTGTATAGAAACATATTTTGCTTCTGATTTTCTATCTCATAGAAATGACATTACCAGAAGAAGTGCATCAAGTTTTCTCAACGCGGGAAGGTTGATGTAAATATCCAATCTTTGCCTGTTTGTCATCACCTAAAAATGGTACCCAAAAAAATCATAAAATCCATCAAAATCATTAAAATTAAAATGGGTAGAAATCATCAAAATTCCCAGAAAAATAACTTACCTCGACGGGAGTTCCATTTTGTAAACTCTGCGACCCGGGGATGAATTCAACAATGTAATCACATACTGATAACAAGCAATTCATTTCTCTTTTCCACATCATTTTTTTCTCAGGATGCAATGGCTCTAACCTCAGGTGTTGGCCAAACATAGAGGCTGCAAAATAAAACATAAAATGAATTAATCCATATTTTCGGGATTTTTTTTTTTGGTTTGATTAGGATCTGTTTGGAAAAACAGAAAAGAAAAAAAATAGTATTACCATAGAGGTTTGTTATGGCATTAGAGACTGTCACTGCTGTGCATACACCTTTCCCACTTCCAGACATGTCTTCCCCTAACAAAAGCTTTGAAAATCTTTCCTTCATCATCTCAAGTTCTGCCATGATTTTTGAACAAATTTTTGAAAATTAAAATCTTCGGGTTACCGAATATAACACAATTATCATCCAGAATGACATGATGTGACGTGACTTGAGCACGTTCGAAAACATCAAGGACCCAGTACTTTCAAGTACTGGGACCCCGATGAATGTAATCATTAGTCGAGTGTACTAGAAAGCAGTTTGGAAAATGTTATTGTCAGTTTGTCACATCATTCTGTACGAAAAATTTGTAAACATAGAACAAAACACAAAAAAAGAGCTCATAATTTTACCCAAATCAGTAGGTTCAACATCGTCGTCAGGCTTATCCTCTTTGCCTAATTTGTGGTGCCTCAATGCAAATCTTGAGAGTGCAACCTGATGAGGAGATTTTGTGGTGGCTGGCCAGCACACCGGAGAAGCTGTGTCGGAGCAGCTGTTGTTATCATCAGTTTGTTCTGAGAAGGTGGCTGAGGTCTCAGAATTTGTTCTGCAGTATAACAGAGAATTTGCACTGAATGTTGAATCAAGAGTTGTTTCTGTCGCTGATGCATCTGTACTACTTTGATCGATTGATGAAGGTGATGGCTCATAACCCTCTTCATAATTCTCTTCAAAATCATCTTTTTTCTCCATTTTGTGCGCCTTCCCTAAAACTTGTGAACTATATATATGCTAGCTCAAACCTGCATAAAATCATGTCAATGTCACAAAATGTTTCAAGTATGCCTTATAAAATACAAGAAAGTCGGAAACTGTTTCAAGTTGAGTTGTGTGCGCAAACTGACTCGAACGAACTACTTCAAGACAAGAATCAAGAAATACCCGGGAAAACACTTCGAATTGGAAAATCACAGCCAAACCATCAAAGATTTTTTTTAAATCTTTATAAGGGAAGAAAAAAAAAAAGAAAACAAAAAGCAAAAAGAATCCATGATAGGTCATTGTAATGTCTTCTATAACAAAACCATGAGTAAAATTCACTCAACATTTGCAGCAAACTTTCTTTATAGAAAGAAGAAAAACTTGGGAGGAGAGAGAGACAAAACTGAAATTTTGAAAATTTTGAAAGCTTAAAAACGGTTAACTCAAAAAGTAAATGAGGGAATAAATAATAGAACATTCTTTATCTTACCTTTTACAAGACTGTCAAGAATAAATTTTTTTCTGGTTTTTTGAATTTGAACAGTTTGGTTTGAAGATGTTATATATAGCAAACCAAAGACTGCCGTTTGAAATAGTTCCCTCTCTCTTGGTGTTACTTAAACCTCCTTTTCTTTTCTAAAAGATGCAGCTTTAATCTTTGAGCAAACCCATATGATAAACATGATCATGATCATCGAGGGATCTCGGCCGTCCGATGGGATGGCCGACGACAACCCAAGTGATCATTGAGAGAGGATGACTAAATATGTGCATTGAAGTTGGAGATGTTAGGAGTTAGTGGTACTAAATATATAGGGTCAGCGAAAAATATGTTTATGTCTATTGTTCTGACTGACTTGTCTCTGATGCTTTTGCTGTGTGTGTGTGTGTGTGTGAGTTAGAATAATGTAATCAATGCTTGTGTGTGCATGAACTGGCCTCTAAGATGCTTCAACCAACCTTAAGGATTATCAAATTTTGAAGGCATTAATTTATCATTTGGTAGGAACTCAAGAAATTAAATAATTATATTTATTTAGATCATCCGATTTGGTTAGAGAAAAATGTACAAGAGAAGAGAGTAGGTTAGTGAGGAATCTTGTTAGGAAGGAATTCACGAGTTTTTGAAGCTTGTTTGAGAGTTTTAAGACATTTATAGGGGCTCCAATTATGCTTTACCATTTACCAACTTAATGTCTATTTCTATACTAGGACAAGATTGAATTAATTTTAATTTTAAGTTTGAGTATTTTTATTTTATTGTAATTTTCGTATTTAATTTTAGTAGGGTAATATTTTTATGTTTAGAAGTAGATTTAGGTATATAAGTGATGAATTTAAGTCTTATTATGTTACTATATATGTTAGGCTACTTTTTGGAAGATTTTAACTTGTTTTCCAAGCATTACTAGTCCTGTAAAAATATGCTACATTGTAATTCCGAAATTAGTTGATATTTTAATAAAATTAGAGTTTTCTCTTTTATCTGGTGGATTCCAGTTATTTTTCCTAGTGGATTCTAGGTTGGTTAAGGTTTGACTTGTTTCAACCTTATTTTAAAGGGTTTCTCGTGATAAGCACCCTTATTGTTATTTCAGTTGCGTCAATACCAGTAGTCTTTATTTTGACTTGACTCATAATTAAAAATTTAAAATCATATTTTTCTCTTTATCTCGTTAGCTAATAGGAGATCCCAAGTTTAAGACTATCATTGGGGTCTTGTTGTGGTCACTATTAGATATCTGTAGATCAAATAACATTAATGCGTTTCATTTTGATCATAATTCCAATTATATACATAACTTTTCAAAATAGATTCTTTAAGTGAAATATTTTAAAATAATATTGAATCAAAAAGAAGATATCTTTAGAAAACGGCGTCACTTTCATCACATCCCTACTTCGGAGTTAGTAAATACATTTACCCATTTTATTAGTATAATGTCCATATTTCAAAAAAAAAAAAAAAAGTGGAGTATATTTATTAAAGTTTTGAATGATTTGGGTAGTCAGATCGGTCGGGGGTTTAGCTAAAGAGGCATGTGAAATGAATTTGAAAATGATTGATCATTTTTTGATTAATTATTAGTCAACTTGAATGAAATAATTAATTAATTATAAGAAGTTTAATACGTGGTTTAGAATAAAGTAGGGTAATGTTTTGTATTAGAACAATTTTTTTCGGGAATGGAGTTGAGATAGACGTGCATGCCATTAAAGTGACTAGTGAGTTGCCTTATAGGTTTGAGGTCAATCCAAAATAAGTTTTATTATATTCATCTATTTTTTATTTTTTATTTACAAGGATGCAGTTTTATAATGAACAAATTAGGTTTAAATGGGTCGAGCTTTATCTTTTTTGTAAGGGATAAGTTTGGTCCGTCACTTTGATAAGGCTACGATATTTTTAATGAGTTTGAGGTGCGTTATAGATTACTCACTCAAATGAGTTGCGTTGTATTAATTTTTACATAACGATGCATCAATTTAATACCTAATCTGATTTTACATCACGTTGCATTAATTATTATATCGCGATACAATAATTTTAATTATATAATCTAATTTTGTAGCACATCAATTTTAAATTATATAATCAAATTTTGCATCACGCTGCAAAATCATAATAAATCACAACTTCATGTCCTTAGCCTTCTTGTTTCTCTTTCGTCGTAAACTTTCTTTTTCTTATTTGGTTATTTCTTCACCTCTTCTGTCTTCTAATCTACTGAAAAATCTTACAACCCAGCACTGATCCAATATAATTTTGTTATGTAACAATCGTGATTTTTGAACTATAATATGTTGGTCGGAGCTGTGAAAGAAAATGATCCGAATATTTTAGGAATAATATTTCGAAAATATACTTTAGCGATTAAAAAAAAATAAGAGACCGTAACGAAAAAAATATTTTAAAAAATATACCAATCAATAATTTATTCTTTTTTAATATTACCCGATTCATAAATTTGTTTGGGGCCTATGACTGAAAATTGAGAAACTAAAATAAGAAAGTAACGTAAAAGGATGATATGATCTGATCCCTTGACATTTAAGACGAGATCCCAAATGAGAGAATATTCTTCTGTAAATAAGTACGTTTCCAATAACAAATCGAGTTATATGGGTTTGACTTCTACAGTTCTACTCCATCCGTTTGACCCAAAAAATCACTATTTGAAAAATCTAATTATTAAAAAATATATTAATGTCATTAAAGTTAGTTATAATTACAAAAATAGTTAACTACAAAAAATATACTTACAACACAAATGAAAGGTAAAGATGAAATGTTATAGAAATTATAAACATAATTTTTAAAAAATTTAAAAGTGAACTTTTAGAGTGAAACATCTCAAAATAATATAATAAACTTTTTGTTTAGAACGGGAAAGTATTTTATTTGATAAAAAGTTTGGTGTTAACCGGCTTATGAAGTAAACGAATCAATTTTAAACAAACTCGTAAACCCATTTAACAATTAGGCTTGACTCGATAAATTTATAAACATGATATTTTTATAAAAGCATAAACTCGAGCTTGGCTCGATTAAAAGGTTGTTTAAACATTTTTTCATGTTCGCTAATAGTATTATCTGTAGAAACTGATAAAGTTTAGGAATAATGACATAGCCTTTCCATTGAATAAATCACATATTTATAGGGGGATTTACAATTAGGGTTACATTAGGAGTAGGATACAAGAAACCTATACAAGGAAGGTAACACAATTAGGAAAGAACTCTACAAGGTAATTACCACTAATTACTCATTACAAATCAACAAGAATAATTAAAAGATATTATTATCTAACATGCCCCATGAAGATGGACGTCAGGAGGAGAGACCAATCTTGTGAAGTAAGTGATGAAACCGTTGGCGAGCAGAGGCTTGGTGGCATCGGCTAGTTGATCGGTCGAGGAGACATGGCAAACTCGCATAAGCCCTTCGAACTTGTTGCCGAATGAAGTGAAAGTCGAGCCACATGCTTCATGCAGTATGAAAAAGGGTTAGAACACAAACTTCGTAGCGCCACATTGTCCTGATAAATGGTGGTTGAGTCGAGGCGAGGCAGGAGTTCGCTAAGAAGAGATACAATCCACGACTTTAGCAGTGGCGCGCCGGTATTCGACTTCGATCGAGGAGCGAGCTTCTGATGCGTTGTTTCTTGGAGCTCGAGATCGGGTTCTTTGCCAAGATAGACAATGTAGGCAGGTGGATATGTAGTCATCCTTGTTGCCCGACCAGTCGGCATCGGTAAAGGCATGAAGAGCGGAGGAGGCTGGCGATGAAGGAGGATGCCGCATCAATTGTGCCCGAGATCCGAAGAACTTCGTTTGACCGCAATCCGGTGCTCGGTGGTCGGCTATGCATGAGCTGGGAGAGTTTGTTGGCGAAGGCAACATCGGGCCGAAGTGAGAGGCAGAATCTTGAAGGCCGACCATTGCTCGAAATTACATCGGATCACGAGAGGCGTGCTGTGTGAAGAGTCAAGGTAGGCGAGGTAGCAAGAGGCGTAGCTATTGGCAAGCATCGGTCATGCTGTCTGACGGAGATGCGGTATATACCACCATTTGGGAGGCGGAGAAGACCACTTGGGTGCTTAACAACTTCAAAGTAGTGAAGATCACCAAGGTCCTTGAGAGAAAGCGAGTAGCGAGCATAGAGATGAAAGTCGAACCCGGTGGGCTGGTTTCCGTGACAATGATGTCATCCACATATCTGAGGAGATAGATGATGGTGCCGTGATGCGAAGGATAAACGATGTGTCGACCAGAGTTTTGGAAGCCGAGACAAGAAAAGCCAGCAGCTCATTATACCATGCTCGGGGAGCACCGCTTGAGACCATAAATAGCCTTGCGAAGTCGGCACACATGTTGAGGTTTGTCCTTGCTCGGTGAACAGGCGGTTGAGCCATGAATACCTCCTCGGACGGGTTGCCTTGAAGAAAGGCATTGTTCACATCCGGTTGGCGAAGATCCCATCCTTGACAAATGGCCGATGAGAGAACAAGACGAGCGATTGGTCGGTTTAACCAATTTGAAAGTCTCGTAGTAGTCGACCCATGGTGGGTGAAATCCCTTAGGCTACTAGGCGAGCTTTGTAGTGATCAGCAGTACCATCGGCATGTCGCGATACGGTAGATCCACTTACAACCAACTATATTGCGGCGTCTCAGGAAGGAACTAGATCCCAAGTCCCATTGCGGCAAGGGCATCAAACTCTTCGACATGGCACGCCACTTCACTCACGTCGAGAGCTGAGTAGCATGCGTGGGTTCACTGTCACGCTAGTTGAGCCGAAAGACTCATTTTGATCTTCGGTTTGAAGATGTTGTTCTTGGAGGCAGTGACTATGGAGGATGGGCCAGCAGCAGGAGTGGGAGCGATGAGCACGATGGTTGGAGCGGCGGGCATGGGAAACAATGTAGCGGGCATAGAGTTGGTGGCGATCGGTTGAAAGTTTGGGCGGCCAGTAGCAGAGTGGCCTGTTGGCGACATGCTTGACACTTGCCTGCATAAGGAGCAAATCTTGGGGTTGGGAAGGTGGCCGAGGTTGCGAGGCGGTTGATCCGAAGCTTGCGAGGAGGATTGCTGAGTGTCGAGCTATTCCTCCTTGGTGCGGCGAGGGTTGGCGAAGTAGGGTGCGAGGACGAAGTGAGACTTCTTGGCTCGCGATTGATGAGTTTTTCATGAAGCTCATCAAGCGATATGGGAGTATCCGTCCTTCAACCATATCCACGATATGGCGGTAGTCATCATCAAACCACCGAGGATGGTCTCAATGAGATCCTCGTGGTCGAGAGGTTTGCCCAGCGCGGCGAGTTCATCGGCAGACTTTTGACCAATGCATGTAGTCGGTGATTGGTGAGTTCCCTTGGTTGCTCGCTTGAGGTAATCTTTGATCTGTTTAATGTGACCGCGAGTTGGGCGAGCATAGGTATGAGCCGAGATGTCGAGGCTTCATGAGCGATGGCGGCTTTGTTGGATCGAGGAATCGAGGAGCGAGCAGGGAAGCCAACAAGAGCCCCAAAGAGGAGCTTGTCTTGGCGAATCCAAGGCTGGTAGTGAGGGTTTGGGGTAGGAACATCCTTGGATGTTTGGGCATCCTTGGTGAGGACAGTGGGAGGCGGGCATGGGTGTGAACCGTCTACAAACTTGTAGAGGTCATAGCCAATGAGGGTGGCCTCAACTTGGAGTTTCAAGCTATGTAATTGGTAGAGGTGAGTTTGGTGATCTTTGTGGTGGGAGATATTGATGAGGTCGAAGGTTTGGGTGGGATCAAGAGGGTTTTTGACGGTGAGAGAGTGATTTCCATTAGCCATTGTAGGGGTGTTTAGGGGCGGCTAGAGGAAGAGGAAGAAGGTTTTAGGAGCGAGCTCGATACCATGTAAGCCCGATAAAGTTTAGGAATAATGACATAACCTTTCCATTGAATAAATCACATATTTATAGGGGGATTTACAATTAGGGTTACACTAGGAGTAGGATACAAGAAACCTATACAAGGAAGGTAACACAATTAGGAAAGAACTCTACAAGGTAATTACCACTAATTACTCATTGCAAATCAACAAGAATAATTAAAAGATATTATTCTCTAACATTATCAAACAAACTTAAATATTTAAGCGTATGACAAGACTCGACTCCTCTAATTTTAGCTTGTAATTTCAACCATATTTTTGTATCTGATTAACGTTAATCATTAATACTCGCTTTCCAAAAATCGATGATGAATTTTGCCAAGGCACTACGAGGAACTCTGTGTTCTTCTTGAAAGTTTATATCTTAATATATACCAATTAAGTTCGTTATCTAAGAGTAATCATGCGTTACCTCGTGCGAACTTGAAGTTTGAGCGAAGCAGAAGACTTTCTTCTTGAGCTACGATCTACGTATGTCACGATCAACGATTCTGCAAGTCTCTCTCGTCGGATTGATATCACGTAAAACGAATATCAATACTGGTTCATACCACAAATCTAAACCTCTTGATGGTTAGGCTAGAGGGAGTATTTGGTGAGATAAAATGTAGGTGAGAGAGAGAGAGAGGAGGGCGGCCTCTTAGAAGACGTGTTCTTAAATTGTTAGGGTTTTATCCCTTTAGTTGCCATATTTATATTATTGTACAAGAAACCCTATTTCTTGTAGGTTAAGTTAAGTCAATCCTGAATCCCTTCGGATTAGGAAACTAATTAACCTTTAATAATATAAATATATTCCATGTGAATGGAAGTAAATAATCGGGCCACAAGCCCAATTCCTAACATCTCCCACTCGCACACATGGACTCACTTTTCTTACTACATCGTATCATCAAAATCCGTTAAACACTGCCTCTTCATATTGGGAGTGAAGCGTGCGACATGACGAGAAAGATAAAGGGTGGAGGGCTATACCAAATCACCATCTGACCAGCATATAACGTCCTCGTTAGAAAACAAAACTCGTCTATACCCCAAACCGTATATATACATAAATTTAAGCATCCTTAATCCCTCAAGAGCGGTGCTTAAACCTCAATATGTTTGTGTATCAAGATCAATCTCTTGAACCGTATGTTCAATATGATCGCCATGGCATTGAAACTCGTCTATACCCCAGACCGTATATATACATAAATTTAAGCATCCCTAATCCCTCAAGAGCGGTGCTTAAACCTCAATATGTTTGTGTATCAAGATCAATCTCTTGAACCGTATGTTCAATATGATCGCCATGGCATTGAAACACAAAAATAGAGATGCATATCATACTATCTTCCTTAGACACTCAAATCAATCACTCTTGATTAACTGCTTTCTCAGCAATGCTCCGTAGGGCTGTATGTGCATAGCCCGTTGGTCGGCATGCCAAAGTAGCATCATAAATGTCCAAGTTTATGATATAGTTCTAAGTCACATAGGGTATAATCGTGACCTGGATTTGATCACTAGAACTCACACAATGATGAAGCAGAGATCATTCAATCACTTTCTTAAGTCGCATTATAGTCACATACAGTATGATGTGTATGCTATGGCGGAACTCCCACACAAAGTAGGCATGTCATGCTCAAACGCCATACGAACCTTAGTCTAGCCGCCCTTTTGGCGTCTAACCTGAGTACTTAAAAGCAGTCACTCTTCTAGTGTCTCTTTTAAGATCTCACATTCGGACTTTTCCTTGGGATACAAAGTCGACCTTTATGAAAGGTCTTATTTTGGCCGTATGCCAAAGCGATAAATGCAATGTCATTTGCGTACCGCCCTTTATAGGTGCCAAAGACTTTATATATATATTACAAAAATAGTTAAACACAAAGAATGTACTTACAACATAAGTGAAAGGTAAAAATGAAATGTTATTAAAATTATAAATATAATTTTTGAAAGTGGGCTCTTAGAGTGAAACATCCCAAAATAATTCGACGGTTCCAAAGATCCAAGACCCATGACTCACGAAGGAGGTGAACATGGACGCTATTTGTAAACCATATAGTAATTTCTAGTTTTTTTTAGAATATATAATTGACGTGTCGTGGGGTCGAGTGGGTAGGGTAACTGTTGGGTGGGGTTATCATTTTTTCTTTTCATTTTCTTTTTTCTTTTTATATTTTATTTTAGGTTAATTTTTTACTCAGAAAAAAATAAAAAAAATAGATGTTCATTAGAATTAATGAGGATAATTTTATCTTTTTACAAAATATTTAAATTTTCATCTAAAGATAACACCACCAAGGACTAACATGAAGTCCAAAGTTAACTTGAAAAGCCACTATATGAAAGTTTCAACATCAGTTACCATATAAATCAAAATTGGTATGTTCAGGGACCAAATTATATATTAATCCTTATTTTTACTCTCATCATTCTAAATTATTCATTTTTGTATAAATTTACTAATTTCATAATTACACATATCAAGTACTAGTGAGAGTTTCTTATGGTACAGTGGACATTATGTGCATTAATGTATGCATGCTATTAAATTATTCTTAAAATCAACTTTCTTAATTTTAGTAAAAAATTAGATATGGACACTCATTTATAAACAGAGGGAGTATTAATTTTTTTTTTCAAAAATTCATAATGTTAAAAATAAAAATAAAATAGAATAGAATATACAATTAACAATTCTATGGTTAATCTTAAGTTTGCAATTATTGTAGATGTAGATTTTTTTAAAATGATAATTACACAATAACGTACTTAAAAATATTAGTTAAAGGATAAAAAAAAAAGTGAAGATGAAAATATTAGTGATAATAAAACAAAGGTGAAACCCAGTTCGACCCCTTATTACAATTTACAACCGCTTAAAATCTCAATACTTTTTTAATCGGAAAAAATCACTTTTTTGGTGAAAGGATGTCTATACCCTTAATGGACTGAACTTGCGTGCACGAAAAAACCATTCATGCATCGCGATGAACAAAATCATAATCACGATGCATGATTTGTGCATCACGATGCATGCTTTTGAGTTTTGAATCGCGATGCATGATTCTAAATTGTGTAACTGCCATTTCAATTTCATAGCGATGCATCGCAATTCAAAATTGAATCGCGATGCATGATTTTAAATTGTGTACCTGTCATTTCCATTTCATAAGGATGCATCATGATTATAAATCGAACAATTTGCATGCATAAACAAAATGTGAATATTGAATATGTATTGAGTAAATAAATCTATAAAATGCATTACAATTAAATATACAAAACAATCACACATCATTTCAAAACCATCACAATTCCTTTGAATATCCACTTCGGGATGGAGTTGAAAAATCGTTTACCTTTTAGGAGTGTTGCCCCCTCGACCCCTGCGTGTCATACTGTCAAGTTCCAAAGGTCGATCTCCTTTTTGTTGATCCAATAATTATAATTTTCGAACAATTTAGATATAATAACAATTTTCACCACTTTTGTCATCATCAATTCCAAATTTATTTCTATATATGTTGGTTCCTTCTGAGTTCTGACACTATCGAAGAGGTAAACTTCAAGAATGGAGAAAGCTCTGTTCTTAGCTTGGTTACAGTTTGTTGGGCGCGAGGGGGGGGGGGCATTAGGGTTTTAAAAAGGGTAATTGCCTTTTTTTTTCGTTTTTCGGTTAAAGAAAAAAGGAACTAAAGTAGTTGGACACTTTGCAAAGTGTACTAGGCCGCAATTATTTTTCACACACACACACACACACACACACACACACACACATATATATATATATATATATATAATGGCCGATCCATTACTGTGAAGTTTGTAACCACTACAGTATTCAATGTTTTTTTAATCGAAAAAATACTTTTAATTGGAAACGAAAAGACTACGATACCCTTAATGAACCGAAGACACACTACAGATCACTTACTAAGTGCATCGCGTAGTATCAATTGGTGCGTCGTGATGCACATAATTCAATTGTGATGCATGATTTTGATGAATGCTTATGTGCATCGCGATGCACAAATCATGAATTGCGATGCATACAATCATGTAACAAAATCTCCCATTTCATAATGATGCACACAATCATGCATCAAAATCTCCCATTTCATAACGATGCATCGGGGCTCCAAATTTATGCATCGCAAATCCAAATCAATGCATCACGATTGAAATTTGATGCATTGCGATGTAAACTGGTTTCGACTGCATATATTCTGCCTTCTTCTTCCTCCTTCGTCGTAAGTCTTTTTCTTCCTTCTTGGCCTCCGTTCCTTCTGAAAAATCCTCCAACCCAGTCCAGGTCCATCCTTGTTTCGTAGCCGCAAAAATTGTAGAAGAAGTGTTGGCTGAAGTTGTGGAAGGAGACGATCTGAACATTTAGGAACAATATTTCGAAAGTGCATTTTATCAGTTGAAAAAACAATTGTGGAATAAATGTTGACCGGCTAACAATTTTTTCATATATATGTAATATGTAGTGTGCCCCTCAAATTTGGGGGCCTTGGGCGGTTGCCCTTCTCGACCATGCCCAGTAACGGTCCTGTCCACATCCTAAACATCAATGGCAATTGGCCATCTGCCGAACTCACCCTCAATAAATATAACCAGTTGAAGAAACAGAAATGAAAATACTATACAAACTGACTCAGGAAACCAAGTAAAATCCACAAAATTTCACCTTTCTACATAAATGAATACCACCCCAGTAGCCTCCTATGTTTCCTTACGCTTACCATCGTTATCCAGGTTTCTACAGAAATAAGAGAATTGCCACCACGAGATTTTCCATAAATTCATTAATGCCTTACAAATTGTCTTCTCTTGTTCCTTGTCCTCCTCGACAAATTCCTTTCTCTCTGGATGAATATCCGTCTGCAAAATCAATGGGATTCTGCTAATAAGGATTGCAAAACATTAATCATATAGAGATATGCATATTCATACTTTTCGGTACAAGAATGCTTACGTTTGGAGTGAACCTTAGTCCTATCTTTATCTCTCCTTTATAAGAGTCATCGTGGAGTACCACATTGTATGGTGTTGGTGTCAGTTCTATGAATCCTTGGTTGTTTCCCTCCTCGATTATTCTTTCAAAATATACCCTGCAGTCACAAAAGCACAATTAGCGAGGATGAGAACGATGACGTGGGATAAAGAAGTAATAACAATGAAAGACAGGGAAAAACCCAATCAATAGCCAATATAATTCAACTAGAAGCTAAAACATTTTACTTGAAATAAAATGGTGCATCACCTTGATAATGAACACTTACCGTGCTTAACATAATTAATTGCAGAAGAAAGCTATAGGCTATTAACAAATTTTTTGTTCGTTTTCTTCTTCTTCCTTCTTTATCTTAGGAAATGTACAACTTTGTGGACATTTTATTGGACATAGAAATGTCTTCAAAGTGCAGTGGTTAGAGCATTACATCATCTTAATTGAAGAAAAGCAAACAGAAAGTACTTAATAAAGCAGAATTATTTGTGAGATAGTAATGGTAACATCCACAGTGAAAGATGATGAGAAAATGAAAGATGGAATGAGCGTTTCTAAAAAAGAGCAGTGGGGTGCTGGAGGCTCCTTCCATTGCCAAGTCTAGGAGTCAAAATGAAGCAACCTTACCGCTGCACCAAGACTCACCCTTTAAATGGAAAGAGTCCTTTGAAAAAATCCTTATTCTTTTAATCTTGTTTTTTTTTTTCGGGGCCAAAGGAGGTAAGATTACTAGAGAAAATTAACTAATACATGAATATGTGAGGCATCTAATCTCTTCCTACTGAAAAAGAAAATATTTTAATGGTAATCAGAGAAGTATTGTTATAGATTTACAGAATAAAAAAGAGAGAGCTTTGAGTAAGATGTGCTTTACATGGTTTCACCAACGAATTTACCATCCCGAAAGCACACTTCATCCATTATCGTAAATTTGAGGTAGGTCAATTTCTGGCATTCAGATGTTGGGAACTCAAATGTGAATTTCTCATTCCAGTAAATTTCACGACGATTTCCTGCAATCCTGAAACCTGTTACAAGGGTTAGAAAATTTGAAGGAACAAGTTGAGGACATTAACATGGTATGAGAAAAGATTAGAAACATACAAACCTTTTGAAGTTTTGCTTCTACGCACTTGAGTTCCACATTCAATGACGACATAGTAGGCAGGTTTCACTACAAAAGAAAAAGAATTAATTCTAACTGTTAATATATAAGCTCCAATGACAAAAATAAGAAAAGAAGAAAGAGCTCATCGTATCATTATTCTACAGAAAAGAGAAAGGAACAATGTAACTTGCGAGCAATGAAAAAGCAAGTGGAAAAAAAAGCAGTTTTGACATAGCATAGGATTCATGATTATCAGATTCAGTGTGAGAAAGAACCTATGTGCCTGTGACTGGTGTATCTAATGCCTTTGGCACTAACAAGAAGCACTTCTATTATTCCTCCTTTCATGAGAGAGAGAGAGAGAGAGAGAGAGAGAGAGAGAGAGAGAGAGATTATGAAGTAAGTATGCTTAAATTGATATGAAAAACATAAATGCAGTATGGGTTTTCAGAAGTTAATGTAACAATAAATAAACGGGGTTTTATGTTTTTGCTTGACAACAATTAATACAGGAAGTACAAGAAGCAACTATAGAGGCTGTAAATGAGCAATAAAGACTCTAATTAAGAAACTATAGGTGTACGAGAAGTCGAGAACTATGTTTGGGGTGAGAGATGCTGGGGATGAAACGTTTCTACGCCGCGAAGATCATAATAGAAGGATCCTTACGTTTCACAGAAAATAACTCACGGAAAATGATTACTGAAAGTTATATTTCATGGAGATCATTCCCTTGTAAAAATTCCTATTGTACTATATTAGCTAACAAATTGAAAAATAGTCTGCAAATATTTTACACAAAAGTCATTCTCAGTGAAAAATGGAGTAGAGTAACTTTCAAAAGGAGGATGTAGAGACAAAACTAAGAGAGAGAGAGAGAGACAGAGAGAAGCTTCAACTTTCGGAAAATGACTAGCATAGTTCAAATTAGGGAAAACCAATTTAACCTCAATACTTTCAATATTCCAAATGTTGCTAATGTACTAATGTTGGAGGCAAAATATTAACGGTGTACAAATAATTTGGACAAAATGTCACCAAGTCCGTTAAGTCCCCATCCAAATATGCTAAGAATTTCGTTAACGGAACGATGACATGAACTTTTCACAAAGGTATTTTCATCCATGAACGATGAAATGAACTTTTTATTTGCTGCTGGGGTAACCTTAAATGAATGGGGTTAAGCAATATGCCATCTTTCAGGATATATTGATACTAAAGGACAACTGCTGAGTTGAGTTGGCATGGGTATAATATAATCAAAATCCACAGAAAAACCTGCTGGAGTAGTGCAAAGCACACATATATGTAATGTAATGACAGACTCTGTAAGCAGGCTTCAATCATTCTGTATCCCATCTCCTTGCGTAACCCTTTATACTTCACCAATTCTCTCACTGTTTCCACGTCTTCCCATCTAATCTGCTCTGCATAAGTTCAACAAAAACATGTAATAGCTAATATTTTCTGGGTCCAAATCAATGAGCCGGCGGTCAGCGATTTCTGTGATCATCTTATGTAACCCGTGAACTTTTCGACAACCAGCTAGAAGAGCTCCCCAGATTCTTTTATCAGGTTCAACGGGCATATTGTTCACAAATTCAAGCCCTTCTTCCATATTTCCTCCATGACTTAACAGATCCACCATACAAGCATAGTGTGCAAGTCTTGGAGTAATCCCGTACTTCTCTTTCATTGCATAAAACCATTTTCGACCCTCCAATTCGAGCCCACATTAACTACAAGCAGATAAAATCGATACAAAAACCACATCATTGGGCTTTATACCACAATGCAACATATATGAAAATGTATTCACAGCTTCAATTCCATACCCATTTTTTCCATACACATTGATCATTGAACTCCAACATATAAGATCTTTTTTAGGTGTTTCATCGAAAAGGAGCTTTGCTTGCCTTATCCTTCCGAATTTGCAGTATAAGTTGATCAATGCTGATGTCATATATGTACCGGATAGATAACCAGAGTTTTCTGCATGAGCATGTATGCTCTCCCCAATCTCCTTTGCAGCAACCGAAGAAGATGCTCGTAATAGACTAACAAATGTGATCTCATTTGGTTTCTCATTTGCTAATTGCATCTGTTTTAACGTATCAAAGGCATTATAAGCGTCCCCCCTTTGAGCACAAGCTGAAATCATTGCACTGTAAGCAATAAAGTCTTTCTGATGAAAATGATTAAATAAAACCCTAGCTGATCCAGCTTCCCCAAGTTTAGCATACATTTGGAGAAGCACAGTCACAATAGCAACAGAACTAAGGTATCCAGTCTTGATTAGAAGGAAATGAACCCGTAGTCCAAATTTAATCTCTTCTGCTTGCAAAGTCGCTCCAATCACTTCCACAATGATATTCTCATCCAGTGTGAAGCAAACAGATCGCATACTAACAAATATACTCAATGCTTTCTCGAAATGCTCATTTTCCACACATCCATGAATAAAAAACTCCTCCAGGATATGATATCCTTATCTGGGATTCTATCAAAAACTTGAAACGATGCCATAATATCCTTACACTTAGCATACATGTCTACAAGTGAGTTTTGAACATTCTTATAAGAATACAACCCTCGCATGATACAAAACCCAAGAATTTGTTTAACAAACTGCAAGCACCAAGACCAGCATAAGCTGGTAAGACACTTACAACAGATGATTTGGCTTGACGCCATCAGTTTGCATACCCTTGAAACATTCCAAAGCTTCCATGTAACATCCATCTCTTGCACACGCCAACACCATTGCACTCCACAAAACCACATCCTTACGATGTACTTCACCAAATAACTTCCACACAACTCCCATATCCCAAACACAGTACACATCAAGAAGAGACGTCACAACCGGGATTTCAAACTCAATCCCCATTTTGATCACAAGACCATGAACTTCCCACGCCATACTTTCCACACCAACATCACCCACAGCTCTAATCATGGCCTTTGGTCATTCATCAGCATTGTTCTAAATAACCGAATGGCCTCTTCTGGCTGATTTCTCCTTACCAAACTGGAGATTTTCGACGTCAAAGAAACAACAATTTCGTTTTCATCAAGAAATTTATCAGCGTCTTTGACATAATGATGTTTCTTAATCTTACGAGAAGTGCTATAATAAACGATATACTGATATACATCGACGCTTTTCTGTTGGTATTTTTTTACAAACAGTTTGTCTGCAAGCCGGAAAAGGAGATTCGTAATGCCTATCTACGATTTGGTTTTATATGCATGGTTATGCAGATATGTACAGCAAAAGGCAAGTGTTCTTTTTGTGCCGATGAGATATAATTTGACGGAAAAAATCAGGGAGGTTCGTGAGACATCGAGGCCAGGCGTCCAAGGCTCTAGACAGTCTAGGCGCCCAACTCCTAAATTTATTTATCTTTAAAAAAATTGACCCAAAATAATGTTCTTTTGGTTTTTTATAAATAATAATAAATATCAATTTATAATTATTAAATAGAATAATTAAAGAAAGTATCATTTTCTGGAATTGTAATTGCCCCGATACTTTTTTTTTTAAAACCACAAAAAATCATTTTCATAATTTTGTTCCAAAATTATCCACGACATGTTACTTTGGTCTTCTCATTTTCTCTTCACTCTCTCACTCTCTCTCTCCTTCTCCCTAATCTTCATCTTCCTCCTCTTCTTCTCAAATATGTTCACCATCCACCTTCATCTTCATCTCTCTTTTCTCCATCGCCAATCTCCTTTCATCTTCTCCAGCCAAGCGGCTCCAAGCACACCAACATCAATAACTGCTATGAGGGACTACCGATGCATACATCGCATAGCTTCTAAAAGCTTTGGGAAGAAAACGAAGTTTAAGGATATTAGTTGTCAGTTTTGAAACTGATGCACTAGTATATATGAGCAAATTATAGAAAGTTCCGCCAAAAGTGACTTACTAAATTTAGAAATATTTATAATTTGTATGAAAATCAAGTTTGCTTTGGGAATTGAAAATCAAATGTCATAATTATGGTTGGTTGGATAAATCCAGACACACTTCGAATTCATCTTTACCTTGCTTTGTATTTAGATTTCTAAATAAACTATTCATTATTTGAAATCAGGTTAATTGAACATAGAAGTTATATTTGTTAAATTGTAGATGTAACAAAAAATGAATCTAGACACCAAGGGCAGCTGAAGCATTACATGGACAATTGAATAACTCATCAATTTTTGACTTCTAAAATCAATATAAATAATAGAAAATCAATTCACAATCACTTTAGTAAAAGCAATAGAAAACAATGTGTAGTCTGCTAAACAAAAATGTCGCCCTCATGTAAATCAATGAAAGATATCAATTCAAGCAAGCTGTAAAGAGCAATTAAATCTGATTAGTACATATTTATTCAGTGCATTATGGCTTCGTGAATGAGGTAAGTCTTCTATTTATATGATGCTTGAATGAACCCATATGAGCATTCTTGAAAATATTACATAAATATATTTTTGATTTCAATAGTAGTCTGCAAACCACTTGATCTAACTCTTCATAAAAATCATGCTAAATGAACCGTCTAGAATATCAACACATCAACTCGAAGTCATGATTATAATATCACATTGAATCGCGTGTAAAGACAGTTGAGTAACTTCATATGTCTATACTATACTACTATGTAATATTTAAAATTAAACCATTATTTAAAAAAAAAAATCACCAAGGGTGCTGCGTACATTACTGCCAGCATAAAATATGACCAGCGTGCACTCAATAAATAAGTTCTATCACCACAAATAATATCATGTAAATCCAACAATGCAAATATAGTGGTTGGAAAAATAAAATATTTGGATATGCTTTTAAAAGAGATGTAAGCAAGTCCAATCTTAATAAATAAATAAAAACAATCTCTTACATGTATTTTGTTTATAATCGTGTGGTGTTCAAATAATTTATCGTTTTATGAGAATTGTAGCCTCCCTTCTTTTCTTGCTTCTCCATATAACATTATAATTTGGCAATGAGTGGATGCGGGGAACTATTTCACCTCTATAAATCTAACAATGAAACAAAAAACTTCAATACACTGTATGGGTGTACCGGATTCTCCCGCGCCCCGCGTTCTTTTTAGGGGAATGTGACGTGCGGAAGGATATCACACTTTCCATTTCACCTCCCCTTGTATAGGGAAAGACGAAATTAAAAATGTGGAAATGATGCTGTCAAAAAGCGCGTTAAATACGCCTCGATCACTTTAGTGATTTTTGATCCATTATGAGAGCTTTGATTTCTCCGTATCTCACCCTCCCTTGTTTATGGGAAAATAAGACACAGAAAATACATCACCCTTTCATTCATGTCATCCTTTTTTTAGGGGAAAACGAAAAAGTGCAAAAAAGGATGTTGCGATAGCGCGTGGGAACACGCCCTGCCTCACTATGGATTTTAAGAAAATTGCCTTAAGGCTTATTTTGGATCGCTATGAGTGCTTTGAGTTTTCTGTATCAAGTTATCATTTGTTTAGGGGATACCAGGATGCAGGAATACATCACCCTTTTCATTCTCATTCTCCCTTGTGTAGGGAAAAACGGAAAAATGCAAAAAAGGATGTTGCGGGGCCCCATTGTGATCCAAAATGTTTTGACAGAGTCGTCATCTTTATTTTAAGGAGAAAACAAAGAAAAAACCAAAAATAAAACCAGAGATTGTAAAAAACGAGTTCAGAGGCTAAGTTACAAGTTGGGAAGGTGCTAGGCACCCAACTCGCCATTTCGGTCTCAAAAACAGTTTTTGGTATGTTTTTTGTTATATTTTTCTAGCTAATAAATAAAGCATTAAAAACAAATATATCAATATCTACATTATTTACGGACTTGCAGCCGCCTACTTCCAATAATTTACAAATACATTTAGAAATATTTGGCCATAATAATAGCTCTTTTTAATGCTATTTCTTAAATAAATCAGGGCAGCATAACAACTTATATTTTTACATTGGGCCGGATGGAAAATAGTTTTTTATAAGGGCGACTCCTGGAAAATAGTTTAGTTTTTTATAAAATAAACTCTTAAAGGCTCACCTTTAAGAGCCTTGTGCCTTCCTTAGGAGTCTTTTTCTTTGCGTGGTTCGGGTAGGGTGGCTTAGAAGGTTGCTTCAGGCACTATCAAGCAAGCGGAGCTTGCGTTTCTTTGTTGTTTGCTTCTTCTTGGCGAAATCGGGAAGAGCAACTGCTTGCTTCTGGCGAATTTGACCTTTTTACTCGAGCAGAGCAATTGCTCTTTTTGAGATTTTTGGACCGGGGGAATAGGGTGGAAACCTAGCTGGGGGCTAAAACTCACTTTAACCGGTTGGTTTTGAGTTTGAAGGAGATTTGGCAGAGCTTTGAGGCTTTATAGGAGGGGGCACTCACTATCTCACGATCGCTCTTCTATCTGCGTAAAATAAACGCACAGAGTTTTTCTGAGAAGAATTCTCGTCCCTGAAAGCGAAGCCGGGCACCCTTATTTATAGGTGCGAGGAGGAACACCGTTGGCATTTGTGGATTTCATCTTGTGCTTCATCAGCTTGTAACGCGTGCTTAAGAATTTGTGTAATGCGTTAAGTTGGGGACACTGTTCAAGCTCTTGGTGCTGACCCCAAAGGATCTGGGCGCTGCGCCAAGCTTGCTTGGTGTCGACGGCAGCCTTCCATTTCCAGCCTCTTTTTGGATACTTTGGCCCCTACATTTTACTGTTTTGCGCATTCTGCTTTGTCTTTTGCATTTTTAAACCCTGTAATTTGACATTTGTTAAATTTTAACAGGTCTTGATATTACATACCAATGTTATATATCAAAGGTGCGAAATTAGGGTGTCAACTGTTCAAATTTCACTTTATTGGCCATTTGTTCTGAAAATGTATGATCGAGCTTCTATACTGATTTAGATCAACTCCAGAGCCTTTGTCAAAGACAATCCTTTTCAAATATCAATATGTTTGGAATGTATGCTTTTATGTTCTCTTTGTGGGTATGTTTTATTCCTAATGTCATAACTTATTTTGTTCCGTACGAAATGGACTTAGAATGAAGATAAGAATGGGCTTCATGGTCATTCAAAAAATATGATGAGTTAACGAGGTATTACTTTTCTGTTGGATACTGTAGTATGGAATCACCATGTAACAAGTATTTTTTTTTTACCGCACTTTACATTATCTTGATGATTATGCCAGTGAAATATTAACGTATGTTTATGAGAAAATATATTTACAATTGCGTTCAAACAGCCAAAGTATTTAAAATAATTGTATTTTCTGGACCAAGCTATTTTAGGGAGAAGCGAACGATGCTCAATAAATCAAAAAGAAAATGACTAGAAACTAGATTGTAAAATAATGGCAATAGTAATACATGCAATCGATATAGTTTGTTGTTGTTGTAGTCAGCGTGCGACTGTGACATGTCTCAATTGTCATGCTCAAATTAACATGTGTGCCTGCATGTCATATTTTGTAGGTGATTGGAATTGAAGTAAATTATGTACATTGCACTCTTTTAAGTTACATGGTTGCAATTAAGAGTAACTTTTGAAATCTATACATATATATAAGGAAAGGAATAAGTTTTGAAAAATTTCGTCAAAAGTAACTTTTCAAATTTAGAAACACTTCTAATTTGTATATAAACCATTTTTTACATTTGAAATTAAAAATATAAAATGTCATTATTATGGTTGATTGGATAAATGATTTCAAAACATTTTTACATTCTTATTTAGTATATTAAAAATATATATATACATAGTAGAAACATGAGATATAACAAACCAAGTTTTTTTTGTCAATTTCTTTACATCAATATTCAGGTTAGGAAAAATAAAGATTGAATAAAACAATGATTTTGAAACTAAATCATATATACACACTTTGAAGTAAAACTAATTCACAGATAATCAATTAATAATAATATCAAGATTTGATATTTTTTTCTCTAATTTCATCATAACCAAAGTTATTATTGTAAAAAAAATCTATAAATCGAGATAGGACCTATTTTTTGAAACAGTTAGCTACATGTAAAAAAAAATGGAAACTCGATAATTTCTGATTTTTTAGTTACTTATACATGTTAAAAAATTCATATATAAAAAAGTACTGATTATAAAATTAATCAACATTCAGATCGAATTTGTTTGTTAGTTGAACTAAATCTTGAATTAAAATTAATAAACGAGTTTTGAAGTTAAACTGAGTTTTTGAAATATTTTTGGAATCATGAACATACCAACAAGTTACCGGTAAGTCGGTGGTTATAGCTTCCGTTGTCGGACTTTCTTTAGGTGGTAACCTTGGGGTTGACTATTGCTGCAAAAAAATGCATGCATAAAAAAAATTGCAATGTGTGGTGAAACTAAGATAAAAATGTTTTCTTTTCGTTAATATACATCAACTAAAATAATGTGGTTTTATGTGTGTTTACCGGGTCATGGTAAAAAAGTTATCCATAGCACGATTTAAACCAAATTTTCCGATGTCTATCAATTGATCATTTGATTTTTTGGTTCATTTTCCTTGACCTATCTCCTACGTTTTGTTTCCGTTGGTTATATACAATTTTAATTATTTTTTTATGTCTAATTTTTAAATTAAACCACAATATTTGAATTATTTTGTAAAAATTACCAATTTCGAAAAGTGTAGTTTTTAAGGTTATATGATAAAACATGTTAGTATATCACAAACAATTTGCCCTTTGTCTGATATTATATGCGCTATCTATTTTTTTAACATTAATGTAACTTTTATTTATATATATATTTATTTGAATATATATTAATATCATTTTTTAATATGTGAAACATATCAGTGAATTTAAATTTTATTGAGACTCTAGAGTAGAGAATGAGAGAGAGTGAACCTCAATTCCATTGTTTAGAATTTGAATTGTAGGCTTCAATGTAAATTTTATTGTTTATATCCAGAAAAAATATTAGAATTAGAATTGAACATAAATTTTTAATATTTTTATTCTATAAATTTATTTATTTTTCTCCAAAGATAAAATATTTTTAAACCTAAAGACTCTTGATTTTCATTAATTTTTTTATTTCAATTAATTTACTTATACGTTTAGAGTTTTAATTGAACTCTACATAAGAGCCAAACAAAATAATCTTAATTTTAATGTTACAAAATTATGATATTCAATTCTACATATCGAACTCATAATCTTTATGTTGCAATCATTTGTGTATTTTATTAGCACTAAAGTTTTAACTATTGTATTGATATGAATATATGTTTCGTGCATCATACGGGTGCTTTGATTATAATTTTCTATGATTAACTTCAATTTTTACAGTACAAAGTAAATTGTGTTGGTCAAGGACATGTCATTTGGATATCAATTTAAAGATATGTTAAAAAGTTATTGTTTTTATTAACATAATTTTCTATAATTTGTTTTTTTATGCATATTGAACGTGTGATTTTTCATATAATTATTCGGTTATATGGTTATCATTAAACTTTTATGTTGTTTTTTCATATATATCAATATTGAATCGTGCATTACATGGTTGTGTTGTAGTGTATATAAAATCATAAGTGCATAATTTTTTAGAAATTTTCCGCCAAAACTCACTTTTCAAAAATGGAATCACTTATGTTATGTTTATGTCAAAAAAAAAAAAAAAAACTGAATTTGAGAAATGTCATTTAATGATTTTGATAGAAACTATTCCAATTGAGTTTACTTTTTTTTATTTGGATAATTAAATTCGAAAATGACATATAAATGACATATAACCAATTACATACCAAAGCCATATAACTATTAAATATTACACAAAAATAAAGTAGAAATCAAATTTATAGACAAGTTATTCATAAGTCAGACAGAGTCCATGTGCATATAGCTAATTACAAACAAAATAAATATATAAAAATAATTTATAAAAATGGTATTTATTCAAAAATATTGAATAACTTAGTATTATTATAAATAAAAATAGGTAAATAAAAATACTTACGATTGTTTTTAATAGATCTTAAAATACATTTTTATAATATTTAAAACAAAAAACAAATAAAAAATACTCATGGGCCTGACTTTGTTTGTTTTTTAGTTTGGGTCCGTCTTAGTTTAAATTATCATTAGATTTTGTGTCTGTGCTTATGACACGGTGTTAGTATGGAACTCATTCAATGTATGAAGCGAACAGTATGCAAATGAATTAATATATGCTTGATATTTTGTCAATATCTGATGAATACACAATACACAATTGAAAAGAAGACAAACTCAATAAACTAAACAAAAAAATACATTTTATGATGGTCAATTACAAATATGTAAGAATACCGATAACTTTATGTCATGTTCAAATTAGAGTGATTTTTTTTTTGTTAATTCTTTATGTAATTGGAAATTGAAATGTAATATATAAGTTATGTTGTTGAAAGAGATACATGTTTTTTTTATGGTTTCAATTAAATAGTCATATAAAAATTAAGATGCAATTTTTTTTAATTACATCACATCAATGAACAATACATATTCTGAAATCTCAAACTGTGTGAGTTAAATTTGAACGATAGATACTCGTGAATATTTCAATTGAATTACATATTCTGAAATCTCAAACTGTGAGTTAAATTTGAAGGTTGAAATATATTTATATTATTAAAGATTAATTAGTTTCCTAATCCGAACGGGTTCGGGATTGACTTAACTTAACCTACAAGAAATAGGGTTTCTTGTACAATAATATAAATAGGGCAAGCTAAAGAGATAAAACTCTAATAGAGAATGCGCATAAGAGGAGAACACGTCTCCCCTTGGCCGCCCCCCTCTCTCTCTCTCTCCTTCCTATATTCTATCTTCACCGAAATATTCCCTCTAACCTAACCATCAAGAGGCTTGGATTTACGGTGTGAACCGGAATTGATATTCGTTCTACGTGATATCAATTCAACGAGAGAGACTTGCAGGATTGTTGTACAGTGACATACGAAGATCGTAGCTCAAGCAGAAAGTCTACCGCTTCGCTCAAAGTTCACGTTTGCACGAGGTAACTCATGATTACTCTTAGATAACGAACTTGATTAGTATATATTGAGATATAAACCTTCATTGGTATTAGAGCCCTATATGTTTGATTGCTCGTTTCGTTATGCCATGAATTGCATGTTTTTGTTTTTGGGTTTGTTTAAAAGTTTTACCCGATAACGAACCAAATGAGTTTTATTATTTTATGTGTAAAACAAGTTTATTTTTAAGAAAATTTTATATGTCTGAGTTCCCTATGACGAGGCGAACAACATACTAAATACTCGTTGAAATCCGTTAGGTATTTTTCAAAATATCGCAAACCCTAGTTTTGTTGAAAATTGTTTTTTTTCGAAACTTTGCATGTTGTTTTGACCTGTTTGTATTATCTAAAACTATGGTTTTATGGTTTGTACTTATTGTAAGTCCAGATGGCAACAGTTAAGGCTAGAGGGGGGGTGAATAGTCTTTAAAAACTTTGAGGATTAATTTGTAAATCTTAAAAGATTGGCAGCGGAAAACTTGATCTTGTCAGTCAACTGAGGAATTGGTCAGTTGGCTGACACTTTGAAATTCCTTAAGCTGAAGAAAGTTGGTCAGCTGGCTGACACAACAGTTTTCAAAAGAAATCTGTTTTAATGTTTGATCACTGAATATAGAGAGGAAACTCGAACACAAGTTAACTGAACAAATAAGCAAACAATTGTTGTTAACTAGCTGACACTTAATCAATTGAATAACTTCTTAAGTGTTAAGTCAGTTTGCAAGAATATAAGAAATGGCTGACAAATCAGTTGAAGTGGTTCACAGATAAACTGCTACGTCCACTACCAAGTTGGTCAGACTTGGATTTTTGAAGTGCACTAATTTTATTAAAAATCTATTTGATCTCTAATGGATCAGTGTACAACAAAAGACCGGTGTTTGGGGAGAATGATTGAGGAACAATTAAACTCGTGAGACAAACTGACTGAGTTCTAAATAATTTTGAAATGAAATACTCAGTGTTTTGTCTAAACAATAACTAGAGAGAAATTTTCAATGAGAAGTATCTAGCTAAAGTTTTTCGTGAAGACAACGTCTGAGAGATTGTGAGTAGAAGGTTTCTTGACTAAAAAAATTGTTGTGATTGTTGTCTTCATAAATGCTTCCAATGGGTATTTATAGATAGACTTCACAAGCAACCCGTTAGGAACACATTTGAATTTGAAAATGTGTTTTGGCAGAGGCAAGATCTCAAAGGATCTTGTGAGATATTATATGGCAGGACATCTATCAAAAACACAAAGTAGGAAAAAGTTAGTACAAGAGTATGATCAGACAAATAAGGAAAGATAAACTCATACTTTAAGTACGTATAGATCAGCTGAGATAAGTGGCTGACAAAATGATATTCAGCTGACCAAATATAATCTATTTTACTTGGCTGACAATCAAGTGAAATGTTTTTAAGCAAATCTTTTTTAATTTCAAGATTCAACACTTATAGTACTCCGCGAGGGATTTCCAACGACATATTATATGCTTAATTTGGACTTAAAATGAACGTTTTACGGCCTCGAGAAGTTGGCTCGCGAATTACGTTCGCGAATCAATTTTTCGGGTTATAAAAATGGCGTCCCAATTTCCCCACTCTCGGCCTCGATGTATGTGCCTCTTGTGGCACTCCTTTCTGTGTAAAAAATACACGACTGGAAAGTACTCGACGAGACAAAGCCAACACCAGTGTCTGCGACCTCATCGCAGTTCGGGAAGGCGGTGCGTAGACAACATGCTCCGGTTGGGCGCGTGAGATGCTGCGTGGAGAACAAGTCAACCGTTGATTGGTCAATGGTCAAATAGTTGACTGGTGACATGTTCGTCACATCACCTGCCATGTCAGCAAAGTGGGACCTACTCTAGTGACACAATTTTGGTGACGTCAGCGTGACTCAGCCCTGCCACGTCAACTGCCATATCATCAGTGACGTCAGTCCTACTACGTCAGCTGCCACATCATCAGTGACGTCAGCCCTACGTGTCAACCCTCCCAGGAAGCCTACATGCGCAGATGACGCGTATGAGCGCGTGCGGCGTCTATGGATCCCGTTTTTGAAACGGCCGACGCATCTTGATGTATTTAGGCCTTCTAAGTCCAATGGTGGCCTCTGTTTTGGTCAATTCAGCCTAGAAATATTTTTTTTGTTTTTTCAGTGTATAAAAATATGTTTTTTGATTTATTAAAAATTCAAAAATAATATCCAGGGGCTGTTTTGTCATTTTGTGACTGTTTAGAGCTATTTAGGACTGTTCTAAAATTTTTTAAAATTCTTTGTGAATTTTAAACTATTTTAAAGTCATTTTTAGCATAATTAATTGTCATTTGAGGCTCTAAAATTGCGATTGAGACTATACGAGACCCAATTAATTTATTTTCGGTAGTGAAAATATTTATTTACATGATACGTGCTTGATGGATTTATTCTATCTTATTTCTTTTGTTTAAATTATCAATTTATGAATATTTTTACGTTATCCATATTTTGGTTGTAATTACGAGCCTCGCGGATTTTCCTCCTTACGTGTATGAAGTAATTATATTTAGTAATTGATTATTTGGAACAAAAGTGAATCAAAAAAAATATATATGCTTATATCTTATTTTTCTTGCAATAAATTGTAGTGAAATGACTTCGAAGAATGTAATCACTGATCTTAACAAGGGTGAGAAATTAGATGAGACAAACTATAGTGTTTGGCAAAAGAAAATCATGTATTTGCTAAATGAGCAAGAGGTTCTTAACAACCTAGATACGGTGAAGGTAGACATGCGTAATAATAACCTCAACGGCCACAACATGTCGGGGACAACAACAACAATAATGATTTAAAAGAGTAATAAGTGGAATAAGCTGTAGTGGACTATGACATATAAACAAGCTCGACATGGAAGTCCGCATACAAAAGATTATAAGTATTGAATATCAAGAGTTATACAACAACACAAATACTCAAGTTAAGTCTAGGTGACTTGCTTCCCATCGACCTTACCAAAATAAAGACTAACTAAACAATTCTCAAAAGAACAACCTCCAAGCTCACTAGCTAGCTAACTCGGACACGGCAGAACTAGCGAGGATCTCCTCCTCGGCTCGTATCTAAGGAAAACAAAACAAATAAATAAGGTAAGTCATAAAGACTTAGTAAGCTACTAAAAATACATGTTCATGTCATGGCATAACATTTATTATAATTAAGGCACATGATCATAAAATATCACTTAGCACATTATTCACATAAGTGCGAGTAATAAATCATACAAGTATGATATAATAAAGACCCGGCCACTTCGTAGCTCCTGCAATAAAGTTTGTTAACCCAATATCTTGACTATGATGCTAATAGCAGCCTGTGACGTACGTATTGATACGGCAAAGGGGTTACTTCCCCACTGCGGCCTACAGTGGAGGTGTGTGTGAGGTCCTAGGGACGGCGATCCATAGCGAGCATGAATCTCACGATTCGTGAAGCCGATGCATCATCCTACCCTGATATAAAAATCAAACCAAATAATGCCAGCTAGACTCAATGTGATACACAAGTAGGTATTTACTCGTCATAAACAAATAAGGACCGAATTCGACAAGAACGAACTCGTCCGACCAAGTAGGTTATTAATCTCTACCCTTAATCATATTGAGGTAATTAATTGCTCATAATCAAATAATCATAAACAACCTTGATTACGCATAAATATACCCAACTCATAAATTAGGAATCAAGACCATACAGTGTCCAAACTTCGTAGGGATTAAGAGTAGTGTCTAACATGTTCCAATCTTCCCTAGAATCAACCCGTTGAGTCTTTACTACACATTCTCAATTTTAGAGATTAGAAGCTATGTGCTTCATAAACCAACCTAAGTCCATTACTAAGTCCAACTAGGTTACAAGCTAACCAAAGTATTACAATGTGATTCATCTTCAATATAGAGTTCGATCATAGGCTAGAACACATAACAATTCACCAATATACCAAGTAAGTCATATATGGGATACTTTCATTTAACACCATTTCAAGTAAACATGTAAATATTGCTTCTAGCATGCTCACAATCCTAAATACACAAGATGAAAGGTAATAACATGCTTCAATAATCATAAAATTATCCTACACATGCTCCTAATAAGTTCACATGTTCAAATCACAAGATGGAAGCATACAAAGCATGTATGTGTACTCATTGACCTCATAAAGCATAGGTTTTGTTTCCTTAGGATCAATGAGTACTAAATTCAATAAAAAGAAGAGTAACTTACGTGTAAACCACACACAAGAAATCAAATCGAGAAACTAATCGATTGGAAGTGTTCTACTCTTCAAGCTCTTCAAACCTATGGCTTGGCTTCAACAATAGAGGAAGGGAGCTATGGAATTCAAGGGGAAACCTTCAAGAACACTAGCAAGCCCTCAAGAACTCTCTCTCTCTCACGTTTTTGGAAAAGAATGCAATAAATGGGAAGCCCCAAGGCTGATTTGTGGCTTTTGTGAAGTCAAAATGGTAGTGGGACAAGTGTCACTACTTTGTGGTTCAATAAAACCTATTTTGGGGCTCTAAAATCCCACCATTACTCCCACTTAATCACACTTAAAACTAGGTAATCATGTTAAGATAGGTTTAAAGATGATTAGGGAGGTTTATGGGGTGTTTAGGAAAGGTTTAAGTGGGGTTACAATGGCCAAAATACTCAAAAATCGTAACATAGGAATGTTGGCTGGAGGCTGAGCCCTAGCTCAATCCTCTTTTCCAAAATGTGATTGCTACAGGATTTTGTGTGCTCGTCTAGCCAAAATGTTGAGCGACCGCTCAGCCTCCTGAACCAAAATGCTTCCAAATTCATTCTAAATGAGTCCTAATCCAAACCCAAGCATCAATGGATGATTCCACACTCAAAAATGGGTCTGAAACTCACCCGAAGCACACTAGGAAAGTCTCAAAACAAAGTATAAAACATGCAATAAGAAAATAACAATTGATTCAATAGTGAAACACTTAAACAAACATGATTATGAACATGTTAAATACTTCATGAATGATCTACAATGCAAGAACATGATATATTAAGACTCTAATGGAGATCAAAACAATAGATAACATAATAGAATCAAAGTCGGAATCAAGTAACTAAATATATAACAACTAGTAACTTATAAATGATTCCAATACACACATAAACTAAGTAAACATACTCATGAAGGTTATGAATGCATGTAGACAAGCACACAATGATCATGCAAGAATCTGAGGTGTTCCAATTCATCCCCACCTCACCTCATCCTTCTATAACCCAAAGATTTAACTCTTCCAACGCCTTTAAATTCGTTTAAAGCCTGCATCAACAATCATTGAACAAAATAAATTATGATCATCAGTAACAAACTAGATAATCCATAGAATTTGTATAATTTCATTATTGTTGTCTAACCAAGTGATAACTATATTAACTTTCAAAAAGAAAATTGTTCCTTTTTAAAAAAATCGTAGTAGTTGTATATTAAGAAAAATATGCATAGTAGAAACATTATGATCATATAGAGAGAGAGAAACCTAACTTTTTTTGTCAATTTTTTGGATCAATATCCATGTTAGGAAAATAAAGATAGAATAAAACAACGATTTTGTAACTAAATCATAAGCACACACTTTGAAGTAAAACTAATTCACATCTGATAATCAATTTTTAAAAAACACCTAGATCTAACAATTTTTATCTCCAATCCATCATAACCAAAGTTATTATCATAAAAACATCTATAAATCGAGATAGGACCAATTTTGGAGACATCTCGATGTAAAAAATGGAAACTCATTAATTTATGATTTTTAGTGACTTATACATGCTAAAAAATTTAGATTAAAAAAATGATAATGAATTTATTCAAAATTCACATCAAATTTGTTTTTTAGTTGAACTAAATCACGAATTAAAATTAATAAACAAGTTTTGAAGTTAAACAAAGTTTTTGAAAGATTTTCAGAAACATGAACATAAGAACAAGTTTTTGGCAAGTCAGTGTCATAGTGTCACCAGATTTTTTTTAGGTGGTAACCCTAGGGTTAGTCATCGTCGCAAGAGGTGTGTAAAAAAATGGGAATGTGGCGGTGAAACTAGGGTAAATAGTGTTCTTTTCTCGTTTATATATATCAACTAAAACGACGTGGTTTTAATAGGTGTTTGCTGGGCCGCGATCCAAAAGTTCTCTGTAGCCCAGTTTAAATCATGTCTATCCATAGATCGTTTGAATTTTTTATTTTATTTTTCTTGATTATATACTACTCCTTTCATTCTGGACAAAGAGTCAACTATTTCATTTTATGATGTATCATTTAAAAAGTCTACTTTCAAAAATTAAGGCATAAAAGTATTATTTTATTACTAATTAGCTACTAAAAGTGTCATTTTCATTTAAAAAAATTGACTTTCAAATGGGGACTATTTACTCAGAACGGAAGGAGTATTTTTAATTCTTTTTTTCTTTATGTCTTATTTGTAAATTGAACTGTAATACTTGAATTATTTTGCAAAAATTACCAATTTTGAATAGTGTAGTGTTGAAGGTTTTATGACAAAACATGTTATATCACAAACAAATTTGCCCTTTGTCTGATATTATATGCACTATTATATTTTTTATTCATTAATGTAACTTTCATTTATATAGATGTATTTTTTTATATTTAATTTTTATACGGGAAACACATCAGTGAAATTGAATTTTATAAAGACTTCAGAGTAGAAAATGAGAGAAAGAGATCCTCAATTACATTATTTGGAATTGGATTTTGAGCTTCATTGTAAATTTTGTTGTTTACATCCAGAAAGAATATTAGAATTGGGATTGAACTAAAATTCTAAATATTTTTATTCCAATAAATTGAATTTTGCTACAAACGTAAAACATTTCTAAAAACCTAAAGACTCTTGATTTTCATTAAATATTTTATTTTTATTAATTTGCTTATACGTTTAGATTTTTAATTGAATTCTACATGAGAGCCAAACACAAGAATTATAATTTTAATGTTACAAAAATTTATGAGATTCAATTCTATACATCGAACTCATAATTTTTAAGTTACAATAATTTCGTTATTTTATTAGCTCTAAAGTTTTAACTATTGTATTGACTTGAATATAGGCTCTGTGCATCGCACGAATGCTTTGGTTATAAGTTTCTATAATTAGCTTCACTTTTTATCGTATAAAGTAAATTGTTTTGGTCAATGACATGTCACTTCCATATCAATTTAAAGACATGTTAAAAAATTTAATGTAATTTTCTATAATTAACTTCAATTTTTTGTTTTACATTTTAATTATTTGTTTAATTTTTATACATTACAGTCATTAAAAGTTAACTTTTTATATTAATAAAGATCAATAGAAACTCCATGCATGTTGTCTTATGAGGATTAATATAAGTGCGCCATTTTTTTAAAAATTCCCACCAAAACTCACTTTTCAAAAATGGAATCACTTTAGTTCTGCTTATGTCAAATGTTTTTTTTTTAAATGTCCTTTAATGATATTGACAGAAACAATTCAAATTGAGTTTTCTTTTTTATTTGGAGAATTAAATTAAAAAAATATCATATACTGGGCATATAACTAATTACATACCAACTCATATAACTATTAAATATTACACATAAATAGGGCAGAACTCATATTTTTAGGCAAAATATTAATAAGTGAGTCCATGTGCATATAACTAATTACAAACCAAAGCAATTTATGAAAACAATTCGAAAAATGATTTTTATTCAAAAATACTCAATAACTTTGTATTATTATAAATCTGAAAAAATAGGTAAATAACTAAATAAAAATACTTACAGGTGTTTTGAACAGATCTTGAAATACAATTCTATAATTTTTAAACAAAAAACAAATAAAAAAGAAACTGACTTTGTTTGTTTTTTTAGTTTGGGACAGTTTGAGTTTAACTTATCATATTTATGGTCCATTACAAATAAGTAAGAATATCGAGAACTATGTCATGCTCAAATTAGAGTGACATTTTCTCTTCTTTTTTTTGTTTCTTTATGTTATTGAAAATTGATATGTAATATATAAGTTATGTTGTTGGAAGATAGATGTTTTTTTCTGCTTATTTTTATTTGTGTTTATAAAAAATATGATGCATATTTTTTTAACTACATAGCATCAATGAACAATTTAGAAAGAAGACTGTATTTGAGCTCATATTTTCGGGTCATTTTGATAGATACATTGATATTTTGAACGATATACATATTCCGGAATTTTTAAATTGAATTACATATATTGCAAACTCAAACCGTGAGTTGAATTTGAAGGTTGGCACTCCAGTAATGTTGCTTCGTAACGTAGACCACTCACTAGAGTTATGCAATGACACGAGATTAATTGTTATAAGACTGAGAAACCATATTTTAGAAGGTTGAGTTCCTTTAAAGTGCAATTCTAAAGGTATCCTTTTGATTCCAAGAACGATTTAATCCTAAAATTTCATTCAAATTTCAGAAAAAACAGTTTATGTTGATGGTGTCTTACGCAATGTTTATAGATAAAAGCAAGGGTAAGTCATTGTCTAATATAACTCAATTTGAAAAACCTATTTTTGGTCATCATTAGTTGTATGTTACTTTGTTTAGAGTTACTATGTAATAAAAATAGTTGCAATAGTCGTACATGTTCAACGAAAAATGTTGTATATAAAGAATAGTCCCATTATATGATTTTTCACAGTGTACAATCCGTGCAACGTACGGACATATCACTAGTAGAAATCAAAAGGTTGAGGTTTCGTCGGTAGGGCATCATTGCTTTTGATCCTAGATGAACCATGGGACCCACAATATGTCAAATTGAAACTCTCGACGAGATCTAAATGACATATCGGGCGTATCAGGTGATGTCTTCGTTTTAAGACTAAAAAACATTGTTTAAGCATTGTTTTGGGCTTCTAAGTTTTTGCGATGCCCAATTTTTGCTTTGGAAGCATATCGATGCCCAAATTTGGATAGACTTCAATTGTGCATTGCGATGCCCAAATTTGGATAGACTTCAATTGTGCAATGCGATACCCAAATTTTGACAAACTTCAATAGTGCATGTCTAATTTTTTACATTACGATGCCCAAAGTTGGGAGAAGATTTTTACATTGCGATGCCCAAATTTGAACAGACTTTAACTGTGCATGATGCTCATTTTTTGTATTGCGATGTCCAAATTTGGGCAAAGACTTTCTCCGCGTACTTTTTCTTCATTAAGAATATTATCGTCATCCCCCCCTAAAAAAAAATGTATTTTATCAGTTTAAAACAAAAATAAGGGACCTAGGCGGTTATAATTTCGGCCTGCTTATCACCTTTATTAAATTATGCATTGTAATTTTGTAATTTGTTAATTGACCTATGGAGTATTTGAGCTACTAACTATTTTTTGTAATAATTGAACCTTGATATGATATTAAATTACTAGTTTTGCTTTTACAAATTTAATATTATAATGTAATCATTATTTTTAAATTATTTAGTGATATTTACTATTAGTATATTTGAAAGTTTAATACATGTATATTAGGTTATAATTAAAATTAAAAAATATTAAAAACATGATAATTATGTCTTAATTCTAGTCCATACCAAGACACTGGCCTAGCATCTAACGATTTTTAGAACATGGGTTACAATAGCTAAATCTCCCAGAATTTCTTCTCGATTCGAATCCACAACTTAGAAAATTTCTGAAATATTTGAATCTCCTAACATTCATCCCTAAAGCTAAATAAGATCGTAATTTACAACAATCAAATCTCCCAAGACTTCTCTCTAATCTAAAACAACCGTATTCCCACAAACTCTTTAGGGTCTTTGGTTGTTACAACTAGAGGTTGATGTGGAGATGATCATTCTGGGTATGGTTTTATAAGGAAAACCTAGACTACAGCTCTGTAAGATTTCTTGTGATAGACCCCAAGGGTTGAGAGAGATGACAAATGCACCCAGGTAAAAATGTTGAGATCTTTGATCCAACCACTATGCCAAGGGGCCACACTTACCTATATTCCTATTTGTGGATATCAAGATTTTCCCAGCAATAGCTAAACTGGTTCACTTGGAACATAAAAAGCTTCCAAGGTAACGAGAACCGGATAGTCTCAAGTCTCAATCAAACACCACAAAATCAATTCTACATGGGAAGCTTCAACGGCAACTTAGCAATGGCTGGATGTAACACTTGTTCACCAACTTGCAACAACAAATAAAAGACTAGAAAATAAATTCCACAAAACATAGTTGTATAACTGATCAAGGCAGACTTCAACACTACTCAAAAATTTGGATAGAACAGGTCCATTGATGTACTAAAACTCTGAAAAACAAAAAGTAGCAAACCCTTCCAAGCTTAACAAGTTGGCAAAACATTAATGAAAACCAATCCAAGAAAAAAAAGAACCTAATAACCACCCTTGAGATCATTGACCACATCATACGGGATGGGAGTAACAGTTTCCAAGGTGTGCCCTTCAACCATAAAACCAGGCTTTGGTCCCAATGGCTGCCTCTTGGTGCTGATCACCTCACCCTTAGCCTTGGCCTCAGCCTTCAGCTGATCATTTTTCTTTACCCTTTGCTTGAATTCTTCCGTGCACCTTGATGGCATTACATGCTCCACACGCACATGGATCCTCTTCTTGATGATTCTATTGCCCACCTGGATGAAGTTGCACACAAACGAATATAACACGATGATCATCACAACCACAACAAAAACAGAGTCCATGTGCAAAAACCAATGAATAAATAGAAACAAAAATTACTTAAAAGTGCTTTGCCACCAATGACATAAAACAGAAAATGTATACTACCAGCAAACAGTATCCAATTTTGCAGGAATTAAAATCATAATGCAATATTAGTGGACGCAACTTCAACCAATTTGAAGCAAAGACTAGAGTAACACTGGCTCTTCAGTCTGACCACACTGCAGCCCTACACCATGAGCTAAAATAAAAAATCTAGTATATATAAGCCTCTGTCCATGGCAGACAATGAGCTAAAATAAAAAATCTAGCAGAAAAAATCAGATAATGAAAGTTTCCTTTAGTTCACTCTTGGCCTCAATTATCTATACCTTGGTTTTCAGTTCGATCACACTACAGCCTAATGATTTTTATGGAAGAAAGTATATATGAGCCTTACTCCATGGCAGTAGTTTGGTTTGAACTTTGCAGACAGTATCCAATTTTGCAGGAATTGAAATCATAATGCAATATTAACAGATGCAACTTCAACCAATCTGAACTAAAGACTAGACACTGATTCTTCCACGATGTACTAACACAATTCACAAACAACTGGCGTGCAATATAAATAATTTGGAACCATACAAATACTAAAGTCCCAAAATAACAAAAAAACATTGTTGGCATAAAAGAGCAGCAATATCTACATTAGTGAGAAACATACTAAACATAAAGGATGCATAAAATGTCAATAATCAAAAGCCGCAGACTAACTACCCTGTGGTTTGACTACTGATATACCAGGGACTTAAATAACTGAATCCTCAAAAGGGATCCTAGACCGGAAAGGAAGAAGTTATTCAAAATGAGAGCATGAGAACATTCTCCATCTCACTCAAACAGTCTTGACCTATTACGGAAAGCTCCAATCAAGAGCCATATTTGAAAATTTATACATGTCAATTTCAAGGATTTATGATTTACCCTTCACACATTATTTCAAATTTCCAAAACTGAGTTTATCCTTAAAATTAAGGGTATTTCAAAGAACCATTTCATACCATACTCCCCTCTGTGCCAAATAAATATTCCTGCTTTCTTCTTTGGTTTGTTCGACCAAAATAGTCTCATTACAAAAATAACTTGGTGCAATCTAAAGATGGTACAGACATGTAATGTAGCAATCTTAAGAGGATCGACTTGTCAAATGAGGATTTTCAAGGGGAGACAGGAAGTATAAAAGTTTTTATTTCAACCATGGGCATTTCGAGTCAAATGACTGGAGCACAGCTTTAAATTCAAATTCTTGAGTCACATGTCTTACACCATAGATGTAAGATGCTCAGCATGTACACTTCTCTTTTATAAAGAGCAAACGTATGAGCTAATAACACCTATTGGCTATATTAAACTGCAGCAACAATTAAACCACAAAATAAATCATTCAAGGAACAAAATTAGTAGCTGCATAACAGTAGCTTAGCAGCAAAGATTTACTTGGCAAACGGCTTCCCTTCCTTCTGGGATTCTCTAATCACAGACACACAGTAGATGAAAAATTGGACTACAAACCACTTAACATTCTTTCCAATCAAAACCCATGCAATGCACAAATACTACATAAGCAAACTCATACGAACCATATATCTATAATCAATCATATCAGCAGCTAACATATTCTTCATAAAATTAAGAAAGCAAACGGATCACGAATGTTAAGAAATTAAAATTACCACTAGCATTCTAATAAATTACATCAAACCTACCAACATAAACAACCCAGTAATTCAGAAAAGCGTAATCATAAAAATACACAGAAAAACATTCGATTAATTCAAACCAAATCATAACAAGGATAACAAGGATTCCATTCAGTACGAAATCAGCTATATCTATAGGAAGGGGAGAGAGAGAGGACCTGTTTATTGACTTCAACGCCGATAGCGCGTTTGGTAACGTTCCAGACCTGACCGGTACGACCGTGATAGAACTTGTGAGGCATACCTTTGTGAATTGCGCCGTTAACTTTGACGTCGACGTAGTCACCAACATGGTAAGTTTTCAAATAGGTAGAGAGATGGATCGTACCCTTCTTCCTGAATCCACGAGCAAACAAATCTCTGGTTCTCGACCTCAGTCCATGTCCAGCCGGCATTTTGAATCTCTGTTTCTCTCACCTAACTCTCTCTCTAAAAAACTCACACTGGAGTCGGAAATGGAGGAGGTAAACCCTAATTGAGAGCCTGCGGCTGGTGTAATTATAATACGATAATCGTAGGGTTCAGACAAGTATTCGGCCGAAAACCCTCACTGATATTGGGCCCTTTATTTTCATAGAAAGATGGGTCTTTAGGTTTAAACACTACAAGTCCATAAACTAATTTATACCAGACTGGCCCTTTTATGACCCGAGGACAAGTCCAAATCATCAAAAGCCTCCAAAGTAGGGTGTGCGTGAGATAATATATGGATTGAAGACGAATATATCTTTGTGTAAAATTTGAGTCGGTTTCCTTTTGTAAATTTCTAAGAAGAAATTTTGGATTGGTACACTTTGTTCAACATTTATTCGATACACTCTCTTATTTTTTTAATCATTAATGTCGATTTTTGAAATATCTTTCCTATAAAATCCAAAAACAGCGAACGCTTTAAATTTCTTTTTCTTTTCCCTTCTTCTTCTTCTTCCTCGGTTGAATTCGTTCCCCCGAAAACACAAAAAAAATATGAAGAGGAAAGAAAGTGAGAGTTAGGTGGTGAAGAAGAACGGTGATTACTACATGTGTGTTTCTTCGTCACCCTAACTTCTCACTATTTTACTTATTCATATCATGATATTGTTCTTCTTTTTTTTCATTATTGTGTTTGTGTGATTCAAAATATATTTACTTTTGTTTTGTATTGCTGTATATGTAAATTGTTCGATGAAATGTTTGAATATATCTTTTTCCGTTGTTTGACACCTCTTTGAATTTAGATGCATTCATTTTGAATCACAATACATAATTTGTGAATTGTGATGCATCGCTTTGGATTTGGGATGCATAAAAGATACATATAAATTTGAATTATTCGTTAATTGTGTACTGGAAAGAAGGTAGATGAAGGTCTGATTTTGATATGTCCGGGCCTAAATTGGTCACGAGCGAGGCACATACAAACATTACGTGCAAGTCATGAGCTAATTAACATGGATCTCATATACATACCGGACAGAGCTAGTAGAATGCCCTAGTGAGAATCCTCCATATATCATGTTCAAACCTGGCCGGACATGGGTCATGCTCGGGAGTTACATTTGTCATTTTAGATACATATCGTTAAGCCAGGGCAAGGCCATGCCCGCCCGGGTAAGCGGCCGACCACGGCCAACAGAGACTTGCCCCCTATGGCAGGTCAAAGATTTCCTTATACAAAATGTGTTATTTCCTTATAGGCAAAACACACAAGTGGGCCACCCCACTTTACCCCTTTTTGCAATTCGACCACCGAAACTTTGAATCATCTAGTTTGGCCACCATGTTTTTATTCTGTTGCAAGCGAGCCCATATTCTAACGGGCGTTAGACCAGGACGTTAACTTTAAGTGAAATCGCTATTTTACCCCTGTAAATATCAAAAGAGGAACAATTATAATCAGAAAGGGGTCCAGTTGTAAATAATAGAATTTAGGGGTTTACAGATCTGGGTCCATCTTCATCTTCTCCAATTGAGGGTTACAGACATGGGTTACAGTGAGTAGAAGATTGTCACTTCCTCTTCATCTTCTTTTAGGTAAGGATGGATTTCATACTTTAGTGGGATGAGTGAAAGGTCTAAGCTGTAGTTTTAGATCTACTTTTGACCTAGCCTACACCTTCTGCTTCAGTCGATGGATCGGGTTGAATCTCAGATTCTCAGCGAATCACACCTATAATTTAGGGTTCCTCTGCAAACCCTAATAAGTGACTACAGATCCCAATCCTACACGGATTCTATGACATCATGGTCTATATATACCCCTCAGTTGTAATACCCCGATCCCCCGTGTGCTTGACTTACGTGAGTCTAGACCTACATGATTAACCACATTGAGACCAAAACCTTGTTGGTATATGTAACGCCCCAAACTCGGTACCGACACCGCGGTCCCACAATTTGGCCACATCACCAATTCTAAATACTAACTCACAAAATATCCAAAATAAAACATTCAAATTTTCCTTTCCAAAATACATAACGGTCTAATACAAATTCCAAAATATAATAACCACCATAAATCCCAAACAAATGTTTATTCCTTTAAAAAAAACTGTCAAATCTAAGAAAATTAATCTTGTCCGAGCCACCCTTCAAATGATCCACCTGATCCCAAAAGGATTTCAAATTTTACTTACGACCTGAAGAAAAATAGAAAAAGGGTGAGCGAACAATGCCCAGCAAGTTCATATACAACCCCTCCGGTTTCTAAGGAGGAGTTGACCACAAAAATTATATTTCACCAAAGGTCAAATAATTTAACAGGACTAATAACTGCATTTATTGGATATAGAAATAATAGAATCGAATACAATACTAATTAGGAACTCCAAAAGAAAGATAAAGCTCAAAACAAATACGAGATATTTAATTGCCGCCAACCGTCCCATTCCAGTTGGAAACAAATAACACCCGTAGATTCCATGATCACTTAAGTGGTCAGTTCGACCTGACTAACTGCCCCAACGGGCCTAAAGGTATATCCGGATAACCTCACCACATGTCCAGTGGTGTCAAATAATTCAAAGTTCACAAATGTTACATATTTCACGTAACAACTTATTTTACTTAGTGATCACAGAGGAGTTCCAAATAAAGCCAAACGTCCAAAAAAATATATGTAATCCATTTTTCCAACGGATTGATATTTCAAGAAGTCAAACATGGGTTACAAAAGTTTCAAAATCCAGATTATGAACAAAATAAGTTCGACGGAGTTCAAAGCAAATATCGGCGAATGCCGAACATGGGTTTACAAAGAAAGTGTTATGCTAATAAAGTTATAACGGAAACCTATTGAATAAAATATGATGATCAAATAACTTTAAAGAAGTATAATCTTTTACCTCAAAACGAAACTTCGAAATCAACTCTTACGCAAAAATACGGCTACCCATGCTAGCTCAAATCTAAGATTCAATAACCAAAATTATTACATTTAAATAACTAATTGAACTTTTAAATAAAACAATAATAAATCTTTATTATTATTATTATTATACTACCCTTCCCAAGTACAACTCAAACTCCTCCCACCTTTACCTCTTCCCAACCACCCGACAACACACCAATCTTTCCCTTTTTTTTTTTTTTTTTTTTTTGTGATTAGACAACTCCCACATCACCATCACCCATCATCATCATCACTTTTATTTTAAAATCCTTCTTTAGTGAATTTCCCCACTTACCCGAAATCCCTTACCTCCCTGCTTCTTTCCCTTTCTTTCTTTTTCTCTGTACGTTTCCAGCTTCTTCCCCTTTCTTTTTTTCTCTGTTCGTTTCCTGCTTCTTCCCCTTTCTTTCTTTTTTTTGTTCCGACAAGTTTTCCGACGCACAATAAGTAATCCAAATCTCCTAGCCTACTATAAAAAAAATTACAACTTCAGGAAGAAATAATCAAAGGTCAACATAATACCTCAAATCGACACCTCCCTTTCGCGACTTCGTCTGCCAATGGATCGGAGCTCCGCCGGCTACCTTCACCCCGAGATTTCGAAGAGTCTTCCTCAGTGCACTCTCCCAATATATTTTCTCAGCTGGTTTCCCTTGCTTTGTGAGTATCTGAACAAGGGATCATTGCTCCCCTTTTATACCCACCATGGCAGCCCTCTTCCTCTTCTTCATTACTACGAGTTATTGCCCGTTTCTCCAAAACGGCGGCAACAGGAACCCACTGCCTCCCCCAAATTTACTAATCATAATGACAATAGTTTAATTACATTTATAATTCTTGTTGTTGTTGTTATTATTATTATTATTATTATTCCTTTATTATTATTGTTATGATGATTATTGTTATTGTTTTATTATTTATGATTATTGTTATATATTTATCAAATGGCCCATCAATTTGGGTTCAAGCCCAATCACAAATAAACCACCCAATTGTGTATCAAAACTAAATGGGCTCACTATTAAACTAAAATAGGCCCAATTACCAATTTCATTTAAATTAGGCAAAAACACAAATACCAGACCAAGATAACTAAATCAATATAGGCCCAATATATTTATTCTAATTAAACGAATAATAATATTAACAAAATTAGGGATATTACAGTATATATCCCTTAGTCATTGACTTGTTAGAGTTACAAGGCGTACCTCGACGTTGATTATAACTGGACTAGGTCGAGAGTTGACTGGCTTAGTTCGTGTTCGTGGCCTCGGTCGAACCATTGTTTGATCGTCATTCGCTTATCTAGACACATTCTAGTTCATGTTAGGAGTATTCTTGAGATGGTTATGTATTTATGATGATTGTTGCATAGCTTCATCTTCGTTGAGTTCGAGTTGCGTTAATGTCTCATCTTTTGGAGTTAAGATACTCTTAAATGTTGTTAAACTTCGTAAAAGTGTTCAAGCCTACTCTTCATCCCCTTGACTTGCTTAGAGTCTCATGTTCTAGCCCGTTGAATCGTTGTTTCGCTTGTTATACTGATTGTTACTTATTGTGCTTTGTTCTGGTTTCGTTCCGAGTTGTTTCGGGTGTCGTTCGCGCATGTTTCAGGCTTATTTTTAGTGAGGAATCATCCTAGATTGTTTGGGGTTATGTTGGGGACCCTTGGGACATGATTTCAAGCCTTTTTTCTTCCATCTAGACAAGGCGCTCGTGTTGCAAAGGGACAAGGCGACCGCCTATTTAACAGAACAGAGAGAGAGTTGGAGGAAGCATGACGCACTAGCACCATGCAGGGCCACGCGACCGCGCCTATGTCGGGCCAAAAATTCGTTGCTTTGATATTTTGAGTGTTAATGGAACTTATCCTAAACCCTCCCTGGTCACTCCCTAAACCTCCCTAATCAGTCTTTATGATATCCTAACATGTTTAATTAGTTTGTTGATGATTATTGGGTTGGATTAGTTATTGATGAAGCATAACCCTTCACTAAGTGTACCATTGAATTCCCAATTGTGTCCTCCTTCATTGTGGATGTTTATATCCAAAAACCCAGTTGAGAGTTCAACCATTCCCCTTATTTTTCAGCCTTCAAACCGTGAGCTAGAAAGAGAGATACTAGGGGAGACTCAAGGTGAGATAGTATGTGTTTTCAAGATCTAGGAAGATCCGACCGTTGGATCGTCAAATTGACTTCAGATTCTCAAAGTTCTCAATGAGTAGAACACTCTACATCGATTAATCTTCAATTTTGGTTAAGGTTTGTGACTTATAGAGGTAAGCTACCATACCCCCTTCCCCTCTTTGCATGTCTTATAGGGTTGTGAGTATGTTCATCCTTAAAATCTAAGCTAAATGACTAGATTGACATGTTATACATGGGTATTTTGTGATATGTATGTTATACATGGATTATTTGAAATTAATTTGTGTTATTGTTGGGTTTTATTGTGTTAAAGGATTGGAAATCAAGCCCGGATGATTTGTGGTATGTTATAGCTTCAATTCAGGTGTTAAACACGAAAGTTATGTGACTTGTAATTTATGAAACATGGAGTTAAGACTCAATGGAGTCATTACAAGTTCAATAATATGTTAATGAGCTTTAGATTGAAATCCTACAATGTTCGGGTTTTTTTTGGTTATGATTGTGAGGACCCGAGCATCCTGAATTGTGTCCAATTGTGACATCGACGTTTTAGAGACCTTAATGGCAGTTATCAAATAACGTTTTACTTATTTAGAAAGCCCTATTATCGAGCTACTAGAAGTTTGAAAATTGATTAGTCAGTTTGCGACTCTTGGGATTTTGATTTAGAGTGTGCTCGGTAAAGCATGGAACATTGGGGACCATTCAAGGGTCTCAAGTGTTATTAAGTGATGATTTAATGGATGGGTTTCCATCCTATGGAATTTGGTCAAGTGCACGTGAAGACACTTGTGAGGTTGTGACTATAGAGTGAACGTGGATTTAAGGACATCGATTTTATACGACAAGTTTGGGCTATGATTTAGAGTCCGATGTTGATTTGTGGGGACTAAGTATTTAGTTTCATTTTAGTGAATGTTATTAGACTAACTTAGTAGTCTTTGGTTTGGTTATGTATGAAGGATCATGGTAGACCTCATAGTATGATTGTGAGTAAGCACATATGTTATTCTTGTTTGGGTTATGACTTGGGGATCATAAGCACCCCAATGTGTGATTACTTGAACTAAACGTGTAATTACCCGAGCATGATAAGTATGTGCAATTATGTGCATTGAGATTTGGGTTTAGTAAAACATTATGGCCTATTTGATTTGGATAAGTCCGCTCTTGTCGTACTTGATCCCTGTTTGTTTAGGAAAGTAAATATCTACTTGTGTACTTCGTTTAAGTCTAGCTGGCATCTTGGTTATTGTGTCGGCAATGAGACGACTCATAGCCTTTGGGTAAGCAATCGCTATGAGTCGCCGTATTGGTTCCCATTTCTCCTCACTATTTGACCAATAGTGGGATGTGGTCCTCGTATTAGTGTCACATAGCCTGATTACGAGCTCTCATTTCTTCATCCTAAGTTAGATGAAAGGCAACGTATACTCATTACAGAAAGCAGATGAGTTATGATTACTCAGTAAAGAAGATCAGTGAGAAATATTGGAAATGATATTGGATGGATATTGGGCCTGAGCACGAGATCCGGTTCGGTTGCAGTTCAACTTGTGTTCAGCAGCAGCGATAGAGCTATCAAAATCAGCTTTGCGGGACGGGTTTGCCCGTAAAACATCACAGTCCCTACAAACATTGGCCACAACCCACCCCGCATTGGGCCACAGACAAAACGGGCATGCCCGCAAACATCACGAATTTACGATCCCTAAACATTTGAGTTCCAGCTACTACAAGCCTATAACACAAATCAAAAACCCACATGGAATCATAAGTTCATTTCAAACCTAAATAGGTGTGGATATGATGGGGCAAAGGTGTGTGTGTTCGTGTGTAGATTCAGATTGAAAGAAGATGGGCATTGGGTGGGGATAAGATGATCGGGAAAAGGTGTGAGAGGTGGAGAGCCAAGTGATATCAGTGTCGCCGACGTCGTCGAGTCGAATCTGGAAGCATCAGAGTGGGATTGCTGGATTTTTGTGAGAGAAAGTGAGACTAATAGTCTGTCTCACAGAACAAGAGAGACTAAGAGAAAGAGAAAGACGCGTAGAGTGGAGGTGCAGTCCGTCGGCACTTGTGACTTGGCAGTTGGTAGAGACGAAGAGTTGAAGACGAAGGAATTGGAAGAGGATGAGATGATATTTTGATTTTAAGGTTAACCTTTAGACTTTTAGTTTTTTTTTAAAGATTATATCTAATTTTAGTTTTTACTTTTTAAACGGAATGGGCATGGGCCACCTGGCTGAGAGAATGAAAGGCTGAGACTAATTTTTAGTTTTAGACTTTTAGAAAATTGCGAGCTCCCCGTCCCTGCGGCGTCCTGATCCGCAAAAGCCCACAACCCGTGAGGCCCGTTCCCAAACGTTCCTCTATTTCATTGGCCCAACCCGTCCCTTTTAGGTGGCGAGGCGGGCATGCCCGTGAGTTTTAGCCAAATTTGACAACTCTAAGCAATGGCATAGATAGATAGATAGACAGATTTTCATATCATGTTATATGTGTTTATTTACGAGCACTTATGTGAAAAACAATGTGCTATGTGGTTTACATGAGGTTATGTGGCTTGATGACTTGATACATGTTTTGTTATTGGTATACGATTATGATGTAATGATTTATATATATGCTTGAGCATTATGCCATGCCATGTAGTTGCATGTAGTAGCTTAATGAGTCTTTATGACTCATTCCACACCTTTGTTTTCCTTAGTGTGTATAGTGAGCTCGTTAGTACGTGTTGGAGTAGCGGGTTCGTGGTTGATAACAAGTGGTCTTCCGAGCAATAGCTTGAAGTTATTCATTTTATGTATCTATTATTCATGTGAGACACAGATGTAAAAGTATGTAAACTTTTATTAGGTAGACTTGTATAAGTCTCTTTGTTGTACTATTTTGTAGTCGACTAGTATGGTCGAGCCATTGTATCTATTAGAAGTGTATTCTCATTGTGCTCCCGAGCATGCTTTAGCTCGTGGAATCTAGGGTTGTTGTTGTTGTTATTTCCGGCACGTTTAGTTGTTGAGATTGTTGTTTAGATTCATAGTATTACACTCATGTCACTTTAGTTGGTTTTTCCCTCCGACATGTTTTAGCCGTTGAGTGGTTGTTGTACAAGTTGGGGTCTTGTTCTTTCGTCGGTCATAGGTTGGCTGATGGTTTATCACCATGTGCAATGTTGCGTCACACGTGTTGTACATTTGTTGAGAGATAGTTGTCTCTCATCCTTGCGTTCCGTGGTTTGGAATTTAAGGCTTGGGTTCCATTTATGATTTGCTTCCGCTGGTTTTAGTTTTTGTTGTCCTGTATCGCCGTTATGGCTTTACATTCTTGTTAGAGCTTGTTTGGTTCGACTGTTTGACTCGTACCATTGTACTTAGCATGTGCTTGTCCTCTTTGTTAGATTGTTTTCATGGCACGACCTTGAGATTTCCTATAGGGGTTCTGGTCGGATCGTGACATCCATAAACCCTAAATAAGTACGATCTTTCTACAACCTAAAAACTCTGTCAAATTATCTTTTTACATGTATGCGACACTAACTCTCACACCAGAGTGGTTTCCTGAGGTCCTGCCTTACACTTTCACTAAGGTTTATTTCGTGTTCTTAACTGGTTCGTGGAGAGATTCAATCCATACACTTAAGCCCAGATATCGTTACACCAATCGGACGACCCAACTCTGAAGTTTTTGCCACATTAAGTTTCATAATGATTTGTAGCGGGATACATCAATAGCTTTGTAGCGCGATACATAAATTGGATTAGGTGGTTTAAATTGATGCATCACGGTGTAAAATTGGATTAGATAATGTAAATTGATGCATAGTAGTGCAAAAAGTGATGCAGCGGGATGCACTGAGTGTGATCTCCGTAGCGTATCTTCGGTTCATTAAGGGTATCGTAGTATTTTCGCTCCCAAAAGTGATTTTTTTAATTAAAAAAATATAGGGTACTGTAGCAATTAAAAATTTATCAAAGTGGAACGACCGAATTCACCCCTTTTATGTTTGTAAAAAAAAGGGGGGGGGGGCTTAATAGTTTTCGAATCAAAACTTATTGCAATATGCTTATCTATAAGAAAAGGTTACAAGCCCGACCATTTAATTAACCATCAATATCGTGGGCTGGAAATATTTTGGGCTAACATACTAGTAAGTTGAGAAAATTGCGGGTTGGTACACTTTGTGAATTTTCGACTGCTTTAGTCTTCGATAATATTATTAAACTGTACAGTGAAATTTTATGCATCGAGATGCAAAATCGATGCATCATGATAACAAATGCATGCATCTTCTGCTATTGAATGATGCATAGCCTAATGCTGGTGACTTGGATCATAGGAGGTCGATTATGGATTATGTGTTTACTCTTGCGGGTGGACCCATGTGTTGGAAAGCTATGCTTCAATCTATCATAACATTGTCTACGACTGATGCAAAATACATGACATATGTTAAAGCTGCAAATAAATGCTTATGGCTATGGGGCTTTGTCAAAAAATTAGGTGTTCAACAAGGTGGACATTTGTTGTATTGTGACGGTCATGGTGCATGCTACTTAGTAAAGAATCACATTTATCATAAGATTCATAAGTTGATTGATATGGGTGACATTAGAGAGGATTCACACCACGGAAAATGTTGCATACATGTTAACGAAGTTGGTTACTACGAACAATTTTGAGCGTTGCTTGGATTTAATACACATTTCTAGCTGTTAGAGACGTGAGAGGTTAACTTCTACATGATGCAAGAAAAAAAAATGGTGTTTTGAGTATAGGGTTATGTATCTTCTAATGGTTTGGGTGAATGCTCACCAATGTGGAGATTGTTAAGAATGGATGACTCGATATAATTCACCAGGCCAAGTCATGCAGGGGGCGTTAGCCCCCCGCAACACGAGTTTTTGAAGTTATCGCATTTAAGTGATCGCGTCTGACATAGGAATTACGGTCTTATAGGTACTATTTTAAAGATGGATACTCTTGATCCGACTCGTTATGTGTTTGTAAGTTGAGTTGTGATAGAGTGAGGCTCCAACATACACTAGACTTATTGAAAAGGAAATTAAGAAATAAACTATATGGTTAATTATTTGTAAGTACATGTACTTATAATTTGTATTCGTTGATTACTTCTCACTTTTTTGACCGAACATTTTCACTTTTTTGTTGCTTGTTTAACGGAGGATCACTTTGGTATTTATTGGGTATTTAAGCAAACAACGAATGGATCCCCCACAAATCAACCGATATCTAGTTTGGATATTATTGGCAAAAACTTGTGTAGGACGGTCTTACGGATCCTAAATCCGTAAGACGGAGCCCCATTTAGGCATTCACTGATTAATAAATAAACATGTTAAAAGAGAACATAACTTAATGTTAGCTGAGTTGGTCGGCTACATTACTTGAAGATTTTGCGGGAGGGGAGGTCAACGGGTCGAAACCTTGAAGCTTGCAATATTTTCTTTTAATGCTCTCACGGGTTAATATCTAAGTATGTTAACTAAAAACATAATAATCTGTTAGTTAAGTTGGTTAGTGACCTTACCTTAAGATTTGGAGAAGGAAGGTCGGCGGTTCGACACCCCTCGGTTTCATTTTTTGCTTTAATTTTCACCGAAATTCTTATGTTTCCCACGCCTTGAAGTTTAATCTTTTGTTAGCTCCGTTAACCATCCGTTAGTATCAATTGTCTTGTGATACTTTACGGATCCTAACGGACTTTGACGAAATGTTAAATGTCACATTTAAAGCCAAACGTGACACATTGAAAACACAAAAATGACACATTTTAATGTTAAAAGTGACACTATAAAAGGAAATTTATTATAATTCTCATTAAAATACAAAGTAACACTCTTAATACTAAAAAGTGACACATTTAATACTAAAAAGTGACACTCTTAATACTAAAAAGTGACACTCTTATAATACTAAAAAGTGACACATTTAATTTAAAAAGTAACATTAATGAATAAATTTAAAACCAAATGTGACACATTAAAACACAAAAGTGACACATTTTAATGTTAAAAGTGACACTATAAATGAAAATTTATTATAATTCTTATTAAAATACAAAGTAACACTTTATACTAAAAAGTGACACATTTAATACTAAAAAGTGACACTCTTAATACCAAAAAGTGACACTCTTATAATACTAAAAAGTGACACTCTTAATATTAAAAAGTGACACATTTAATACTAAATGTGACACTATAAATGAAAATTTATTATAATTCTTATTAAAATACAAAATAACACTCTTAATACTAAAAAATATCACATTTAATACTAAAAAGTGACACATTTAATACTAAAAAGTGACACTCTTAATACTAAAAAGTGACACATTTAACACTAAAAAGTGACACTCTTAATACTAAAAAGTGACACTCTTAATACTAAAAAGTGACACTCTTAATACTAAAAAGTGACACATTTAATACTAAAAAGTGTCGCATTTAATACTAAAAAGTATCACTTTAAAACTAACGTTGACTGCCAAAACTTGACTGGTTTATTACTTTGGGTTTGTTGGGAATTGAAATTAATGGTAGGTTTGTATATTTTTATTCATTTTACAAATATAGACAAGTGTTTCATAAAATGACAAATATAAAAAAAAATTAATTTGTAGTCAATGTGTTTGATCTTTGATCTAAATTATCAAAAAAAAAATTATGCTTTAATTTTAGGCCACAATTACGCCCCGACTAGTCCCCTAAGCGCTAGGCACTAGTGTGTCGCCTAGCGGCCGCCTAACGATTTTTAGAACCTTGCCAAAAAGTAACAATTTTTATTTATAAAGTAACACTTTAACGTCAAACGTAATGATTTTTATTTATATAAAAAATGAAACACTTTTCAAAGTGAAATTAACACATTTAAGACTAAAAGTAACACATTTAAGCCCAAAAAGTAACACTTTTTCAAGGAAAAATTATAATTTTCATTAAAAATGCAAAGTGACACTTCTAAGACAAAAAGTGACACATTTTATACTATAAACTGACGTTGTTAATAGTAAAAAGTGACGCTCCGCATATTTAAAGATGAGGGGTGGCGCTGTAATTTTAAAAAACTAAGGGGTTGTATTGAGATTTTTTAGTATTAAGAGTGTCACTTTTTAGTATTAAGAGTGTCACTTTTTAGTATTAAGAGTGTCACTTTTTAGCATTAAGAGTGCCACTTTTTAGCATTAAAAGTATTAATTTGAATTTTATTGAGAATTATAATAAATTTCCCTTTATAGTGTCATTTTCAACCTTAAAATATGTCACTTTTGTCTTTTCAATGTATCACATTTGACTTTAAACGTGTCATTTAACATTTCGTTAAAGTTCATTAAGCTCCGTCAAGTATTCCAAGGCAATTGATGCTAACGGATGATTAACGGAGCTGACAAATGATTAAACTGTAAGGCGTGAGAAACATACGAATTTTGATGACAAACAATGAAAGTGGAGGGACACCGGGGCAAATAGAGAAACTTCTCATTAATGAGAATTAAAATTAAATTTTGTAGATAGGAGGATTCGAACTCTTCAATCATTATCTTCGACCAACATGCCAGACTTATTATTGTGACTTTAATTAATATGTTTAGGCATTAACCCGTGAATTCTTAAATGGGGCTCCGTCTTACGGATAGGATCCGTAAGACCGTATTACAGGAGACCAGCCACAATTACGCCCCAACTAGGCGCTAGGCACTAGTGTGTCGCCTAGCGGCCGCCTAACGATTTTTAGAACCTTGCCAAAAAGTAACAATTTTTATTTATAAAGTAACACTTTAACGTCAAACGTAATGATTTTTATTTATATAAAAAATGAAACACTTTTCAAAGTGAAATTAACACATTTAAGACTAAAAGTAACACATTTAAGCCCAAAAAGTAACATTTTTTCAAGGAAAAATTATAATTTTCATTAAAAATGCAAAGTGACACTTCTAAGACAAAAAGTGACACATTTTATACTATAAACTGACGTTGTTAATAGTAAAAAGTGACGCTCCGCATATTTAAATATGAGGGGTGGCGCTGTAATTTTAAAAAACTAAGGGGTTGTATTGAGATTTTTTAGTATTAAGAGTGTCACTTTTTAGTATTAAGAGTGTCACTTTTTAGCATTAAGAGTGCCACTTTTTAGCATTAAAAGTATTAATTTGAATTTTATTGAGAATTATAATAAATTTCCCTTTATAGTGTCATTTTCAACCTTAAAATATGTCACTTTTGTCTTTTCAATGTATCACATTTGACTTTAAACGTGTCATTTAACATTTCGTTAAAGTTCATTAAGCTCCGTCAAGTAATCCAAGGCAATTGATGCTAACGGATGATTAACGGAGCTGACAAATGATTAAACTGTAAGGCGTGAGAAACATACGAATTTTGATGACAAACAATGAAAGTGGAGGGACACCGGGGCAAATAGAGAAACTTCTCATTAATGAGAATTAAAATTAAATTTTGTAGATAAGAGGATTCAAACAGCCAACCTTAGGCTGGCTGAGTCTTCAATCATTATCTTCGACCAACATGCCAGACTTATTATTGTGATTTTAATTAATATGTTTAGGTATTAGCAAGTGCTTAAATGGAACAGATGCTACGGATAGGATCAGTAAATGCTGAGGGAAGGCACAAAGGTGGAATTTTGCTTCCCCTCACCCAGTTGTCTCTCTCTCTCTCTCTCTCTCTCTCTCTCTTCAAAGGGTGGGTCCCTTTAATTATTTTTTCTTTTTCTTTGATTTTTTTGTCTTTTTAAATTCAAAACAAAAGTAAAAAAAAGTATTTTTAACAAATACACATTTTTATTTATAAATAGAGATTTGTTTTGATTTATTTGGACACTAAATACATTTTTTTTCAAATTTTAAAGTTATTGGAGATAAAGATGATGAAGTATGAAAGATTACTAGATCTTCGTGCCCATGCCTATGGCACGGTGCCAATATATCAGATTACTAGATCTTCGTGCCCATGCTAAAGTCTATTTTTGAAATAAATGTTCATAAAATGTCATCGTCTTCTTTATCGCGGTGCGAAAAATAGATTTTGTAATTAAAATTGATTTCATTTAAATTGATGTATCGCGATGCCAAAATTGATATACCACAATATATTTTCGTAGCGCGCTTCAGACTTATTAAGGGTATCATAGTTTTTTTTATCTCCAAAAATATTCTTTTTTTATTGAAAAAAAAAGGACAGGAAGGGTTACAAACTTTGAAAATTAAACCAATCCACAATTGTTCTTTGTTTTTTTTATGTGAACCGGTTGAAAAACTTGAAATATATTTAACTCAGACCCAATTTATTTGACTTGTTAATTAAATGGCTTCACACAGGTTCTGACCCGGTGTGACCCAACTCTCGCTACCCACTTGACATGCCTACTGAGTGGTGATAAAATGGGATACAAAAAGTTTGGATTAAAAACAAGTTAATAATTGTTGATTGGCTAAAATAAGTCTTATCACTAACTTTGTTGTTGAGAGTTGAGACCTACGGACTACACAATTGTTGATTAAAAAAGTTTGGATTAAAAACTGTATTTTAAGGTCAAATGTACACTGTAATTATAGTGCCCGTGCTCTCGCAATTTGACTTTGAGACTAATATATGTATTTCAAGAGTATTATTATCAAAAAGTTTCATTATGAAATATAGGTAATCATGACTTGTGAATTTCCACTAAAGAGTTGAGGAATATGCCTAAATAATCACATCAACAATTGGCTCATACACTGATATTTTGAGTTAGACAAATGATATTACGAGCTAGAGCTTGTGTTATTAATACGAGCTTTAGTGTTATAGCCGTTGGATGATTAAGTTGGTGGTGATTTGGAATATCTACATCATTATTTAGAAAATATCATATTTGATCTAACGGTGTAAATTTTTTAGTAGATTTGATCTAACAGCGCCAATACTCAAGCTTGTAGTAATATCACAAGCTCTAGCTCGTAATATCGTAGCTCTTTGAGTTATATATCTATATAAAGTCAAGGTAGTCTAAAAATAGCAAAATTCCTCCAAAATTTGTCTTCCTAAAATAGAAAGTCATTTATTTGTAATAAAAGTTGTGGGCCATGTATTAACAACATAAATTAATTGATTATACATTAATTGATTACATGTGTTATAATTAATCAAATACTACCTTAATATGTGAAAATCAAATACTTTCTTGGAATATGAAAACCAAATATTGTCTTGGAATGTGGACAAACTTCTAATGAATTGAAAACAAACTTAACAAAATATTTCAACATCATCAAGATCTTAATTTTTTTGTTCATTTTACATGTTATAAAACGAGATTATAATTTTTTATAGTATTCTACACGTTAAGAAATTTTTTATCTTATAGAAGATAAAATATGATGAACTTAAAAATCGGCTTCTGCCAACATATATTATAAAAAAAATTATACTTTTACTTTTATATTAAATCAAGAGTCCCGAAAAAATGTGTTTATTCAAATATTCGAAACAGAAAAAAATAAAATAACAAACCATGATTTAATTTCAATCCGAGCATGTAGGTCAAACAAAAAAACTTTGAATATTAACCAACGAACCAAATTCCATCAAATCTGAACTAGATTTTTTTGTAAAAATATTGATGTTTGTTCGGTTTTTAATGCTCAATCCCCCAAATCTATTTATTATTGTATTTAAAAAATCAACTAATATTTTATTATAATTTTTTTTACCAACTAACCATTAAAAGGCTTGGATATCACATTGTAGGAGCTAAAATTCGAATGCAAGTAATGTTGGAGACAAAATATCACAAGAATGTCATTGTCTCCATCAGTAAAAACAAGAATATCACATCTAGATGACAGGAAAATTACAAAACGAAAAATAAACTTGATCACGAAAATATAATTAATATCGAAATAGTACTACTTAATGAATCTAAATCCTTATCACAATTGTTGAGACAACTTATTGGCATATTTGAAACTAAAGTACACATCTAATGAAATGGACCAAAAGTAAAAGCAATTCATTGACAAATCTATAAAAATATAAAGAAGCATAAATAGAAAAATATTTTTCCCATCTCCATCGGACCCGTTGAAAAAATATTTTAAAACCATCAATATCTTAATTTTATTGTCCATTTTACATTTTAATAAATCAAAATCAAAATTTTTAATAATATTTTATACGTTAAAAATTTGTGGTCTTATAGAAGATAAAATATAATGAACTTAAACAATCGGCTTCAGTCAACGTGTATTCTAAAAAAATTATATTTTTATTTTTATGTAAAACCAAGATAGTCCATACAAAAGTGTATTTATTAAAATATTAGAAACATGAAAAAAAAAGTAACAAGTCATTACTTATAATTTCAACCAAAGTAAACATGTAGGTCAAACAAAAGTTATGGTCAATCATTAGTACTATAATATGCAATAACGATTAACAATAGTTAAGGACAATCATTGCCGCATATATGACACTCCCTGAAGTATGGTTCAAAGCAGATCATGATTTTTAGGTGAACAAATCGTTTTAGTTTAAAAATATTGATTGATATGAAATAAATAAGGAAAACCAACAAAATAACACAACAAATATTGTGTATAATGAATTCAGAGTCTATCATATTACCGATACAATGATGTATTTCTATTTAGACTAGATTTTTGTGCCCGTGCCTATGGCACGGTGCCAATATATCTGATTTCGTCACTTGAAACGATAATGTCTAAATAGAAGGTGTGATTTTAAAAAATATTACAGTTACGGGGTACATTACTTCAAGTGGTAGTTTAGGGGTGTTATACGAAGTCGACCCATAGTTGAGGGAGGATATTTGTAAGAAGTTATATGTAACTGACCTATGAACATTTGATTTTGCGACGAAATGTAAGATTGATGTTTTATAAGGGGTAATTGTTCAGAAGATTAGTCTCAAGGAGTGAATGCTCATAATATTAATTATATGGGGTGATTTTGTAACAGAGTGAGAGAAAATAGAGTTAAAAGTAGATAACTACTCTCACAAATGTGAATGTGAGAGTGAATTTTAACTGTTAAAATTTTTAAAGATAATTTAATCTCAACCTCTAAATAGCTTTAGTCAATTACACATATATGAGAATGAACTATATTGTAATATAAATAGTTACAATTCATTCTTTTAATTTTATTTATTGTCTTTGTTTTGTTTGAATAAAATGTAATTAAAAAATATATGTCCGTGCGTTAAACGCACGGATATAAGACTAGTTTTTTCTAATGTTAAAGTAATCTAGCAATAGTCAAATGCTAATCCACGTGATCAAACCCATAGTTTTGTTACATGTATACAAATGGATAAAGTTGTGTTTGACGTTATCATAGCGCATCAGAAGCATGGGAAACATTTTGTCATTTTCCATCAACATTCAAACTCATCTTTGCATAAATTTTCTAGACAGAAAACATTATGGGGCCCTATAACATTAAGTACGCTGTTGCTTTTGTAAACATTCTTTAATTGGTAATGGGAAGACCATTAGGTTAAAATAAATTTATAAAAAAAAAACACTCAAAAACTTGGCAGCTGCAACCCTCGTGTTGTTGTTTAGGCATTTCAGATTGAAAATTTTTGAATCATCAACTTTCCAAGTGGTCAAAGGTCAAACGTTCCAAACTTATTATTTTGATAAGATATGTATATATTTATTTAACAAACAACTAAGTGATTCCATCCAAAACTTGGTCGATCAACTCAAATTCAAACTCATTTTCACAAATATGATTACTCGTAGACCCAAGCTCAACGAGCTAGAGCCCGAGCCAATTTGATGGTGTGACAACCTTAACCATTAGCTTGGGGATGCATCTTTTTGTTAAAGAGAACTTAGAAGTAACTATGTCCGAAGAGATAAAATCCTTTGATTGATTGAGTATCCATCTTTTTACATAGCGTTTGACCTAAAAAAAATAGTATAACAACAATTTTCCCTTTCTCAAACTCCCCATCTCAAATAAATTGTAATAATTCTAATGTATAGAACTTTAGTTTTAAACCTCAACGAACGTAGGGTTGATGCATGAGCGGTTGAGTTATGGTAGTCGAGGGGCGGTGCGTGTCACTGTCAAAAATATGAGGCCCTTTTGGTAAATAGCATAATCTAATGGAACCAATTCAATTCTCGCTTAGCGTGGAAATATGGTTTTGCATAAGGGTTGCGCTATTGAGACCCCCCAATCCTCCAAGTTGACCCCCAAAACCCTCCAAAACTCAAATTTCCTATTTTACCCTTCCTTATCCAAGTTGACCCCCCCCTTCCCACTCCCCTCACCACCTCCTCCCCTATCCAAAATATGAAGTTTGGATTTTTGGAGGTTTTGGAGGGTCAACTTGGAGGATTGGGGGGTCTTAATAGCGTAACCCTTTGCATAAACCCCTCACTAAAACAATAGATTTTCTCTGCCCTTGGTCGCAACTTCGTGAGAGGCTTTGTCAGACACTCTCGTCAGTTGGTTTCTCTCGTTGTGCCGCCCACCACATTCAAATTTCAACGAATTTGAATCATAATCGTTCTTGAGAGAAAAGGGAACTAATACTTCTAGTGGACTTTCGCAAATTACAGGGACCAATGGTGAAGTTAGCCTTAGTTTATTAATTACAAAATGTTCAATAGTCGAGCTAAGCATCTACACACACATATATATAGCCTAATAGGCCAGCTAGTATAGCTAGACAAACCAAACCTTTTACCTCTATATATATTTTAAGGATCCATGGTTTCTGAATCACAAAATTCCATAAATCTTCCCATTGTAGACATTTCTCAGCCATTAATGAAGCCTTCTTCTTTATCAGCTGTGGCTCAAGCCTGCAAAGAATGGGGATTTTTTAATATAGTCAATCATGGAATCTCCAAGGATCTTTACAACAAGATTTATTCACTACTAAACCATCTTTTCAGCCTCCCTTCTGAGACCAAACTCAAACTAGGTCCCTTTTCATCTATAAAAACTTACACTCCACATTTTATAGCCTCTCCCTTCTTTGAAAGCCTTAGGGTTTCTGGCCCTGATTTTCTTGCCTCTGCTCAAAGTTCTGCTGATGTCCTCTTTGATCATCACAATTCAGAATTCAGGTAATACTCTTTAATCGCCCATTTATTCTCGATCTTGTATTGGTTTTCTTCAAAGACCCCAAGAAGAGTCTCTCTGCTTGCAAGGGTAGGTTCAGAACTCAAAATCTTTTTCGGAGCGTACATGGTGGTGAGAGTCTTCTGAACTTCACTGGGAGTACTCCTTGGTATGTTTGTTTCCATCCCGAGCCCCATTTTAAGAATATGATCAAAGTCTTGACCTCCGTTGCACGGTAGGCTTTATTAGAGCTTAAGTAAAAGTTTTAACCTCGGCCTAAGGCCGGATTTTGTAATAACGAGTTGCACTCGTCGTCCTCATTATGATTGTTTTCTTCTATTATTGTTGAGTCATGATTCTAATGTTTATTTGGTTTTCTCTTTTTATGTAGTGAGGTATTGCAAGAATATGGGAGCAAAATGACAGAGCTAGCAAAGAGAATTGTAAAGATTGTGTTGATGAGCTTAGGAGATGGCTTTGAGATGAAATATTATGATGCTGAATTCAAAGATTGCCATGGGTACTTAAGGATTAATAACTATTCACCTCCAAAAATTTTAGAAGAAGAAACTGAGGGGCTTGGCATGCATACAGATATGAGCTGTATAACAATTGTGTATCAAGATGAAATAGGTGGGCTACAAGTGAGATCAAAAGAAAAGGGGAGGTGGATGGACATTATTCCTTGTGAAGGGTCCCTAGTAGTAAATATTGGTGATTTGTTGCAAGCATGGAGTAATGAAAAGTTGAGATCATGTGAGCATAGAGTTGTGTTAAAGCAACCATTGATCAATAGATTTTCACTTGCTTTCTTTTGGTGCTTTGAGGATGAGAAAGTGATTTTGGCTCCTGATGAAGTGGTGGCTAAAGGAAATGTGAGGTTTTATAAGCCTTTTGTTTGCTCGGATTATGTGAAATTTAGAGAGAATAATGAGAGAGGCAAGTTTGAGAAAGTTGGCTTCACTGTTAAAGACTTTTCTGGGGTTGAACATCAAATCTGACCAAGTGTCATGATGTGGTGTAATTTCTCTCTCTTGTTAGTTTGATGAGGTTCTTGTTTGGGACGAATATTTATTTCGGGACGAATGGATGGTCTAGTGACTGGTGTGGTCGAGGACCCGCATCACGTCGCCTCTATTAGTTTCGAAGATAAAAGAATGGTCTAGTACTGATTAAGGATCCAATTTATGGTTCTTATAAGGTTTTTGATCTAAGCCTACTGTACAAGTTGTACATACAATGCATGTTTCAGTCTCTCCCTTCTGAAGAAAGAAAGTTGGCTTGTTTGTTTCCTAATTAAGGTGTGTGATCTTGGTGTTTGTAAGATATTGAAATTTTAATTAGTCAACAAAGATAGTGGAATATATAGAATGAAGAAATTGGACTGGTTGAGTAGAATATTGTTTTGAACAGTTGGTTGTTGGATTACAAAAAGGCTTATACAATTGGAGTTCCAACTTCCAACTTGTGTGCATTATATATCCCATGAACATGTATTAATGGTGTATTCTGAAAATATTCTTTTAAGGGTTTTGTTTTAATCAAATTTGTCTTATACTTGATTCACTCGTTGGTGCTTTGTAGCTTATTATAATTTTACATGCTATTTCATAAGGGTCAGTCTCGACGTAATGGTAAAGTTGTTCTATTGTAAACCTGAAGTTATAGGTTTAGACTAAAAAAATCTTCTCGATCTATAATTGTACGTATTATGATGAGATTATTTTTATATAGATCCATCTCAGAGCCGCAACGATGAAGCACCGTGTAGTTCAGTGTAATGAGAAGGTTGTTTAACTGTAATATAAAGTTTAGTATGCATGAGCTATTAGATACCTATAATTATATAGACATTTTTAGTTATTTGTATGGCTATCAAATTGTATGTATATAAATGGATAAAGTTGTGTTTGATCATTGATGTTATCATAACGCATGAGAAGCATGGGAAACATTTTCCATCAACATTCAAACTCATCTTTGCATAAATTTTCTAGACAAAAAACATTATGGGGCCCTATAACATTAACTATACTATTGCTTTTGTAAACATTCTTTAATTGGTAATGGGAAGACCATTAGGTAAAAGTAAATTTAGAAAAAAAAAAAAAAACTCAAAAACTTGGCAGCTGCAACCCCCGTGTTGTTGTTTAGGCATTTCAGATTGAAATTTTTTGAATCATCAACTTTCCAAGTGGTCAAAGGTCAAACGTTTCAAACTTGTTATTTTGATCAGATATGTATGTATTTATTTAAAAAACAACCAAGTGATTCCATCCAAAACTTGGTTCACTCAAGTTCAAACTCATTTTCACCAATATGATTACTTGTAGACCCAAGCTCAACGTGCTAGAGCCCGAGCCAATTTGAATATAATGATGTGACAACCTTAATCATTAGCTTGGGGATGCATCTTTTTATTAAAGAGAACTTTGAAATAACTATGTCCAAAGAGATAAAATGCTTTGATTGATTAAGCATCCATTTTTTTACATAACAATTTTCCCTTTCTCGAACTCCCCATCTCAAGTAAATTGTAATAATTCTAATATATAGAACTTTAGTTTTAAACCTCAAAGATGTAGGGTTGATGCATGAGCGGTTGAGTTATGGTAGTCGAGGGGAGGTGCGTGTCACTGTCAAAAATATGAGGCCCTTTTGGTAAATAGTATAATCTAATGGAACCAATTCTCGCTTAGCGTGGAAATATGGTTTTCCATAAACCCCACACTAAAGCGGTAGATTTTCTCTGCCCTTGGCCGCAACTTCGCGAGAGGCTTTGTCAGACACTCTCGTTAGTTGGTTTCTCTTGCTGCGCCGCCCACCACATTCAAATCTCAACGAATTTGAATCATAATCGCTCTTGAGAGAAAAGGGTACTAATACATTTTATCTATTGTTTTTATTCAGTTTGGTGAAATTTTTTGGGTATCTGGATTGTTGATTTTGTTCCAAGATTTTATTTTGAATTCTGAATTGTAGTCTCGTTGATGAGATTTTAGTGGGTTGTTCATATGATGTTTGATGAACGGTCCCAATTATTGCGTCATGGTTGAGTGAACCCAGTTAGTATTTTGAGTTTCATAAATCAAATTCTTGCGTTTGCTTCAGATATAGATTAGGATTCAGATACTAGTAATATTATTGTTTCACCAAAAGAGTAATCGTTTGAAAATTCAAATATTTAGGAGGTGCGAAACTGTCCTTAGAAGGAACAATAATAACAGAAGTATGCGTTGTATGTAACTTGTTATAGTTCATATTAAAATTGAGCAAGTGGGAAAGGGGAGGTTAATTTTTTGATTGAGACTCTTTGAGTGGAACATTTAGGAAAAGAAAGTAGGAATCTTTAAGTGTAATGGAGGAAGCAAAGTGGCGGCGTTTTGGTTAAATAGTGGCGATGAAATTTAGTTGTGTAGTAGAGACTAGAGAGAACCCAAGACCTAAAGAAGCTAGCTACTTCATCAGTAGTAGAAAAGAGTTATATTGATTTTTTGAAGTCAATCCGACCGTTTTTGAAAGAGTTGATATGGGTTTACTTGTTTTATCAAAACAAGACAACTCGCGGTTCGTAGAAATTTCTGAATATAGTTCACAAATTCTATTCTTGTATCCTCTACAAGTGATAGATTAATTATGAAAAGTGGTCATTTTGACTTGGAATAGTTAACATAAGACCGACTGAGGGAGTACTACTTTTTGTAAGAAATCGTTCCATAAAAGATAGATCAAAGAGTTATAAAAAAAAAAGATAGATCAAAGAGTGTATGCTTGAAATGAATGATGCTTAGGTGTGTGACGTTTTACCTTCAGCTCATGTTTGCACTTTCTTCCTCATTTAAGAAATAATCACAGATGGAGCAAGTGAGCAACCCATCCTTTACGTGGAAACGTCTTAATTCTGCTTGTCAGTTTATAACATGCCATTTCGTTCGTGAAACTGAACTTGTGTATGTTCATATGTTGACATAAATGGCTAGCATTTACGATATTTCTGGGACCCAGGCACTGATTAATCACAGAGAATAGGGATCTGTATTGAAGACTAGATGGATTAGATATTGATCAATACTTGGATTCTATATACTAACAGCCAAAAAAAGACTCTAATCCTCTATGCAGTCCCAAGTGTGTAAGTTCGTTTTCCTATTTGGGAGTTTTCCCTGAGCAGAATCCCACTGCACAACAGAGAATGATGAGAGCCCCACGTTCTCTGTATCAAGAGAGATGTTCATGCTAAGCATACTTTATAGCGAAAACTTCTTATGGACTTTAGCAAACGATAATATCATAATCTTTTTACCCATGACAATGCTGCAAACAGTTAGAGATTTGGAAATATATCAAATGCACAATATATCACCGTGTCTTTTAGATTTCAAGTACTGTGTTTACTTTTTTCTACTTAAGATCTTCTCAAATGGAATTTATTTTGTGCTGTGCAATATCTGGAAAAGATACTTGTGAGTAACTCTATGAAGAAATCATAGAGTTAAAGAAAGTTTTGTCCGGTTTTGAACTATAGATTTGTTATAGTAAAGTAATACTTCATAAACTTCCACATATGCTTTTGCTAGGCACCAAACATTATGAGTTGGGAAGTTCTATGATGTAAATTCTATGTTTGCTCATAGTGCATACTTATTACCTTCCTTCATATCAAGAAACTGATGGAACCGGAGAATGGTATAAAAATTGTAGTATCCTATAATGATAATAATTTGCTCATTTAAGCATAGGCACAATGAAGGCTTTGTATCAGCTCTCTTTTACTAGAGGTGTGGCACACGTTTTGTGTGTGTGCGCATACGTGAAATAGATCTCATTGATATTCAAAGAAAATGATTCATACAAATGCGGGAGAAAGTGATAAAGAGTGAATTACTCCTATCATTCCCTTTTCTGTAGTTTTTTTTTTTATTGTTTCCATAAATTAGCTACTTTTGGTGTCCCAATCGCCTCCAGGTAGGAGCAGGAGGATCTTCCCCTTTCTATAGTGTAATATATTAGGAAATTGTTTACTCGGATCATTTCCTCCTTATATACTGATATAGTTATCTATTGACTTCATCTATTCCTTATCTCTGTGAACTCTTGGTTTTCTGTGTTAAAAGCCTACTTTAATGTCACCTCTCTATTGTTTGCCTTGCATTTTCAGTGTTTGCAGAATGGAAGACACCCAGGAAATGGAGGCGAAGCAGAATGAAGAGATCCCTGAAGAGGCATCTCAAGAGAAGTCAGAAACCCGTGAGGAGATGCTTTCTAGGCACAGGTTTGTCCTCATGTCTAACAGATGGATATCTTTTCAACTGGATCTGAATTGAAGATTGTTTTACTATGATATTAATTTTTGAGGACCCCCACCCTTCCTCACGGATACGAGGTTGAGAATTGCATAACATAGTTTGGAACTTGTGTAAGAGAGTATATACACGGGAAAATGCAGACAAATAAAAAATATATGAGAGGGGGACTCTTCAGCAATTTTAAGCACAGGAAAAAAACTTGAGAAGACATATGTGAGGGATGGTGAACCTTAAGTATCAAAACTAAGTACTTATTCAGGTGCTATTTCCCTACTTCTGAAGTTTGGGATCTTAGTGTGCTGAATTTAAAAAGTCCTTAATTTAACCGTCTAGGGTTTTACAAGTCTCACCCAAGAGACCCTAGTAGGGCTGGTCCGGGCAGGGCACCCAGATATATTGATTAGCTTCATCACTATACATTTAAATGATAGGTAAGTGTGATCTCTTATTGGTATGAAGATTGGAACTAAGGACCTCAAAATCTTTGCCCGAGTATCCTTGCCATCTCTCCCACCCCTTGGGGTCAAGAGTGTAGGTATTCCCCTAATGAATCTGTATTGACTATTGAGGGATGGGGACGAAAGCTGGGTAACTGTGATTCTCAATATAAAAAAGGAATATTATGACACATCAAGTTTATGTGCGGTCGTCTAGCAAGCAAACAATTGTCAAAAATACTTTCGAGTCGGCAACAGCTTCAATACTAATGACCATTGATTAGTACAGCCAACTTATAAAGACGGAATATTTGCGAGCCGCTGCTGTTTCTACAAAATCGACGGGATATGTGAATCGCCTTTTGTTACATTTGCGGTGGCTGGAGGTTTGTGAGTGAGCTCTATTTGCAACATTTTTGGTCAATAGGGTAATGCTGGAACTGTAATTTTGTCTCCGACTGTGTAGCCTGGTGTTCATATGGCTAAAGAGAACACAAAGAATTAGCTTACAGCTTCCTGCACATATTTCTGAATATGGAAATGGAAGATGAGCTACTAAATTCCAAATTTGTTGAATTAGAGATTACTGGAGAGAGTTGGGGCTGATAACTCAAGTTTGGCTCGTGTTTGGTTCCATTAAAACTCATTTGAGATTGTCTTGTGAGACAAAAGAAGAAACTAATCATTCCTCATTTTGAAGCTTGTTCAATTATTCAGCGCCAAGATCATAGACACTGTTTCTCTAAGACACCAAGCTAGGCAAGTCAGTTTGATTAAAAGGTCGTTTAAGAGTTCATGAGCTAATCAATCCAACTACCAAAGATTGAGGTTTCAGAGCGATGATTTCACAAACCAGCTTGACTATTTGACTCTTAGACTTGACCTGGTTCGGTTTCAGTCTATTGAGAATACCACTTGCTTGATCTCATCCTTGTGGCATTGGGCGGTTTGAATTCCTAAATACTAAGCAGTTTTGTAATTGTATCAAGTAGGTAGTCCTCATTAGTAGTAATCGAAGCAGGATCTCTCTCTCTCTCTCTCTCACACACACACATAGTAGGATTGTTTGAGCCTAGCGGAGGGAGTATTTCTAAAGTGCTACTATTAGTGGCTTATGACAATAGTGGCTCAGATAGATTCTTGTACCATGAAGAAGAGCTTTCTCTTTGTAGATTAAGTCTCGTATTGTAGCTGGATGGAGGTTTTAGGGACTTGGCTAACTTATATGTGAATTCTATAGATGACTGTCTGTAGGGAGCTGGGCTAGATATAATTGTGGAAAGTTTTGCTCAGCCTAGTGTTTTCTTGCTGACCCTTTTCTGTTTATGTCTGTTGGACACTTGGCTGCACCAATTGGCACTTTCATTTTATTGCAATGTTCTTACCTGAAGAAAAAGTCTTGGAAATACTTATAGTACATTTGGAGCCATGTGCAGAGCAGCATTCTTGCATTAACTCTCTAATCCCCACACCACCCACCTGCCCATGCCAAAATCATATAACCCTCCCAGCTCCTTTCCCTTCTCTTGTCATTTTTCGGGTGGCTTTCTCAAATTGTGGTACAAGAATGTATCTGAACCACTTGTCATTGGCCCCTTGTTCTACTAACCACTTTAGAAATACTCCCTCCGTTTGGCTCAAACAATCCTACTTTCAGTTTTTTGGGACTTATTCACATAAAGAGTCTAAGTTGAAAAACTGAGTTTCCATGATTTCCCTTCTATGTTAAACTTAAAATTAAGAGACTATGGTGCCGTTTGGTATTAAGGCTAGGATTAAATATGTTTGGTAAGGGTATAATTATGTCATTATTCCTCACTATATATTTCGCCCTCACTAAAAAAATTTGGATTAATATTTGTAATCTCAAAACTACCCCCGATATACAAGTGAGGATTAATAGCGAGGGCACTAATAGTACTAGGATTAATAATACTACTTATCCTTGTCCAACTACCAAACAAGCCCATGTTTATTCTTTAAATAAAGGGTATTTATGAAAATATATTTCAAACGTTAAAATCTTTGCCTTGCAAATGTTGACTCTTTGTGCGGTATAGAGGGTGTAACAAATGGGCGATTAAGACCACTAGCGTGTACTCATGTTCTTACATAATATTGTTTATGCTGTATCGTTGGAAGACTTCTCTCAACCTCGAATATTAAGTCAGTTTTGTTGATATTGCAGGAAAGAGATTTCCCAGCTGCAGAACAAGGAAGTTGCTATGAAGAAGGCAGCAGCTAAAGGTAGCAAGGCTGAACAAAAAGCTAAGAAGAAACAAGTGGAAGAAGAAATCTCTCAACTTTCAACTAAGCTCAAAGAAAGACATGCAGAGGAACTTGTCTCTGTAGGCTATGGCAGCAGTAGTAATGGTAAGGAGAAAGGAAACAATCTCGACATTTTGGTGAAGGCCATCGCCGGGGTCTCTGTCACTAGTCAAACCGAGCATTCAAAGCCCAGTAAGAGTGTCAAGAGGCGTGAGAAAAGAGCTCAACAAGAAGTGGCTAGAGAGCAAAGAATACAGGAGGAACAAAGCAACATCACAAGTGAGAGAGTGATTGAAGATGAAAAATTGGAAAAAAAGCTCGAACCTCTTGGCTTGACCATCAATGATATAAAGCCAGATGGACACTGTCTCTACCGAGCTGTTGAAAACCAGCTTACCCGCCTTTCAGGAGGGTCTTCTCCTTACACATTCCAAGAACTTCGTAAAATGGTGGCAGATTACATGAGAAAGCACACATCTGATTTTGTCCCATTTTTCCTGTCAGAAAATATTACGGATGGAGATCCTGATGAGTCAGACGTAGACACCAGGTTTGAAAATTACTGTAGAGAAGTAGAGTCCACAGCTGCCTGGGGAGGTCAACTCGAGCTCGGTGCTTTAACTCATTGCCTGAGGAAACATATCATGATATTTTCAGGATCGTTCCCTGACGTGGAGATGGGGAAGGAATACAAAGCTGACAGTTCATTGAAATCAAGTATAATGCTTTCGTACCACAGGCATTCTTTTGGACTTGGTGAGCACTACAACTCTGTCGTCCCGTGTTGAAAACTCCCAAAGGGTAATGTTATATCATATATACTGTTGCACATTTTCTTTCAGCCTAATGGCAATGCGAGAGTAAACTTATTATGTTCGTTAAATGTAGACTTGTATACATTTTTGCTATCTTCTCAATCGAGATTTTGGAACCCCTTCCCCCTTTGTTTTCGACTTTTAATAAATCCTCAATACTTTTTTTTTTTTAATATTGAAATGTGTAACACAATTTTTTTCTTGTTATGGTATATATACTCCCTCCGTTTTGGGTAAAGAGTTCACTATTCTATTTCAGGATATTCATTTAAAGAGTTTATTTTTAAAAATATATACAAGCTTCATTAGTTTTTCAACTTTACCCTCTTTGATAAAAACATGTTGATTATTGTCAAACATTTATGTAATTGTTACTAATTCTAATGATACTTATATATTTTTTTAACAATTAAATTTTTGGTTTAAATCTCAATTTGATCGCCCTACTTTCGGTCAAAATTCATTAAGCTCACTTTACTTTTTTTTCCTCAATTTAATCACTTTACTTTCATATAATTAGGACGTTCATCACTCCATCCATATATTTGGATGGAAAGTTTAATTTTTTTAGGAAAATCAAAAAACACATTTACTAAATTTTGTGGGTTTTGAGGGTCTCCTTCACCTCTCAAACATAATTTTCTTATTGTGTCACTTGAATTTGTCAACACACCTTTTAAAGATAAGGGGCATTATTATCTTTTCAACGATTTCCATCCAACTTAACTAACGAAAATGACTCTAGTGATCTTTATTGACTTTCGAAGCCAAGTAGAGAGATTAAATTGAGGAAAAAAAAGTTGAGTGAGCTTAATGAATTTTGGCCGAAAGTAGGGTGACCAAATTGAGATTTAAACCTAAATTTTTTAGGACAAATTTCAAGTTGGTACAATTTTAAAAACATGTTTTTATCTAGGACCATCAATTTTTTGGACATTTTATATAACTACAAATTGGTTACCAAATGACAAAAATGTCGTTAATGAAGACAAAAATTATCCAGCCTAAAAAAAACCAAAAATGCTGATGCCAAGTCTTGGCATCATGATTGTTTTTATAGATTTTCATAACTAAAAAAATTCAAAAAATTCTGATGTCAAGACTTGGCATCGTGACAAATTTTGAAAATTTATTCAAGCAAAAAAATTCAAAAATTCGATGTCCAAGGCTTGGCATCAGGGTTGTTTTGTCATTTTATTCAAGCCAAAAAAATTCTAATGTCAAGACTTGACATCAGTATTGTTTTAACAATTTATTCAAGCAAAAAAAATTAAAAAATTATGATGCCAAGGTTTGGCATCGGGGCTGTTTTGACAAATTATTCAAGCAAAAAAAATTCAAAAAATTCAGATGCCAAGGTTTGGCATCAGAGCTGTTTGGAAAATTTATTCAAGCCAAAAAAATTCAAAAAATTCGGATGCCAAGGCTTGGCATCAGGGCTGTTTTGACAAATTATTCAAGCCAAAAAAATTCAAAAAATCCTTATACCAAGCCTTGGCATCAGGGCTGTTTTGACAAATTTATTCAAGCCAAAAAAAATTCAAAAAATTCTGATGTCAAGGTCTGGCATTAGGGCTGTTTTGAAAATTTATTCAAGCAAAAAAAATTCAAAAAATGTTAATGCCAAGGCTTGGCATCAGGGCTGTTTTGACAAATTATTCAAGCAAAAAAAATCAAAAAAATTTGATGCCAAGGCTTGGCATCAGGGCTGTTTTGAAAATTTATTCAAGCCAAAAAAATTCAAAAAATTCTTATGCTAGGGCTTGGTCATGGTTGTTTTGACAAATTATTCAAGCAAAAAAAGATCAAAAAATTCTGATGCCAAGGCTTGACATCAGGGTTGTTTTGTCAGTTTATTCAAGCCAAAAAAATTCAAAAAATTCTAATGTGAAGGCTTGGCATTAGGGCTGTTTGGAAAATTTATTCAAGTCAAAGAAATTCAAAAAATTCTGATGCCTAGGTTTGGCATCAGGGCCGTTTTGACAAATTAATCAAGCCAAAAAAATTCTTATGCCAAGGCTTGGCATCAGAGCTGTTTTGAAAATTTATTCAAGCCAAAAAAATTCAAAAAATTCTGATGTTAAGGCTTGGCATCAGGGCTGTTTTGAAAATTTATTCAAGCCTAAAAAAATTCAAAAAATGCCGATGTCAAGGCTTGGCATCAGAGTTGTTTTGACAAATTATTCAAGCAAAAAAAAAATCAAAAAATGCCGATGTCAATGCTAGGCATCAGGACTGTTAATAGTAATATAAAGATTTAATCTTTCTCATTTCTCTTACATACTTTTCATACCATACCTTCTACTGCTGAAACTCACACGCACACCCCTTTTGATTTATTCTTTAAGTCCTGAATGAAATAGACACATTCAGCCATGGTCCAATTGATTAGTTTGGGTTGGCAATGTGAAGAAACGTGATATTCAACCAAGGTGTTTAAACTAACATAACCAAGAATGCCGTTAAAAAATAAAATGTATCCTAGAAAATCCTACCAATATATCCCACAACCTACACAATAGACAGGTAAATCTATCCTTAAAGCAGCATATATTTAACCAAAAAGAACGTCATCAGCAGCGTAAAATATAGCTTCAACCATCCATGGAGAGATTGTAAGTCCAGTTGGCAACTGACAAGGCTAGGGGGGTAAATAGCCTTTTAAAAACTTTGAAGCTTGACTTGTAAAAACTTCTGAAAGTTGGCAGTGGAAATTGGATTTTTGTCAGTCAGCTGAAGTTGGTCAGCTGGCTGATGTTTTTATAGAAACTCAAGCTGATAAATATTGGTCAGCTGGCTGACACAATTGTTTTTAAGAAATAACTTTTGGAGATAGATCACTAGATATAAAGAATGAACTTAAGAACAATTTATCAAAACAGGTAATTAAACAATTAATGTAAATAATTGGCTGATACTTAAGTAGATCAAGACTTCTTAAGTGTTAGATCAGTTTGTAGGAGCTGATAAAATAACTGACAAGAGAATTGAAGTGGTTCACAGTAAAACTGCTACGTCCACTACCAAATTGGTCAGACTTGGATTTTTGAAGTGCACTAATTTAATTAAAAATCTAATTGATCTCTAATGGATCAAGTACAACAAAAGACTAGTGTTTATGGAGAATGATTGAATAACAATCAAACTCATGAGACAAACTAACTGATTTCTAAATAGTATGAAATGAATCACTCAGTGTTTGTCTAAACAATAACTAGAAAGAAATATTCAAAGAAGAGTATCTAGCTAAAGTTTTTCAAGAAGACTAAGGCACATAGAGAATTTCTTTGAGATTAGAATGCTTCAGACTTCTATATGTTTTCAAACTGCTTTCTATGGGTATCTGTTCTTGAAGAGTAACCCATTAGGAACACATTTAAATTTGAAAATATGTTTGGGAATGTATACGTATCTTCACAAGATCACAGAGATCTTGTTGGAAAGATATCTTACAGAATATCTACCAAAAATACAAAATGAGAAAGTGTCAGTACAAGGGAATGTTCAAGTAAATGAGATAAACAAGCTGCCACTAAAACATTATGGTCAGCTGAAACAAGTAACTGACAAAGAATTTAAATCACAAGCTGACCAAAATGAAATAACTTAAAAGTTCTTGACTGACAACAAGTGAAATGATTTTAAGCAAATTTTATTTTAAGGCAAGATTCAACAGAGATGACCCTGCAGAAGAGACTTTCAGTGGCCTAAAATGCAAATAGAATTTCAACAGTTACATACAAAATTACAAATACAGAAAGAGAGAGAGAGAGAGAGAGAGAGATATGTAATACTTCTGCAAGTAGGCGAGTGCACCGCAATAAAGGGCATTATCGGGTATATGATTTTCTGTTTTGTTGGTGACATCTTCATGGTTGATAATCCTCATATACGTTTCTTGGCCTAGATACCATCTGTCAAGGTTTTCTGACCTAAGGTTCCATGCTCCAACATTATCAAGAGAAATCAAGATTGTTGTCCATCCTCTAGGGAGAACCTGTACAGGAAACGGAACAAAGCTTAACTGGTATTCACTAAAATAGATTTTTTAAAAAATGAGACTTTCAAGACTAACGAAGCAAATTTATATGCAATAGATGAAATTCAGAAATAGGGAAACAAATCAATGCAATGCATGAGTTCTTTATTAAGAGAGAAATTAAATAGTAATAATACTTGAAATTGATGAATAATTTGATAGACTTGGGTAGTGGAGCGAGATATCTCATCCCATCGATTATACGAACCCCAACTGTTTTCTGTCCATTCTCCATAAGCCATCCTACAAAATGATAATTGTTTCATCAAACAACCACAAACAAAAACTGATTTTTTTTTCTTTCAAAAATGGCACAGTATGTAATCGAGCTATTACCCAACAACAAATAATGAATAGTCGTCCACATGAAAGCTCTGTGTTACTATGTCGTTATTCTGCAATATGATTTCTATAAATCCTTTGATGTTGCAATGATAAGGGATAACGAATCAAATTAAAAGCATACCCTGATCACAATTGGGCTGCTAGTTGATGCCTTGAAACTCTCGTTTCTTGATGCATCCATAGCAACCTGTGTTGCACGAAGATTTTTTTTCAATGAGCCATTTTCTTCATTTAATCTAGAAATTTGGTCCTGCATAAAAAAAGAAAACATTGTAAACCTGACATTTCAACAGTTACATACAAAATTACAAATACACAAAGAGAGAGAGAGAGAGAGATGTAATACTTCTGCAAGTAGGTGAGTGCACTGCAATAAAGGGCATTATCGGGTATAGGATTTTATGTTTTGTTGGTGACATCTTCAGGGTTGATAATCCTCATATACGTTTCTTGGCCTAGATACCATCTGTTAAGGTTTTCTGACCTAAGGTTCCATGCTCCAACATTATCAAGAGAAATCAAGATTGTTGTCCATCCTCCAGGGAGAACCTGTACATGAAAGGGAACAAAGCTTAACTGGTATTCACTAAAATAGATTTTTTTTTTTAAAAAAAAATGAGAATTTCAAGACTAACGGAGCAAATTTATATGCAATAGATGAAATTCAGAAATATGGAAACAAATCAATGCAATGCATGAGTTCTTTATTAGAAGGAGAGAAATTAAATAGTATTAATACTTGAAAAGCACCTACTCTCCTGTGATCCTAATAGTAAATGTACACTAAAAAACACCTCATAGAAAAATCAAATTAATAGCACAACACAACAACTTATTTCAGAACTCAAACCATAGACAACATAATCAACAAAATACTAAATTATTCTCAAAATTAATGTAATGAGCTCCAAACAAATACACAATCCCCGTCTAAATAAATTAGTGCCCTAGAATTTCATATATAAGTATATGTGTGTGTGTGTTTCAGAATCGACAGTGAGAACCTCAAAATTAAAAAGTGAGTTGAAACCATTGGCAACAGGAGAATCCGAAACCGAACGAGCAGAATTGTGCAAAAATCTCCGATCAGAAAAAAACGAATCGCGAGAATTTGAGATATCCGAAAGCTTGTCTTCCTCATCATCTATCGGGACTTCACCGGAGGAATTTCATCGGAATTTGTGGAAAGTCAAAAAATTATGTGCGAATTTGGGGGAAGACGATCGAATCAAATTACTACTAGTAGCATCGCACTTTGAAAGATCTGGAAAAAGAAGAAATGAAAATATATGTAATTACCTGGAAATAACGATATAAGGAGAGAGGACGTTGTACGATACAAAGGGGCTGTACTTTCGCCCACAACAAAATGGAAGAGCTGAAAGGAAACACATACATCTCCTTGAGCTTGCTAGAGCCCTAAGATTTCAAGCCAATTTACCAAAAGAATTCTGGGGAGATTGCCTTCTAACTGCCACCTACTTAATCAACAGAATCCCAAGTTATGTACTTAAGTTTAAAACCCCTTTTGAAGTCTTGTTTGGAAATATACCTAAATACAAACATCTTAGGACCCTTGGTTGTCTGTGTTATGCTTCTACTTCCTCTCACAATAGAGATAAGTTTTCTCCCAGATCTCAAAGGTGTGTGTTCATTGGATACCCAAGCAACAAAAAGGCCTACAAACTTTACAATCTAGAAACTCATCAAGTCATATATAGTAGGGATGTTGTTTTTCATGAATCTATATTCCCTTTCAAAACAAAGGCAACAACTACCACTCAAACAGACAGAAACAACCTCTTCCCAACAAATCACATTGATTCTCCTCTAGAATAAACCAATGCTGAAGCCACTAAAATCACTGCCTCTAGTCATGATGAGAACACTGGAAGTCAATCCAATGAGCATCTGGATAAGGAGAATGAGGGGCAAACCAATGAGAATCCTTCAACCAATGAAAATGTTTTTCCTAGTTCTACCCCTGAAAAATCAAGTATACTTACCAGACCTCAAAGGCAGAAGGTAGTTCTTGCTAAATTTAAAGATTACACTGGTCTCCCACCCAATATAGCTCCACCCTCTGTCAACTACTCTACACCATACCTTATTGATAAAAACTGCTCCTATGCAAATGTCTCTCCTTCATACAAAACCTTTTCCTGTAATATATCTACCCTGCATGAACCAAAGACCTATCATCAAGCTATTCAAGACCCCTTGTGGTGCAAAGCTATGGAAGAAGAGTTACAAACCCTTGAGACTAATGGTACATGGACCCTCCAATCTCTTCCACCTCAAAAGAAGACTGTAGGATGTAAATGGATCTTCAGAATTAAGCATAATGCTTATGGAACTATTGACAAATACAAGGCTAGGCTTGTTGTAAAAGGCTTCACACAAACTGAGGGCAATGACTACTTTGAAACCTTTTCTCCAGTTGCCAAAATGACTTCTGTAAGAGTTTTTCTAGCCACAGTAGCTGCGAAACAATGGCTTATCTCCCAAATGGATGTCTCCAATGCTTTCCTTCATGGAGATCTTCATGAAGAAGTATATATGGATTTACCACCAGGCTACTCTCACAAACTATCCCAGACTAACACTCCTACTGTCTGCAAACTAGCAAAATCTTTATATGGCCTCAAACAAGCTCCAAGACAATGGTTTGAGAAATTCTCTACTACTCTACTAGCCTTTGGGTTCTCTCAATCTAAAAATGATCATACCCTCTTCACTCTTAACACTGGATCTCAATTTGTGGCTATTCTTGTATATGTTGATGATCTTCTTATTACAGGCCCTAATAAAGATCTAATTGAGCAAGTCAAGACCTATCTGAAAACTCAATTTCCAATCAAAGATCTTGGTGCACTAAAGCACTTCCTTGGTCTGGAAATTGCAAGGAATAAATGTGGGATCTGCCTTCATCAAAGGAAATATGCATTGGATATCATTTCTGACACTGGCTTAACTAATGCCAAACCTGCTCCTACTTCTATTGAAAAGAACCATCACCTTGCCTCTACTTCCAGTCCCTCTCTAAGTGATCCTGCACCCAACATGAGACTTATTGGTAGACTTCTTTATCTCTCCATCACAAGGCCAAATATTGCCTATAATATTCAAGTCCTCAGCCAATTTATGACTAATCCTTTAGAGCATCAATGGCATGCAGCCCTTCGACTGGTAAAGTACCTCAAAGGCAGTCCTGGGCAAGGCTTATTTTTCTCCAGTAATAATCAAATAAAACTTAAAGCTTACTGTGATTCTGACTGGGCAGCCTGTCCTATTACAAGGAGGTCTCTCTCAGGATTCTGTGTGTTCTTGGGCAACTCACTTATATCCTGGAAATGCAAGAAACAGTCCACAATTAGTAGATCTCAACAGAAGCTGAGTATAGAAGTATGGCCAACACCTACTGTGAAATCAAATGGCTGATCTCTCTTCTCAAAGACTTCCAACTGGATCCTACTCTTCCTATCCCTCTTTTCTGTGATAATCAATCTGCTCTGCACATAGCTGCAAATCCAGTCTTCCATGAAAGAACAAAGCACATTGATATTGACTGTCATCTGCTAAGGGAGATGATTCAATGAGGGCTCATTTCAACTCACTACACCCCCTCCCTTGAGCAACCAACTGACTTCTTCACAAAATCTTTAACTACTAGCCCAATATTATTATCTACTGTCCAAGTTACAAGTGCAGAACTTATTCTCCACTTCTAACTTGAGGGGGGATGTTAATCTACATTCTTCTTCTACAATTAAAGGAAACAAAGGAGTTTAAGGGAGCCATATGTAACTATCCCTGTCTGCAAGGGTAGCGGGTGTAATTTTCTATTTCCTAATCCTTAGTGGAATCAATTAGTTAGTTAGTATAAATTTCCCTCTCTATTTCTCTGTTGGTCATACACGAAAGACAGAAAAGTCTTAAATCTCGGTTTAGAGAACAAATTGTACTCTACTTCTCATATTCAATACAATTCATTCAGTTATCACTGTCAAATATTAGGGTTATTTCTTTTCTTTAATTTCTTTATTATCTTTGAGTGTAACTTAAATAGATGAGAGTGATCCATAGATCAAAATTTAATTTGTTAAATTGTTTATGGTGTAGACTAGGGCTGACGATTGAGTAGATTGAGTCGGGTATGAGGTTGGTCAAACGGGTCGTTAACCGTTATAACCTAAAATTGAACGAGTCGAAATGGATTAGGTCAAATGGGTAACGAGTTAGAACGGGGCGACCTGTTTCAACCCACATTTTTCCTTCAAAAAACCCACATTTTTATTGTTAAAAAAAATAACGGATCGCAATGGACAACATGTTTAACCCGCTTTAATCCTAATCCTAATTGATCCGTTAAATTTTTTTTTGGGTTAAAATGAGTAAACCGTTTCGATCCAAAAAAATTAATAGGATGGATTGAGTCAGGTAATTTTCAAGTCGAGTCAGGTGAGTTAATGAGTTATAATTATCAAACATAGTAGAAGCATTTCACTTCTTCTTCTTTAATAGTTTGAATTATTAATTTGAAATGAGACCAAAATTAAACAAGCCAAAAAAAGACACGTGTTGGGGTTGGACAAAGTTCTCTCCCACCCCACCTCAGTCACAGTCAGGTAAAGGTTCATCTCTTGGCCTTGGGTCTCTTTAGTCTCCGGTCTCCCTCCTTTTTTTTCAACTAAAATTCACCAGTATTTAAGCAAGCCTGCTTTGAAAGTTGATACTCATCACTCTCAAACCTATATTATATACACAAATCTCCATATCTCGGATCCCCCAACCCCCTCGTCACGGATTTCAACTTCCACTTCCTTTCCCCGCCATCTTTTATCTCTCTCTCTCTCACACACACACAGAGTTCAAATTCTCGCATTATATGTACTATTAAATGTAAAAGGAACGTATAATCAGAGCTCGAATGGCGATTTTGTCTCTACAGAGCGCCAATTCACTTCGGTTTTCATCTTCTTCACTTTGTTTGTTACCGCAGTCTCTCTTAGGTCCTCCTCCGAGAGTCAATAGCGGTCGCCGTTGCCGTCGTTTTAGGGGCGTTTCGGTGAATTCAAGTGATCGTTCTCGGACTTCGGCCGTTGTGAATGACAATGTAGGAGGAGCGGGAATGGATGATCCTCCTCTGAGTGTCGAATCCGTTGGTACCTCCGACGGCGAGCTGGTAATCAACTAATCATTGTAGAGTTCAAGTGTAGCCATACATTTTTAAGTTTAACTATGGGAGTATGCATGTGTGTTAGTTGGCCGGTGCGTTGATTAACTAACATTTATTTGCTGAATATTCTCCATAATCTCTCGGTTAAACCAATACTGGAGATGGGGGAAGGCCACAATATTAGTTTAACAGTGAATCAGGCTCTGGATGAAACTGAATGGAGCCAAGGATTCTCTAATTGAATCAATGTTGAATTTAGTTGAGCCAAATTATTGGCTTAATAGTTTGATTTAATTGGTGATTTTTGGAATACCAATTCCATTGCATGTTAGATGTTAAATAATGGTGTAAAATTGTAAAATATATGATCTCGTACTTGTTATTATTATATATATATATATATATATATGTGTGTGTGTGTGTGTGTGTGTGTTATTATATGAGAGTGGAAGATGGAGATGAAGAGGGAGAGTCATGGAGGTATCAATTCATGTCGAAACCATCATGTTGGAGAATTTACTTCCAGAGCGACTTGTGTAGCCTAATACGGAGTCCTTCTCTTAGTCTTATTGTCTTCACTTCGATGGTCAACCAAAGAACTTGAACCACACGATCCCATTCCCTGGTTGGGGACAAAATGTCCTCTCTCTCTCTCAGTGGCAGCTAAGAGGGCTCCTTTGACCCGAAGCTCTGAGCATCATTGCGCACTCTTGGCCTGCCTGGCTCAGGCTCCCCTTTTCAGATCGACAGAATTATGCTTATTGTTGCGTAAATTGACCTTGTATAGATGATGAGGTGATTACGTGGAAATGGTGTGTCTAACCAGATACCACATTTGTCTCCTCGAGGGGGAAGCATTGCAAATAGTTCTCACGCATAGTGCACGATATTTTATCATCGCTGATGATCCAAGTGACAGACATGTAGAGAATGATCCTTGGGTTTTGATGGCCTAATGATTTGAAACTACGGAATGCTCTTATGGTACAGAGTTTGCTAGCTTGGTCAGAACTGCTGCGATCACCATCATTTTCATGTGATGATGTTTTTACTGCAGATCTAATAGATATTCTTCTGTTTATTTGCAAGTCCTTTTGTTTATTACGTATAGTATAGTTATTATCCTCTATAAGATGCTTAATTAAGTCCATTGGTAAATTTCGGGATGCTGGAATAAATGTTTTCTACCCCTTTTTATATTCTTGGTTTAATCATGCTACACCATGTCTCGCAGATTGCAGACATGCCCCCAAAGGTCTCAGAGCGAGATTTTTCTGAAACACCTTATGTTCCTGTATATGTTATGTTACCTGTAAGTTGTGTATCTTCTCTCTTTGCTGTTCTGATTCTCATTCATCTTAAGTTATCCTTATTGTCATCTGTTTGTTCTAGCGACTTCTCTTGGTAAGATGCTCACTCTTGAAGCTTTCTTTGCATTACTTTGCTTTTGCATGGAGATGGAGTCATTGTGCTTGAGTTCTCATTCTTTCTTACCATACCATCATGAATGTTTATTTCATAAATTTGTTTGATTTTTTTTCCTGGGTCAGTTGGGCATCATTAATATGGACTGTGAGCTGGTTAATCCTGATGATCTGATGAATCAACTGAGGATCTTAAAGTCGGCTGATGTTGATGGTGTTATGGTTGACTGCTGGTGGGGGATTGTCGAGGCCCAAAATCCACAACAATATAAGTGGAATGGCTACAGGAAGCTCTTTCAGATTGTGCGTGACCTCAACCTAAAGTTACAGGTTCGTAAAACAGATGCTATGTTACCAGATTTCTCTTGAACTATTACTTTGCTCCTTTTGTGTGGAATTTTTCTTTGTGGCGATAAATTGAAAGATGTTTATGGTATCTCTTGTTTCCGACTTATACTTCAAATCATTTAGCTCAGAATACTCAGTAGGAAATGTGTGGTAGGTTGTATGCTATGTTACTAGGACTCGGGTACGAGGATCAGATACAGGTGCGGATCGGGGTGTCAGACATGCCTAAATTTTACAATCTTAAACCTAAATATAGGTGTCCAAGTGTCACACCACATCCCAAAAAGGAGCACCAATAAATTAGCAGCATATCTTAATATATCTCTTGTGATATGAAACTTCATTCTTATAGCTGATTTCTTAATTCTTTCTCTCTCTTGAGATAGTGATTTCCTTCAGGAGTATTGATGCTCCAAGTGCTCTTGATTTATTCCAGTTTTGATTCCCTTTCTAGAAGGTGTTTGTGCGCAGGCATTTCCTGCGCTATTGATGGAGCATCCTTGATGGAATATAGGGATCCATTACTGGGATATGTTACTCTTTGGGCTAATTTTTTTTGGTAATTTGTGCTATACTTACTATTTTCTCTGAAAAACTGCAGGTTGTAATGTCATTTCATGAATGTGGGGGAAATGTTGGTGATGATGTTCATATTCCACTGCCTGAATGGGTAACAGAAATTGGTCAGAAAAATCCCGACATATTTTTCAGAGACAGAGAAGGAAGATGTAATTCTGAATCCCTTACTTGGGGAATTGACAAGGAACGTGTTTTAAGAGGCCGAACTGCTGTCGAGGTACTGCATTCTGCCATAGTTGTAATGTGATGTAGTATTCTGCAGTAGGCGGTCAAGAGCCAAAATGTTGTCGTCGTTGTAGCATTATGTGCCTTCTCAATGAACTTGGGAAATAAACCTTGGTCAACTGTTGGCTACCTCTAAAACCAAATGTTTTCTTACTACCTTGCATGGTCTTTTGTTTGGTAACTATGCTGAATGCCTGGTACTTTGATAGTTCCTGACCCAAAATTTTGAGAGTTATATGACTTGAAATCCAGTCAAGGTTCATTGCTAACCTGAGCTAATGTTGGGTTTTGGACAAGGCGGTCGCATCATGTTGGTGCTAGGCGACCGCCTTCTCTTTGTTGTTTCGGACCGAGCTACTGTCAAATAAGCGATCGCTTAATATCGATGTTAGGCGACCGCCTTGTCCCGTTTGGCAGTTTTGTCCGGTTTCCTTAATTTAGGGTTTCTATTGTATCCATATATATAGGGTTGTATCCCTAGAACGTTTTCAAGGCTGATTTTAATAAAATTTTGATAGTCCGTTGGCCCCAATCTCTCTCTCTTCTTTGTGATTGATTTTGTTATACTCTGATAATATGCTTGCAAAGTCTTTCGCTGTGCACAACAAAATATCATTTTTATTTGATGCCCGCTCTTTTGTTCTAATTTTCTTGTGTAGGTTTACTTTGACTACATGAGGAGCTTCCGTGTTGAGTTTGATGAGTTCTTTCAGGATGGAATCATCTCCGAGATTGAAATAGGACTAGGTCCATGTGGGGAGTTACGTTACCCTTCTTATCCTGCTAAACATGGTTGGAAATATCCTGGTATTGGAGAATTCCAGGTAATTTCTTTACAGTCGTAGCTTAGACATGATTTTTGACTAGTGAGGCTGAAACGGCTTAGTTAGGAAAATGATTCTGCTGTAGCGCAATTGATTCTCTTGCATTTTCACAAAACTCCCATTGGCAGTGCTATGATCAGTATTTGATGAAGAGTCTGAAGAATGCAGCAGAAGCAAGAGGGCACTCATTTTGGGGTGAAGCACCAGATAATGCAGGTGCCTATAATTCGCGACCACATGAAACCCGGTTCTTTTGTGATGGAGGTGACTATGATAGCTATTATGGCAGATTTTTTCTTAATTGGTATGGTAAGGTTCTGGTAGATCATGGGGATAGGGTACTTGCCCTAGCAAATTTGGCCTTTGAAGGGACTGCTATTGCTACAAAGGTGAGTCAACGCTCAGAAGTTTGCTCCTCATAGTAACAACTAATGTTCTTCCCGGAAAATAAAGCCATACAACCAAAAATGGTCCGTTCTATTGATATTTAATCTCCTGTTTTTGTTGATGAGTAGCTATCGGGTATTCATTGGTGGTACAAGACAGCCAGCCATGCTGCTGAGTTAACTGCTGGATTTTACAACCCGTGCAATCGTGATGGCTATGCACCAATTGCGTTAATGTTAAAAAAGCATGGCACTGCTCTAAACTTTACCTGTGTTGAGTTGCGTACAATGGACCAGCATGAGGACTTTCCCGAGGCACTGGCGGATCCGGAGGGATTAGTTTGGCAGGTAACCAACTAAGGTCTACGAACTTATGAGATTTGGTTCTGCTTTTTTTCTCCTTGGTGCACTGCTCTCTCCTTTGGTTCAGCTAGGGTTTGCTAGAAGGAGTTTCCCTTTGGTTATCACATAGCATTGTCTAGGTTTAGCTAATTTTGGAGGCATTCAAGCAAAATATCAGGGCATGTAGTAAGAAGTAAGAACTGGTTGGATCTAAAACCTTATCCAGTCGTGGACAAAGTGTTCTCGATTGGGTTCTTTCGATTTAAAATGGTCTAAAATCAGATTAGAAGATATTTTCGTATATAGAACTCATAACGTATGATTTGTGTTGAATAATTTGCTAATAGAAATTAATCTCTCATTCATTTCATGTTAATATCAGCAATAAGTACTGAAAGTTATATATTACTCCCTCCATTCAATTCAATCAGTCCACGTTTGAAAGGGAATCAATTTCAATAAATCTTATATCTTAATGGATAATTTGATTCGGCTCAATGGGGACAGTATTGTAATATTCACAACAATAAAGAAGTGCTTTACACTGTTGACTACTCTAATTTTCCATAAATACACTTAATTATTAAGATTACAATAGGTTTAAAGTTTTACCTTCAATGTAACAAGAATAAAATTGGGGGGTCAAATTTTATTAGACTGACCCTAAATACAACACAAAAAACACTAAATTCAACATTCACTTAAGGGTCTAATTACTAATTAATCATTTTTTAAATAGACTTACAATTAACCCTAAACCTTAAATACTATTTTATCCTCATTTAAATAAATGCAAGTATATCAGTTAACATCAACTCTTCGTGACAATTAACCATAAACCCTAAAACCCAAACTTTTATTCCCTTATCCAACAATTTCTCAATGGATTCTGATCCGAATAGCAATGTTCATGTTGATTTTCAATTTACAGTAAGCTATTACATACGTTGTACTCAATATATGTACTTAATATTTTCAATTTACAATATATTTTCAATTTCTTTTTCCTATATTAAAAAACAATTTTCTAAGCTGAAATCTCAACAAAAAAAAACCGATTTTGCGGCAGCAAAAAGAGTGACTGGCGATTCATTTGTTAAAATCCCAAACTTCATGGCGATTGTTTGGTGAAAATTGGATTTTTGTCTAGCGATTGTTTTGTGAAAAAAATCATATTTTCTAGCGATTGTTTTTTTATTTTCCTTAAGAGTGGATAGGGGTTCATTTTAAAAAATTGTTTACGGAAGGTAATGAGACGAGGTTATTACTGAACCAAGATGATGACGATTCCCTTGCTATTGTAGAAGATGATGGAAATGTGAGAGCTATTCAAAATGGGCAATGTTCTAGCGACAATTCTGTTCTTATTCCTGGCGTAATACATAATGATGAAATTTCTGATGTAAAAGTGAGGTTAATGGGTGTTGGACAAATCTCTGCTAGGTACTATGAGAAGGAGGGAGTTGTAAAAGGGATTAATAGAATTTGGTGTGAATGGCTGGGTGATAAATATTGTGGTGATGAGAACGATGCTATGATTGCAGAGCACGACTTTCCTGTTGTAACCTGTGAATATAACTATAACTTGGGTACAAAAGCGTTAGTGAATGAGATGTGAAATATTTGCTTTCATCTAGTCATAGACCAGATATGGAGGAAAGGAAAATGATGATGCGAATAGGAAGAAAAGGAAGTCATTTTCTGATCCAGAAGATGTTAGTGAGTCTTTAGGTAATCAATACGAATCTAGTGGGGAAGAGTCTTTCTCTTCCAATAGTTCCAGTTCGAGAATGCTTATAGATGGATATGATGATCACATTCTGCATTCAAGAGTCATACTGAGTAAAAGTACAAGGAGAGTTTTGAGGCAACAGAAACGGGTAGCTTCAAAAAGAATGTGTGATATTTGTCAACACAAGATGCTTCCGGGTAGAGATGTGACAGCACTTCTCAACAGGAAGACTGGGAGACTTGTTTGCAGTAGTCGAAATGTGAATTGGGTAAAATCTCTTTCCACAACTGATATAATCGCATCTTTATTACTTTGGTCAAACCTAAATTTCTATTTGGTTTCCTCTTCTTTTCACCGTGTTTGTATTCTTTGGTAGTATGCGAGCCTCTCATTTGTTTAAACTTCGAAGGTTTGTGTAGAGTTTCTGATTGATTCTACATGCAGGTGTTTCATGTATTTCATAGTTCATGTCTCGTACATTGGATACTTCTCTTTGAATTTGAAATAGATTCAAAACAGTTTGGTTGTCGGATAGGAAAACCGAAATCCAAGAAAAAGAATGGAGCCAAATGCAAGGGAAAGAAAATTGAGACATATATAAGAACTGCACAAAAAGATATCCCCTTGGCATGTTCTGTCATAAGTATCAAGGTATCAATGTTAAATAGTCTTCGCACAGAGAGATGAGTTCCTAATCCTCTGTTGCTGCAGATGCGACTTACGAGCTGTTGCATTTTCTCATTTGTTTTTGGATTTTAGGGGTTAGGTCATCAGATTCAGCATTGCCTTTGATTTAGTTTAGTAAATGAGTTTTTTTTAAATGATTTTTTTTTTAAATGGAAAGAGGGCAGTTTGGTAAACAAAGCTATTTTAAAGTTTAGTGTTTTTTCATTTAAAATAGGAGGACATTTTGGTTACTTAACCTCTTAAGTGTTATTGTATTTAAGGTTTTTCGGTGTAACATTTAGGGGTTCTGTTTATCTTACTTTTTCAAATATGATTCTTGTAGTGGAACGTCCAAAAAAGTATTCCATCCATCCCTAAACGAGTGTTTTTTTTTTTGAAATTTTTTGTCCCAAAATAAATGTATATATTTCTGTGAATTAAGTTACTAAATTCACCTTTGCCAATTTTCAAGTCCTAGTGTTCACTTGCTATACTATAATCTGGACATTGAGGATGTTCATGTATATTTGCTACTAAAACATTTTCCTTAGTGCTCATTTATATATGTATTTTACTTATCAAAAAATAACATTTATATACATGTATCTTTGACCAACTTTTCATTCATAATTAGACTTGGATACGATTTAAGTTTTATATCTATTTAATGTTGTGGATCAACATATATATATGAACTAAGCATGTATGCCGTGACTTTAGACGTTGGTCATATATACGCCTTTTATGTTTTCTTATGAGTTACTTCTCTTTCAGGTACTGAATGCTGCGTGGGATGTTAACATACCAGTTGCAAGTGAAAATGCTCTTCCGTGCTATGACAGAGAAGGCTACAACAAGATACTGGAAAATGCCAAGCCCCTGAATGATCCGGATGGTAGACATTTATCTGCTTTTACCTACCTCAGGCTTAACTCAGGTCTCTTGGAGGAAAACAACTTTGGGGAGTTTAGACGATTTGTCAGGAGAATGCATGGTAAAAATACTGTCTTTTTCGTTTCTCCTCTTCCCCAATCTTAATAAATAATCTTAGAGAACTTATGATAGCTGTAATAGTTTTGTCAATGGGGCCTTCCCTCATATTCCTTCATCTAGACCCTAAAACGACACGTAGAACAAGCCATGTTTACATGAAAATCCTGGAATGGGATCGGTTTGCTTAGTAAGGTGATGGAGACCTTGCTATATGATGTCCTGGTCTCTGCATTGTTTGTGTTGCCTAAAAGTGGAACCTTGAAAGATTTCTTTTTCAAGTACTCTTTTTGGTGAATCCTTTCTGCATGTACTTTAAAAGGACATATGCAGTGAGGCACGTATTGTAAAATTATTGGAATAGCTTTCCTGTGCATGGTTAAGATTGCAATCAGTTTATCTTAAGATTGTTTTTCATTTTGTGAAGTCAATCCTCTGGAAATGTTTGTGATCCGGTCAATCAGGCATATAGTAGCTCTGAACTTAACCTGTGGAACAAGGCATTGCAATAACTTCTGCCAATGCCAAAGTTTACTAGAGTTGTGCATATGTGAAGACTAACGAGAAAATAAAGAGACGACTTTATATTATAGTTTGTTGCCATGCTTCAACTAACAAGACATTGCATGGAGCATGTACTTTCATATGGTAAGGCATGTGATGTCATCTTTCATATGGTAAGGCAGCGAGAATGCAATTTGATAGTTCATTCTTTCTTATGCAGGAGAAGCTGTGTCAGACCTTCAATAACTGTCAAAAGTAAAGAGGATACTAAGACTGGACTAATAACTGCCAGGTTGTTCCTCTGATAAAACATAGCATTGAAACACGAGGCAGAACAGTTGTCGTGAGCTAACTAGCCTCGTTTTGTCTTCTTCACTATGGTCAACTGCATTGTTGCCAAATTGTAAAAGGATCTACTTTGAAATGGTGAAGATATTATCCATTGGAGGGTGAAGCCAACACATCTGACGTTAGTCGTATAACGTACTCTTACACTTGATACTTTTTCGTGTAACTTGAGTATAATCCTCCAAAAAGTACTTTCGAGTAATAAATTCCTCTTTTGTAGTTTGTCCAGCTTGTATACACTGCAAAGAGCATGCTTTATCTTCTTGTATGTATAACTTGTGCTTCTATAGTTCTATGAGCATATCTGTTTGTGTTTTATGTATGAAATAAAATATAAGAATATTTTCTTTTTTGCCCTTAATGTTGATTTCTAGAAACCTGACTACACGAATAAGAGTAGTCTTACCCAATTGGAAGAGACTGGAGTCGAAGTTGAAAGTTATTGAGAACCCTTGGTCTCATAATTTCATGATAACCCTATTTATCTCCACCCCGCAAGGTTTGATCATGCGATCATCATAGTGCTCTAACCCCCCTCAACTTTTAATCGAACGGAAAGTGGATGTAGATGATTTTCTCTTCTTTCGGGAATTTAGTACCCACTTAATTTTCAAACTTATAGGATCAAAATTGCCAAAATTAATTTCAACCTTTTGTTCTACTTCCTGAGTTCCTTCCTCCTGAAAGACGAGGGATACTCTTGACTATTTTGCCTTACAAACCTAATTTTGGCCTTGTCGATTGTATGTCGCGAGTCTAACCCGTATGGTCATCATGTCAGGCTTCTCAATTGTTATACACAAGGCAAGTACAATCTACACTTAATATCTGATGGAGATCAAGGGAGATAAAGATTACGACAAGATGCTCATGGACAAGAGACTCTAATCGTCACCCGTTGGGCATGAATGAAGAACCAATGATTAGAGCCCAAACTAAGAAGGTTCAAGAGGCCCTATTGTCATATGTGGAAGAGATCAAGATCAAAACAAAGATCAAACATGTTCAAGACCATGAAATAAGACACATTTGATTGCTAGAGTAAACACTCAAGTAAGAATAGATGGATCTTAATCAAGGATGTTATAGAGCTCGAAAATTGGTGTATATAATATATGGTTGAAAAGCCCTGAAAACCTAGTTTTCAACCTGTTAAACAGATCTCATTTTTGAGTTTTCTAGAAGCTAAGCTCAAAATACTACAAGCTAGTCAGAATAGACGGGAATATTGAATTATTTGATTCTAGATTCCTCTTGTTAGTATCTACACATTCTAGATCAACCTCCCCCACCCCTTTTTTTCTTTTTCTCATTCATGAACTTATTCTTGAGTCTTATCCCCACGTTTAAGATGATGTTATCCCTTTTGTTTTGAGTACTATAAAAACTTAAGTGCTCCTTCATTTGTAAGAAGTGAGAATTAAATCAAATTGAAGAACTCTTTTGAGTGTTGCTCTTATTGAGTGTTTGTGAGATTTCTTGAATTAGAATCTCATCCTTTAAACTTATCAAGCTCGTAGAGTTGCGGATTTGTGGTGTTTCGTGATCGTGGGTCGTTGACAATTGTGTCAAAGGTTCCGATTGTACCCCAAGGTTCAATTGCAAATAGTGGGTCAAGGGAGTCTTATTCTATCAATTTCCTTTCCATTTTTGTTGATTCTTCCTTCTTCATTGTGCATGTTGGAACTTCTTCGATTGATCCTTAGTAGGATTTCATATCAATATCTTTCTAACATCGATAATGGAAAGAAACTAAACAGAGTAGTTGTTTGAATATGAACTATAATATGCTTCGATCTCTTCTCATGCCCCCTTTAAGGGAAAAAAAACTATAACATAAGTTGATCTTGGAAAAACGTAGGAAATATACAAGGCCCAATACTTTGGCTAAACCGATGCAGAGCTGCCGAGTGACTCATCCAACAAGAAGGTCAGATATGGAGTGAGTTGTAAGGGCGTTAAGTAAATGAGTCCCGTGAATCACAAAATCACCAAATTCAAGTATTGCGGGTGCTCCTTACAAGGATTGAAGAAATCGTTGCATCCTAGAGACAATTGCCAATTACTAGCAACCATGAGCACTAATACGAGGCAAATTTGTCTTACGGAGATTGTGTTGAATACAAGCCTTGATTTCGACTCAAGTAATAACATTTTGCTTCATTTCCCTTCTTCTATCTGTTTACAAGTCAAAAGGAAACTGACCACACTTTCCTAACAATAAAAATAGAAAGTAAATGTATATGAAATGTTACTCTTACGATCTTTTAATCATAAAAAGAGATTTGTTCCCTTAATTCCATTGGATATCTCTCGTTAATATGGTTTATACATCTCATCAACTACTTGTCTACCCACATGTAATATCAAAGTTATACTAAAAATGATCGAATCAAATTAGAATTTCAAGATTCAAAGGCATAATCAATTGTTTGATAATGTCATCAAAAAAAAATTCGATTGCAAAAGTCAAACTCGAACGATTCGAAAATTAATTTGGTTTAACTTAATGGTTCAACTCAGCTTAACCAGAATAAAACGGAACTCGAATAATTAAATTCACAGCCTAAAACGAATGAAACAGCAAAGATGGGATGATTTTGTAGTAGCGGTCTAGCACCCAAAAGAGGTTTTAACACGAAAACATTGCCCAGACAGAGGGGTCGGTCACGTGCTAGTGGCCCGATTGGTCACACTCATTTCTCGTGGCCCCCTAATTTCCTTTATATAGCTAAACCACGTGTGACTCGCACGTTCATTCATATTGGTCCCTAAACGCCTCATCCGTGCCAATCCATAAACCGAGGCACGCTCGCCTCCCTTCACACGCGTGCCAAACCCCTCCCTACCCTTCGCATGCTCGCCGCCCTCCTCCTCCTCCTCTCTCTCTCTCCTCCGCCGGAGCCTCGCCGGAAAACCCAAAACCACTTCCAAAGTTACGCCACCCTTCAAACACCGTTCCCTACATATTCTCCATCTCTTTCACCAGTTGATCAACTCCGGCGTGTTCGCCGGAAGTGTCTTCTCTCCGGTAGATCTGCTTTTGGTGATGACGTCGGGGTTAAATTATACGTTTGAAGTAGGCTCAGCGTGTCTATGTACTGATTGAGCTGATAGTATGAGGTAATTGGAAATGAATAAACCTCAATTAATAAATGCAAAATTATGATTAATTTAAAAAGTTGATAATTGTGTATTTCTTAGATAAAATCAGTTGTTCAGCTCATTGAGTAACCTAAATAAGCCAAAAGTTTTGTATAGTTGTGTTGGTTCATGTGGCCGACCAAGGTAATTGGAACGAGCTGAGTTGAGTTGAGTTTCTTCCTTAGGCATAAAATGGGAGCTTTTGATGAAACAGAAAATGATAATGCTGGCTGGAATACTTGCATTGCTTTTTTCCCGATATAACTGAATATTTTTACTTACTGATATGAGGTTGTTTGAATTTTGTATAGTTGCCGGAAAACCACATAACCGTTTGGTTTGTTGTTAGATGATGTGCTGACATTCGTTGAAATAGTTCTGTAGTCAGCTATTTATGCTGAAAGTTAAAGGTTAATTATGGTGCACTATATTTAGTATTTTAGAGTTTAGGTTTAGTGTTTGTATATCCAAGACTGTGTTGTACATGGTGTAGGAGTTAGGTAGAGAAAAGATTGGGAGGTTATGGCAACTGAGTTGCAGAGGTTTGGAACAAATGAGGACGATGATGACGAAATGGGGATGGATGTAAAAGAAGAAGATGATAATGATGAAGATGACGAGGATAAGAATGTGGGAACTCAGATAATGGCCGGTGGTGAGAGAGGACTTGCATCAACCAGCAGTAATAATCAGTTTCAGCATCACCATCAGTTTCAGGAGCAATCATCTTCAGGAGGAGGGAGTCGAAGGTGTAGACCAGTAGAAGAGAAGGAGAGAACAAAGCTTCGGGAGAGACAGCGGAGGGCAATCACTGCAAAGATCTTGGCAGGGCTCAGAAGGCATGGAAACTATAATTTAAGGGTTAGAGCTGATATAAATGATGTGATTGCTGCTTTGGCTAGGGAAGCTGGTTGGGTTGTTCTTCCTGATGGAACCACCTACCCGTCTAGATCACAGGTATTTTCTTCATCTTTAAACTTGTTTGTTGCTTGACAATTATGTGTGTGTGTGTGTGTGTGTATATATTATACGTAGCATGGGGCATTTGCTTGTCTCCTTTTATCTAGGTGGTGGCGCATATAGTTCTTATAGGTGAGATATGGACCAAGTTACAAATTAAAAAGGATCTGAGCATAATTTTTATGACACAATTTGAAACTTACATTGTGATTATCCTCCCACGCTTCATTAAAAAAAGTAAATGAACCAATCAAAAAATTAAGTGTTAAAAGGTGTTGATTGTCCACCGTGCAGGCTTCAAGGAGAATTGTTTTATGCATATCTGATAGGCTTTGAAATTATGTAGGGATTCTCCCATTCTCCGTCAGAAAGTTAATGAAAAAAAGTTAGAGAAAACAGAGGCTTTCATGTTGATTGTCCAGAGCATAGGCTTCAAGGAAAATATCTAATACATTATTTGCACACATAAAGCATATTGATGGAGAAGCTTACAGATGTTGTATCTTTAACAGCTATATTGCATTTGTTGGCTTAAATGGTTATGGAGTGAGTTAAAGTATGTACTATGGTGAGAACTCTATGAAGTACGTGGCAATAATATCGTCTCTCTCTCTCTCTCACACACACGCCTGCCTGCATAAACACACATAGACACTGCATGATGTTACTCACAGATCTCTTTTAGTTTAATGTTGAATCTCATCAAATGTAGATAACTCACTTTTCCTTCCAGTTGAACTGAGAGGAATATTAAACGGATGAACTTCAAGGGGCCACTCTGATTTAGTGAGGGAAGGGGAGAATCATATTACTGCTTCTCTCGTCATCCCATTCCCACTTCCTCTCTTTGTGTATAGCTATGATCAAGTGTGTGATGCATAATCTATTCTGTTTCTAGTGAATCTTATGGATCATGATGTGAATCTGGTCTTTGCAACTTGTGCAGGGCACAAGACCTGCTGGAGGCACATCAACTACAGCGGTGACTTCATCGTCCTCACATGTACCACTGCCCCAGACACCTGCTGCTTCATTAAGAGGGATTTCATCTAGTTGTCAGATTGCAGTTGAAGATGATGCATGCCAGATGAATGGTCTCTTTGTGCCTTCTTCAACCCCTTATGATGTCTCAAGTGCCCTATCCCAGGCTTCAGATATGATGGGAGTTGGAGTTAACACTCAGGATGATCCTCTCATTGTAGTCTCCATGGAGACTGTTGGAAGTAGGCAGGTTAGAGGACTCACGTGATAGTAATTGTATTATTTTTCATACCTTGTTCGCGCTTATGGATATCATATTGACTGTGTTTCTCACGGTAGGTTTTCTGACTTTTTTTGTAAGGTTGTTGTCATACCTTCGAAGTTACATGAGCGAAATTTTGCTGGCACTCCTTATGTTCCTGTTTATGTGATGTTGCCTGTGAGTTTTCTTATCTTTACAAAGTGCTGCTATGCCTCTTCTTTCACATGTTGTTTTCTCTGGAAAAACTTCTTGAACTGTTTGCAGGCAACCTTTCTTTCCTGCTTACTTGTCTTTACTCTGCCTTGTTAACATATAATTTGTAGTTCATTTTTTTCTGTGTCTAAAATCTTGGTTTTCAACTTTACTAATCATGGCAATAATTTCACGTATGTATCTTTGACATATTGCTAGTTCTTTGGTTGCAGTTGGGTGTCATCAATATGAAGTGTGAACTTGTCGATCCTGATGGTCTACTTAAGCAACTAAGGATCTTGAAATCAGTCAACGTCGATGGCGTCATGGTTGATTGCTGGTGGGGCATTGTGGAAGCACATGCTCCGCAGGAGTATAACTGGAAGGGCTATAAAAGGCTGTTCCAAATGGTGCGTGAGCTCAAGCTCAAGTTACAGGTGAGCTTCAAAAACTATAGGCTTCTGTGTTTGCATACGCTGTTACAGATCCTTTTAGAAGATATAGCATGCTAATGACAGTAATTAAGCTCACCCTCATTGGGTAATCAATGGTTTGGATGCTTTCTGAACTGGAGGTGGTCAGGTTCAAATTTAGATACATCCCTATTCCGTCAACAAGTATACTTCCTCCTTCCGAACAAAGAGTCCATGTTAGAAATGTTTGAGTGACGTAAGATGCTTATCTCACGTTGGAGGGTAAAGTTGAAAGGTATTGGAGATTGAAGGCATAATTATTGAAAGTGAACTCTTTAAGTGGAACAATTTTTCAATAGTAATAATTCCAGTATAACTGTCGTGGATCTTAGAACGACTCTGCCTTGTTGATAATATATATTGTCATCTGAAATTAGTTTAAAACCTCGGATATCATCACTTATACATTGACTCAATACAATGAGAGGGGGAGATTAGCTTAGATCTTCCTTCAATCCCTTAGTAGCCTGAGCCCCCACTGTTTCAATGTTTTTACATTTTGGATATAATGCTAATAAGGTTCGTCATCGTTGTGATTTTAGACTGCAGTTATCTATCCTCTATTCTTACTTTAAGATCTAACATGATTCATGAGTAGCAGTAGGTTAGTGATTATGCAAAGGACTTTAAAAGGATTGAAGTGTACTTGCGTTCTTAAATGTAGGGTACTATGCAGAAGGTGCCTCTGGTTTGAAGTTATGCAAAAATAGAAAGAAAGAAAAATCATTTCATGAACAATAAAAAATAAATCTTCATTTTTCTATTGCAATAGCAGCAGTGCTTTCTCCACACCACCCATATTAAGTTATTAACTATATATGCAAATGTAGAACGACCTTATCATTGTCTGTGTACAAGAATGTGTAAATTGGATAGATAATTGCCTCTCTAGATGCCTATAGAGCCTTGCATTAGAAAATTAATAGTTTTTGTTCGAAATTGTATCAGGTTGTAATGTCTTTCCATGAATGTGGAGGTAACGTGGGTGACGATGTTTGTATCCCCCTGCCTCATTGGGTGGCAGAAATTGGTCGAAGTAACCCTGAGATATTTTTCACAGATAGAGCAGGAAGACGCAACCCAGAATGTCTCTCCTGGGGAATTGACAAGGAACGTGTTTTGAGAGGCCGGACTGCCATAGAGGTATTGCATCCAACCTTAATCGATATAGGACTATCATTTTCTTGCTAATGAAATTGTTTGTGATTATGGATTTCCATATTCTTATCTTCTGATTAAAATAAAAATTGAAGTTCTACTTCTATGAAATTGTCTGTGCTTGTAAATTTTTTATTCTCTTTTTTAACTCCTAACCCTAAAAATAACAAAAATGCTAGGTTTACAACTATTTCTACCACTATTGTTACCACTAAGCTTTGGTGAAGGCCAAATGTGTTTTAGTGAAAGACAACTTTGCCTTTCACTAAAGCTTGGTGATAATAATAGTGGTAGAAGTAGTGGTAAATTTAGCACTATTGTAAAAATAATTGTGAACTCAATACCGTGCTTTTTGTATTTTTCAAAACTGTAGGTTTACTTTGACTACATGAGAAGCTTCCGAGTTGAATTTGATGAGTTCTTTGAGGGTGGAATCATCTCGATGATTGAAGTTGGATTAGGTCCATGTGGGGAACTTCGATATCCGTCTAATCCTGTAAAGCATGGTTGGAGATTCCCAGGCCTCGGTGAATTCCAGGTAATTATCGGTTTTGGTACATGTGATGCTGTTACATGTTTTTCATGTACAAAAGCGGTGCTTGTCTGTTTATTTTTGTAGTGAACACCTCAGGCCATCACCCCCTGATTTGTCATTTTCATCCTGCCTTAGCCTCTTAGCATCAATCTAAACTGTTTCTTGTTCTGCAGTGCTATGATCAGTATCTGTTGAAGAGCATGAGGAAGGCAGCTGAATTAAGGGGACATTCCTTTTGGGCACGAGGGCCAGATAATGCAGGTTCCTATAATTCACGACCACATGAAACCGGATTCTTTTGTGATGGAGGCGATTATGATAGCTATTATGGTAGGTTCTTCCTCAACTGGTATTCTCGGGTATTAGTTGACCACGGTGATCGGGTGCTTTCTTTGGCGAAGTTGGCTTTTGAAGGCACTTTCATTACTGCAAAGGTCAGTCATTGAAAAAGGTTGTTTTTTACCTTAAGAAAGTTGGACTTCAGATACTGCAATTGAACTAGTATAATTAGAAAAAAATCTTTTGATGTGTACAGTGTACATTTTCTACCTGTCAGATTTTCAACAAATCATTTCAAGCTTGACCTATACACATTTGGTGGATGTGTTTTGAGTGTTCCATGTGTATATATATCTTTCATGCTAGATGATACTTGAATATATATGCACGGAGACTACAATTTTTTGTCCATTTCAGTTTCAAAACAATAATCATAGTTCATTTTAGCCTCCCTCTTTTTTTCCCACAAGTCCTGTTTTGCTATGTAATAGTAGATTCCACGGATAATTTTGGTCTTTACTCAGTTGTTAGGGTATGATTTGATCGATCTCTTTGCCACATTTTAATTCCTGAGCAGCTATCAGGTATTTATTGCTGGTACAAGACAGCAAGCCATGCTGCTGAATTAACTGCAGGCTTTTACAACCCATGCAACCGAGATGGTTATTCTGCAATAGTGGAAATGTTAAAGAAGCATGGGGCTGCCTTAAATTTTACATGTGCTGAATTGGGCATTTTAGATCCAGATGTGGATTTGACAGCAGCGCTAGGAGATCCTGATGGGCTAATGTGGCAGGTAATCAACCCCCCCCCCCCTCAAAAAAAAAAAAAAACATTCCTGTCAATATCAAGGAAATGGAAAAATATGCATACATATAAAGCAAATCCCTTAAGGAGAGTGATATGGAGGATCATTGTGTAAAATATTGCTGTTGTTTGCTTAAAACTATGTTGTAACACCTTTATATATTACATTTTAGGTGATGAATGCTGCTTGGGATATATGCATACCAGTTACAAGTGAAAATTCTCTTCCCTGCTTGGACAGAGAAAGCTATAATCATATTCTGGAGAAGGCTAAACCTCTGAACGATCCGGATGGGAGACATTTATCTGCTTTTACCTACCTTAGACTGAACCCACTTCTCATGGAAACACACAATTTCAGAGAGTTTGAACGATTCGTCAAGAAAATGCATGGTAAATATTGAAAACCAAGCCCTTTTCTTTTTAGCTAAGCATTAAAGCAATCATTTAAGTTTACCTGTATTCTTGAAATATAACTGGAAATTAGATACAGAAGTGTATGGCTCCTTGTGTGACGACTCCACCTTGGGCATAGAATGTGATCTCTTTTTTCACTTTTTTGGTAGCAATCCATTGTGAGTCTATACAAACTCCATTGGTTGCACCACGCCAACCACCCAAGAAATTGCTAATCTCTTCATACTGTAATTTTATTTGTCTTTCTCCATAAATAGTTGCTTTGAGTTTTTTTCTTGTGTTAATCCCAAAAGGGCAGTTTTTCTTGGTGGTGGAGGACTATATTTGGTGGCTGTACCAATGTAACAGGCCTTTTCTGAACTCTACCGTAATTTGCTTGCATGTAGCATATTGGTCAAGTTGGCTATACCCCCGCCCCCCTTTGTACTCGTGAGGTACTTGTACTTTTACCAACTGAATGACAATTTTTCTCATCTCCATTGCAGGCGAAGCAGTTCTCGACCTCCATGGTAGTTAGTGAAGTCGAAAGCAGAAAGGACAGCTCAACTCGCTGTTCTTTCTCTAACAAGTCCCGGTGGGGATGTGTTGTTACTATATATCTGTTGACACAACCTGTAAAAATGAAAAGTTGGAATATTTGATAGGTTCGACTAATGTAAGATTAATGTCAATTGCAATCAATATTCCGATGATGCCTCGAAGAATGGAAGCGATAAAAAACAAGATTAGACAGAGGACTTTGGTTGCCAAAGGGAGTACATAAGTGAGGGAACTCGTTTCAATACGAAGTAACACACAATAAATTCCATTGCAGCATATAGTACACATTCCACCGCACAAAGAAGCCTTGTTTTACCAAAAGTATGAAAGATTGATGTTCCTTAGGCATGGTTACCTGTCAATTACAACTCATTACTTACTAACATGGTTTATTAACACACCCAACACAATCTAACTCGATACTTTTTTTGGATCAAATTATGTAACTTGTTTCAATCAAAAAATATTTACAAGTTGAGTTGGTTTGGGTTGTGTTAAAGGCCTGTTTCATCACGTGTCTTTTTATGCCATAAATTCATGTTTTTTGGGGGAAAGTTGGTTGAGGCAGGTCGACCCACTCTAACCAATTACCCACTTTAATCCAACCCGATTATTTTGACCCATTATCAATTCCAACCTGACTCAAACCCAATTGTCGGGCCTAAAATTGATCCCTAGCATAATGGCATCACAAAGGGGCAGTACTTGTTACACCGGTCTCCCATCTTTCAGAATAATTGCAGTTCCAATTCATTTTTATTCAAAGTGCCATTTACATGTGTGATGCACAGATTCAAGCATCATCCCAAGTTGATGATTTTGCCCAAGCATTGCATATCATTAATATCATAAGCCTGGCAATTGGATGAGTTGGGTTGGGTAATGGGTTGAAACAGGTCGAAACCCGTTAGAACCCAAATATCAAACGGGGTTAAAATGGGTTGGGTCGAAATGTGTCGAGATAGAACGGGCAGCACACGGGATTGAAATGGGTTGGGTCGGAATAGGACGAGTTATAACGGGCAGTGGGTTAAAGCGGGTCGACCCGTCCCAACCCAATTTTTCCCCAAAAAACATCAATTTATAGTATAAAAATTATGGGTCAAAATGGGTAACGGACCAGACCCGCTTTAACCCGATCCAACCCAACCAATTAATATTATTCGGTCAAAACGGGTTACCCGTTTCAACCCAAAAATATTAATGGGTTGGGTTGGGTAATTAGTGGATTGGGTTTGGTGGTTTAATGGGTAATGGGTAATGGGTTACAATTGACATCAATTTTTTTCATCACCTATGGTTTCTTCAGTACCATGTGGCCTGATTCATCCGTGTCAAAAAGGCGCACTACCAATCCCTCCCAGCCTTCTCTCTGTCTGATCCTCGATGTACCAAGAGACTCACCATGAGATCTATCAATTTCTGTCTGATCCTCTCCATCCTCTATTTCACTGAATGTTCCGTATGCAGAAGGCGAGAAAGCGTGGGGAACGTCTAGTGCAACTGCCCTCTGTAATGCTGCTCGATGCTCCTCCAAGTGTTCTTTGGCTAAAGATGAACTTCGCTCCATCTTCTGCTGTGGCGGTATATCCATAATGTGATCTTTTTCTAGCATTGACTGAACTAAGGCAAAAAAACAAAAAACAATGTTTCAATTACACAGCATGTAAGCATCAAACCATAGGTGTCTAGAAATGGATGGACAAGATTGGATCTGTGTTGCTAGTTTTATTAAGAAAAAAGTAATCGTTAGAAATGAAACTATGCAGCATCAGATAAGCCCAACAATAAGGAAGAGCTCAAAATCTTATGTCAAAATAGATTCAGATAGCTGCTCTCGAGTAGGTTAAGATTTGTTTTATAACCAAGTTGCTTCTTTGAAACTAAACTTTGTGATTTAAAGGAGTCAACAGATAGGAACTTCTTAAAATCTTATGATGCGTCATATGCCGAATTATATGAATAAACAAAAAAAGTATTATATAATTTCAAAAATGTAGAAGGACATAAGAAGATCACTGCTCGAATTCATTTGGAACAGATAAATATAACTTCATCAAAATTTCAACATATTGATACAGGCCAGCTAATGTTCCAATGAGAAGCCTCTTTTAGAAAAAAAATGATTTTTAGTCTCTGATTAATATTACAATGCAGCAACTAGTTCCTTCGATTGCCTGAACTCTAGTGTTAAAGGAAACAGTCAAGGATCTACAGGTGAATTCTAATATTAAAAAAAATATATTGGAGATTAAATAAACAAACACTTTCACCTACTACTTAATTGTGGATAAAAAGATCAAAACTTACATCAAGCGCCCCTTGAAATTCTCTCTCCATCAAAATAATGGAATGGTCGGAAAGTACATTGCAAGAGATAACCATGTGCTCAAATCTCCCATCTACAGGTACCGCTGTCTTGACAACCGGGGAAATTCTTCCAAAACTGCACAGGGAGATTGGTTACAATTTGGATGCAAGATAACAAGAATACGAGTTTCAATTGTCTTCATTACACTAGCTCTGGAACTTGCTTCCTTTTGCTCGTTTTGTTATAACTGCTCTTGATGCAAGTATAAATTTTAAATTCTAAGGAGTACTAACAATCATGCCTGCAATTGCTAAGACTTTGTAAGAATATAATCCCTCCATTACTGTTTAAAGGTTCCACCTTTGAAGTCAAGCATTTAAAAAAAATAAAAATCGCTTGAGTGCCCTTACCATCTCTCCCACCCCCTTGGGGTCAAACATTTCAATCTATAAACAAAAACTTCCATAAGTAGCCTTAAATTTATGGACTAAAATGGCTATTCTAATTCTATGAGTAATGTCATTAAGATAATTTTGGGAAGTCGTGAAATTTGAAAATTTCTTTTTCAAATGAGGATTCTTTAAATGGAACGTCTTAAATAGAAAGTAGGGCTCTTTGAGCGGAACAAAGGGAGTAAAATTAACAAGGATATGTGGTTCCATCTGCTAGACTACAATCCATTATAATTGCAAGATAAGGTTTCCATTTTAGGGAACATGATGGAGTTAAACAGACAAGGGAAATCCTAATCTCTTAGCGTTCACTCTGTCAGCATGTGATTTTTTACAATGAGGAAGATTTGAGCCTCCTATATCATAAGGCATGCCCCTCCCCCCCAACAAACACCACACACACTGAAACAACTTTCCAAGTGAAAGTAAAATTGCAATTGCAGGAGAATACATAATGATATACCCGAAGGGCTTCCTCACGATGACGTGATACAGGCGACCAGGTGCATATAACCGCCTTGGATCTTGAAGCATCTTCTCCTCCAGTGTGCATGTGTCCTTTAAGCACATTGCACATAGCAAGCATGGCATACTGTGGAAGGAAAGGCAGAAAGAAATGTTACCAGCTAAAACTCAGTATCAAGCACAAAATTGAAGTCAAGAAATGCTGCGATCAGTTACCAAAGCTCATTATCTATCTTTCTTTCTTTCTTCATCATTTATTATGCTAACTCTAAGAGCCTTGTTTCAACTTGGGTCAGTTAACAGCAATATATTTCCAACACTCGGTCTACAATTCATCACGCCAAGTTGCAGATGAAAAAAAGGTAATCTCTACGTAGCTTGCAATAAGTCGCCTTCATAAGCCTCTCTTGGATATTACAATTATACATGTTCTATTCATGTGAAGAACTGATATGACGGTAAAGGATATAGCAGCTTCCCCAAGTCCAAATATAAAGCTTAACTACAACTACATGCAACAATTAGTTTCATTTTCCAAATTAACACTCAAAGCATAAAAATCATATCCATAATTAACAAATTGGTGATCTCATCATCATACACCACCATTACTTTTACTTTCCTCAAATCTTGCCATATTCTCCTTATTTTACTGTTTGTTGATTGTTAGAAAGGAAAGTAGATAAGATTTTCTGGTCACTGAGAATGTACGATTTCTTTTTAGTTAACCACTTGTTACACAAGACCAGAAGAGGATCTAATGTTGATTATCGAATACAGGGAGGGGTGCATAAAGAAAATTAAGCCTTTTATTGATACGAGGCAAGCTTCTCATCATAAGCAAGAACTAAAAACTGAAAAAAGTGAAAGACAATTATTCTGTTGAAGTAAGATGCCCAGGCAACTGGTTTGCACCATCATCATTGCAAAAGGAATGACATATCACACTGCACCATCATCATTCCAAAAGGAATGACAAATCACACTGATCCATCAAAAAGTTAGTCATCAACTTAGTTCTAACCCAATTTGTAAGTGTTAAAAATCTTATATGAGAACTCTAAAAAGAACGACAAGCAGATAACAGTCAGCTCAAAGAATTTGAGAACCACACGTGTAGCCTTAGATATTTGGCGCATGAAGATGATTCAGTGCAACAAAAAATAATGCTGAAAGGTGACAAAAACCTGAAATCTTTTACCAGAAAAGTGACTTGAAAAGTACTTCCTGTGCCACACTAGTGCGAGGTAAGAAGTCATCCTGTTCAACACAAAAAATAAAAAAATTATATGAACTTCTTAGTAATAAAAGCTAAAAGGACTCCTGAAAAAGAATGTAAAAATTTTGAAATTTTATTTATAAAGCTGCTCAGACTTTCTAGAAAAGGTAATTGACTTTCTGTGATAGCCTAGTCCCACATCTAATAGATGTCGGAAAAAGTAGAGGCTTATATGAGACCACCAGACCTACAACGACCAGGCACAAACATCATCTAGTGGACTTATGGGTGGGCCTATGTTGAACCCAGTTGCTCTTTGGGCCATTCTGTGGGCATAAGCTGCGGACTAGGCACTCAGGGTCGGGTTGTACAAAATTAGAGCAGGTCCAGACAAAAAAATGTGGAACCAAAATGTTGTGGCTGGACAAAGTGCACAAATGTGGGAACATAGCGTTGCGGCAAGAAAAAGTTTTACATGTGAGGCGCAATGGGGGCCACCTCTTTGATCCTACATTGCCCAAGGTGTCAGGACAAAGTGCTACGACGCAAGAGGCCTATGTTGAACCCAGTTGCTCTTTGGGCCATTCTGTGGGCATAAGCTGCGGACTAGGCACTCAGGGCCGGGTCGTGACAAAATTAGCACAGGTCCAGACAAAAAATGTGGAAACAAAATGTTGTGGCTGGACAAAGTGCTCGCAAATGTGGGAACAAAGTGTTGCGGCAAGAAAATGTTTTACATGCGAGGCGCAATGGGGGCCACCTCTTTGATCCTACATTGTCCAAGGTGTCAGGACAAAGTGCTACGACGCAAGAGGCGAGTTGGGAGCTACAGCTACCTCTTTGACCCTACATTGCCCAAGGTCCCGATCCTAGCAAACCATGACAGGGACCCACGTCTGACAGCGGATAGATGTGCGCCTAAGGTGCATTGGAAGCCGCCTCTTGGATCCTACATTTTCCCGGGTGCCAATCCAAGAAGTCCTCGATGGGGACCCAATCCCACATTGGACAGATGCGGGAAACAGTAAAAGCTTATCGATGACCACCTATCACCACTGCGCACCAAAGTCCATAAATGATGTTGGGGCTCTTTTTCCCAGATCCAGGCATCACACTTTAGAAGCTGTAACTAAGCTGCAATATATTAAGCACCAATGTCCCAAGCGACTGAAAATAATCAAGTCAGATTCTCAAGTGTTAAAAAAATTCATTTTCCTAAAACTTCTCTGGGTCACCCACCATTTTCCATCCACTTGGTCACATTTATGTTCACCCATTATGACTCCGTGATCTTGCCTGCTTCCTAGAACCCAATAATGAAGCTTCCTAGAACCCAATAATCAGCTTCAGGGTTACTAAGGAGTACTAACCTCTTAGTCTCATCATGAGAGTGAGATCAGAGAACATGTGTGATTCATTTAGAGTTCTTAATATAATCAAAATTGACCAATTGTATCAGACAATTCAAACATAGTGAGTCGGAAAGTTCTCGAACATAGTTCGAATTTCGCCTGATTACAGGCTAAGAGGCGAATTCAGAAAAACCCTTAAAATATGACAAACACCCTTTTAGGGTTTTAATTTTTAACATGCATTAACCCGGCCATGATGTAGTGGATGATGATGGGTTTGATTCATTTGAGTGAGGATGTTTGATGTGTTGCTAGTTGCTACTTGTTTCGTGACTTTAGATTTTACAATATGTAATTTCATTTTTGCTATTAAATTGTAGGTTAGGATGTTGAGCAAGTTTTTTTGGATGTTGCCTTGTTGTTATTATATGTGAATTTTAACTTAATTTCATATATTATTTTCATTTATAAATGCTTTGGATTATGTTACAATAAAATTAATCTATCTATATATATATATATACACTATTTTTTCTTAATTTCTCGCCTTGTTTGCCTTTCGACATACCATCTACCTTCCGTTCTCGAAAACTATGTTCTCGAAATAAGTATTAATGAAATTTAATCCTCATTTAGCAGTGAAGAATAAATAAGTAAATGATTTAATATGCAGTGAAGAATCTTTTTCACTTTCTGACTAACAATACAAATCATATATACTAATGGACTCGGGAATCTGGTACTTCTACATGCTACATTCTAAACCATGCTATTGTTAGACAGCACAAAAAACCACGAACAAATGTAAAATAGTTACCTGAAGCACAACAGAGTTGATGATATCCGCGTACCTCACAGCCAAATTCAAAGAGACGCATCTAGCTGGAGCAATGGCAACACACCTGATCCTTTTCCTCTCGATATTCCCAATTTTTTCCCGGTTTTTCACAACTAGCATTGTTAACAATGTTACCACCCCTGCCCCAAGGGAATGCCCAGCAAATGTCAATGTATAATTCGCCTTCCTTTCAACAAGTTCCTTTAAAGTCTCGCTTTCAGCCTCCAAAACCCACTGAGCTGCCTTGAGTAGCCCAGTATGAACATAACCCCCATCAAACTTTGTCTGCCCCAGTTTGTCATCAAGTAAGAGCAAATAATCACTTTCCTTCGCCATATTAAGCCCTCTAATGGCTAAAACAATATCAGCATTTTCTTCATCGAGGTAAATCATGTAAGGGGATACTCTTCCTTCAGTTTCATCATAATCCTTTTTCAATACTACCCATTCAGGGTTGATGCCATACCCTCCAGGGGGAGCCCAAAGAGGGTTTCGAATATCATCCTCATAAACTGCTAAGATATAGCGACATATGCGCGGTATGGGCTCGAATTCAGTAGCAGTGGCAACACCCCAATTCTCGCTTTCACGACCTGCAGTATATTGACACTTCTTCCATGCCCAACGAGCACAGGCCAAGCAGTATACACACTCAATAACAGGACAACCAAAAACAAGACACATGGTTGCCTAGTGCCTACCAAGCATTCATCTCATCAAAGGTTAAGGACAAACTCTCATACAATGATTAAAGATAAAATGTCAATTTTCAAAATTGAACAAGTAATCAACTGGGTAGGCAGAAATTAGTAAGAACTTAAAGGACTAATCAACTGTGGGGAATAAAACTTTCCTATTTTAATGGGTAAAAGATATGACTACCAAATCAAGAGGAATGCTTAAACAAATGAACTTATTGATCACTAGCTGAAAAATTCAAACTCGAAATACGAATAGTTCAGAAGCTATAAATGGGCAAGATAATTAGATTGATAGTTAACTAAGAAAAAACCAGAACCTACGATTACCACTAGATAGAAAGGGGGTAACGGAATTAATTTAGATAGAACAAACTAAAGAAAATACATATAGGAAATGGAAATTTGAGAGGGGCATATATCTAGGTCTTATTAGGAACGAATACAGCTACGCCACACACACAAACACAGAGACAGAAGAGAGTGACAAATGAAATTGAAATGTAGGAGCAAACCCGGAAAAATTCGAGGTTTAATTGGGGAGGAATAAAACAGTTATCCAGAGAGAGTATCAACTGAAAACAAAAATGGTAATTTGGGAAGAAACCCAGAACTGGGAATTTATCTAGGTCTACTTATAAATCAAAAACAGCCGTGATCAAGATAGCAAGAGGCAGAAGGATAACTGACATGGGAACAACGTAGTATCGAATTGTGTTGTGGGAGCAAAACCCAAAAATCTCCATGGAAATACACAGCTGTGATACCATTAATTGAAAGTTCCACAGAGAAGCATCAACAATCACAGGCTGTAGGAATTAATATACCATAAAAAGAAGTGATTGAAGTGGGTAAGAGTTCGAATAATTGTGTAGGAAATAGGAATGGAGGAAGAGGAAAGTGGAAAATTAAGAGAAAATTGAAGCGGGGAAAAGAAGAGACTATACAACAAGCAGTCTGCAACCACTGGTCAAATCCAATTATGATAGTTACTTACTGGCATCTTCCATCTTCTTGAAGAATCTACCTTCTTAATCCTTAGATTCCCTCAAGCTATCTGTGGCTATTGGTCATTCTTCCATGTTTTAATTATCACAGCATCATTAGTTACTCCTTTCCTTCGGACAAAGATTCCTCGTTTGAAAGCCAATTTAAAAAAAAAATAATATATATTTTTAATAACTCATTAGTTATAAAATAATATTTTATATTTTAATTTTTAAAAATAAATTTTTTAACTGAAACATTTTAAAATGGAATCATAGACTATTTATTCGAAATGAAGGAAGTATCAATTATCAAATCAAATAATTATTTATTTAGACAATATTACCCCTTAATCACTTATTCATTTTAAAGTAATTAATAAAAAATTACTTTTTTAATTACCTTATAGCATTATTTTTTTAGTTTGATGAACAATATAATTATTCTATTTTTATTTTTACTTTTTCTAAATGTTTAATTAATTAAGTTTATGACTGAAGTTATTTTGCTTAATTAAAAAATAATCACAAGGACAATTTTTGTTTACCAAACTTTGAAAAAATGTGGTCTTTGGTTATTGAAATAAATAATTAAAATTGAGATTTACATGATAAACTTGTAAAAAAATTATTCAATAGTAAGATGTGTGAAATAAGTATCGTGAATTTCAAAACATTTTTCCATCTTAACATTTTAATTTTTGAATTGATTAAAACTAATATTCAATATAACACCTACCATATTGCTATTATTGAGTTGATTTTTTAAAATAATATTATTTGGCTTAAATTCAACTATTTTATCGTGAAAATAAAAAATCTAACAATTTCTAAAATTTTGGTACAAATAGGCATTAATGATATTATTAATTTGTGGTAATAGCTCATCCCTATTTTTAAACGGAGTAATTTTTTATTTTTTATTTAGGGTTCGTTTGTTCATTTCAATTTGTATGTACAACAATAATACTCATGTCTCAAAATTATTTTCTTGTTTAACTTGACACACATATTAATAAAAAATAATTAATTTGATTATTAATTTTTATATAATAGGTAGTTTTCTTTTAAGCTCACATACATGTTACACATAATTAAAAATAAGAAGAAAAGGCAATGCAAGTGTAAAATGGTAAAAGTGTTTTCCTAAAAATAAAAGTCACAAAAGATAATTTTGTTGGGCTGATAAAAAGGAAAGCAAAACAATAATTTTGGGATGGAGGAGTATAAGACATAATCTCTTTGTTGCTAAGTTATTATATTGGTTTGATTTTTTTGAGTGAAACTTTGTATTTTCACAAATTAAAATTTGACGTATATTATTTATATTTTTCAAAATTATAAAATACATAAAAGTTTAGAAACGTTTTTATGTGATTACTTGTTTGTGGTTTTGAAATTTATTGAAGAAAAGAATACTCATTTGTAAAACATCTAATTTGACTCAAGAAGACAAACCAAAACAATAATTTGGAAACAGTGAAGATAAATAACTTAACTCATCTATATATATATATATATATATATATATAATGGCAAGGGTGGAATTTCTCCCTCCAAAATATCACTTTTGAATTATTGACTTTTGAGTTACCATTTCACTATTTCTCTCTCCTACCTTCTCTGATTGTATTTCTCTTTCTCTCTCCCCTTTCCTCCTTATTTTATCACTCATCACCACCATCTCCTATATTTAATTATATTTAAACATTTTTCTCTCTTTAAACATAAAAAATAGTAACTAAAACAAAAATAATGGTTCCAGAGTCAAGAAAACAAAAATATAAGAGGTTAGTAAAATAAAAATAATTTATGGAACAAACCGCTATAAAAATAAAAGTTATTGAATCAACAAAACAAAACTAATTTAACGCGGAGGTTAGTAAAATAAAATAATTTACGGAACAAAAGTTTAAAACAAATTCTTAAAAATATATATGTAAAACAAAAATACGTTAGTAAAATAAAAATATTTGATGGAACAAAAATAATAGTTACAAAGTCAATAAAAACAAAAACAATTTAAAACTGAGGTTACTGGAATAATAAAAATAATTTATGGAACAAAAATTTAAAACAAAATTTTAAAAATAGCTATGTAAAACACAAATACATTAGTTACATAAAAATATTTTATGGAACCAAAATAATAGTTACGGAGTCAATAAAACAAAAATAATTTAAACTGAGGTTAGTATACTTATAAAAATAATTTATGGAACAAAAGTTTAAAACAAATTATTAAAAATAGTTATGTAAAACAAAATTACGTTAGTAAAAAAATATTTTATAGAACAAAAATAATAGTTACAGAGTCAATAAAACAAACAATTTAAACTGAGGTTAGCAAAATAATAATAAAAAATTACGGAACAAATTTTTTTTTCCGTAAAACTAATTCTTAAAAATAAAACAAAATAATAGTTATGAAGTCAATAAAACAAAAAAATATATAAGGAAAATTATTAAAATCAAAATAATTTACAAACAAAAATAATAGTTAACCGTAAAAATAATATAGTTTTTTCATTTTAGCTTATTTTCTTCTAAGAAATTTCTTTATTCATAAAATACAAATATAATTTAATAAAACTAATCATTCGAAAGGAAGAACTTATTTGAGTTCATATTTTATTTGCAGGGCGAAAAAAATTCAAGTTTGTTCGAAGACATTTATTATATAGAGTTTTTGAATAGTATAAAGTGTTCGGGGTTGTCAAACCATGAATTGACACTTAAAATTAGTGTTCTAGTACTGATATTAAGAAACATTGACTATGCTGCAGAGTTATACAATGGAACAAGACTAATCATCATAAATTTTGATGATCACATTGTTTAAACACAAATTTTGAAAGGAAGCAATGTTGGAGAAAATATTATTATCTCAAGTTCTCAACATTGTCATTAACTCTATCCGATGTAAAATTGTCTTTCAAGTTCTAGAAAAGTTAATTTACATTGTTGGTATCATATACAATGACAATTAACAAGTGTCAAAGTCAATAATTGCACGCATGTCTCTTTTTAAAAAAAAAATAGTATTTAGCCATGGACTGTATATGTCGTAGTTTGTAGAATGACAAATTATTTTGATTTGAAGATATTGATATGCAGTAAAGATAAAAAACTAACTAATAAGACAATTAATGTTGTGTATAAGAAGTTTTTTTAGAATCTATAATGATTAGTGAGATATTTATGTGTAATTGTTAATAAACCGATCCTTCTTATTTTTTGATGTATAATTTAGTTGACGTGCGTTTAACGCACGGGTTAAAAAAACTAGTTTTTTAGACATGCTTGGTTTTATACATTTTCAGATGACCTTTTCACGTACTACCCACAAATATACAACATTTAAGAGGAATTTATTCAAATCTAGTTATCGCTCATATTAAATTGTAATGCATATTTATCATTAAAATTTTAAAACAAATCTCTCTCTCTCTCTTTCTATCTCTCTCTCTCTCTCTCTCTCTCTATATATATATATATATATATATATATATATATATATATATATATATAGCCTAGGTAGTTTAAAAATAATAATTTTTCGTCAAAATTTGCATTTCTAAAATAGTAACATCTATTTATAACAAACATTTAATGAATCCTATAATTAAATAATACAAATTCAAATACTTATAACTCATTGAAACTAGAGTCTATGAACTAGAACCACTATATTCATTGCTTTGTTATCCAAACACAACCTTTTATGCACATAACCATTAGTTTTCCATTGTTGTCAAATAAACTTCAGAAAAATCATAGATGATCTTGCATAAGAAATTTTACTGAAGTGAATCACAAATCCTCACAACTCATCACCAGATTGAAGGTTATTAAAACAAATACTTTCAACTGAAATCACAAAAACTCACAACTCATTATAACTAAAAAAATATATGAATATTATTTTTTTTCTATTTCATCAAATCAAAGTTTTTAAAAGAAATATTATGAACAAAATTACAAATACTCATTATTAATATTAAATATATGACTGACCAACAAACATATATAGATTTGAAATTTTGTTGTCAATTCCATCATATTCAAAATTTAAAAAACATCAAAAGTTCATCTAAAACACGAATGCACATTATTAATTATAAATGACTGACATGTCTAAAAAATATATCGATTTGAAATAAATAAAATTTAACAAATATTTCAAGTAACAAGAACTAAATAATAGTAAATAACAAAACGAAACAAACGATATTGCAACATGATTTTTCCTTTAACAAAGAGGAAATGTTTCGGCATTGCAAAGTTACCTCTCTTTTTTAAAAAAATGAACCGATCATTTAATCATGAACAAATTGATTTGCCTCTATGTTCGAAAAGTAGTCAGATTTACATCAAATTGTAGAGTGCCCAATTAAAGGGAGTGAAGAATAAAAACTAAAATGAGAGTTGATTCCATAAGTTGGGTTAATAGGTTGTTTTTTCTTCCGTCATTTTATTATCAGTGAGTGGGGCAGAGTAACAAAGCCAAGAGATTAAAGTTGTCTTTTTAATTGTTATTGATTATTGATATTGAAATGAGTCGGGCTTAAATCAGTACAAATAGAATTATTTGAGTCAATTTTCAATCGCTCATCGTTAATTAAATTTGTTTATAGTAAGTTTTGTCATTCAATTAATATGTGTCGGATTATGAACATGTCAGACTCATTTATATTTTTAGTCTTTTAAAGGTTTGAATTAATATAATAGGGTGAAAATTGGGTCGATCTCTTTTGACATATTTTCAATCGATGTCCACTATGCCTTTTTAACCCGAAAAAAAAAAATTAATGTGAAAGGACGAGTATACCTTTAATGAATCGGACACACTTGCGATAAGCATCAGTTCATACATTGTCATGCATGATTCAAACGTGTGTACGTAATTGTAATTCTCATTTCATAGCAGTGCATTACGATTTTAAATCGATGTATCGCGTTCAATCTTGTTTATTCCTAATTCATAGTGATGCATCGTGATTCTAAATTAATACATCGCGAATCCAAATCGACATATCGCAACTGAAAATCAATACACCGAGATACACATCTATTGTATTTTCATTTTAAATATTTATTTAATTTTCATAAACTGCAATTATTCCAATTTATTTATTTTATTATTGTTAATCAATTGACACATATATTTATTTATTTTCATAATATTTTTTTAATCAAATGATTCAAATGATATTTGGTTATTCGTTGAAATAATCTCTTCTTTTTGTTTTGTTTTTCGTCTTCATTTTGCTTGATTATAATTTAACTGAGTATAATTTAATTGAAAAATATATATGTCTATGCGTTTAAAACACGGGTATAAAACTAGTTTTGTACTAACACGAGCTTGTTTAGTTGGTTAGTAGATATATCCACGCATGGTTAGGTACTCAAGCTAATATCAATATGTTACGTTTAACATATTTGACTTGAGGTAACTTGAGAGCAGCTCCAATGGGTTGTGGGAAAAGGTTGATATTTGGTATCAACCTTTTAGCAAAAGGTTGATGTCGTTGGAGGAGGTCACACCAGTCCATAATTTATTCAAAAGGTTGATAGATATCAATCGATCCAAGTGACCTCAAGGATGATGTCACGTTTGCTGTGCTGTTGTTGAATGTGAAGACGTCCAATTATTTTTGTTTGAACAAATGAGTCGCTTTTATTTTTACCCTTTTTTTGTTTTTTTTTTCAAAATTATTCTATAAATTCTCCCATAAATAGGTTTGCAAAAAAATATTATATTCTTTCAAGCTTACATTACATATATGCTATCTCATTCTCATTAAACTACACAAATTTTTCTTCTCACTTTTTTTTGTTATAGATAACATTTTTTTTTATAAATTTATTGAACTCTTCTAATGTCGAAGATCCTGCAAATACCGAAACTACTCCAAATTTTCAAGGTCTGCCAAATTTGTCAACTCTGTCGAATTTTCAAGTTTCGCCAAATTTTCCAGTTTCGTCGCATTTTCAAGCTCCGCCAAATGCTCAATCTTCGACAAATTTTCAAGTTCCACCAAAATTTTAAGTTTTAAAAAATTTTCAAGCTCCACAAAATTTTCATGTTCAGCCAAATTTTAGTTATCCAAATTTTCAAGATATTCAAGTGTTCCAAAATTTTCCTATCCTTCGTATTCTAAATTTCTCATTTATTTGGAACAAAAATATTTTAACCTGACTATAGAAAATCAATATACATACAAGAAATGGTAGTGTCAGTAAGTCTGTAATTCCACCATTTTCTACCTAATAATGGTTGGAAAACATTATTGTTGACGATGAAGCGGACAATGAAACAAAAGACATGCAGAAAACAAATTGGAGCATTGAGAGGATAAAATCATTAAATGCTTGTAAGTGTTTGACTTGTTATCCATCGGTACCCACACCACATGGATTTATTCAAGAATTTGAACAATACCTTCAAAGGCATGCGGAACTACGTGATCGAAAAATACATTAAAAAATTGATCTAATTTGATCGAGCATATTTTGGAACACTTTGGAGACAACAACAATGAAAATTAAGTTGTAACAATTGGATATTTCTTATTAATATTTAATTACTTTGTTTTCTCATTGTATTATTCATCTTTAATTATAATTTATATGATTTTATATTGATTTAGTTCAATAAAGTTTATATTGTTGCATCAGTATTAATAAATATTTATGAATAAAAATGTTTTTTTCAAAGATAAAATTTAAAAATATATAAATTATTTTTTGGACATATTATATTTGTTCTATAAATATTTATGTTTTAAAATGATATATTTATTTTTGAAAATAAATGTATATTAAGAAAGAATAAAATATTTAGTTGTGAGTCTATGTTATAAAGATTTTATGAGTTTATGATAGTAAAGAATATGTTTATAAAAAAATATTTATAAATTAAAGACATGACATAATGTGACAGGAAAAATAAATATTTGGAAAGGTTTATAACCGTGAATAACCGACGATAGTCAACTACTTAAGTTGGGTTCAAAATGTCGAAAATGTGACCATATCTGAAAGACGTTACTTTAGGCCCAAATAATTGGGTTGGGCTTGCACATTCTTTAACCTACTCGTACCCGTTCCACAATCCGCCTCTGGGTTTTTTCCGGCCTACATCCCATATATAAACACACTACACAAAACCACAAACCCTAGCCTTCTTCTCTGCGGCCTCTCTATCTCAAGGTAAACCCTAACAAATTATTCACTTTATATCTTTAAGGCTCCGCGTCGCAAATCCTAATCGTTTAGCCTGTCTCCATAATCGCAGTTTTTTTGAAGATTTTACCGGAAGCTGTTCGTCTGGGAGCTGATCCGTATGTGAAAATTTTCTGTTCAAACGTTTTCGCGAATTGTGTCTTAGTATAACTTCATGCATTTGGTTGAACCTGTTAAGTTTAGATTTTTTTTTTTTTTTATGTATTTGGCGATTAGTTTAGTATTAGAACATGTTTGTGAAAAGTTCTCGTCGTTACAGTTCTTTGGATGTGTCAAATGCAAGTATTCGATTCAATAAAATTAAGCTAAGTGGTATTTGTGGTGATAAATTGCTTGTTGATTTTCTACTGTTGTTTTGTGATGTGCTATTATTAATGCCGTAGGTTTAGTTCTGATTTACTTCCCTTTTGTAATTTTGCTCAAAATATGTAAATACAGATGCTTTGGTGAATGTAATACCCCTGCTTCTACCCGAGTGGTGATGTGTCTGGTGATTATATAATGTTATAACGATCTTTTGATGCACAATGATACATGTGTGTGTGTGAGCTTGCCTTCTAAAATAGGGCTGAGCAATGAGCATGCCTTGGAAAGTTACTTCCTCCTCGACTCGAAAGAGTCCATGTTTGAAAACTTTAGTGGATTCTTTGTCCGAAATGGAGGGACTATCACATGGGTCCTCTATGATGCATTTGAGAAAGTTCATGGCCATCTATCTTGAGCATTCTTCAACTGGGGTTGAAATTTTATTGAGTTAATAGATTTACTTTAGTTTGTAAGCAAGTCTTTTCAGTTGTAAAGGCGAAAGAATTTGGTTTGGGGTGCAGATTTTATACCAGCTTTGTTATAAAATCTAATAGTATTGCATGAATATAAATGTAAGAAGGTTTGGTTGTTAGGAACATTTATCTAAGAACGGATGGATTGCAACTTTATTCAATGCTTACTGTGTAAGTGGGGTGGGACTAAAAATTTTATATAGCGAAACTCTTTTCTAAAAGAAATGGGTCAATTTATTCGTAGAATGTAGAAGTACTCGGAGTGAAATATGATATAATGCTGTAGGGAGATCTCCACAACTATCAAGCATGGCTTGTCAGAAGTATGGGCGATAGTTGTATATTTATTTTTTTCTATGCCTTTTGATCTGGAAAAGTATCTCCTTGTTAAATCATATTTGATATGGTCAGTCTTTATGTTTACTAAAATCTTATGGTTCATACTGATGATGATGATACACTGAGGCATGTTGATCAGTAGAATAATTTTGCACACTGTCATGAAACGCTCAAGGTTGCACTCTTTGTTGTTGTTGTGGAAATTCTGAGGAAGTTGTGTAGCTGCGCCTTTTGTTGGATGAATATGGTTTTTATTGTACCCCTTAAGTAATAATGATCTATCAAAGGTTGACGAATCTTCATGGATGTGGACATGTTAATGATCCTGCAATATACTGTCAATCTTTTGCTGATACGTGGCTTGGCTTGATTATTATTTTAGTCTGTCATGCTACTTGAATGCCATTCTTCTTTTTATTTTATTTTCTATAAGTATTGAATTTGTGTCTAGATTGTTCCATATCTGAAGAAGATATATGTATTAGCTCCCAGGCCCATTATTCTTCGAATATTTTGTTGATGAATTCTACACTGGGAAACCACTTTCTTTGGTTGCTGTTAAGTTTTTATTTTTCTTTTGGGAATTGATGACAGACCATTTTGTTGGTGTGCATTGATTTAATGTACTAAATTTGCGTGGTATTTTAGGTGGTGATGGCTCCAAAACTGCCAAAAAGTGGCCTCTTTGTGGGTTTGAACAGAGGTCATATTGTGACCAGGAAGGAACTGGCTCCACGCCCTTCTGATAGAAAAGGGGTAAGTTAATCATGGGTTCATTTTTCCTTCTAGGACTTAGCTCTATACGCTTCAGTTGGTACTTGCACTATCTGGTTGCCTCCTTTTTGAACGGATAATTTTGTTTCATGCATGTGTTCTACTTTGGATGTCTGTTTTAGGTAAAAAGAAATTATTGTGTTCCAACTAAATTTGTCCTGTTACTTATTTGCAGAAAACAAGCAAAAGAATTCATTTTGTTAGAAACCTCGTCAGGGAGGTTGCCGGATTTGCTCCTTATGAGAAGCGAATTACTGAACTTCTTAAAGTTGGCAAGGACAAGCGTGCATTGAAAGTGGCTAAGAGGAAGTTGGGTACTCACAAGAGGGCAAAGAAGAAGCGTGAGGAGATGTCCAACGTTCTTCGCAAGATGAGGTCTGGTGGAGGGGCTGAGAAGAAGAAGTGAGCACACTGCTTGGATATTTCTTGGTTCAGCTAGACTGGAGTAGTGGTTTTGAGTTCATCTAGTGCCTTTCTGTTTCTTGTTATATTGGATTTTGTAACACCCACATGGATCGACGATTTTATAACATTTTTTCTTGTTCTGAAAGGATTTATTACTTCTCATGTACTTTGTTTAAGATGGTTAATTGTGTGCTTATATATGCTGGATCGTTAACAGTTATTCAGCCCTACCTGTGTCTAACAAAAGTTTTGCTCAGTGAATTTTGCGTTCATCTTGAAAATATATGAAAAAATAGCTTATCGGTTACCAGTCTTTTTGTTTTCAAGATGTGCGTTTTATATTTGTTTACAATATTTCCTCCGTGTTCTCTATTGTGTTCGCGATGCAGAAGAAATATTGCATTTGATTATAATTTATATTAATCTTGATGTTACTACTACTAGTGTGTAACCTGTGCTCTTGTAGTCTTGTAGGTTTTTTTTCTTAGGTCTTGTTTGGTGCTGCGTTTTGAAAACACAGCTTTTTCAAAAGGCAGTGTTTCTAAAACGCAGTTTTTTTTTTTTTTTGTAAACACGTTTATAAAACTATTTCAAAACGTTATTTTTCATAAACATAGTAGTTGTCGACGTAACATATTTTTAAAACGCTACAAATTAGAGCGTTTTAAAACACTACGTTTTAAAACGTTGCATTAAAATACTTTTAAAAAGAAAATGTAGCGTTTTTTACAAACGTTTTAACAAAAACACTCCACCAAACAAGCATTTCCTTAATTTATAAACTATGGTACAAACTATGATATAATATAGGGATAAGTGTACCATTAATTCCTGAACTTTGGCAAAGCACATCATTAGTCCCCAAACTTTCAAAAGTTTCACCACTGACCTAAGTAGGCATTTTTTGCTCATCGGAGGTCCCTAGCCCTAACGCCGTTTGTGTTTTTCCGTTAAGTGAGCATGTGTCTCTCACGTGCAATTGATAAGGACTAAAATGAATTTTTTAAAAGAAGGAGGACTCTGTTCAGTGTTGAAAAAAAAAAGCGAAAAGAAAAATAAAGAACAAATCCCTCCAAATCCCTCCCTCCGTCAGTCGATCTCTCCTCTTAATGCAAACTTCTTCTTCACAGATCCCCCAACCTCCGGCCACCGTCCTCTGGTTTCTCCCTCCTCGCTTGACATTGTTTGTCTGACGCCAATGAGTTTCACTTTGACTCAGTTCCTCCGACTACTGCCGCTCTCTCCTCCTCTGCCTCTTACTTCCTCTCTCCTCCTGTTCTACCGTCGACGCCCATGTCCGATCACTCTTCGAGTTCAAAAAGTGGATCCGGCCTCTTGACAAAGTGCTCGACTCATGGAAAATCTCCACCTTAGTCCCAGATCCGACCGTGTGTCCGACCTCCTTCCACATCGCTATTACTTCGTCTGAGCAAATCACGAAACTTCCACCGTTTCGATCATGATCTAGATCTAGATCCAGTGGAAGGACTCTTCTTCCATCTATCTGGCGATGATTCAACTAAATTTGGCCTCCAAACACAGTAAGTTCCCTCCGGTATCGGTTCCATTTCGTCGGCTTCCGATGACGAAGTCGACGAACGCTCTTCACGATCGTCGATAAACAACTTCTTCAAGGGATTTCTAATACTCGAAACGTCCTCATCTTTCCTAATTTCACCACCTTTATCATCATTTTTAGAAAGATGGCGATTAAAAACAGGAAAAAATTGACCGTCGAAAACAAATTCATCAGCCGTAACAGTCTCATCACCATGTGATACCGAGAACTCAAAATCATCATCCTCTTCAAGGCTTCCCAAGTAATAGCGTTCCTCGGCGTCAAATTCATCGCTGACTTTGGCGACGGTCGCTGCTATTTCATTAGCAGAGTAGCTGTTAAAGCTGGGGCAAACAATTACATCGTCACGTTTTCCTTGTTGCTGCATCTCTGAATACTGAAACTGAAACTCTTTATGTTATTTTTCTTTTCAGTTATGAAGTTGTTGCGAGAGAGAGAGAGATGAAGGTTGAACTTGAAATATATTCCTTCACCCGAATTAGAGAACAAGAGTATCAAAATTAGAGATGAGCTGTTTCCACCCGAATTCCTTTCACCTTCTTCCATCCTCCCTCTTTCTTCCTCACTAAATTCACCACTAATTAACCCACCACCGCCACCACCCAGTTCTCCACTGCCGCTTCCGCCGCCACCACTCTCGCGAGCTTGATGAGCTGCAGCGGCACCATCGCCGGAATTGCCCAGTAGGCCAGGAAGAAGAGATAACATATAACAGATTAGGGAAAAAAAAATTAGAAATGAAAAAAGAATTTTTCTTAATGATGTTATACTTTGCCCCATATTTTGATGATGTTACACATAACTCCCTTATTTTGTGCATGTGAGAGACACATGCTCACTTAACGGAAAAACACAAACGGCGTTAGGGCTAGGGACCTCCGATGAGCAAAAAAGGTCTACTTAGGTCAGTGGTGAAACTTTTGAAAGTTTGGGGACTAATGATGTGCTTGGTCAAAATTCAGGGACTAATGGTACACTTATCCCTATAATATACTTACAAATTTGTAAAATGAAGTTTAAAAGATTGTTCAGTTAAAAATGTAATTATGTTCACGTGAGTTAGTAATCAATTCATATGTATACATTTTTGTATTTGTAAGACAAAAATGCTAGATTTACCACCAATGTTATAGTGTTACAATTTATCTTATGAACACTAAAATTGAAAAGTCAACTTTGTCTGTCTTAAAGCAAGTTGCAATACTAGTGATAAGGCTAACATTACTCTTTGTAAAATAACGTTGTGTTTGGCTTCAATTTTTTATGTGGGGAGGAAAAGAGCGTATGTACTCGGCAACAAAATTTATTTTGTACATGGCGGGAGGTTTTGTTTTTTTATTAATGGGAATTATGGGTTTTGGTTTATATGGTTCAAATGAACCGACATTGACTTTTGAAAGATTAATTAACATCGATACTTAATAAATATAACACATATGAAATATTTAATACATCACTTTTTTAAAAGAAAGTGGACCAAATTACCATTTTCTCATTTTATGATTTTTTTTTTAAAAGGCATACGGACTGAGTAATGGGCAATCCGGTGTGGGCTGGATGGGGGAGGGACCGAGGGAGGCCCGATCAGTGTTGGAGGGACTGGGGGAGGCCCAATCGGTGGGCTGGGTTGGAGGTAGTGGAGGCTGGGCGGTCATTGTTGGTGGCTGGGCGGTAGGTGGTGGCGGTGTTCAAACAATTTTTTATTTTGTTAAGAGTAATATAATATTTTTTCAACCAAAAGTTTATTATATTAAATATTTTATAGGTGTTATATTAAGTATTGCCCTTAATTAATTAACTATGTCCTTATAAATCATATTTTATATTTACCCTTATATACGTGGTTACCAAATACCTAAAGAGATGCTCATTATAGTACTTAGATGCTTGGGTGAGTCTCATGTAAGACCGTCTTACAGATCTTTATTCGTAAGACAAATTTTCACTCTCTCACAACTCAACCCACCAACATACGGTGGGTCGAGTGAAGATGATCCGTCTTATAAAAAATATGTGTAAGACCGTCTTACACAAGTTTTTGCCTAGATGTTTTTAGTCTGAATCTTATTAAAAATGGGAGCATATGGATTGATTCAGATTAATATGGAATGATTGCCCTACGCAAAAAAGAATGATAAATCGAATATACTTGTTATTTTATGTGTTCATATTTTATATAAAATATATACATTTGGCAGTAATATTTAAACAAATATGTAGATATTTGAATTTATTAAAAGTATTTTTAGGGATAATACACAATAAATCAACTAGAGAAATTGGATACCAAAATTAAAATTAAAATAAAAAAAACTAAAACAATCAAATCAAACGATAAAATCAAAAGCAAAATAAAAATCAATTTATACGCTGCCAAAACGATTATATCTTCTATTATTAGTGATTGTGGGCTTGTATGATGATAATCAAAAAGAAAGTGGGTAGATATGGCATTGCATAGTCAATACGTTTATTTATTTTTATTAATTACGTAATTATTAATCTAACTTTTTTACTTTAAATCATTTGTATTTACCTTGTTTGATACATTAAATAGTATATAATTACATTTATAATATGTTATTTAATATTTAATCTAATAAAATATTTTTTTAATCCCATTTAAAATTGGCTAATTACCTTTTAATCTATTTTTAAATAAGTTAAATAATGTGAGGGGTAAAGAAAAACAAAAACCAATATAAAAACTTACACAAAAACCAAAACTAAAACTAATATCAATGCGAAAACAAAAAAAAAATTACAATAAGTTAAAATCAATATTTTATTATCTAAATAGAAGGAAAATACAAAAACCAAAGCCAAAACAAAATAAAAAATCAAAAGCACAATTATAATTAAAAAAAATCAAGAACCATAAGCCATAATTGAAACCTAAAACAAATCTAGAAAATTCTAATCCCACCAAAAAAGTTTGAAAGAGTCATCTTGAGTCAATGTAGTCCAAAAAAAAAAAAAAAGTTTTAACTGTGGTAGAATGAGCAACGCGAGAAAGAAAAATTCTTTAGTGACGTCTCTACAAAGTTTATGTTTGAATCCCCAAAAAAACTAATAGACTTGATGAAATTTAATGGAACGTAATGAAAAGTGTTAAATTTTTGAAGAAATGTCCGGGTGATGTTGTCGCCTCCTGTGGGTAATGGCCGGCAACATCGCCCGACCATTTCTTCAAAATCAACGCATAATTCGTAGTATTTTAAAAATATTATAAATTACTCTTTTCCTTCAAACAAAGGGTCAATTATATTATTTTAGGATGTTTCTAATAAAGTGTGTACTTTCAATTTTTTTTTACAAATTCCATAACATTTTATCTCTACACTCCACTTGTGTTGTAAGTATATTGGTTGATATTATGTATTTTTGTAATTATAACAAACACCAATGGCATTAATATATTCCTTAATTATTAAAATTTTCAAATGAAAACTCTATGGATAGAACGTGGTAGAACGGTGGGAGTACATGTTTTGTGATTTTGAGAAAAAGTAAAATCTATACGTCAACATTGCATTTGAATAACATCTTGTTTGAAAAAAAAAAAAAAAAAAATAATAATTTTAGGACGAAGGAAGTATAATTTTTTCAAGAATAAAAATAATAATATTGAATATAAAACTTTTGGACAAAATAACCTAAAAAAGATTGCATTAACATAAAAATTGGACGGTCGGATGATCAAAGAGAATCGACAACGTTGCACCAAACGATCTCTATAGTCTATACTAACAAAATTATAAATGTAGCAAAGTCAACAAACATGGAGAATGAAATCTATATATAGATAATAACAAGGGTGAATTTCTCCCTACAAATCTCACTTTGAATTATTAATTTTTGAATTACTATTTCACTATTTCTCTCTCTTTATCTTCTCTTTTCTGGTTTATTTATCTTTCTCTCTTCTGTCTCCTCCATATTTTCTCTCTCATCGCCACCATCTCATCTCTTTTAAATATGTTTAAACATTTTTCTCTCTTTAAACATAAAAAATAGTAACTAAAATAAAAATAATAATTCCGGAATCAAGAAAACAAAAATATAAGAAGTTAATAAAATAAAAATAATTTATGGAACAAGCAATTATAAAAAAATTAAAAAGTTACAGAATCAACAAAACAAAAATAATTTAATGCGGAGGTTAGTAAAATAAAATAATTTACGCAACAAAAGTTTAAAACAAATTCTTAAAAATATATATGTAAACAATACGTTAGTAAAATAAAAATATTTGATGGAACAAAAATAATACTTACAAAGTCAATAAAAGCAAAAACAATTTAAACTAAGGTTACTAAAAGAATAAAAATAATTTACGGAACAAAATTTTAAAATAAATTCTTAAAAATAGCTATGTAAAACAAAAAAACATTAGTTAAATAAAAATATTTGATGGAACAAAAATAATAATTACTGAGTCAATAAAACAAAAATAATTTAAACTGAGGTTAGTAAAATTATAAAAATAATTTACCGAACAAAATTTTAAAACAAATTCTTAAAAATAGTTAGGTAAAACAAAAATACGTTAGTAAAATAAAATATTTGATGGAACAAAAAGAATAGTTACAAAGTCAATAAAACAAAACAATTTAAACAGATGGTTAGTAAAATAATAATAAAAAATTATGGAACAAATTTTTCCGTAAAACTAATTCTTAAAAATAAAACAAAAAAGATAGTTACGAAGTCAATAAAACAAAAAAATATATAATGAAAGTTATTAAAATCAAAATAATTTATAAAACAAAAATATTTGTTAACGGTAAAAATAATTTTTTTATTTTGATTTTAACTTATTTTTTCTCATAAATTTATTTATTTATAAAATACAAATATAATTTAATAAAAGTAATCATTCAAAAGGAAGAACTTATTTGAGTTCACATTCTATTTGAATGGCGGAAAAAAATTAAGTTTGTTCCAAGACATTCATTATACATAGTTTTTTGAATAGTGTAAAGTGTTCGAGGTTGTCAGGCCATGAATTGACACTTAAAATTAGTGTTCCAGTAATGCTATTGAGAAACATTGAGCATGCTGTAGGGTTGTGCAATCGAACAAGACTAATCATCATAAATCTTGAGGATCATATTGTTGAAACAAATTTTTTGAAAGGAAGCAATGTTGGAGAAAATTAATGTTTTTATCCCAATATTGTCATTAACTTATCCGATGTAAGACTGTCTTTCAAGTTTTAGAGAAGACAATTTATATTGCGGATATCATATGCAATGACAATTAACAAGTTTCAAAGTCAATAATTGCACACATGTCTCTTTTAAAAAGAAAAAAAAACAAGTATTTAGCCATAGACAGTTATATATCGTATTTTCAAGAGTAACAAATTATTTTGATTTGAATATATTGATATGCAGTGAAGATGAAAAAACAACTAATAAGACAATAAATGTTGTGTTTAAATTTTTTTTTGATAATTTATAATGATTAGTGATATACTTATGTGTAATTATTAATAAACTGATCTTTTTATTTTGTTTATATACGATTTTTATGACGTATGTTTAACAAAGCTAAAAAACTAGTTAACAAGTAATGGTAACGTAAACTGACCCAATCCGATCGGCAACAATTCACACACATAAAATTCAAAACTGATGACTCTATGATCACAATGAAATTAAGATAGATACAAAATATATGGAGTGGATTGGAGGGTGGGGGAGGTTGGTGGTCTCATGAAATTGAATGGATGGTTCACCACATTCCCTGCATGGCCTTTAATTTCTTCTCTCTTTGAATACTCCATCCATCCATCTTCCCCATCCCCACCTCTTAAAGAAGACCACGCCCTAAGCTTGTCCCAACTTTTAAGTGAGATCATCCTCTCCCTTCTCCTTCTCCTTTTCCTTAAGGAGGAAGGATGATGATAATGAATACAACGAAATCATCAAGAAAGATGAGTAGCATGGTAAGCCAAGCTATCCGACCAACTACCAAGCATATATTCAGGCCATGGTGGCTTCACCATTATTTGAATGTAAGTAGTAGGAGTACTAGTTATGACTCGTCGGTAGCGGATATGTTGATTGAAAGAGAAGTAGAAATATTGTCGGATGGGGAGCGGAGATCATGAACAACAACGTTGTCAAAGAGTAAGAGTTCCGAGGGGATCGCTGGCTGTGTATGTTGGGCCGGAAGAGAGGAGATACGTGATACCGACAAGATACCTGAGCATGCCGGAATTCGGAGACCTGATGGAGAGAAAGGCAGAGGAATTTGGGTATGATCAGCAGGAGGTGGGGGGATTAAGGATTCCCAACTGCCAAGAAGCTGATTTTGAGAAAATGATACTACTAGCTAAGGTTGCCCTTAATTGAAAGGTGGTGCTAAGTGATATGGATCTTTTAATCTCAAATCATAAAATAAAAATAAAAATAAAAAGTAGAAGGTTTTCTTATTGTTTCAAAAATGAACTTTACTTGAAGTTGGAGTCACGAATGATCATACTCTTGTCATTGTTGCAATCAACAAAATTTGGCAATAAACTTCCATTTTAATAAAATTTATTGACCTTTTGAATTGATTAACTTTACTAGAGGTCATGCCATCGTGAAATATGTAGCTTGTTCCTATTTTCTTCTTGTGTAGAATATTAGAATTGGGTCATCCCTACATAGACTTCAAAATGAATCATTAACATACATTGGAATCTTTTCCCAATATTATGAAGTTAATCAAATTAATAAAAAAACAACATATATGGTCCAAACATTATCAATGAGTGAAATATTATTATTAAAATCATAATAAATGTATATTCTATAATGAAATGATATTATTTCATATTGACGTTTAGATCAAGAAATTATACTAGTATTTTTTTAAACGAAGAAATAGTGCTTATTGTTTCGATTCTCTCCCAGGTTATATAAAAAAACCATGGGGTTTCTTCATATTCGACCATAAAAAAGAAGTAAGTTATAAAAATAGCCACATTTATATAAAACAATCATATATAGTCATATTTGAATGAAAATATCTATTATACCCTTCCTCTTAAATGAGTTTCCAACACCCTTGTGTTGAAGATCTTAAATACCCTATTCGTTTTCCTCTTTCAGTTAGTTCAATTTGTAAACTGTCACTGATTTTCCAATTTCCGATTTGCTCTTCCCAGTATTGTTTCTTTCCAAATTCCCTCTACTTTGTTACTCTGCGAAGGACATATTTTGATTCAGATTCGTCTTTAGGTTTCTTTTCTTGAATTTTATTAAATGATTCCGTGAGAGTCTAATGGTAGTGGATTGTGTTGGTCTCTTAATCGACATCAAGTAATTGTATTGCATTGTCTTTGGTTGATTAATTAAAATAAGTGAATGACCTTAAGGGGTATCGATTTTTTTTTTCATTTTGGTCGATTAATCTATTGTATTGCATTGTGTTTGGTCGATTAATTGACCACAAGTAAATAAATTATTTTGCATTGTCGTAACTTAATTTAATTGGACATTAAGGGGTCAATTAATCTCTTTTATTGCATATTCATTACTCCGTCATTAGAAAGATACTCTACAAAAGTGTCATGCAGAAGTAAATTGTCAGTTGTAGATTATGTTTATCAAAAATTAGATGAAGAACACAAAAAATTGTTTTTGGATTCTGCATTTGGAAAGTTGTATGGGATTAAGGAGAATATGAACCCCTCCAATGTACTGCTACATGTATTAGTTATGTTGAGGATTGAGTTGCCCGATGAAAATGAGTTATGGTTTTGTATTGGGGGTCAAAAAGTGAAATTTGGGCTCTCAGATTATACGCTAATTACTGGTTTACATTCGGGTGATGAGAGTGATTTTACTAAGGACATCCCTACAACAAAAAGATTATTTAATGAATACTTTGAGGAACGGAAAAAGGCTGTAAGACCTGAAGAATTAAAGGAAACTTTTTCAAGTGCAAAAAATGAGTTTGACAGATACAAATTGGGACTTGCTGTTATCTACAAATCTGTGTTGAGACCTAAGGAAAGGACTACTTCGATTGACACTGATTTTTTGAATATTATGGATAACTTGGAGTTGTTTAATAATTATCCATGGGGAAGAAGGTCTTATCCCAATCTTCTAACTACACCAACAAAAACTTTCGAACAAAGATGGTGTTAAAACCAATACGTTCTATGACTTCCCATTAACAATAGAGCTGTCAAAATGGGTTGGGCCCGTCAGGTTAGCCCACACCGCCACCTAAAAAAGGTGGGTTGAGTTGGAAAAATATGAACCCAATTAGAGGCGGGTCGAGCCCACTCGGGTTACGGGCTGGCCCGTCACTTGTGAAGACATGAAAATTAAAATACAAATTAGTAATTACTGACTTTAGTGACTTACTAGTTGCTGTTTACTGAAGTCTGAAAGTCAAACAAAGTAACAAACAGTACAAAAACCCTTTGTTGTCTGTCACATTCTCATCTCAATTCTCACTTTTCAGTCCGCCGGCCTGTCTCGCATTCGCAATTTCGCATAGTCTGACTCAAAGCGACGGTGTGACTTGTGAAGTTGAAAAACTTAGTATTTGTTTTTTATGTTTTTGAGATTATTGAAAAACTTTGTAGTTTTTTTTATGAATGGTGAAAAAGTTAGTGTTATTTTTTTATATCAATTGTTAGAATTAAATTAATTTTTAAGAATTGTGGGAAAATTGGTGGGTTGACTCGCTCAACCCGCAATCCAAGATGGGTTGGGTTGGGTTGACATTTCTTAGGCCCGCCACCTTTGGCGGGTTGGCCCGCCCCGCCCCGCCAACTAGTGGGTTGTGGGTTGGCCCGCCCCGCCAACCCACCTTGACAGTTCTAATTACCAATACAAGGAAACAGTTTAATTCAACTATACATCAAATGACAATAGATTATTTTCATCACATGTTTCTTACATATAACTTTGTTTAGGTTTGGGAATTTGAATTATTTTACAACTTTCCTGTATTTGAAGATCTTTATCAGCTGGAAAATATAGGAACAGAAGTTCCTAGAACGTGTAACTGGAAGTCGACGGGAAATCCAAACTATGAAGAGATTATTGAAATCTTTGATATACAACATGTAAAATATTTCTATTATTTCTACCACTATAATGAAAGATTTATTTTATTGTGCATTTCATTAATGAAGTTTTTATTGTTTTTGAATTGACAAGATGTTGCTATTCTTCCTTTGGTTCCGAATGATGCGGAATCTTGTTGCGTTATGTTCATGGGTTTCCAGGGACTTGGTGTACAATATACACATATAGTTTAGAGGAATACCCAACTGAAGAAGAAGTTGCCCCTGCTAATGATTTGATGAGGGTAATCTTGGATTTTGTGACTTCTTTGCAACAAAAGATCAATGATGACTTCCTTGAAATCAATCGAAAGATTGATAATCATAGTATTCAAATACGAAAGGTTGATGATCATATGATTGAAATGAACCAGAAGATCAATGAATTAGTTGAGGCGAGGAGGGATCAAACACCATCCCACCACTGGCAGACACCACCTTACTAGGATACGACGATAATACCACATCTCCATGATACGATGATGACACCACCTGACCATGAAACGATGTTGGGGACCACTGAGAAAGAGACAAATCATCATACATAGGATACTGGTATGGAACAGAACAAATCATCATAGGTGAATACTGCTGCTACGTGGGAGACCACTGAGAAAGAGGCAGATCATACGATGCATACAGGGGATACTGGTATGGAAAAGAACAAATCAATGGAGGTTGCTACGGGGGAGACCACTGAGGAAGGGACAGAGCATACGGGTAATGCTATTAAATATTAATGATAAATTTGATTTGGCCTCTAATAGATATAAAAATGAAAAAGATAGAAAAAGATATCAGTTCTGCAAATATCTTCGATGAGGGAATGGTGAGAGTTAAAAAACCATCGGCCCAAGTAAGAACTCCCTACACGACTCATTGCTGTGTATTTGGCGACCCCATAGTTAGTGGTATACAATTTGAAAGAAAATTTGTAGATGACATGAAACCTGACTTATTCATGGCACCGGATTGTTCGAAGATAACCCTGTTTAAATCTTGGTTGAAAATGGGAAGCCTATGTAAGATATTTTTCTTAATCCTTTGAATACATTTTAACTATTTCTTTATTGTATTTAATTACTTGCATTTTAACTATTTATTTTGACAGCGATTATGTTATGAGATATGGTTATAAGCTTCAGAAACATTGGTTCAAGACATATTTAGTGTCTAAAAATTTTCTTCAGGATCTAGTAAGTTATTCTATCAAATTAATGACATTATAAGATAATATTATTGCGTGATTTTGATAGACAACTGTATTTCAGCATATTGATTTGGCCATGCGACTTATTCGGGAGAGACAACAAACATATCCATCAACATTTGACAAGTACAAAAGAGCCATACTGGATGCTGGCTTCACCAATGTCCTTATGCGTGAGTTCGAACTTTACAAAGAAGAACCGAAGCGTTTCAAGGTGAAAGATTGTTTCATGGAAATACATTATGGAACTTGGAATTTTCTTAGGAAACCATGGGTTCAATGTGAAAGGATTTACTTTCGGTCAAGGCCAAGGATCATTGGTTTGCTGTCGACTTTGAGTTTCGGACCGGAAAGTTGAATGTGTATGACCGCGATAGAAGTCATCTAACAATAGATGAAGTTCATGAAGCTCTCACCCCTTTTACAACCCTCATCACATTAATTGCAATGAAAGCCAAAATAGAAATTGGTACAATTACAATTGATAGAGATATACTCACACAACAAATTAGATTGAAGTAAGTGATCCTATTTCAACTGGATTTCATTGAATTGTCCTTTGTTGAAATTATTTGTCTATAATACCTAATTTGTGGTTTCAATATGTAATAGAGGTGATTATGGGATTTATGCCCCTAAGTACATTGAGTTTTTAAGCATTGACGAGTCGCCTTATTATGTTACTGATGAACATATTTCAAAGTGGAGGAAAAAGTTTGCAGTCGATGTATTTTGTGCGAACATGGATCCTTAAAATTTTGAGAAGCCATATTATGTTGTTGTTGCTGCTGCTTGTATTTGTTTGAATGAGGAATTCGGAGATGAACATTGGTCATGTATTTTCTTTATTTCACAGGGTCATGTAAAATACACTTGTTTATGATAATGACAATCATTGCTTACCTTGATTAATGCAATGAAATTGCTCTGTTTTTGCTTTATTTTGGGTACTACTTATATGAGTTTGTAATTGCAAATATATGTCAATTGAAAATGTTTGTATATTACTCAGACAGTTTATATATCGCTTTCATATTTGCATAGGGTAGATAAAACTTGCTGAGGGTAGACTAAATGAATCAGTTTACACCTATGGTTGACTTGAAGAGAGTAGGGTCGATTACTCTACCCATTTTATAAGATATGAGTCAGGTTAATGACTCACTTAATACTTGTGGTTGCATAGGGCAGGGTCTATTACTCAACCCATTCCATAAAACAATGTAGTAGGCCTACATGCTGATATTCAGCATGAAGAACTTTTAGATTTGCTAAAGTCTAATCAATTTGATTAATAACCAAACTATGTTTTGACTAGTGTAGGGTCGATTACTCAACCCAATATTATAAAAAATGAGTCAATTAACTGACTTCAGTTACTTGACTCATGCTTAAAGTGATAAAACAAGGTTGTAGGCCTACCTATTCATATTCAGCAGGAAGAACTTTTAGACTTGCTAAAGTCTAATCAATTTGATTAATAACCAAACTATGTTTTGACTAGTGTAAGGTCGATTACTCAACCTAATATTATAAAAAATGAGTCAAGTAACTGACTTCAGTTACTTGACTCATGCTTAAAGTGATAAAACAAGGTTGTAAGGCCTACCTGCTCATATTCAGTAGGAAGAACTTTTAGACTTGCTAAAGTATAATCAATTTGATTAATAACCAAACTATGTTTTGACTAATGTAGGGTCGATTACTCAACCCAACATTATAAAAAAATGAGTCAAGTAACTGACTTCAGTTACTTGACTCATTCTTAAAATGATAAAACAAGGTTGTAGGCCTACATGCTGATATTCAACATGAAGAACTTTTACACTTGTTAAAGACTAATCAATTTGATTAATAACCAAACTATGTTTTGACTAGTGTAGGGTCGATTACTCAACCCAGTATTATAACAAATTAGTCAAGTAACTGACTTCAGTTACTTGACTCATGCTTAAAGTGATAAAACAAGGTAGTAGGCCTACCTGCTGATATTCAGCAGGAAGAACTTTTACACTTGCTAAAGTCTAATCAATTTGATTAATAACCAAACTATCTTTTGACTAGCGTAGAGTCCAATATTATAAAAAATGAGTCAAGTAACTAACTTCAGTTACTTGACTCATGCTTAAAGTGATAAAACAAGGTAGTGGGCCTACCTACTGATATTCAGCAGGAATAACTTTTACACTTGCTAAAGTCTAATCAATTTGATTAATAACCAAACTACGTTTTGACTAGTGTAGGGTCGATTACTCAACCCAATATTATAACAAATTAGTCAAATGCGACTTCGATTACTTGACTCATGCTTAAAGTGATAAAACAAGGTAGTAGGCCTACCAGCTAATATTCAGCAGGAAGAACTTTTACACTTGCTAAAGTCTAATCAATTTGATTAATAGCCAAACTATGTTTTGACTAGTGTAGGGTCGATTACTCAACCCAATATTATAACAAATTAGTCAATTAACTGACTCCAGTTACTTGAATCATGCTTAAAGCGATAAAACAAGGTAGTAGGCCTACTTGCTGATATTCAGTAGGAAGAACTTTTACACTTGTTAAAGTCTAATCAATTTCATTAATAACCAAACTATGTTTTGACCAGCGTAGGTCGATTACTCAATCCAATATTATAAAAAAATGAGTCAAGTAACTGACTTCAGTTACTTGACTCATGCTTAAAGTGATAAAACAAGGTAGTAGGTCTACCTGTTGATATTCAACAGGAAGAACTTTTACACTTGCTAAAGTCTAATCAATTTGATTAATAATCAAACTATGTTTTGACTAGTGTAGGTCGATTACTCAACCCAATATTATAACAAATTAGTCAAGTAACTGACTTCAGTTACTTGACTCATGCTAAAGTGATAAAACAAAGTAGTAGGTCTACCTGCTGATATTTAGCAGGAAGAACTTTTACACTTGCTAAAGTCTAATCAATTTTATGAATAACCAACTAGTGTAGGGTCGATTACTCAACCAAATATTATAACAAATGAGTCAAGTAACAAACTTCAGTTACTTGACTCATGCTTAAAGTGATAAAATAAGGTTGTAGGCCTACCTACTTATATTAAATAGGAAGAACTTTTACACTTGCTAAAGTCTAATAAATTTTAAATCATTCATGTTTCAGCAATTTTATTAAACTAATCACTTTGGATAAAATATTAAACTTAAGTACTTCAATGTAATTGAGTTTAAAAGATACAAAAGAGTTATTGGTGTTTCTCTAAAAAAAAAATCAATGATGTGCAGCTTCATTGGCATCGTCATCAGAAGATTCTTCAGCAGTGGCTTCAACATCAACTTCTATTGTTGTACCTAGTTGTTTAGTTGCTCTGCCTAATCTAAATTGAAGGCCTGCAATCTTCTCTTTGTAAGCTGTAACTTTTGCTTCAGCCTTTTCAGCTCTTACCTTCTGCTTTTCTTCCTTTTCCTTGTGAGCTAAGGATTCAGCTCTTATCTATGCTCGTTCTGCTCTATGTGTCTCTTCCTGCTCCTTGTATGCTTTAAGTGCAGTAGACTCACTTGCAGTAAGCCAGCCAAGTTTAGAATTAAAAACAAAAAAAATATTACTCCACCTACCTGCTACCCCTAGAACCCGTAGTGCAGTAGACTCACCTGCAGTATATGCAACTTTAACTGCAGCAGAGATGGAGTCCTGGATAAAGGGTAGAACAACTTCAATCTGTTGTTGTAATCCTACAACCCTTGGTTCATCTGCTGTTGCACTCCTTTAATTGGTTGATTCAGTTGCAGGTTCATCTCCTTAAGGTCTTCTTTGATATGAACCTGAGTGATCCTTAGCATGTCCAGGGCTTCATAATAGCTTGAACCTTCAGGAAAGACATGTGCAGTGGCAGCAGGAGTTGATGTGGAAGGGACATCAGTAGCAACATTAGGAACATCAGTTGGTGTAGGAACAGCTGGATTTGATGCAGTAGGTTCTGTTGTTGGAGTAGTTGGAGGGGAGGGTGCAGCAGGCACTTCATCAACTAGAGAAGATATAGGAGTAATATCTGTAAATATGATCTTCTGTCCAGTTGGCTTGTTCAGTGCATCCTTAATGATCTCCTATTGTTTCTGTCTCATTTGATATGCTAGTCTGACATGAGACAATATTTGAACATCAGTATCACTATCATCATCATCATCATCTTCTTCTTCAGATTATTCATCAGAATCTTCATCATCTGATTTTTCATCATCATCCTCATCTTCTTCAGAATCTTCTTCCTCTTCAGCTTCTTGCACAGAAGAGCTGGAGCTGTAATTCACTAGAGGAAGAGCATGAGTAGCATCTGTTGGTATGTCTTCAGCAGTTCTATTGACCTCTTCATTTATACCAGCTGCTGTATAGGGCTCTTAGCTATCTGAAATGGATGTAGATGGAGTAAAAGGGGTTTGGTGTAGGTCAACATCAGGTTTGGGAGATGAGGGTAGGATGAAGGATATAGGTTGAACATGGATTGGTTGAGGTGAAGTAGATGAAGAAGGAATAATAGGTTCTGATTCAGGTGTAGGAGATGAATATGGGGTTTGGTGGGGCTCAGTAGATGGTTAGGCAGATGTTGATACCCCTCATGCCTTTAATGATTTCCTGCCAAAAACTGACATGTATTTGGCAGTAGCCATTTCAACCTTATGCTTGATATTTTCCATGGCTTTATCTTGAATCTTTTTTATCTTGGCCTTGTTCATTGGAGGTAATGTAGACACCTCAATTTCGTACCCATGGTATGTAACATGACATGCGATATCAAGACCTGTTAAAACTTAACAAATGTCAAGTTACAGGGTTTAAAAATACAAAAGGAAAAGCATGATGCGCAAAACAGTGAAATGCAGGGGCCAAAGTGTCAAAAAGTACCCCAAAAAAGGAGCCAGGCGCCACCCACAACCATAGCTGGCGTTGTCCCCAGACCCTCCATGGGTGGCGCTCAATAATGCCTTGTGTACTGTAGCTTTCTGCCTAAGGTGCAACTCTCTCAACGCGCGGTACAAGCCGGTGAAGTACAGAAGAGAAAACTTAATGACGAAGGAGTCCTTTCTCCAGCCTATAAATAGAGGCGTCCGGGTAGTGAGAATTCACTCCGCTCATACAGTGAACACACTCCCCACACAAAGTTAAAACACCGTTGAAGAAATACGCAGTGAGTTCTAAGAGCGATCGTCTTGAGAGATAGTTCCCCTAGCCTCCTCTACAAAGCCTTAAAGCTCCGTCAAATCTCCTCCAAACACAAAACCAACCTGTCAAAGTGAACCTTAGCCTCCCCGCTAGGATTCCACCATATTTCCTCGGTCCAAAAATCCCAAAAAAAAAAAAAAAGCAGTTGCTCTGCCCGAATCCAGAGGCCAAATCTCCGGAAGCAAGCGCTTGCTTTCCGCCGATTTCACAAGAAGAAGCAAACAATAGCAAAAAGTAACAGCAGTTTGCTCCGCGCTTTCAAGGCCGAGGCCTAAAAGCAACTTTCGGAAGCAGTTACTCTGCCCGAATCTCCGCAACACCAAAAGACTCCCTCTCTCGGAAAGACAGAGCAAGCACACCCCACGCTATTAAAGGTAAGCCTTTAAGAGGTTTTATAAAAAAAAGTGTTATTTCCAGTCGGCCCGATGTAAAAATATAAGCAGTTATACTGCCCGAATTTCTACAAAAAATAGCACTAAAAATAGTAATTATTATGGCCAAATATTTATAAATATATTTGTAATTCCTAGAAGAAGACTGCTGCAAGTTTGTAATAATGTAAATATATATATATATATATATATATATATATATATATATATATATATATATATACGTTTAAGTGATTTATTTCATTTGCTAAATAAATATAATAAAAACATATTTTAGCCAAAAACTATTTTTGAGACCGAAAGGGCGAGTTGGGTGCCTAACATCTTCCCACCTCATAACTTAACCTCCGAACCCTTTACAAAATCTGGTTATTTTTTGTTTTTCTTTATTTCTCCTTAAAATAAAGATGACGACTCTGTTACAACATTTTGGATCACAGTGGGGCAGGGCATATTCCCACGAGCCTCCGTAACATCCTTTTTGCACTTTTAATTTCTTTTTCCCCTAAACAAAAGAAGATTGAATGAAAAGGGTGATGCATTTTCTGTATCTTGTTTTCCCCTAAACAAGGGATGATGAGATACGGAAAAACCCAAAGCACTTATAGTGATTCAAAATATACCCAGGTCCATAGTGAGGTCGGGCGTATTCCCACACGTCCTTGCAACATCCTTTTTGCACTTTTAATTTTGCTTTCCCCTAAATAAAGGAAGATGGAATGAAAAGAGTGATGCATTTTCTGCATCTTGTTTTCCCCTAAACAAGGAAGGACAAGATACAGAAAAACCCAAATCACTTATAGTGGACCAAAGCACACTCAGTGACCGAGGCGTATTCAACGCGCTTTGACAACACTCCTTTTGCACTTTTAATTTTGTTATCCCCTAAACAAGGGAATATGGAATGAAAAAAAGTGATGTCTTCGCTGAGCCACGTGTTCCCCTAAAAAAAGGAAACGCGCGATCCGGGGGAATCTCTCCGGTGTACTCACAGTGACAAATATGCTGGGGACATCTTTTTATTTTAAATAAAAATGGAGGGCTAGACTCATTTTTATAAAAAAAAAATGAAAAAAAAAACAAGTTTTCTTTAGTTTTTGGCTAAAATATGCTTAATATATTTCTTTTGCATTTTAAATATTACATTTTTATATGTTTGTATATATATTTGTGCATCTAACCATTCACTTGCAGTAGTTTTGTTCTGGATACCGTTACAAATATATAAAAAAAAACAATAAAAAATATAGATTTTCGGGCAGTATAACAAAAGGGTTGGGGCTTTATTTTATTATTGTTTATTTATGCTTTATATTATTATTCTGCTTGTTTTATTTTTATCTCGCAAAATATGTAAATATTATTTTATTCAGTCATTTTATTTTGAGGATTATGTTCAATATGTAATTAATAGGAATAGATAGATTCCTATTTCTTGATCTGAATTGATGCTTTCTCACGCTCAAACTAAATAAGGTGAGAAAATCCACAAAGAACAGCAAGATACCGCCGGGCACGCATGTAGAAATATTCCGAACTGCTACCCTACATCATGACCGATCGATTTTTATATCTTTGAATTATTCACCAGTCATTGTGCAAAAAAAAAAGAAAGAAAAAAAAAAAAAGAGCAACAAAAAAAGAATAAGAAAGATATGAATAAAAATATGCACAGAGGTTGACCAATAATTTTCTGATATTCGACCTAGACCACTTTGAATGGTGGATCCTGGAAAGGGTATAGACCCTTCGTCTGAGATCAGTCTGATCTTGGGGAGTCGAAAGACAGGTGGAATACGAAGTTCCTATACTCTGGAGAAAGAATCCACTATTCCAGAAATATTCCTGTGACCGTCAAAACAAAGCGGATGTTTGTCCGATCAATTGTAGGGAAAATAATAATAACAACAAAATATTAATAAAGACACACTATACTCCAAACCTAGAAAGCCTTCAGCCAACCCTTTCTGATGCCTTCAAACCTTTTTTCTTTAGAAACCTGGCCCGAGTTTGAAAAGTCAGAGATAGTACTGGTCGGTTGATAAGGGATACGGGCACATAAATCAAATCAGAAAGTATCGGGGTCAGGTCAGAAAAAGGTAGAATCAATGCAGAGGATACAAATTTGAGCAGAATGGCCGCCAAAAATAAACAAACTATGATTGGGACCAGTAATGAGCAGAACAGTCTGGAACCAGAAAAATAAACTCCTGAGTATGCCCCTCCTTCTGGATTCGAAATCTGGCTAAAAAGAGAATTTGATGACCATGTGGAAAAGGTAACAAACCAAGTGGTTGGCAATCTTTTGGCAAATTTTGCAGAAACTCTTGCCACTATCTCTCAACAAGTCAAAAGCCTAAGGTTTTCTCCTGATACCTCTTTCCTTCTTGGTATAAAGTGTCCTGATACAACAGAAAACATCCTCTTCCAAGCTCTCAAAACTCAACCAAACACCAGCTTTCAGCCAAAACCCAAAACTATTTCCCAAAATGGTATTGTTCCAAATACTTATAACATCAATCCACCACCTCCCCTAGAAACCAACCCTGAGCTCCTTCACCTAAACGCCTGCTACCATAACTAGAAAAACTACCTTCCCCTTGATCCTTCAAATACATATTCTCAGCAAATGGCTCATGGAACCCTAACGAGAATGATTTGTAGTAAATAAAGCCACCAAAATTGCAAATTTGCAATGCAAAGTTTATAGTGGATGACCAAACACAATGGTATATACTCAAAACAGTTTATTTACTTGTGGTCAATTAATCGACCAAACACGTATTAATCACAACAATTATGTTTTAAACAGAAAGAACCAAAAAAACATGCAGTTCATGTTTGAAAACAAAAAAAAAATCAGTTAATGTTTGAAATAGTTCTCCCATGTTTGCAAAACCAAACAGATTAACATAAACTATTAAAATAAATTAAAATGCAAATTGTAAACATGAAACACATAAAAAGCAATAAACACAAACACCAATTATGTTTCTACACATACAGTTGATTGGAATTGTAATTCAAAATATGTTGATTAATTGAAGCATGGATCACTCAAACTACTAATATCAAAAAATTTGAAAGATAAAACTACAACAGATGACCAATATATCTAGATTAATTAGCCTGTGTGGGAAAACTGTGACGGTAGAGTAACTGATCATGAATTAGATCGAGAATTTGAAAGAATTAACTTGATAATGTTGATGAAATTGAAAACAAATCAAGAAGAGCTGTTGAGTCGATCCAAATAGGTTCTCCTATTAGCGGTTAGAGGTAGGGTCTTGATTTGATTTTTTTTTCCTAACAAATGAATTGTGAAAGAGGAGTTGATTATCTCAGTCGATTATAGGTAGATTACTCGAAGTCGATGAGTAGAGTCAATTACTCGACCTATTGTCCTCTGAGTTTGAATGAATACTCAACTACTTACCAGTTTTAAAAAGGGTAGAATAGGAAGTTTATATCTACCGCTTTTTTGACCCAGCCAAAAGCCATAAAAGATAAACCAACGGGTCTTCTGGCCGTACTTGATAATATCCTCAAAAACCAGAGTGTATTTGACATGATAATTTTGAGGTTCGTTTTTGGATTATTTATTTATTTATTTTAGATTAATTTACGATAAAAATAAAAGATCAAGATAGTAGTTAGTGGGGACAAAAATAAAAAGCTAAAGTTCTTATAGTCTCTTAGGTATGGTGGATTTGATGTCAGTTTTTGGGTTTTGAATTTTCATTTTGTAATTAGTGAAGGAAAAAAAAGGCAAAATTTGGGCGGTCACTTTTCCAAATTTTTAATCAATAAAGTAGACATTTAATAAAAAACTGAAAAAAGTCACTTTTGAACACGAAAAGACCGCGATACCCTTAATAAACAATAGGCGCACTACGTCAAGTTTATATATTGCAGTGCAAAGTTTATAAAGTGCAAGTTTATATCGTGGTTCAAAGTTTCTTTTATCAATTAATTTTACATATTTTTGTATCGTGATTCAAAGATTCATTTTTAAATATTTTTTACTGCAAGTTTATATGTCGCGGTGAAAAGTTTATAAAGTGCAAATTTATTTATCGCGACACAAAGTTTCCTTCATCAATTAATTTTACATATTTTTGCACCACAATTGAAAAATTAATGCACTAAAATTGATGAATCGCGGTGCAAAAATTAATGCACTAAAATTGATGAATCGTGGTTCAAAAATAGACTAACAATTATACTATTGAACTCCGGTGCAAAAATTAATGCATTAAAATTGATGAATCGCTGTATGAAAATAAATAGTTACACTATAGAATCGCGGTGCAAAATTAATTCAATAAAAATTAATGAATCGTGGTTTAAAAATAGACTAAAAGTTACACTATTGAATTGCGGTGCAAAAAATAATGCGATAAAATTAATGAATTGCGATGCAAAAATAATGACCTCCGTAGCGCGCCTATGGTTCATTAAGGGTATCGTAATCATTTTACCACAAAAAATGACTTTTCCGATTGAAAATAAGAAATGATGTACTTTAGCAATTAAAAGTTTCAAAAAGTGGACCGACCCGTAATTTTTTCAAAAAAAAATATATATATAGATAGGGAGAAGCTGCTTGATAACGCCACAAAAATGAGTGACCACGCTGGAAATCCACGTAAGGGATTTGAGTTGAGATGAATGTGGCAAATAGGATATCTAAGCTTGATTTATTCTAGAGTTGAGAACGGTGAGTTGGTGTTGCTTTGGGATGAAAAAATCTTGCTGAAAACCTTGTCGTTGCATGTGATCTGAGAACAAATAGCACCGTAAGGTAACTGCAGGGTGTGCCCAGCTAAAACCTTCTGATGTGACATTCAGTCTAGAGCTCATATCCAGAGCTCAAGTGTACCCTCAAGCTTCTAGTGACAAACTAGTTTTTTTAACCCGTGTGTTAAACGCACATCACTTAAATCGTACATAAACAAAATAAAGAGGATAAAAAATCTTAAAGGATAAAATAAGAAGAGTCGGTTTATTAACAATTACACATAAGTATATCACTAATCATTATAGATTCTAAAAAAATTCCTTATACACAACATTTGTTATCTTATTAATAGGTTTTTCATTTTCACCGCATATCAATATCTAGTTTCGTCAAAAAGAGATCTACGACTACGTATAATTAATAATTATTGACTTTGACACTTGTTAATTGTTATTACATACGATACTAGGCTACTAGCAATGATAATTGTCTTATTTGGAACATGAAAGACAGTTTTACATCGGATTAAGTTAATGGCAATTATAAGATAAAAACATTTTCTCCAACATTGTTTCCTTTCAAAAAATTTATTTCAATAATATGATCCCCAAGATTTATGATGATTAGTCTTGTTCCATTGCACAACCCTGCAGCATAGCCAATGTTTCTCAATAGCATTACTGGAACCCCAATTTTAAGTGTCAATTCATGATCTGACAACTTTGAACATTTTATACTATTCAAAAACTCTATAAAATGAATGTCTTCGAACAAACTTAATTTTTTCCACCCTACAAATAAAATTTAAATTCAAATAAGTTCTTCATTTTGAATGATTACTTTTGTTAAATCATATTTATATTTTATAAATAAATAAATTCCTGATAAGAAAATAAGCTAAAATAAAAAATAACAAAATTATTTTAGTAACCTCGGTTTAATTTTTTTGTTTTATTGACTCCGTAACTATTATTTTTGTTCCATCAAATATTTTTATTTTACTAACGTATTTTTGTTTTACTTTTTTTTATAAGAATTTTTTTAAAACTTTTGTTTCGTAAATTATTTTATTTTACTAACCTCCGCATTAAATTATTTTTGTTTTGTTGATTCTGTAACTTATATTTTTATAGTGGCTTGTTCCACAAATTATTTTTATTTTACTAACCTCTTATATTTTTGTTTTCTTGACTTCGGAACTATTATTTTTGTTTTAATTACTTTTTTTTGTTTAAAGATAAAAGAATGTTTAAATATAATTAAAATAGAGAGAGATGGTGGTGGTGATAGAGAAAATATGGAGAAGATAAGAGAGAGAGAGAGAGAGAGAGAGAAATACAACCAGAAGAGAGAAGATAGGAGAAAAGAAATAGTTAAATGGTAATTCAAAAGTCAAAATTTCAAATGTGTGATTTTGGAGGGATAATGAGTGTGTGCTTGTTGAGTGCAAGAGACAACGTAACCTGTTTTAGGAGCAGTCTTATTTATAGTTTCTTGCTTAGAGATCAAGTCAAAAGTGGAGACGAGTGTGTTGTTGGTCGACTAGCTAGCGATCATTCATTGGTTCCATACTCTGTCCAATGTACTTCCTTTGTAAGAGAATAGGTTAGTTGAACGGATTGCAGCTCACACAGAACACGCCCATGTCTTTCCAATAAGGTCGTGCCACTTGTCTGGTTTAGCTCAATGCATGGTGCTACAGAACATGGATGTTCTTCGGCCATTTTGTTGAGCACAAATGTTCCTCAGCCATCTTGTCCGCCTTGGTCGTCTATCTGATGGTAAAGTCAGCTCGACCATTTTGTTTGTAGCTGGGATGTGGGACAAAAGTAGTTATGTCGACGCTCTCGTGTTAAGCCACGTGAGAAGTGTTAGGTCGGGTCCTTTCACTATTGAACCAAAAAAAAAATCAAAATCCAATAATCAAAGTTCCAGAAGAAAAAATGACTCACAAAGAGTGTTGCTTGAGCAAGATTAGATGTCTCAAGTTTTGACCGTTGTAGACAATTTTGTATAAAAAGTCAAACTTTTTTACGTCCAACTGAATCTCAAAAACTAGTTTCGGCTTCCAAGCTAGTTTTATATGTGTGCCTTATCAACAATTTGTTTTAAAAAGTTAAAAAGAAATGAGTTGGTCTTCTATAAGACGGTCTTGCGAATACACATTCGTAAGACGAAACCTAAAAAATAATTAAAAAAAGGCTGATGAAACCGATAACCCATAAAAAGACCGCGAGTTATCAATCAGGAAGCGAGTCAAAATGAGATTAAAAAAATTGGGCTTAAAATCGAGCAAAATGGGCTAAAACCCACGAATTGACCCAGATCTGTCAACAAAACACGCAAATCGCGCAAGAGATAACATACCATGTGGCGTACGTCGATGTTGCCATCATGTTAATGAACATTTTGTTCATTTGCTTATGTGCCCTCTGCTTTTCTATGGTTTGTTGTCAAAATTTTATTCTTCCCAAGTCTTACAATTTCATCCTCTGTTAGCCCCGTTAAGGCTTCCATTAGCCTCATTTTTCTAAGGATGCTTGATGGATCCCAACGGACCGATAAATGCTAATTGACACATTTAAAGACAAAAGTGACACTTTTTAAGGGTCGAAAGTGACATTTTTAATACTAAAAAATGTCTATTAAGGCTAACGATGACAATTTTCATTTATAAGATAAAATGATACTTTTAGGCCAAAAGTATGCATTTAATGTTAAAAAGTGGCGCTGCTAATGTCAAAAAGTAACACTTCGACGCTAAAAGTGACAATTTTCATTTATAATTTTTTTTTTTTTTTGTATAAACAAAGTGACACTTAAAGGTAAAAGTGACACATTTAAAATCATGAATGATATATTTAATGCCAAAAATGACAATTTTTTGGGAGAAAAATGATGATTTTCATTAAATATACAAAGGGACATTTGTAAGGCCGAAACTGACATATTTAATACTAAAAAAATGATATTTTTAATACTAAAAAGTGACATTCATTATTTATAAACGTTAGAGTGACGCTATAATTTTTAAAAGCTGAAGGGTTGCTTTGAGGTTTATGAAGTTTGACTCGTTTAATATGAATAGATTTGTTTTAGGAAATAAAATCAAAAGTCAAAACCCATTTCATGCATTGCATGAATTGAAGTAGAGAGAACAAACTTTGAGATGTAAATAGCCTACTAAACAAAAATATAATCAATAATTGTACGGTATGGTAAAAAGGGGGTATTTACACAAATGACCAAGTCAAAGATGACTTGGTCATTTGTAGCCTCACTTAAAAAAAAAAAAAACTCTTTTATAGTCTAGTTTATTGATAAATCACTGATAAATCAGTGATTAATTGACTGGTTTATCAATAAACTAGTAAAAATACACGTTTCAACATCTAAAAAGACAAATCACTGATCGATAAGTGTGGTCAATTAAGTGGTTTAATGGTTTATACTAATTTATCAATAAACCAATGGTCAAAGGTTGTATTTATTTTAGAGGTGACAATTCGTACTATCGTGTTGTGTTTGTGCCTCATTATTATGTTTTCATGTTATATATCTAATTTGATCATAAATATAATAATATATATTTTTTGAATATATTAACAATTTTATGTTATACTAGTCTTATCGTACTATTTATCTTTATAATCTTATCGTACTGGTTCGTATTACCATATCGTGTCAATCGTTGCTACCCCTAAATTTTATTTATTCACCGGGTCAAATATTTGATAAATCCCACGTAAAAAGGAGAACATGCTAAGGACTTTTGTTGTCTTATTGATAAACTTAAAGCTTTAACTTTTAGATTGCATGACACTTTTGTTACAAATTTTTAAAAAGCTCTTATGAGTCGTTATAATTATTTGTTAAAAAAAACTTGAAAATTAGTATTCATATTTTTATGTATATTTCATAAACGGATGAAATGAAGACAATCAAATATTTATTAATGAATAATTGTCTTCATGTTTAAAAAAAAAACCAAAAAAGCTTAAAATTTTGGTTTTTTAGCTTTTTAATGCATAAAGGGTGACTTATTGGGACGGGATAAGTTAAAACAAACCGGGTCAAATATTTGATTAATCTCACGTAAAAAGGAGAACATGCTAAGTTGCTAAAACCACTATCATACACCGGCATAGCACCAAAACAGCCGTTCCTTCTCCCTCCTTGGCCATCAAATTTGACCATAACCCCCCAGAGAATCAAACCGTTTCTCCTTCCCCAATATTTAACTGACCAGTTTCACCAACATTCAACCAAATACGATTCCTCCATTCCGAAAATGGACACTGAAGCAGGTAAATACAAACATAATCCCTAATTCCTCAATTATATGAAACTTTTAACCGATGATATCTAACGCTTTCTGTTTATAATGTGTGTGCGCGCGCGTGAAATATTCGGTATTGCAGTGATCGAGTTTTTAGGATGCGTGCCGTTGCTACAGAGATTGCCGAGCTTGTCTCTGAGGAAAATCGCGCAAATTGTTACTGTTAAACATTTCGGTAACTAACTAATTAACTAAACTGTCATTTTCTAGTTTTGTTGGAATTGTCGTTTATTTTCATTCGTTAAATTGTTCGAAAATTTGATTGTGCAAGTATTTGCCGCATCATGTGCAGTTAAAGTTTCACTTGTAAGTGTGTGTGTGTGCATGCTCGGCAGCGCCTACGTGTTTTGGATTTTCCTGTTAGATGTTAACATGTTTGGAATGTATTTTATGCAAAATACTTGTTGAATTTAGTTTTGATTTGTTTTAATCATCTACAATTTGACGTGAATTTCATTTTAGAAGTGTGTGCGTGCATGTGTTGGATTTTCCTGTTAGGAGTTAGCATGTTGCAAATGTATGTTTTACGTATTTCTGGATCATTTATGTGTATGCGTCAAAATTTCCTTGTTAGTGTTACATGTTTGGAATGGATGTTCTGTACAATGCTCTATGAATTGTTGTGATTTTTTCAGTGAAAATATCACTATCAGTCTCCCTTTTAAAAAAATAATTTGGGATGGAGAGTAATATTATTATTATTTTTTAATCTTGAGTAACAACTCTTTGTGAAGGTTACTAGAATACTCGTGCTCTGGGAACCAAATAGGGTAACTAAGAAACAACATGTTGGTAAAAGAGTGCGTCTGATATTAAGACGCTAAAATTTAGGTGATATTTAAAAATCATGAAAGGTGAAATTTACACGTTCATTACATTGACGAAGTAGCTTCATGAGGAAGCAAGCTAACATGGTATCCTCGTGAGTGACCACTGGGGAAATAACTTTGGTTGATGCTATTTGCATACTGAAAATTAATGAAGAAGCTCCACAGTATGCTTCTTTGGCCTGTACTAATGTTTCTGTAGCTGTACTGCAGCATTTCTTGGCTGAATGGTAACATTCGGAAACCTGGAAAGTTCTTCGGTCTAATCTTGATTAATAAGCCTACAAATTTCTTAAACAAAATCAAGAGGAGAGAACAAGTTCATCTTTGGAGTGAATTTCTGCCTGTCATAGTTAAGAGGGATGCTGATTTTTTGAATGAAGATTTTTTCATTTTAACATGTGCTAGTGTATAAGGATATTTCCGTCTTGCTTTTGACTTGCATTTTAAAGTTAACTTGATAATTGAATGTTCTATTTTGAAGATTCCGGAGATTATGTTGTTCGAGAAGGGGAGGCTGGTGATGGTATTTACTTCATATGGGAAGGCGAGGTAACTTTGAGCTTGTGTACACGTTACTATATCGATGGCAGAAGGATTTCGAGTCTGTATTACTATAATATAAATTACTTTCCAGGCAGAAGTCTCTGGGTCAGATAATACAGACGATCATAACCGCCCTGAGTTCCAACTAAAACGATATGATTATTTTGGCCATGGTAAGACTTAGATGTCTCATTAGATATGTTGTCTTTATATAACTATGTTAAAGTAGTAGATTTCCGGTTGATAAGTATCTGAATAGTCTGATTTGCAACAAAATATTAATGCATTTAAAGGTGATCCTCTTACAAAATATATGGTACTTCTTGTTGCAGTATAATAGTTGGGTGGAAATTGGTGTTTAGTTTAAATTTGTAGATGGCTGTGGCTATATATAGCTGACTGCATGAACTCAGCTGCAGATTTTATATTTTAGTTGGGAGTATGGATACCCACACAAAGACTTATTGTACTTCGTAGTGTGTTTGAAAAAATATGTGCAAGCTTAAGATGCTAAGAATGATGTGAACCTGGTTTTGTAGGTATTGCAGCATCTGCTCAGCACGCAGATGTAATTGCACTTACGAAGGTGCTTCACTTGCTCTTGTTTTTGGATTCTCAAGATCTTCTTAATACCTCCACAGCTTGATAGCCTTGAAATGTAGTTGCTGTTGTACATTGACTCCCGTAGAGGAAGCTTCTCACTTTGTTTTGATGCGGTGACAGTTGACCTGCTTAGTGCTTCCCCATGAGCATTGCAATCTGTTGCAGTCGAAATCAATCTGGAGTGCAGATACATCACTTGATGAGCTGTGTGCACCTGTTCAGAACATATTGCACTTGGAGCCACTAGAGGTAGGTGCTTAATTTTCTGTTACTGCTATAGTGTTATCCCTAACTCATAGACTCTTTACTCTGGTTTTTGTACTAGTCAATGGTTCTTTTTCTTACTTTCAGAGAACTTATGGCTGTTGTTAACCATTAATGCAGTATGTATCATGGTTCTATTCTACCTCCTGGTTGTATATTATGCATTAATAGTTTGTTGTTTTCTCTATAGTTCTAAATTTCTAATGTCCTATATTATTCCGAAACCAGTGATGGCACAAGTGGACATTACTTGACTTCTCTAGAAGCTTTTCTTGGAGTTTGTGATTAACCCTAGCTGCAGAACTTGATTTCTCAATGCCTGCTAGTCAGTAGAGATGTATATCTCGGTTAGTACTTACCTACAAAAGGATTGTGGCAAGTGAAGATAAACTTGTTGAATCTTGAAAAAAAAGTGTACGTAAAACATTGTGATTATTAGTAAACTCGGGTGGATCATGATTTTGCCACCATGTGGGCTAGGTATTTATAAAAAATATTGTAAACAGTAATAACCTTGCAAAATAACTTCATTAGTCGAAAAAAGAAGTTACATATAGTTGGTAACTTAATGAACCTTAGCATTACATACATAATTATAAAAGAGCTTAAAAAAATTAATAATGGCGTTTAACTTTTTTTTTTTTGTTCATAATTTTTGTGAAAGGTAGTGTTTGGCAGTTTGTTTGTAAACCCAAACCGCTTATTTGCTTGCGGAGGATGCACAAACCTTGCACTATTGTTGAGAATACGAAGCCAAAGAAAATTGAGCTCCTTTCTTTTATCTACTTTCTTTCAATCATTTAGGGCTAAAAAGTAAAACCTTCATCATTTTCTTATTGTGCTCAGTGAAAATGTTCATATCCATGATAAACCTGCTGTATTATTCTTTCTATTTGTTCATATAGCTTATATAAGTGTTTCTTTGGAAGGTCAATATATTCAAAGGAATCACCTTGCCAGATGCTCCAAGATTTGGTAAAGTATTCGGTGGACAGTTCATTGGACAGGTATGATAAAGCTTCTTCCTTTTTTGTTTCATTTGTCAGCAGATTGTTGTACATTGGCATGCGGTTAAATCATTTATATATAGAAAGATTGATTAGCTATAACTGGTTCTGCTTGAGTACTTGATATTCAAAATGACAATCTTAAGGTCCGAGGAGAAAGGGAATGATGCAGAATTAGTGAAATTTGTATATCTGAGTCTAAATGAATGCAATGTTGGTCATCTGCACGAATTAAGTCAATTTTTTGGCTAGACATTTCAGGTTGCTATATCATTTTAGCCTTAAAAAGAAAATCATTTTTTAAGAACATAATATATTATATGTCAGTCCTTTAGGGATAAACTAACAAATCTGCTTAGTGAAACAAAATATCATATTACATTTCCTTCTTGAATTATGTCTTTTCAGTCTAGATATTAATGTGATAACATAATGCTTCAAACTTCCTTTTTCCTTCTGAAGCTATCAAACCAAGGTTGAGAATTTAAGCTTGTCTAGATCTCAGGGCCCAACAGCATCAAACTTACTTCTGCTCTCTGAAGCTCTCATATTTTAACTTGGGTTTCTTGACTAGCAAGCATCTTGTACGTCACTACCAGCTACTTTATTCATGTGCCAAATATTTTTCATTTTTAGTCAATAAGGTTTCTTTTTGTTCTTATGACGCTTGGGTTGATGACTTGCTAGTGTGGTATTAACTTCTTTATCTTGTAGTTGATTTTTGTCACTAACTACCATGTTATACCATCTTGGTTCTTTGCTTCTATGTTAAACATATTTTTTCCTGCATGTTGATGATTCACTTCTGAAAGTTTTTCCGGCTCACTTTTTTATTGCTGTGTCTAGTCTGTTAGCCGACAACTCATCCTTGTCATTGGAGTTTGTAATGTTGAAGTAGGCAGCAAATATTACATGATTTTCATATTAGTAAGAGTTTCCATACACAACTACTAGTTTTGATGTCCATGTTTGCAGGCACTGGCTGCAGCATCAAAAACTGTTGATTCCCTTAAGATTGTCCATAGCTTCCATGTGTACTTCCTTCTTGTCGGGGATCTTCATAGTAAGTATCGAAGCAGAATGAAAAATATTTGTATGCAAGAAGACCTGTACTATTTCTTTGTTTCTTCTGAAACTAAATTTATTCTAATGTTTCAAATAATTGATGCGGAAATAATTGTTTCTTTATTGCCTACCATTTCTTCTGGTCTAGTGTTGATTGAGTGTTTCCACTCGCAATGAGCTAACTTCTTTACGTATTTTCACTCATGAATTCTTGGTACATCTAGGTAAGATTCCTGAAGTCAAGTCATGTATCAGTGTAGATATCTTTGTATTCTATAAGAAAGCACAAAAGTTGTAATGGAAATCAGTGAGATAAGTTTAGTAAAAAGTAGCCCTAGTGCCCATATTTCTATCCCAAGAGAAAAAGAAGAGGAAGATAGCTGCCGTAGCATGCCATGCTTCGATTGTTTGCTTAATACAACTTGGGCCAGCCATTGATTAAGTTGAGCTGCAAGATCCGGATAACCTTCAATATATCTAATCTGAGGTAAATCTCATGGCCAGCAGAAATATAAGTTGCATGTAGTCGATACAGATTTAATGTGGTCGCATAACTCAGGTTTAAAGTTAAATCAATACCTTAACTTGAACTTAATGAATTACATCATATGAAAAAAACTGGTATAAGGAATCTTGTCACATCATAAGAACCAGTATACATAAGAAGGCTCTATGCTCTTTGGCTGCACTCACAACTGATAGTAATTATCAGTCTTCTTATGTTGCTCAAGTGAATGAGTCAGGGTTTGTGAAAAGTGGGAGCGAGGCATTTCACGCAAATAAGGCTGGTCCCATTAGCATCTAAAGTTGGAGGCAAGTAGAATGAATATGTGGAGAGGGAGGGAAGGTTGAGAGTATACCACCTGTCACAGTGTCAGAGAGATCAACACAATTGATTCCAAAACATAAAGAGAGATCTACTTGGGAAATTAATATATGATTCGCCCCACCGAAAGTTCAGGGATCCGATTAAATCTAGCCATTAATGAGTTTGTTTTGATGAGATGTGTGCATATATGGAGAAAAAAAACAAGAATAAATTATTACTTGTTAGGTGAAGGAAGCCATGGTAATGGTGAGCCTGTAGTTGGTGTCAGCAGCGGCTCATGGCAAAGAACAACATGAAAGAAGAGTGGTGATGAATCGACAATATGAATGATGTTTCTATCAAAAAACAAAAAACAACAATGTGGAAGATGAAGCAACAATAATACGAAGGCTTGGTATCATCTCATTTTGGTTTCTTCTTCTAAGCAATTCACAGATTGATAAGAAGAGTTGTGATATGTTTGCCTGGCCTTGTAATTATTTATTATTATTATTTTTTTGTAAGTAAGTATTTTGTTTACTTAATTGTTACTAGTTATTTTCCACCTCGATCAAAAGAAAAAAATATACCTTCTTGAAGATGTTCATATAGTCATACTCTTTTCCTTCTATTTTCCGTAGACAACTAAAGAAGTGGATTCTGTTTCTCTTAGCTTTCTCTTCCTGTTTAATGTTGGTTTGCTTTTTCCACATAGGTTTTGAGATTCAAACTCAGTGTTGGAAAGATCTCTCTGTCTCATGAATTTTAACATGCAAATTTTTTGATAAAAGAAGAAAATGTATAACATGTAAAATATTTCTCTAAATCGACATGTTGCAGTTCCTATCATATATCAAGTTCATCGAATACGTGATGGGAATAGTTTCGCTACCCGAATGGTTAATGCAGTACAAAAAGGAGTTGTGGTATTCACTGTAGTTGCTTCATTTCAGGTACATGTTAACCATTTATTTGCAAAGCAGTTATGATTGCCTCCTTATTTCTAATAAAAGCTCTTTGATTTTTGATAGCAAATTTGCAAGTTGCAGCACATTATTTATTTTCTTATTACCTTGATGTAACTGTGAGATCATCCAAATAACTACCTAAAGAAGAATTGGTCCTTCGTATGGATTCAATTTGCAACGTTGCTCTTTCTACATATACTTGGCTCTTTTCATGCTTCTTTACTGGTGCTTGGAAATCCAATTTCTTTCTTTTTTGGATAAGAAAAGTCCAATTTCTTGGTACTGGTCCGTAGTGAAGCCGCCTTAAAATAATTTATAGGTGCCTTTTTGTTGTATTTTTCTTTTTGTCTCTGAATTCACAGTAATATGGGAGATTCCAAGTAAAGTGTTTTGTATAGGTCCATTTGGATAGAAAGGAACCGTAGAGCTTTCGAGAACAAGGAAAAGAACTTGGAAGAGATTAAAAATCAGATTATCCAGATGCTGTTCTTTTGGTTTGCTGGGGCGGTATAGCAGGGGTCTAATCCCTTTGTAGAATTTGTGGAAAATATTTTTGGTAGCTATTGGGGGTCTGGATGTATATTTCCTGTGTACATAGGACGCTTCACCTTTTTTGAAGCTGTTATTTATATATCTGACTTAAAAAAAAAGTGTTTTGCATAGGTCAAAGTCGTATTATTACTTGTTGCATCATAGTATGAGCATCTTTTTAAGTACTTGAAATATTTAATATTTTATAGATAAGAAATTTTGGCATTTATAGGAGATTTTTGGTCATCTGCGGCCGTCTATGTTGGTTGGTCTGCTAGTTCATTTAATTTTTTGGCATCAAGGATTGAGAACAAACTCTTATGCATGTATACTTCTAGTGTACAAAGGACGCATCACCTCTTTTGATGCTTGATATATATTATTTACTTATCAAAAAAAAAAACAAACTCTTATGCATGTGGTCCCAGTGGATCATTTGGCTACTAGAACAAAACTAAAAATCTGAATTTTACATGAGTCATGAAGTTGAGTTGTAACGTGGATTTTTAACATCTTCTGATAATCTTATCAGCATGTACTTGTAACAAATCTGTGGTTTTAATATGTACCAAGGCTGTAGGATAGCAGTCGTGTAGTCATATAAAGATGCTGTTGGACGTAGAAATTGCCTGGAATTAGAGATTATTCAGCGTTTCACCTTTAATGTTGAAAAAGCAGTCATGTATGTTACCTACCTGAAATTCTTAGTTGAAGCACTCTTTTTGGGTATAATGGTAACTGATAGGCAGGATGAATACATAACAAGATACTGGACAACTTGTTTTTTTTTGACAGTAAAGATATATTAAAAACAAGCGACGAAACAGGTGTCACAACCTTTGTATACAGGCATTATACTCCTACAAAAAATTCTATACAATAGTAAAACTATCTAAGAACTCAACAGAAGAACTGCCTACTCTTTGAGTTTGATGTGTACACAAGAATCTGATTGTTTCCACAATGCGTTCCTTAGATCTGTCTACATTCAGCTGAATGTTCTTGAAGGCTCTGCGATTACGTTCGGTCCATATACACCAGCACACAGCCAAAGGAGCAACTTTCCAAACATCTTTCTTCCTTTTTTTTTCTCTTGTAAAAAAACCATTCATAGAACATTTCTTCCACATTCCTGGGCATTACCCAAGCTATTTTGAACAAGCTGAAAATGTAGTCCCACAAATCCCTGGCCACAGGACCATGTAACATCAAATGATTCACTGTTTCTTTGTCGTTCTTGCACGTGTAGCACCAATTCACATGTCTTCTTTCTTTTTCTCAAATTATCTCTGGTCAAATGAGCTTATAGCGCTGCCTCCCACCCCAAAAAATGCCACCCTACTTGGCGCCTTCGACTTCCAAATGATCGCCCACGGAAAAGCACGACTCTCTCTCTCCGACACGGCTTTGTAGTAGGATTTCACTTTGAATTTTCTGCATACCGCTCTCTCCCATACTGCTGGAAGAATGCCAATGTGAACCCATCACGATCGGGAGCTTTATCTCCTTGCAAACTACTAACCGCTGCCCAAACTTCCTCCTCTGTAAAGACCCCTCCTAAAAAAAATTGTCCTCAAGATTAAGGGATTGAAAAGATACTCCATCCAACCCTGGCCTCCACCCTTCCTCCTCCAAAGAAAGATCAGTATAGAATCTTTCAATCTCTTGCTTGATATCAGTCGGATCTTTCATCACTAAACCATTCACCTTTTACGAACAAATTTGATTTCCCATCTTATGAACACTTGCCATCCAATGAAAGTACCTTGTATTTTTGTCTCCCTCCTTAAGCCAAAGGACCCGCGATTTGTGACTCCAACAAATTTCGTCACAAGCGAGTAATCTTTTTATCTCCATCCTCAAGTCTTCCTTTCGGATTCTCCCCTCTCTATCCAACCCCCCTGTATTCTCTATGTCATTCAACCGGTGAACCTCTTCAAGAGATTCTTTCAGCCTAATGTCAATATCCCCAAAAATTTCCCTATTCCACACTTTAAGATCGTCCTTTAACATCTTCAACTTCTTCACTAACCTAAAACATGGCTTCCCCTTGACATTGTAAGATCCCCATCGCGCTTTGATCCTATCGAAGAAACCCGGCTCCGACTGCCACATACTTTCAAACCTAAATGGAGTCTTTCCTTTGCAAATCTTACCTCAACGAAACCACCCTCGGTAGGCAACTCTGTAAAGTTCCCCCAAAAAAAAACTCTGCCCAATCTGAAGAAACCTGGATCCTATCAATTCTGGAGCATTGCAAGCTATCCCCACCCTTATACCATGTTTACGCTCCCCCTGCTAAAGGCTAATCTATAAGAGCCTCTTCATTGACTTCAGAAATGCTCATCAAATATATAGATTGATTCGTATATTAGGTTTCTTATTACTTCTTGGGAGTAAGATGTGTAGCCACTGGTGATTATCATCTTTACTCCCACAACAATTTATATTGGTCTACCAGCTGTCAACCTGTGTCTTGATATATATATCGCCACTGTTGAATGTCATCTATACTCCCATATTTTTTTGTATGGCTCGAAGTTGCCGATGCAGAACAGTCTTTAGGCTGGTAGCAGGTATCAAATTGAGTCTGGGTATGCTTACTTTTCTGCATTCAGACTTTCAGCAAATCTGAAGGGTCATATTCAAATCCATCATCTTACCCGATCCCAAAAGATAGTCAATTATCTTACACCAGACCGGCCACATCTCACGTTTTATGTGACATTTTAATACCCTTGCGAAGGGTAACGTTTTTGCTTCTCAAAAATCTGAAATTTGCAGTTGGTCAGCGTACAAGTTACTTTTAAAAGTTCCCTGTATTAATAGGTGGATGGTTTATATATGTAATGAGCTGATGGTTATTCATGAATAAATAATCACTGCAGATCATTTGTAAAACTTGGCCTTGAACTTGCATAAAAATGAAATTCTTGGTTCATCTAGGCAACGATCAACAGTCTCCTGTTTTAAAGAGTATTGCACCCCTTGGTTCTGGTAACCATCTCGAAACTTTAGTTCGAGACTTTCTGTGCTAATCTTCCTCGTGAGGCAACACGCGATGCATTTGTCAGATGATTACATTAATGCTATCTCAGCTGCTAATGCAAACATGAACATAGCTATGAATTAAGTTACCATGATTAGGATATTGCTGGCAACACTTATTAGTTATTGTAAAAGAAACATTGTCAGGGTACAGATCCCAATGCTGTGGGAACCAAGGAAAGAAATGCTCAACAAATGGCTAGGTTGCATATTAAAGGTACAAAGAAGAATTGACTGTTGAAAGATATGTCCACTTTTCTGCACCAGTGTGAATTTGTTAGTCTCCATAGTATAGACTTAGAAATGATGCTATCTATATGTGTGTTTGTGTAAAATGATGCTATCTAAATTATAAAGTCCAGCTACAAGAAAGAAGCTATTAACTGTTTGCATCTCAGTTTTTACTCGGTTGTGTCCCAAGGTTTAAGTAATTAGTCGACCTTTTCATTTTATTCCTCAATATTCTTGTCATCTCAGTGATCATCATACTCCCTGATTTTCTTTTTGTTGGTATCTTATCATCTATCATATTTGCGTGTATTTGTGTTTATATTAATCATATTTGTCTGTATGACACTACTCCACCACCCTACCCAAAACTATTTTGTCAAAGTCATCCACTTATAAAATCTGTTAAGTCTACTATTTCATGGAGTAGTACATAGTGTAATATTTAACGCTTCAAAGAAGCTAGTACAAGATATCTCAACTCTCTGCTAGGATGATAAGGTAGTGGTTGCACTGTAGTTTAAAACGCGAGCCTGACTTTTCATGGCTATGTACACCTTAGTCTTAAACCTTAGAGTCTGTGCATGCCTAATTAACTGAAATTTGAGATGATCGATTAGCTAGCACTATTCCCATCAGGATTTTCGTGGCCTATATAATTGTTTATGCTTTCTTGGATTTTATATTTTTCATGAACTTACTTTTATAATCTTTCTTATTTACTTGTCTGTTGTCAGGCAGTAGACTAAATTCTTGTGCTAGTTTAAAATCTATATATAACATGTGTTTAAAGTATTTTACAGAAGGAGGAAATAGGGTTTGATCACCAGGAAGCTAGAATGCCACCCGTGCCTGATCCAGAATCGGTATGGTTAAATTAATTAACCAGTTGATTGATTCTTTGGTTTCTGACTTGAATTCCTATCAGCTTTTGTCGTTGGAAGAGTTGCGGGAGAGGCGTCTAACTGATCCTCGTCTTCCCAGGTAAGATTCTGTTTTTTCCTTGTGGAATGTTGTTTGGAATAAATATTTGTTGCATTCGTTTGGTCGTTAGGTGACTCTTTTTCTATAATCAGGCAACTAAAAATGTGCATGGATCCACCCCTGGTGACAACTGCAATCCAACAATATGCAAATTTCTGAATATGGGGTTGATTATAAAATATATGGTTGTGCAGGAAAATGACAATACTTTAATTAGTTCAGATACTAATGACAATTGCAATCCCACAGTCTGAATATGTTGAATTCAAAAATTAGAGATCCCCAAAGCTAATCAACTCTAAATGAAAAGAAAATGTTCTTAATTGCTTTAGTTCCGACTTCCGACCCCATCCAATGTTTGATTCTCTTAAGCAAACTGTACTGAGTGGACAGACCTGTGAACTAGGCTTTGGTTAAATTCCGGATGTACGGTTGGCAGAGGAAACTAGTCTACTTCCCATTGAAAAAGTTGATCAAATCTTAGGGACTTCTTTAATAAGTGGATACTAAAATTAACCTCTCTACTTCCTGGTTATGAGATATGAGATTTATTTGCTTTATATACGTACAACGGAGGAAGAACCCTATTTAAGATTGTGCTTGAGAGGGTGATTTCTGAAATTCTGTATCCAAATGACATTATAGGCAGTTTTTGGGTATTTAACTGAAGTGCTACGTTCTGTTTTTTTGAGGTTTATCTCTGATGACAATGGAAGTTCTGTAAAGTTCTTGTTTTATTGAGAAAGACTGCTAGAATTTGCTAAATCTACCATCTTCTGACCGATTGGGAGTCTCTCTTTCCAAAAAATGAAAAAAAAGAATGGAGTGAAAGTCCAATGTTTGATGCGTTTACAACTAGTTTTTTGGAAGTATCCGATGGCTGCCGGGGAGGATCCAGGATTTTTATTCCACGTGGGCTTGATATTTAACAACATTTCCGAGCATAAGAGGTGGGTAGTGCTAGAACTTAAAGGCAAGCACTAAGCGTATCGGTTCATGACACTAACTTAACATGTCCCGTACCTTTTCTTTTTTGGATAAGTTAATATGTACATAGACAATATACAACCAACCCTTGCTAGCCAACAAAAATGTTATCCACAAACTCTACAAAAGGATTAGATCCCGTCAAAACCGCCTCATCGCACCAGAAATACATAGTCTGAATGATCTGATTTTGATCCCCTCCAAATTCCTTTCCTCGTTCTCGAAAGCCGTAAGGTTTCTTTCTTTCCAAATACAACAACAAACTGCCGGACATGAAATAAGTAGGCAAGCTAGATAACATACTCTTAATTGGAGCCAATCTGCCACCCCCAGACATATATTACTTCTTCTACCCCGCTAGCCTTCGCTTGAACCTTTTGATAACCAGATTCCATATGTCTTTATTGGTAGATTGTGCCCCACGGATTAAGCCAAGATAAGAAGTTGGGAGGGAACCAACCTTACACCCGAAGAATTTTGCCAAACTGTCCATAGAATCAGCCGTCTGTTGATCTTCAATCCAGAGGCAACCTGAAAGAATAGAAGAACCTAACGGAGATACCCCAATTGCCTCGCCTCCAAATCACAAAAAACCAAAGTGTCGTCTGCAAATAGAAGGTGAGAAACCATCAATTCAGGACTCCTTTCCCTATTCACTTTAAAACCATTAATGAGTCCTCTCGAAATGGAGACATCCATTATCCTACTCAAAGCTTCCATCACTATAATAAACAGGGACTGAGAAATCTTGAGCTAGCAAAGAAACCCGTTGGCTCCCCATTCACCAAAACTGAAAATCTCACCGACGAAATGCAGGAAACCATCCACTCCCTCCAGCATCTCCCAAACCCCATCCTTGACAGCAAGTAGTCGAGAAACTCCCAGCTCACATGATCATAGGCCTTTTCTATATCCAATTTACCAAATTCATCCCGCTTCCCCGCTGCTAATTTTAGGATCAACAACCTCGTTCGCAATAAGCACCGCATCTGTGATTTGATGACCACCCACTAATGTATGTTGGGAGTCAGAAATAAAACCTTTTTAAGGTGGATTGATAGGACTTTTGCAATAATCTTATACACCCCCTCAATAAGACTTATGGGCCTGAAATCTTTTATATCCTCTGCACCTGCTTTTTGGGAATGAGAGCAATGAATGAAGCATTTAGACTCCACTCGAATCTCCTATGCTTGTGGAAAAAATTAAAGACCCCCATCAGCTCATCCTTTAACATTGTCCAGCATTTCTGAAAAAATGCCATTGGAAATCCATCCTGGAGCTTTATCCCCTTTCATACCTTTAACTGCAGTGAACACCTCCTCTTCTGAAAAAGAGGTTGCTAGCCACCTCTGATCCTTTAAAAGGAACCCCTTCCAGCTTAACAGCTGAATCCTCTTCCACGTTATACAGGCCTTCATAAAAACCTGCTATGCCTTTCCTGATCTCACCTTCGTTTTCCAGCAACTCCTCGTTGATTAGCACTTTTCTAATCTGATTACCATGCTTATGGATGGTTGCCATTCGATGGAAAAACCTCGTGTTGTTATCACCTTCACGCAGCCACCTGACCCGAGCTTTTTGACTCCAACTGATTTCCTCACTTTTGAGAAGTCTCTGGATTTCTGTTTGTAGCATAGACCTCTGAGCATATCCCTCCCTACTCAAACCAGACACACCTTTTTCATCCACGGATCTCACCTCCTCTTGACCCTGATATTTCCAAAAAACTGTTTATTCCACCTTTTGAGGTCCTGGGTCAACCACTGCAGGTTCCTTGAACCGCATGATTTAGAAACAAAATGGGGTCTTACCTTTACCAGTTACGCAGTTAAGAACAAGAGGAACATGGTCCGAGACTACCCTTGGTAAACAATCTTGAGAAATCCCCACAAATTCTTCAACCCACCCTGTCGACACCAAGAATCTGTCTATTCTAGAGCATTGCTTCATCTCACTATTACTCGACCACATGAAAGTCCCCCCTACAAGACGTAAATCAATTAACTCCATCTCATTTATAAAGTCATTAAATTTTGTCATGGCAGGGGAGAACACCTTTGTTCCTGTACGTTTGTGCGGAAATCTGATGACGTTGAAATCCCCGCCAATGCAACAAGGAAACTTCCATTTGTAGAAACATATCTAAGGTCGTCCCACAAACCTCTATGTTCCGCATCCGCACAAGGACCATACACACCCTAAAAGATCCACCTTAGGCCGTTGTAATTATTCTCAAACAGACACGAGATAGTGTGCTTGCCAAGAATCACTCCCACTCTATTGACTACTCTACTGTCCCATATTACTAAAATCCCTCCAGAGGCCCCATTGGCATCCAAGTGTTCCCATTTAGATCGTCTGCTACCTCCCACACTCATAACTAGTTTCCTGTTGACTTTTTCCATTTTAGTTTCTTGTAAGCAACTCACCTGTGATCTCCATCTGCTTAATGCCGCTTTAATTACTAACCTTTTGGACTCATCATTAATACCCCTCACATTCCAAGTGATAATCTGTATATCCATAAAAAAAACTGAAAAAGATTGGTTCCTCAAACCCCATTCAGCCCCTTCTCCACTTTGTCAAAGTTCAGACTACTAAAGATTGATTCCTCAAACCCTATTCACCCCCTTATCCATAAAAAGAACTGAAAAAGATTAATTACTAACCTTATCTCCCTGTTGCTGCAACCTCGACCTTTTGACTTACTGCTGCTGATCCCCTGCCCCTTTGCCTTTCCATCCTTCTCTATTTCCAACAACAGTTTAAGGAATTTTTCTTCATAATCCTTACGAGATGCCCCTAAAATTCTCCCAAAACCTTTCATCCTCCTGCTAACCACACAGAAATATTCTCTGTTTTCTCCGTACCTGTCAGCCTCTCGTTTTCTTGCTCCCAATCTGATGGCACCACATTCAAAGGAGAACAATTCAGAGAAGTTTCTTGTAGAACTTCTGGAGATCCTATGTGAGGTATCATAGCCTTTGGACCAACCTTGTCAAGAAAACTATCCGCACCCATGACTACTATGATCGCCACATGCTGGAAAGCTGGAATCTCTCTTGCGTTTCATCTTGACCCTTTTCTATAACATTCTCATGCTCCATTTCATTTTGATTACTCGACTTGTCCTTCACCATCTGCTCACAAACACTATCGTCACCTAAACCAGTATCTGTACCCTTTTCTTGGCACGATAATTCAGTCAAAATTTCAGAAGACATCTTACGCATACTGCCATCCTCAGCGACTGCCTTCGGATTACAGCAATCCTCCCCCATCACAAACCCGTTATCTCTTTCATGCGACTCGTTTTGCCTCCTCGCCGCTGGAGATCCGGTCGCTGACTCTTCGATATATTCGATCCTTCCTTCGCTAAGTGCTCGCATCTTGTATCTTTACCCTCTACAGTGTCTATATCGTTCTCCGTCCTTACTAAGTCAATTGGGTCGTTGGGCTCAACCCCCTGGCTTTGGTCTTCAGTCTCATGACCCATATTTCTAAGACAATCTTCCAAAATAATTGGGTCATATATAATGAAAGAGGGGAACGGCCCACTAATCGTTCCCACCCCTCCTATTTGGGTATCAACTTCAACTGCAAAATTATCCCTGTGGCCCAAATTAATCCTTGTCGATGGACTTTCCCCAAAATCTGGGCCTCCCTTATTCCCATTTGCAGGCCCTTCGCGCCTATCCAAAGATTGGTCCTAATCGCCAGCAGTCTTGCCCTCCCTATTAATGATGTCGTCTACCGCTTTTGATTTAAATTTTGAATTCCTCTCCACCCACGTGCAAACATCAGGCCTGTTGCGCACAGTACGCGACTCTGTAGCAGACTACTGTTGTCCCATCTTTGACCACACGTGAGTTTCTCTTCCCCCTTCACCGACAACACCCCCACCAAGCCCGCACCAGAGCCGCCGTCTCTGCCACCACCACCAATCTTCAACCGCTGCTGGCAGAAAGTTGTCGTTTCCACCCAAATGGGAACCTCAAAAATCCTTCCACCCACTCCTATTAATGATGTCCAAAGATTGGTCCAAATCGCCAGCAGTCTTTCCCTCTGTATTAATGATGTCGTCAACTACTTTTGATATAAATTTTGAATTCGTCTCCACCCATGTGCCAACGTCAGACATGTTGCACACAGTACGGGAATGTATAGCAGACAACCGTTGCCCCTTCTTTGACCACGCGTGAGTTTCTCCGCCCCCTTCACCCCCGACAACACCCCCACCAAGCCTCGCACCAGAGTTGCCGTCTCTGCCACCACCACCACCAATTTTCAACTGCGGTTGGCAGAAAGTTGTTGTTTCCGCCCAAATGGGAACCTCAAAAATCCTTCCAACCACTCCTATTTTGATCAAACCCGGCATCTTTTCTCCATACCGAACGAGGATATTCGTCCATCTCAGGTTTGTCTTGCTATTCGTTTCTTCTGCCACATGCACAATCCCCGACATACGTCTCCTATTTTCCGGAAGACCTTTTTCCCCCACAAATGCAATGGCAGCCCTAGAGCATGCCATATCCTGTTTGTGCCCTTCACGATGACAACCGGCCATCGGATTCCAGTGATCCAAGAAGAGGGGCTGCTGGTTCACCACCCAATCCTTTACTTGAAGAGTCATGTTAGCTTCCTTCTTTGATGGAAACTCAAATAGAAAATATTTGCCATACATATCAACAACTCGGACTGCCGTCTTCCAACGACTATCAACCCATTGTTGAACCTTCCATCTATTCGGAATAGGATAGTCCAGATCTCCAACTCTACCCACCAAACACCTACCCAGATACTCCATGATCCTTTGCACGAGTTTTCATCTACCTGAAAATTGACCCCATTGACTCCCGCCCTATGGCCATAGCAAAATATTAAGTCAGGCCACGGAGGGATCTCCGCCGCTTCTTTATAAGACCTCGGCCTCCTTTTCTGCTTGTTTGGTCCGGTAGGAACGAACCTCTTAAGCTTTTCCACCACCCATCCCCACCCGCCATTTTCCACATTCTGAGGGATACAAATCATTCCCGATCTGCCTGAGCCCTTATTCAGGATTTTAATGAACATACCCAAAGGATTCCTCGTTGCCTTCCCTGTCTCTTCTTTGAGCACAACCCTTTAAAAGTAGAGAAATTGTCCAGCAATGTACACACCTATTCAAACTCCACCGAAGAGAGAAAAGCTACCTTTCCACCACCCGGAATTCGAAAAGCTCCTTCACTCCAATTTTGTAAACTTCGAATGTCTTCCTCCCGCACTGAAAGATCAACCTATCATTGGGAAAATGGTTGTGGAGGTATCTTATAGATTAGGACTCTTTTTGGAGACAAGTGGTGGTTTGTAAGTATAGGGCTGGGGATGAATGCTGATTCCCAAGTGTGGTCAATTCTTCTTTTGGGGTGGGAGTGTGGAGAGGCATTAGGAAAGGGTAGAGTTCTTTTGAGAGATTCATTGCCTTTGAGTTTGGCAATGGGGTCTCTGTGAGATTTTGGGAAGATAGGTGGTGCGTAGATACGTTTTTGAGGGTGGTGTTCCAAAACTTATTTGAGGTCTCCATGGATAAGGATTGCAGAGTTAGTTTGGTATTGTCTTTGGTGGATGGTACACCTATTTGGACTCCCACGTTTAGAACAAATTTTCATGATTGGGAGATTGAGCCAGTTGTGTACCACTTATGGAGGCTTCAAGAGCAGAATACAAACAGGTTGGCAGACAGGGGGTCTTCGTTTTTGAGTCAAATCGTATTATCTCAAGCTTCTCAACTGTGGTAGAACTTCCTTCCCTTGGAGAGCAGTATGGAACTCTCAAGAGAGTGGCATTCTTCATGTGGCGGTTGAGTTATGGAATTTTGTGTTGGGCCTGTTCAAGATGACTTGGGTCATGCCGAGGTCGATTATTGACCACTTAAGGGGCTGGTCTATTGGGTACAAGAATAGGAGAAACCGATTTTGGTAGACAACTCTTTTGGGAGTGTGTTGGACTCTATGGAGGGAAAGAAACCATAGGGCCTTTGATAACGAGGAAATGTCAGTTCCGGATGTGAAGAATTTGTTGGTTTGCACACTTCATTTTTGGTGTTCCGAGGCAGATCATTCCATCTATGATGCACGGATACGCTTTGGAGGAAGCGTCCCGCGTATCGGATACTCTCCGGATACGGATACGGTCCAGATACGCTACATACGCCCATGGATACGTCCAGGGGGCGAATTGTCACTTTCTCAAAGTTTGGATACGCCGACTCGGATATGCGTGTCCGGGAATACCCGACTCTGGATACATCTCACAAAACACAGTCATTTTTGTCTTGAAAAAGGGGAAGATAAATCGAAATCTCTAATTCACTTACCTTAACAATCGACTGACAAGAGAGAGTCGAAAGAAAAAAAAGACACGGCATGCCTCACATATGCGATAATGCTATGCCTCCTATCGCCGTCACCGTCTTGCGTCGCTGCCGCTGCTTCAAGCCCTAGTTGTCGTTGCTTCAATCCCCTAGCCACCACTGCTTTGAGTTCGAGCCTTCAGCCTTCGACCCGTCGATTCTTCTCTCTTCGTCGTCTTCGAGGTAAGTCGAAGGCAGTCGCAGTGTTCGTCTCTTCTTCTCTCAGTGAGTACTCACTGGCGTGTAAGTTAAAAGTGACTAATTGAAATTGACTAATTGAATTGACTATATGTTGTGGCTGAGCTGTATGACACTATGAGCCTATTAGACTATTACTATTGACTGTAAAGTGTTAATGTGTTATATTACATTTTGTGATTTATTTAAGACTATTTTATTTATGGTTTAGGGTTTTTAAAATTTATATTCCTAGTTTTTGTGTTTATGTCAATTGTAAAACATATATTTATATTTTGGATGTTAAATATTTATATTTTGGATGTTAAATATTTATATTTTGGTGCTAATGTTGAATATTTATATTTTGGTCCTTATAGTTTGAATATTTATATTTTGGTCCTTATAATTTGAATATTTACACTTTACCCCCACTTATCCGTATCCGGGATTTTTCAAAAATCACATATCCCCGTAACTCGTATCTGCGAATCCGTATCCACGTATCCGTATCCGTGCAACCTAGCATTCCATTCCCAGCCCTATATTGTAGATTTTGTAAATATAGATATTGACTAATTCTTTTGGTAGTATAATCCTAGTGTTCAAAGGCCGCATCACCTGTTTTGATACTTTTTTTATAAATTATTACTTATAAAAATAGATCAACCTATCATCCTCCGTCATCTCTCAACTCCCCATTTTTTTAACATCATAAAAATCATCATTTAAAAGAAACAAATATTCGAATAATTTTAGAAGAAAATAAACTAAATTAAAAGGAAACACAAATATATACAATATGTATTAAACATAAAAAATACATTTTGAAATATTTTAAAGTTAACAACTAAACGGTTAAATTAAATGCCTATATTTTGGGACTAAAATGTGTACAAAATATAAAGATCTAAATATAGACTTATCAAAAAAGATCTAAAAGTAGTTGCTAACTATACTACAAACTTAACATGCAAATATATTACATTTTTATCATATGATAAAATCATTAATTTAAAAAGTAACTACAAGAGTTGGAAAAATATATTACCGAGAGAATGGGAAATGTTTGTTGTTTCTTTTGGTTGAAATGGTACCGAGCTGAGTAAAATTACTTCCCTCAATTGAGGGCCCCTGTTTGGGTAAGGTTGTCGGACTTTGGGTAGTTCTCCATTTGTTCCACCCGAATAGTCCATGTTTGAAAAGTCTAATTATTAATAACTATAACTACCATCAAAGTTGGTCATAATTACAAAAATGCTTGAGGATAAATACTTTGCTAATTCAAATGTGGAGGGTAAAATTGAAATGCTACGGAGATGATAGACATAATTATTTGAAAGTGAACTCTTCAAGTGAAACATCCCAAAATAATGTGGTGAACTCTTTACCTGGAATGGAGCGAATGTAAAAAAAATGAAAATGTGGCAAAGTTTGACGGTGTCTGCATTTTTTTTGTCTCAAGTGGTGTTTGTTCTAATTTATTTTGACTGGATGTCATTGCCAATTGCGAAGCTAAATTATCTTTCGTCAGCTTGTTTGCTATTATATTATTATGGATACCATGCTCTCTAACAGTTGATGATTTCTGTAAATTTATACAATTGAATGTTTCAGGACATACCGAAACAAAGTTGCCGCTTCAAATTTCATTCCATGGCCCATAGAAATAAGGTTTTGTGAGCCTAATATTTCAACCAATCAGAGCAAGCATCCTCCAAGGTTAGCAATTGTTCTTTTCACACTTAATGGGTGAACATTTACTATGTGCTGGTATACATATATCATCTCATTGATTATTGATGAGTATTGCAGTTTGAGGTATTGGTTTAGAGCCAAAGGGAAGCTTTCAGATGACCAGGCTTTGCATAGGTGGGGAAGCCCTGCACAGTGGTTTATTTATCTGATGATTACCTGTTTTTGCTTGTATTCAACCTGACAACATTAGATATTATTACTGCCTGTAGAATTTGCATTTTTCACATGTTAAGGAACTCATCTATTTTTTCCCTGTACGATTTTCAGATATTTTTTATATAGTTTCTCATTTTCTTTTTTTACTAACATACTTTCTTGGCACTCAAGAGTTTCCTCTATATTTTGTCAGTTCCTCAAGCTTGGAGATTGATGCGCTTAAAATGTTGCCACCTGTTAGCCTGACTCAATTTTTTTCCAACAAATATATGCTTTGGATTTATAGAGCTTGCATCCTTGATGATTATATGGCTAAAATGCTTCATGCATTGGCTCTGAACTGGCCTTTGAAATTTTCATGCTGCAGATCTGTGTTCCCGAGAATATGATCTAGAAATAACATCACATCACATTTTTTTGTTGTTGCATCGACTAGCACAATTAGGAGGTTTACTTTTTCTGATGATCTGCATAGGAGTAGAATAGTAAATTGTTCATGAAATATCTGATGTGTCCATTGCTTTCTATATGATTTACCAGTTATACTGTGTTGTTGCAGATGTGTAGTTGCATTCACTTCAGATCTAATATTCCTTTCCGTAAGTCTGAATCCTCATCGTAGACCAGGCTTCAAGTCATCTTCTATTAGTCTTGACCACTCGTAAGTTTCCCTGGATACATTCGTTTTTCTATATGTAAAAATTTGAAGTTTAAGTGGACAAGGGCAATTGTCATGGTTCTTCTCTTCCTTTGAAAAATAACCTGCAACAACTCTACCTTTGTCTTCTTTCTCAGGATGTGGTTTCACAGATCTTTAAAAGCTGATGATTGGTTATTATTTGTGGTAAGTACTTTGGCCCATCGCATATTCGTACTCAAGTGTTTTATTTTTATACTGCAATTTCTCTTTTAGTTCTCTAAAGAATGGAAGTATATTGTTTGTCAGATTAAAAGTCCTTCTGCTTACAGTGCACGTGGCTTTGTTTCTGGTGAAATCTTTAACAGGAAAGGAGAGGTAAATACATACAAGTACTCTATGATAGTAGCTACTTCATGTGTGTTTATGTTAGTAGGAGAGAACACAGCATAAGTCAAGACACACATGCACACACATTTATTTGCGAGCCTTGGTGCAATGGTAAGGTTGTTTCGTATTGACCGGGAGGTCAAGGGTTCGAACTCTGCAGAAATGGACAGTGCCAGACTGGGGTGACAAGACCCCAGATATTAGAACTTTCAGAGACCCTGCAGTGGCAGGACCCTCGTGTGTGTGGGCTCTCATACAACTAATTTTTATTATTTTCTTCATATTTCTATCTAATGAATGAACTTTAGTTGCAGCTGACTCATTATTTACGTTAAATACTTTTGATCGCCAGCTTGTAGCATCGGTGACCCAGGAGGGCCTAATAAGGAAGGCTAAAACATCACCACCTTCAGGCACGTCGAAGCTGTAAGATAATGTTACCTGGAGTCAACTAGAGAATGTGCAACACACAAGGCGTATCATTTTAATTTATCAAGGCATAATGTCAGGAGAGAATATTCAGTGATAAAGTTATCATGTTAGAGATAATTGAACTCAAAATGCATTTTTTGCTTTCTCTGGTGTCGGAGAACAGGCAAGGGGAACTTCTTTGGTCGTACAGTTCTTGTCCCTGTCTCCCTTGGTGTTTTCCAATGTCCAAATGTAGCCACATTCAAAATGTTGCAAGGCACATAATTAACTACAGGGTTTTATAATTTCGGGTTTGTATTATTATCAACAGAGCAGTCTATTAGTGCTCAGTTAATTGTCACTAATAACCGGGCCGACCACAGGGGACTAGGCTCCAGAAGTCTCGGCTGTTGAATGAGACCCTCCTTTCTTAATGCAGTTGTGTTCCCTTCTGGTACAGCACCTCCTATTGGGAGAGCCATTCTTTCAGGCAGGGATGTCCTTAGACAGGGAATGGAATCCTTATCTAAACGAATCAAGGTTTGATCGCACCTTTGTGTTATGTTCAGTCGATATACAGAATGTTGTTAGACAACAATGTCGCATTTCAGAGCAAAATATAAGACATGGAAGATTGATATCCCTGGAATACGGAAAAGGTTATGGCAAACTCTGATCCCAGCCAAATGCATATTTTTATATAGCGAACTCAAATTATCGTTTTTCCCTTGAGAGCTTATTTAGAAGGGATTAATTCAATCCCCAACTGAGTTGTTGCCATCAAAATCCTGAAACTCTGATCATCTTTCCGGCCATTGTACTGCGTGTGATTCTGTCGCCACTCTTTGGTCTATTTGGAGCGAATGCAGTGCTATTTTGTTCTCTGGTGGCTAAAGCAATGGTTGTTATTAACGAGGCTGTGAAAGATGCGATGAGCACACACAGATCCCCGTTGGCATTAGCTCCATGAATCTAATTGTCTCAATGTTAGTATCATCTACTTTTTTTGCGTTCCTTTGATCTAAATTAAAGATTTTGTTCATGTCGCAGTTTGCCAAAGTAAAGATTCTATTAACGTTGCAATTTTTTCCAACTCTTCTTGATCCTTGGGGCGGCTTGCTGATTATGGCGAGAGGCTTAACTTGATCCTCTTGCTGAAAGATGGTTTTTAACGCATCACATGGATTTTGTTGGATTTCAGGACGACACACCTAAAATTTCCTGAACAGCCAGAGTAAGACGTTTACACTGAATTATTCACGGAATGATGTTCAACTCTCAAATTAACCAATCAAATAGTCAAATTATTCCAACAAATTTCTGAATCACAAACTAGAAAGGTTAAAATGTATGCATGAAATTACGGGTGTAACCGCTTGTTTACTTAAGAAATCGTCCATACCTTCTTATAAGCGGCTGACCTTGAGAGAAAATCTGCAAGGACAGTTTGACCATATTGATCTCTGTTGGGAAAACTTTGCACGAGGTGTTCGCATGCTGTGAAGATGAGAACTTCACTTCGACGAGGCCATCTTCATGATGCACAAACTCTAGAGGTGCACTGCTTTGTACAGGAGCCTGAGGGGCTTGATGAGTTTGTTCGTAATTGGTTACCCAACGCTCAGGGAGGAGCTTGAGTAGATCTGCTCGCGATAGCTGTCTCCGGCTAGCTTTTGGAAGCCTCACCATCAGTATTTCCTTGCTGCTAATGGTGATAGTTTTGTCATTGACAAAATTAGCAGTCCAATCCACATCATATTATTCCCCAATTGTTGAGCTTGACCTTGGGGCTTTGGAAGAGGACTTCAAGATTGGCTCATGTAAATACTCGACTTGAGCTCAGCTCACGAGCTGCAAGCTTCAATTGAGTCGAGTCAAGCCCAAATCGCTTAGCTAATTTCCAAATAAGTTGATCCCGAGTGAGCCCCGAGCCCAAAAGCCCAGTCCGTTATGTGTAGTTCACACACTAATCCACTGAGCATGCAACATCTTGGGTCATCAGGTTTACCACAAGCCGACCTAAAAGTTCATGGATGATGTTGGTGCTCAGTAGTAGTGCATAAGTCTCACATCTACTGATGTGAGATTGAAGTATTACAATCTTCCCCACTTAAATCGTTGATGATATGTGGGATTGGAGTATTACAATCTTCCCCACTTAAATCCTTGACGTCCTCATCAAGGTCGAATCGTAACCCGGACGATGCATGATTCAAGAGGTGGCTCGCACGGGGATCAAAAGGTGACTCCCACCTTCTGCTGTGTAGCAATTTGACGCGCACAACACTTTATTCCCACATTTTCGGTCAGGACCCGCTCTGATACCATTTGTAACGCCCCGAACCCGAAAGCCCAGTCCGTTACGTGTAGCCCACATTGGCCCGCGATGCGGTCATCGGCCCACCACAAAATCATGGATGATGTTGGTGCCTAATAGTAACACATATCTACCTTGTAAATCACACACAAGTTCCACATCTACCGATGTGAGATTGAGATATTACAATGAGCTCGGATATCTATTGATAAACTGCTTCAACTTTCAAATTAACCAACAAAGAATTGTCGAACATATTTAATATATACTCTATTCGTTCCGAACAAACAATCAATTATTCTATTTTGAAATATTTCACATAAAGAATTCATTTTTAAAAAGATAACATAAAAATATTATTTTATTACTAATGAACTACTAAAAATATCATTTTATAAAAAAATTTAAACTTTTAAACGTAAAAGTATACAATAAAAATTGACACATTTACATCATTATTCCAAAAATTTATAACATTGGACGAAAAAGCAAAAATACTCTGTAACAAATAAATAAAAAAGGCAGCTCATAATCATTTTCCATCAGACTACAAATCTTCGGAGAACATTTCAGCAAATCTCTTCTAATCATCGCCCTCAACAAACGTCATCATCTCGTCAATCCCCGTGCTCCCAAAATTTTCAACCAAACCCCCTTTAAAATCAAATTCTTCCAAATACCCCATCAACTCTTCAACTCCCATCCCCTCAAATTTCTCATTCACCTTCACTCTCAACAAATTCGATCGTTCCAAACAACCCGACGACTCAGCCGGCTCGAAAACATCTGTCGAATCCTTTATTTGTTCTTTGAAATACTCCATCAAGGTGAAACTAAGAACTCGAAGCATCTTCAAGTCAAACTTCTCCGCTAGCGATTCCTGCCCTATCACTCCTGCTCGTCGGATGATTAGAGTTTTCAGACTGACTAAGAAATCAAGCTCGGATTCCGAGAGTGAACAGAGCCAGCGAACGTCGTCGATTTGATTGTTTCCAAATATTTCTTCTCTGTCTATTGATCGATCACTGTTTTTCTTTCTCCTTTTGAAGGCTTTGTTTTCCATTTTGACGGAATTTTTTGGAATTTTTGCAGTTGTATGGTTTCCTTAATAGTAATATATGGTCTGCGATTTGGCCAAATTAGACCCAAATACGGTTAATCGAAAGAGAGACGATCGGCGGGAGGACGACGGCGTAATGGAGGCAGATGGACGCAATGTGATGGAGGGCGGAGGGACGTCGCGCACTGTGAGGGAGGACGAGTGTGAGGTCTGTATGAAAGAGAGAGGAGGGAGGAGAGATGAGAGAGGAGACGCCGAGGGAGAGGGAGAGGGAGCGTGTTTTAGAAGGATTAGGAAGAGGGAAGGGTTTTGTGTCTTCGTGACTCGTGAGGGTGTTTTAGGCGGTTTATTACATTTTTGGTTCAAGACCGGGAATGTAACCGGGTATAATGACTATTAGTGCAAGATCTTAAGGATTTTAATTCTTCAGATAAAACTTCTTTCTTTTATAATTTAATCCATTAACACATAGTAGTGGGTCAAATAAAAAGAATTTATCTTATAAAATAATATTCGTAAGATCGTCTTATCTAAATTTGTTTATTATTATAACCACAATAGGGTTAGCTAAAAGGGACGAAATCCTGGGCTTTTGACTTATCTTTTTATTTAGAGTTAAATGTACCATTGGTTCATGTATTATACAAAAATCTAGTAGAAGTTTTTGTACAAAACAAATGTACGTTACAGATTAAAAAATACATATTTTGTCCCGGTAGTTTTAAGGTCAACGACGATAAATACTTCACCGTTAAGTCAATACGTGATCATTCACGTGCTTTAAATAAAAGGGGGACTAGTCTTTTACATTTTTAAAAAGGGAACAACATCAAAATAAGGGGGCCATGGGTTACCTTATCTAAACAAGGGGTTCATGTGAAAATTTCATTGTCTTCTCTGATTCTCCCTTTTCAGTTCCTCCTCTTCTCTTACCCATTTCACTCTTTCAGTCATTCATGGCTGCCAATTTCAAGCCAACCCATTTGGTGATGAGAGAAACTAAAATTAATTACCTCGAGCTAACCCATTTCCTAGAAATAAAAACCGAAACTACTTTCTAAAGCAAACTCATTTCATAGAATGAAAACCTCAAATTAATTTTCCAGATTGAAATACCCAAATTAATTTTCTAAAATTTGAAAAAAGTTAACTCTTTGATCTTATTTTGGTGCACAATGGTTGAACTTCAATTGAAAGCAAACATAATCCAATAAATTCCCGACAAAATCTCGAGCAAGAAACAAAATAAAACCCAAGCAAGATGCATTGTTAGAATTGAAAGAAAAAAATGAAGAAATGAAAGAAAAAAAATTCAAACAAAATGGAAATGGAAAAGAGTTCGCTTGCAAAGATAGGAACAGATTGAGAAAATGGAGTGCTGGACTGGATTCAGAAAATGGAGTACGTTGGGCCAGGGAAGACCCCTAAGTTTTGGGGCTTTTTTAGTAGCTTTATAAACTTTCAGGATGGTCCCTTAAGTTCCAGGGACTAGAAATGACTCATTTGCCCTTTTATTGGTGCACGTGAGTGACCACATGCTCAATTAACGACACATTATCTAACGTCGTTGACCATGAGGACTACCAGTGTACAAAATATGCATTCTGTGATTTGTGGCGTGCATTTGCTTTGTACAGGGACTATTACCGAACTTTTACATAATATAGGGACCAATGGTGCAATTAGCCCTTTTATTTAGCAAAAAATGTGGGTCAGTTTCTTTTTAAAATTTTAAAATTTTGAATCGGTTAATAACGGAAAAATGTCTTTCATTTATCGCAATTTTTTTATTGCGATGTATAATTTTGTATATCGTGATACATGTTGTGCATTTTTTTAGTTACAAAAATATATAAAGAACTAAAACGATTAAAAATTATCCAAAAAGAACTTACACAAGTTCTACATTTTTATTTATTTAGGTATTTTCTCCCACTTCCACACTCAAGACCATTTTCGTATTACATTACATTTGGGCTACAAAAGCTTTCTAAACTTGGAAATTTATTTTGAGATTACTTAGTAAATTAAGTACGTTGGTGCTATTTGCACCTCCTTACTCTCTAAATACACCCTTATTTGTAAGGAAAAATTGTGGGCTAGTCCTCGTTTATATTTTTTAATCGATTTACATCGCTATATTTTTTTGTAGCCGAAAAAGACACTTCATACATCGCAATGCACAAAATCAAGGATTATGATGCATCTTCGGTACTTTGTGATGCATCCTCTATATATCGTGAATTCGTGAAGCATGAAAATGTCTTATTTTGTGCATCGTGATGCATGATTTTGTGCATCGCTTTACGAGCCTTTTTTTATTATGGAAAAAAATATAAACGTGGAAAGCGGTTGAAAATTGTCCACCCCCAATTTAATTTTTAACATACCTAAATGCTAAATTCACACCGCTAAACTTCCCAATTTACCCCTCCTATCACTACCTCCTTCATCCCTCCCTTCTTCCTCTTTCTTTCTTTCTTCTCTCGCCTTCCCTTCGTCCTTTTTTTTCATTCTTCCTCTCTCTTGTGACCCATATCTCTCCCTTCTTCCTTAGCTTTTATTTATTTCTCCCTTCCCGTCACTCCCTCCCTTCTTCCTCTATTTTCCCCAATCTTCCTCCCTTCTCTTCAACAAAACTCCATAGATAAATCACACACTCATGTATTTTTCAACCATAGTCGATCTAACAACTGAGTGTTGTTCAGTTACCCTAGCCAAACACTAGGGTGATGACAATGAAAAGGATGGGAGGAGGGGAAAACGAGAATGAAAGGGAGATAAAAAGGGAATTAAAAAAGACAAGAAACGGTGGCAACAACAGCAGTAATGGAAGGCATGAAGAGATGGAATGCCTGCCACGAAAGAAAAAGAAAATAGAAAAGAAGGGCAAGAATGACTGTTTATCTTATGACATTTTTGTAATAAAATGGTGTATTTAGAGTGTACACGGTGGGAATTGTGCTTGTTAAGTATCCCTTAAAAATAGCCATTTTTTAAAGTCAATGTGATGTTTTCAAATTTTCAACTCTATTTACATTAGTTTTCAGAGTTTAATTTTCAATTTTAACAAAGCTGCCGACAAATTGATCTATTTCTTCTTCCTTTTTGATAGTTGTTAAAAATAACATATAAAGTGTTAAACCAACGAGTTCATACAAACTTGGTAGTTCTACTCGGCTCACGGATTAATTTTAGTCTTTTTAAATAATAAATTATAGCGATACAAATTGTTTATCCGTTGTCAAGCACGTATTAATTTAAAGAGGGACATCACGTGCTAAGTCATATGATTTTTAACCAATTACATCCTTAATCGCTTAGATTAAAATGGAAATTTTGTACAAAAAATGTATTCTTATTAATACTTTAAAATACCTATTTCTTCTATCTAAAAAACGAGTGTCAATTTTTGTTCATCATCATGAACGAAAACAAAAACTCATTTTGATAGTGTTAGATCTACGTAGTTGAGATTACGTCACATTATGAAATAAATTCACATACGTGATATTTGGGGAGAGAGAAAGATAGGGTTTGTTCACATGAGGTTGGGTATTTTAGAAAATTTATACTCCATTCGTTTTTAAATAATTGTTTGTTTGACTGAATGTATGGATTAAGAAAAACCAACTCATTATATTATAAATATTGATGTAATATGTAGTTTTTTTTAAAGCTCACGTGCTTATTATCCATATTTAAAGTAAAAAGAAAAAGTAAGGATAAGATAGTAATATTGTGTATTTAAAATAAAAGTTTGAAAACAAATCATTTTTCTAGACTAGACGGAAAAATAAAAGTAGAACAAGCAAGAGAGTATTAATTATTGGTGAAAAACAAAAAAGATAAATAAATGAAGGGTCAAAAGTCACATCACATAAGTTCTTGATAGTAGTATACTCGCTCCATTTCTAAATTATCGTCCTCCTTTCCTTTTTCGTCTGTTCCAAAATAATTGTTCAGTTTGAAATTTACATTTTTAGAACATCATTTTTACCACTTTATTCTTACATTTTCACTTTACTTTAATTATGAGTCACATACACATAGACTTTAAAGAAAACTACATATTAAACCAATATAAATAATCAAATCAATTATTTTTTCTTAAAATGTGTGCCAACGATTGTGTAAGGACGGGGGGTGTAGTAGTCGGTTATCAGTATATACTCGCAGACAACCGGTCTACTTGGATTGCATTTGCACCGACTTTTAAACCGGCGAAGACCTCTGCTATTTTACAAAATAACCCTTTAACTATCATAAATTTTCGGTTTGACGCCTCGAAGAGGAGACATAAAATAGGAAAAGCAAGCACAACTCCCAAACCCCATAACACACAAACGTGTTTATATAACCAATCCATTAGTATTACCTTTCGATCCAAATTTCCTCTTTCCCGTCGCACCATTTCATTTTTCACAGAAGGTCAGTCTTTTTATTTAATTTCATCTCATTTTAGTGCAAACTTAATCCGATCTGATTTTCTTTCTTACTCGCTTGATGTTCGAAATATTGTCCGATTAATATTCATTTTCGTAGTTGCAATGTGTAATTTGTATTGAATATACCGAAATTGGTAGCATCCATCTAATGTGAGGACTTGGATTTTGGGGAAGTTTTTTTGTAGGTGTTAACCTAATTGCTAATTGTTGTAATTTGCCTGACTTGGAAATGATCGAGTGGTGAGAACAGCAGACCTGACCAGGGAGAATCAGTTTCCTAACTTGAGCACAAAGTAATTTGTATGTATTGACAGTGAATTAACAACTACTCTTGCAATGTGTGTGTCTAGAAGTGCCTTTTCTTAGTTTGATCTACTGAGTCATTAGATAATTTTATCCTTAATTTCATGCTAAAATGGTAATTGTTTGGTAAAACGTTTTGTTGTTGTTGGTAATCCAGCAATACAACAAAATACTTGATGTTCCGTGTTCTGCTCTCCTTTGGCACTGATATATACTAGTTTTGTTACTTTGGCCTGGTTAGGATTGTTATGAATATATTTACGAAATTTAACTAATGATAGATGGGAAGAGATGCGACTTTCGTGTGAGACTGACGATATGCGTCAAACATGTAGCTGTGGAAGTGTTTAAAGTTTTAATTAGTAATATATTTCAGTTTTTTAGGGCCTTTAAGTAGGGGTTATGGAATCTTTCGAAAGTGGAACTCAAATAGAATCTGCACAATTACCATTGATCAGTGGTATCCCAGATCACATTGCTCTTCTCTGCTTGGCAAGGATTCCTCGTAAGTATCATGCACTCCTCAAATGTGTTTCAAAGAGATGGAGAGAGTTGGTATGCAGCGAGGAGTGGCGTTCTTATCGTCAAAAGCATAATCTAACTGAGACTTGGATTTATGCTTTGTGTAAAGACAAGTCAGAACAGCTTTGCTGTTATGTGTTAGACCCCAACATGGCAAAACAAGGTTGGAAGCGCATCCAAGGCTTTCCTCCTCGCAGCTTGAAAAGAAAAGGGATGGGTTTTGAGGTTTTGGGAAAGAAAATCTACTTATTGGGTGGGTGTGGTTGGGTTGAAGATGCTACTGATGAGGTTTACTGCTATGATGCTAGCATGAACACTTGGAGCGATGCTCCTCCCTTGTCAACTGCAAGGTATTATTTCTCACTTATAAAGCAAATTATGTTCAGCATTGTTTTGGCTTATACCTTCTTTTCATCCATGATCGTCATTCTTTGGCATTTACTAGATTTTTGTAGCGCCATTTGAGAATAGAATTTCTATCTTTTAGTGACCCATTTTATCTTTCTGAAACTTCAACTCTCTTTCAGTGACCCTTGTGTGTACTCTAGTGAGTATATGATAGATTTATTTTAAAGATCATGGTTTGTACCTGCTAAAATGTATTAAGAACTAGGTAACCCTAGGGTGGGCGAGATGGCAAGGGCACTCTAGGCAAAGATCTTGAGGTCCTTGGTTCCAATCCTCATATCAAGGGGCCATACTTACCTATTAAAAAAAAGAGTATTAAGAACTTGGAAGTTAGACCAAATATGTATTATGTGGGTTGATAACGAAAACCATGTTACTGATTTAGAGGTATCTTATTTTCGATGCTTTTAGGTGCTATTTTGCTTGTGAAGCTGAGGATGATAAAATCTATGCTATTGGCGGGCTAGGATCAAACTCAAGTGACCCTCATTCGTGGGACACTTTTGACTCCCGCACAAACTCCTGGACATCTCATATGGACCCTAATATTGTTCCTGAGATTGAAGATTCACTAGTCTTGGATGGGAAAATCTATATCCGTTGCGGGTTGTCTGCTGTATCTTCTCATGTTTATGCCGTTGTATATGAACCATCAAGCGGCACATGGCAGCATGCAGATGCTGACATGGTCTCGGGCTGGCGAGGCCCAGGTGTTGTGATAGATGGGACTCTTTACGTGTTGGATCAGAGTTCGGGAACAAGAATAATGATGTGGCAGAAGGATGCTAGGGAATGGGTAGCAGTAGGGAGGCTGTCTCCTTTACTTACGAGACCACCTTGTAGGCTTGTTGCAATTGGGAATAGAATCTTTGTTATTGGTAAAGGGCTTAGCACAGTGGTGTTTGATGTTGGGAATGCTGGGAATATAGATGGGGTATTGGTGAGTTCATCTGTGCTCAAGGTAGCTTCAGATGATGATGTACTTAACTGTAAAACTGTTTCAATATGAATTCTTTTTTTGGAGTCTGTAATCTTGGAAGCATTATGGCTTGTCTGTTGTATCTTACTCAAAATTGAATATAAGGATCCTCTTTCTCAATCATTCTCAGAATCTCCCTTGTTGTCTTTTGTGTACACTTTTCTTTCCCTCTTTAATTTATTTGTAAGAGTTCATTAAGGTCTGGCGACTGAAATGTAGAGCTGTTTGGTTCGCAGACAACCTGGCTACCAAGAACATTTACGTTCTTCCATTTTTAGCCTAAAACTGAAACTACACCACATGGGCCGGTTTCCCAAAAAAATTGTACATCAAGTTCAAGATTTCCTTGAAATACAATCAGGCAATCAAATATTTTACAATATGAATTACATTTTCGTGACCAATATGGCAATATCCAACCTTGCTCCTTATCTTTTACTTCATATCGTTTTTCCAACCATTGGGCTGTGTAATCAAGGCTAGCTAATTTTTACAATTGTGTAGGAAAGTGCTCAACCCTAGCAGCAACAAGACCGAACTTTGCGAGGAGACCACAGGCAGCCCATTGCAACTGAAACTCACTAAAAACGTGAAAGAAATGTTACAGATATATGCAAATCGTCTAACATAGCTGTACCCTCAAGAATGATGCTACAAGCCTACAAGTCACCAAATAAAAAGGACTCCATAACTTGTCACGGATCACTAACTCGTCTGATCTGGAATATCAAATTCCTAGTCCACAGCAAGTGCTTTAGTCCTAAGTAAGAAAATAACTACCGTGGAATTTGCTTATTTAATATTTTTTTTATTTGAAAAATATATATATATATATATATATATATATATATATATACATACATACATATGATACTGCAAATAGAAACAGAATATCCTGATAATGAAGGATGATTTCTCAAAGTGGGATGGTAACAAGTGTCCTTATTCCAAGTTTAGAAAGATTTTGTTTTGGAACTTCCCCTAATAAACACGGTTGTGAAACTATCAAAATAACACAGCACAGAAGAATAAGTACATATGTTAACACGACATAGCAAAATTAAGATACAATCATCAATGGCTGCTGCTAGAATACTATCAACAGTATGCTACTTTTTTCTAATCTAGATCAATTCGTTTGGAGTAATTACAACACGAACACTCTATAATCCACTGGCTACCCAAGTAGACACAGCAGCAACTTGCAACAATAATAACCCTCCTTTGCTAACAAACAGAATGCACACCAAAAACTAAAAGTGAACTTATCGGTTAGTTCGCTTTCTTTTAAAGGCTGGATGAATGGTGTCAGTGCACGAGTTTAGTTTGTCTATTCTAGACATACTATCTCTCAGTCTCTTCAAAAGCAGCGGGATTGCAGTAGCATTACTGGAAATCTTCTGTTTAATTACTACTATTTTTTCTGAATTCTCCTTATCTTGTTCAGCTAATACAGTCCCACCTGACTCGAGAGACGTTGCATCTGGAAAAGAGAAAAGAAGGTCAATCCATACTTCATGACATGAACAAGGGAAGATAAATGACTGTTGAAAGCCTAATAATATACAAGTACAGGAACATGTTCAGTTCAGGAATAATGAGCTAATGAAGACTCCTCGATAGCATCGCATGTTTTCTCTGATATTCACGTTGCTAGACAGTTAGAAGCATATTTTTTCTATATAAATTGGTTTCTTTTTGGTGTTTCAATATTGACATTCATATGAACAACCATAGACTGCAAATCATACAGGAACCATGTCAAATTAGGACCCTTTTTTTTGTTTAAACAATTAGGATTCTATACTATCCACTAAACAAAGGAAGAAATAGAGGTGTAGATTATGCCAGAAAAAATCATGAATTAATTTTAAGGGCAGCGGCAAAGGAGTCATGTACATGACCTCAAGAGATTGGAACCAAGGCTTAATTGAGTGAGTCATGTACATGACCTCAAGAGATTGGAACCAAGGCTTAATTGAGTTGTTGAGTTGAGTTTACTTTTAGTTAAGGATACTTTCAGAATGGAACGCATAACCCACAAGCACATTTGTGCTTTTATATAAAGTAAGCAAATATAGGCAATAGACATCTAATGACATACCCCCTATCCACCCCACCCCTTCCCCAAGGAAAGAAAATATCTTTTCTAAAATGAAAGCTATTGAAAGCATAATATTTTTAGTGCTCGACAAACATTACAAAGAGAACAAGGAGTGCACTAGTTATCATCTGGCCAAAAACATCCAGTAAGTAAATGTTTTGGTCAATTTTCACAAACTCGCATTACATTTTGGAAGGGGCCTAAGCCAGAGCATAGTGGACTTCTCAACTACTCTTGATTATGCCGCCACCACTCATTACTATAAACTCATTAACCACATCCAGACTAACAGCATGTCGACCACCATTAGCTTGGCTTTTGGTCTAATACATTTTATGGCTGACCAGCATCATCTCAGGTTTTGCCCAATTCCATTTTATGGCTGCAATGCTGCCTTACCCTTGCATTCTTTTATGTCAATGACATTGATAGACACGCCTAAGTTGCAGCAACGATGGACCAATTTAATAATTTCTTTCAGTTCAGGACTAAATTGTCCCGAAGAAGGCAATATCATTATCATGCTAATTTGACATACAAAAAGGCAAACAAATCAATAATAATAAGATATTTTACTTCCCAAAACGCACTCATACTTTGATCAAGTCTACTCCCGAAGTCCAGATTGTAAAATATGTCAAGAATAGAAGGAGATATAGTGAAGATGGCAAGTTGTAAGAAAATTACCCATTTTCCCCAAGGCAATAATGCATAGAACTCTTTCAACAAGTTGCATCAAATTTAGAACAACATTGATTCACATAATCCCTGCTCAGTTAATGTTTAATCTGTTATTCATTCTGCTCCACTTACACTGTACAGAAATTGCAAATGCAAATTTGAGCAACTAGGCCCTTGTGGAACTCAGATCAATCAAGTCTACGATTAGACTGTTTCTTCGGTGCATTAATAAAGCTCCTAAATAGTAATTTTAGAAAACTATGCTTCCATTCCACTGTAACTAAAATAAACAAACTGCCAACTAGCGACCAAGTTTAATGAGACAAAGATAATGAGCTGTGGACATGCAGTACTGACAATGGGGGTGTTTGTGCTGTGTTACTATGTTATGATAACTGTGTGTGTGTGCGTGAGAGAGAGAGAGGAACTGGCTATGTAATTCATATGACCAGACATCCTCCAATTTCCCAACATCCCACGACCACGACAAAATTCCTCAGCATTCCACACACTGACACACAACCATGATCTACACACATTATACATTCAAATTTGTATCAAGAACAACCTAATCAAATACAGTTCCTTGCAATTTTTAGCCTTCTAACCTGACCTTTCTCTAACAAATCATGAATTTATGAAATTCCATATTAATGAAAACTCTGTAGTAGAAAGTAGAAACACTCAAATTAGAAACTAATCCAGCAAAATTTTAGCAATAAATCGACTCTAACAGTAACAATCCACAATTCTAAAACCGCCAAAAAAAGAAACCCTAATTTCAAAACAAAATGGCATATACGTGCAATTAGCAACACAAACACTCGCACACGTATAATAGTGTGTATTTGTGTATGTGTGCGCTTGTTGCTGGTACTGAAAATTTAAAAACAGAGAGAGAGAGAGGGTACGGACCTGAGATGGGTTCACCGGAATGTCCGGGTTCGGACCCACAATCGGAATGGGTCAAAATGACGGGCCGTTGTGCAGAAATAATGGTAGAGAAAGTGTTCTGGAGCTGACCCGGAAGTGTTTCTCTAAACTCTACTATCTTCTGAGCCATTTGCTTCACATCAGTCTCTAACTTCTCCAGCTCAGCCTCATCAGAGCTCCGAGTATCCGAATCTAGGTTTTCCGGCTGCTCCGCCATTTTCGTTCAATTGTGCCCCTGTCCGTCGTTCTGTAGCGTGTGCGTGTACGGATCGGGTAAGTGTTTGTGTGTGAAGGGGGAGAGGAGAAGGGAGATCTGGCGGGCGAATGGAATTTGTAAATTTGAAATGATTGAGAGGTCTCCCCTGTAATTTTCAAAAAAAAAAAAATGGAATTCCAAGAGAGGGAATTGAAGTGAATTTATTTTTTTCGTGACAAACTAGTCCCTGTAGTTTTGGTGATTTCGGGATAAGGCCCCGTACGAAAATTCAAATAAATTGGATCCTTGTATTGATCAAATTAAATGATTTTTAATCGTTAAATCCCACAGTGTCTCTCACGTAGTAATTTTTGCAAAGGGTAAATAAATTAAATAATCATTTCATGTGATTTTGTATATATATATGGCAAAAACTTGGGTAAGACGGTCGACGGTTTTATAGATATTTTTGTAAGACGGATACTCTTTACTCGATCCACCATGTGTTGGTAGATTAAAATGTGAAAAAATAAACTCCGTTTTATGAATTAAGATTTGTAAGACGATCTTACCAAACATACTATATATAACATGTAACATTACTTTTCTTGAAATTGTTTATGCTAAAAAATGTACACCATCCATTTTTCTAAAAGACCACGATTTCAAAGCCAAATATTAAAAAGGGGTGGTGCTATTCGAGCCCTCCTTTTCCTATAAGTTGATCCTTTAAAAAATTTTAAAAGTTTAAACTCTTTATTTTGCCTTTTTAATTAACCTCCAAACAAATTAAAATATTCGGACCTCATTGGCCGAACAACATTGTGTTGTTTGGATAGAGCATGTCGAACAACACTGTGTTATTCGGTCAAGGAAGTTCGAACATTTTAGAAATATTTTTTAAAAAATTAAACTTAGTGTTGTTCGGCATACTCTAGCCGAACAACACAGTGTGGTGTTCGACCAAGAACGTCCGAACATTTTAGAAATATTTAAAAAAAAATTAAACTTGGTGTTGTTCGACATGCTCTAGTCGAACAATACAGCTTTGTTCGGCATGCTCTAGCCAAACAATTGAGGGGACGGCGGCGGTGGGGGGTCAACTTACAAGGAGGGTAAAATAGGAATAATGAGTTTTGAAAATTTTTGGGGATCAACTCATAGCAAAAGAGAGATTGAATAGCGGCACTCATTATAAAGATTATAGTAAGTTTTAATATATGTAATATATCCATAGCTTTAAGAAATAGTACACTTTTCTCAATTACTTCATCCGTCCCTAAATTATCGTCCTAGAGTACCCGGCATACGGATTTAAAAAAAACAATTAACTTGATTATTTATATTGATTTAATGTGTAATTTTCTTTAAAGTTCATGTGTATGTGACTCATAATTAAAGTAGGATGAAAAAATAAGAGTAAAGTGGTAAAAGTGATGTATTAAAAATATAAGTTTCAAAATAAAAAATTATTTTGAGACGGACGAAAAAAAAAAATAGGACGATAATTTAGGGACGGGGAAGTATGAGTTTAATGTAATCAGGGAAAATGTTTGAAAACCATTAGATTCATTAACTCATTGTTGTTAGTAAAACTCTAAAAGTATAAATACAATCGTAGACGTTCAAATGAATATATATTTAAGTAAATACACAAATTCAAATAAAAATATGTGCCACCTATCTGGTGTAGCATTCATGCTTCCCGACAAAGCAATGAGCACCCATATCTGCCTTGAGGAATCTTGGGACCCTTCATTGTGCTCCAAATATTGGCAAGACGTCTATACTCGTCAAATATTTCCATTACTTCATTTATATGATAACCCAGTCCCCCTTGCGATATGCATTATTCTTGACTTGTTTATAAGCCTTGGTTAAACTTCGAATTTGAACCATGCATCCAACTCTGTATAGTGTCACCAACTTGTCTTCATTGGTAATGGGGTCCATCATTGTCATGCTACATTTGATTTTTGCCTGGTTTTCGTTACTCTACCTGTAGGTATCAATCCTGTACTAAATCATACAAGCATTGAGAAAACCTACGCAAAAAGGAGCAAGTCAATTGACCTGTTTAACTACATTAGACCAAAATGCGACCACAGGTTAACACACACACGTCTTAGTGTTTTTTTTTCTAATATATATGTGTACTATTGTTGGGAATATTAATCTGATTATTTATGTAAAACCATTTTTTATATATATTCCCTTTTTATTGGATTTACTTATAGCCATTACTTAAGTTTTAGAAGATTGCATATATATTTATTTGTTAGTAGATTACGTGTTATACTCTAGAAGACAACTTTATTTAGACTATTCTAATAGCTTTGCAAATAGGAAGCTGAAAGCTGGTAAAAGCTGCAGTTGCTGGAAAAAGTTGCAGCTGCTGGAAGTACTGTATCTACCGAAGGTACTGCAGCATACGTAGTTGCTAAAATTACTGTAGCAAATGAATAGTGCCAATGAATAGTAAAAGTTGTTGATGTTTACTTTGAGAAAGTAAACAAGTTGATGTTTTTTACATCAACATTAAAGGGAATTTTCTCTTTTCTTGTTTCTTTACTTAATAAAGTAGACTTACATTTTTCTCATACTATTCATACAAGACTTTTTGTCATTACATTAAATACTTTACATGTTAAATATATCAATTAGCCAACCACCCTCTTTAATATATTATCCTAGAGATATCTACTCTCCTAATTTTATGCAAGAAGATATTTAACCATTCTCTTTATGAATATATATATTCTTATACTAGGAGATATCTTTCGTTTCTCAACCTCTTCAAAGATCTCGGTGCATTCAATTGAAAAGATCTAATCATCATTTCTTTGATGGGATTCAAAATTCAACCTTGCTTTCCAACGACTCCAAACTCAAGACTTCTATTTAAAGACGCTGATGCAAGGATTAAAGGGGTAAGGAACTGGACATAAGCATTTCTCATATTTCCTCAAGCTATTATCTCTTGAGATGCTCCAGTTCTCCAAAGTAGAAGTTGAATCAATCATTCATTTTCTCAAACTATTATCTCTTTGATTTGTTTCAACTCTGAACACTCAACACTTCAAGCTATTCTTTCCTTGATGTGTTTTAGTACTTAAACACTTACTAGATAGACTTATACATATTATTCTTTTTCTAGTTTTTGTTTAGACAATCACTATATTCTTCCTTACTTCTTCCAAATCTTAAAAGAATACTTGATTGTTGCACGAGTTTGATGTTTGCTAGATCAAACTCCTTAAACACTGGTTTTTTATTGTACATGATCTGTTAGTGATCAATAGCTCCATTGATATATTTTAGTACACTTCAAAATCCAAGTTTGACAAACTTGGTAGTGGACGTAGCAGTTTTAACACTGTGAACCACTCAAAATACTGTGTTCTGGATACTGTTATTTTCACTGGTTACAAACTTAAGTGTTTAATAGTTACATTTTTGAATTCATTACTTAGTTGATCATATATATTCCTTCAACTCACTCTATATACTTAAGTGATTAAATGAAAACTAAACCAAATTGTTCAGCTGCTAGCTGCTGATTTTACATCAGTAGCTAAAACTTATCTTTTCCGCTGCAACTATTAAAGGTTTTCAAAACAACCCTCAAAGTTTTTAAAAGGCTATTCACCCCCCCATCTAGCCTTATTTTGTTGCTTACTTGACTTACAACTATTAATATGACTCAAAAGTCAAATTCCTTCAATTTAGTGACAAAAAAATGGACTATCATTTAAAGGCATAAGAATTAGAGATAAGTGTACCATTAGTCCCTGAACTTTGGCCAAGCACATCATTAGTCCCCAAACTTTCAAAAGTTTCACCACTGACCTAAGTAGGCCTTTTTTGCTCATTGGAGGTCCCTAGCCCTAACGCCGTTAGTTTATTTCCGTTAAGTGAACATGTGCCACTCATATGCACAAAATAAGAGAGTTATGTGTAACATCATCAAAATAGGGGGCAAAGTGAATATAAACTAAACTAAAACAAGAAATTATTTTTAAAAATTAATTAAAATTTTTCTGGAAAATAAAAAGTTCATTTGGAAGAACATTTTTTATCTGTTTGTGTTTGGATCCGATTTTATCTGTTTTTCCTCTTTCTGTTTATCGAAGAAAATCATCCCAATTTTCTTCTTTGAAATTCACAAGGAATCTTTGAGCGATGATCTGATGTTTGAGCTCAACTTTTTAAGAAGCGCCGTGGGATCTAAGGCCGATGTCGAAGTCGTCGGGAAATGATAAGCGGGCTTTCTACGTCCTTGTTACGGTTCTTCGTCATAACGGCATCAAGTATCCGCATTTGTCACTCTCCAACAACTTCCTCTCGACACTTGTGACCCGACAACCCAGTCGACCCCACAAACACTTCGATCAGACCAATTCACCGTCCTGATTAACGGCTACTCTGAGTCCCGAATAACGCTCCTTCAATCCATTGCCATCGTCTACTCTGCCTCCCCATTTGTCTCCTCCATTGTCGTTGTATGGGGAAACCCCTCAATTCCAACCCTAACCCTAACCCAACTATCGCGCAATCTCTCGATTTCTTCAACTGGCTACGCACTTATCTTTGTTCTCCGGCAACCATCTCCAAGCCTCAACAATCGGTTTCTCCCCAGATCATGGATCAAAACACGGGTTGTACTAATCTGCAACGACGAAATCGACTCCAAGTCGATTGAATTCGCATTCACGGTATGGAACTCGAATCGCGACCGTCTGGTAAGGTTCTTCGCGAGGTCGCACGACTTTGATCTGTCAAGCAAGGCGTGGATTTACACTATCCACCCGGATAAGTACTCAATCATGCTTACCAAGTTCATGATGATGAAAATGGAGTATTTATACTCGTACACCTGCCAAGGAGGGAAATCCATGGCGAAGGCGAGACGGGTAGTGGATGAGATGCACAAGCGTGAGGACATTTTGATGAATTTCGTGGTGGCGAGAGTGGAGGACCAATTTTGGTTGGGGCAAAAGGGTGAGGGATTGGGGGATCCTAGGAGCAAGAGGTCGGCGATGGGGGGGGATTAGTGGCGAGGTGAGGTGGGGAAGACGGTGAGGGAAGTGGGGTTGAGCAGTAGGAAGGCCAATTCTTAACAAGAATTTTTTTTAATGATGTTATATATTGCCCCCTATTTTGATGATGTTACACATAACTCCCTTATTTTGTGCATGTGAGTGGCACATGTTCACTTAACAGAAATAAACTAACGACGTTAGGGCTAGGGACCTCCGATGAGCAAAAAAGACCTACTTAGGTCAGTGGTGAAACTTTTGAAAGTTTGGGGACTAATGATGTGCTTGGCCAAAGTTCAGGGACTAATGGTACACTTATCCCTAAGAATTATTATAAGGTGGAGGCTAACCACACCCCAAAACTCACTTTCTATACCTCATTTTTTGCATTTAGGTGTTGTACCTTATGCTGTACATAACAGGAAATGAGATGTAGAGAGTGGGTTGTGGGTGTGGTTAGTCCCCCCTATTATAAACATACAACCTCAAAATCAAATAAGAGCAAAGAAAAATAGTTGGGTGAAAAAACATGGCCAATAGGACCCATTATGAGAATGTTCTGAAATTGCCCTTACATAATCCTTGAAGTAAAATTTCCTTAAAAAGCAAATCAGAAGCATAGGCTGTCGATCCAATAATGACTTTATGAATATTATCCATGAATACAGACCAGTCACCCATACCGAGTTGAAGTTGCAGTCTAAAGGACATATAAAAAACAAAAAGTAAGAACTTAAACGGTACACAGGTAAAAATGAAAGACAAAGGTTTTGATAAAGACAAAAACAAGTATACCTAGAAGACAACTAACAAATGGTTATAATTTTGTTTTAAGGTTTTGGTTATTTATTTGAAACTTAGAAAATGCAACTTTAACAAAATGATATGAGGTGTCATAACCTCAAGCTTTCTCATCAATTTTAAAATTTATATATATATATATATATATATATATATATATATATATATATATATATATATATATAATTTTCATAAATTTATTGCATTTTGATTTGACTATAGCTTGAATTACATGTATTATCCAACCATGGTATGTTAAGAATGAAAATTCGAATTGTTCTTCATAAAGTCCATGTATATAGTTCATCTATCATACATGTTTGGTGTAAGACATGGTTTGGTGTTACGCATGAGCTAGAAAAATGAGTCGAGCCTAATGTGGGGGACTACGATAAGAGAACAACCCTTCATTTAGCGTTGCACAGAAAACATTCTCCTACTTTCGAGAAAGGAGAAAATCTCAAAGTACACAATGAATAAAATTTGAATCCATGTAAAGTATTACATTCACTTTGTTGTTGTTGATGATGATGATTTTGGATAAATTACTCGAATTTGTGATTAATTATGAGTGGATGTTGCGCAGGGATTTGATACTAGTTAATTTTCATCATGTCTTTCCTATGAATTCACCACAATAGAAAATGAATTATGAATCTGCCTTGACTTGAGAGTTTCCAAGAATGAAATAGGAATTAGTGTAGCACAAAGCACATCATTATTTATTTGCTTTTAATGGGTTACATAACTAAGCAATTCAATATATTTTTGATGTAGCCTTGTGCACAATGTTGTCCTTTACAATTAAATGAGTCATTGCGTACAAAATTAAACTTCTCACATTCTAGCTCCGCTATCAATTATACAAATACATTTTTCGATATCGACAACTTGATACTCAGAAGAACTTTCTCATGTATACCAATTTATCAATTATACGAACTCTCTCATTTATGAACAAATTAACGAAGCGGTTAACAACCTAGATTTTGTTTTAGGCTTATGCAGTCATTCTTTGGCCCCCAACATTTAACACAAAAAGATACTCCTTCCATTTCAGGCAAAAAATTCTCATTTGAAAGTTAAACTTTTTAAGAAATTGATATTTTTAGTAGTCTTTTAGTAATAAAATGATATTTTTATGCCTTAATTTTTGAAACTCGACTCTTTACATGAGCCATCCCCAAATGAAATAGTGGATTCTGTCTGGAACGGTTGGAATATATAATTGAAATCTGATTTGTTGACATATCGTCTGGGTGGTGTAGTCGGTTATCACGCTAGTCTCACACACTAGAGGTCCCCGGTTCGAACCCGGGCTCAGACATTTAATTTTTTGATTCAATCATGTTTTTAAATTTTATTACTCCCTCCGTCTCTAAATAATTGTCCTGTTTGACCCGGCGCACAGTTTAAGAAAAAGTAATTGACTTGATTATTTATATTGGTTTAATGTGTAGTTTCCATTAATGTCCATGTATATGTGGTCCATAATTAAAGTAGAGTGAAAAAGTAAGGGTAAAGTGGTAAAAGTGATGTTAAAAGGTAAGTTTCAAAGTGAATTTATTTTGAAAAAAGGAAAGTGAGACGATAATTTAGGGACGGAGGGAGTATTAATTTAATAATTAATACTTTTCTGCTTTCCATCCACCAGATGATTAGATTTAGGGCATGAAATGTACCACTTCAATTCATAATTACTCCCTCCACCTCACATAATTTTTTTGTCTGTCATTGACATCAGTTTCTTGGGTTCTTTGCATTCATCTGTAAGCTCAAAATTGAGATTCCTGTTCCTTTCATTCGTTCAATACTGAATTCTAATCACTCTTTCTACAATAACTGTCAACTGGGTATCATCGACATATATTTCACAAAAAAAATATGTATCTTGAAATCCAAACACTTCCCATTTCCAAATTTACCATCACTTCAACTAATTTCTCACCTTCAGCTCACTACACCAAATCTCTCTCCAATTCGAGAATCAGTTTTGGGCATTGTAGTTCATCCAAAAGGGTGTCTAAATCACTAACTGGTTGGAGAAACAATGGCGGTTTGGTTGGTGTTAGGTGTAGATGTCAAGGTGGTGGGGCCCTGGGGAAAGAAGAACATGATGATGGGTTTTATATGAGGAGGGGGGTAGAGCTTGCTAGGAAGGCTGTGGGGCATACCAGTCCTAATCCTATGGTTGGGTGTGTTATTGTTAAAGATGGGAAAGTTGTTGGTGAAGGGTTTCATCCAAAAGCCGGGCTGCCTCATGCCGAGGTAAATTGGGTTTTCTTTCTTGCTGGGTTCGTATACATCTAAAGAGGAATATGTTTTGGTTTTTATTATAAGTTGCTCAGTTGAATTTCACTTTCAACTTCATTTGACGTCACATTCTGTTAATAAATGTAGATACTTTAACTTTGTTCATTTGCATTCAGTTGTAGTTTATTTCTCTTGATAAGCAAAGATCAAACCTGTATGTCATTGGAATTTCGCAAACATGTTAGTGCAAAAGAAATATGCCACGTGATCTGAACTTTTTTTTGTATGGATTGTTGAGATGCCATCAAGATTGGGAGATAATTTGTTAAGATTTGATAATGATTTCTAATTAATTTTCCAGCCTTTATAGATACGATGGATAGGGCTGTAAAATGAGCCAAACTACATTGAAGCTTGGCTTGTGCTAGAGTTGGTTGTAATCTTGTGAATTTGAGCTCAGCTCTATAAGCTTTTGACGTTGTGAATGCTCTAGGATCATATAAATTCTCACCAACTTAAGCTCCAGTCAGTTAGGAGATCGTTAGAGATTGTGTTGATGTCTAAGCGAGCAAGCTTGAGTGGATTCTGAAGTATTACACAGCAAACAAAATTTGCCCTTTCTTGTAGGCCTTATTGTTCATATGCATGAACTTTTGAGAAGCATGCATGTAGAATAGTTTGATAGGATCGTGGAGTTCGTTTCCATGATGGGTTATTGCTCAGTTGAATTGTATTTTCAAGTTTCAACTTCATTTTGTGTTGCGTTCTGCTGATAAATAGAGACTTCGTTTATTTACTGATTTGGTAATAGTTTAATTACTCTCAAGAGCAAACACTAAATCTTTGCATCTTTGGAATTTCGGGAGTGTTTGTGTGAAAGTAATATCTACATGATGTTGACCTTTTTGTTTTGCTAGAATAGATATGGCATTGTGTGAGAGATCATCCTACAAAGATGGGAGTCAATTTGTGAGGTCTCTGAGAATTGATCTAAATGATTTTCAATTGTTTTTCTTTTGTCAATCTTTAAATATGATTGGTAATGCAGTTGCACAAGACAAGCTACTCAAAGCACGGCTTGAGGTTGACTCAGTCATTATCTCTTGATTTTTGGCTCGGCTAGATAAGCTTATATAGCTTGATTTACTTGAGCTCCCCCCCCCCCTCCTACCCCACACACACACAATCAATAACAACAAAAAAGGATTTTAAACCTTAACAGATAAATGGAACTTTCATTTCTTGTAGGCCTTAAGATTCATATGCATGAACATTGAGCTCAACAGAGTATTGTTTGATAAGAAAATTGAAGTATGAATTTTTTGAGTTACAAAAAAAAAACCCGAACAATAAATAATGTCTGCTGCATATACAACAGGTATTTGCTCTGAGAGATGCTGGGGATTTGGCAGAGAACGGAACTGCATATGTAACCTTGGAACCATGTAACCATCATGGTAGGACTCCCCCATGTACAGAAGCACTAATTAAAGCCAAAGTGAAAAGAGTGGTGGTTGGGATGGTGGACCCAAACCCAATTGTGGCTTCAAAGGGTGTGGATAGACTGCGAGATGCAGGAATTGATGTAACTGTTGGAGTTGAGAAAAAAATGTGCAAGAAGCTTAATGAAGCATATATTCATCAAATGTTGACTGGGAAACCCTTTGTTACGCTGAGGTATACTTGTCCATTTTTTCTTACAATAAGATATTTGTTAGATAGCCTTCTTGATATTTTTAAATTACTTCCTGCTTTCAGTTTTAGTTTCCATGCGATTTTTGAAATTCTGAAGCACAATAAAAATAATTTGGAGCTGGAAATGAGCTGAGCCCAACCGAGCTTCAAGTATTCGTGCTCTGCTCTTGTACGTTTAATTGAGCTCGTGCCAAGGAACCTATGTATAAGCGATTTGGTTACTTCATGAATGCGCTAGAAATGACGTAAGATTAGCTTTCCCCAAGCCTAAGTCATAATATACTACTCCCTCCGTCCCCAACCCCAAATTATTGTCCTGCTCTCCTTTTTCGTCCGTCCCAAAATAATTGTCTTGTTTGAAACTTTCCGTTTTATGATAACACTTTTACCACTTTACCCTTATTTTTTCATCATACTTTAATTACGAGTCACATACACATGGGCTTTAAAGTGAAATACACATCAAACTAATATTAATAATCGAGTCAAATGTGTTTTCTTAGATTCAGGGCCGTTCCTGAACTTTTGAGGGTCAATGGCAAAAATGATAAAATGGGCCCCTATAGATATAAAAAATAAAATTTTGAAATAAATAAATTATCAATTTTTCATCGTTCAAAGTATTCAATTGGTATAACATCTACGAGCATATTAATATATAAGTATATGAAATAATTATTTAAAATTACTTCGTTTGCATATCTCGGTACACTAGTTATTTTCTATCTTGATTTGGTAATTTTTTTTATATATTTGGTAATTTTCTTACATATTTCGGTACACTAGTTATTTTTTTATCTTGATTTGGTAATTTTCAGATTTATTCACTCTTCTAAGATCTTTCTCAACTATATCATCAAATTTTATCACCTTCTCTCATTTTTTGGCTCATTCGTTGCATGTTCATTTGGTTTTTTGTTGATTATTCGTTTATTATAATCCATTAATCCATATTCTAAGATAATTAAGTTTTTTGTTGATTAGACGTGTCATTTTATTATTAATGAGCTACTAAAAATGTCATTTTTAAAAAAAGTTTGACTTTCAAACGGGAACTCTTTTACCCGAAACGGAAGGAGGGAGTATATAATACTTGATAATTCACAACTCAAAAATAAAATAAATTTTACATAACTTTCAAAGAGTTCAAAAGTAAATAAAATTAACATGACTTTCAAATAGTTGAACTCATGACCTCTCAACCAAATCAAAACACTTAATCTAATGGGCCACTAAATCACATATGAAATATAAGTCACAGTATAATATTTATATCTATATATGGCTGTATTATAAGTTTGGGCCCCTCAAAATTGGGGGCCCAGGGCGGTCGCCCTCCCAGACTACCCTCAGGGCCGGCCCTGCTTAGATTGTGCGTCAAGTCCACCAAAACGATAATTTAGGGATGGAGGGAGTAGAATCTTATTGAATATACATAAAGTTATATGTTTTAACTTTTAATGTTTTCCAAGCTTATACTTATCAAAAAAAATGTTTTCCAAGCTTATTCAAGTCAAGCCAAAACCATTTTCAGTCTAATCAGACCCAACATGAGTAGACCCAAGCCCAAGCCGGCTCAATTTACTAAACAGCCCTAACAAACTCGGTTTTGCGGAAAACTCATTACGTCTCAAGCAAGCTCAAGCTTTTTGTGAACTAGAGAATGTTTTGTGGCCTTGTGAAGCCATTATTTCATCTTCTTTTGCTTTGAAAGTTGATGAGATAACCTTGTAGTCACCGTTAGACATCGAGTTGTTTTTGAAACCAGAAGATGAAAACTGTAAGTATGAATGTATGATCCAACCACATCTTGTAGAAATGAAAAGGGACAAGAAAACACTTTGGCACGTCTAGGTCCAAGTCATACATTGTCATTGTGTGCCTTAAACCCAAGTAATTTGCATTGAGTTTATACAGGTTTATTACATCTGGCCTTTATTCTGTTGTAAATGTATGTACCAACATTGTATTAGCTATGAAACAATATTTTGAATGTGTTTGTTGAACTGCAGATACTCCCTCTCAGTTGATGGCTTTCTTACGGATGAGCTCGGGGAAGGAGTCACGGAGTCCGGTGGATACTACTCTCGACTATTACAAGAAAATGATGCTGTTATTCTTTCATCCACTTCAATTGAAAAATATTCCTTTCCTCTATCTAACGAATCCAGAGCCAATCAACCTCTTCAAATTGTAATAGTGAAAAATCCCACCTCTCCGATCCAAGTTCCCATTATCCCCACTGATGTAACTTCTAAAGTGATAATCTTTACAGACAGAGAAACTGGTGTCACACCGGAAACTGCTCAACAAGGAATTGAAACAGTGGTTTTGGAAAGATTAAGCTTGAATGTGATCCTGGAATATTGCAAGGGTCGAGGAATTTGCAGCATATTAGTGGATTTAAGAGGGAATCTTGATGATTATAAAGAGATTCTAAGAGAGGGTTTGGAACAAAATTTAGTACAGAAATTTGTTGCGGAACAGTTACCAGTTTCAGGTGGAACCGAAGAAAAGGAGTTCACTACAACACTAAGGAATTTAATTAAAAGTATGGGTTTGAAGAATTTAAATTCAAGGGTTCCAGGCAAGAACCTCTTGCTAGAGGGATACCTTTTACGGAAGTGAGTTGCATAAGGGGAACTTTTATGGTCGAGTCTGCTACTGAAATATTCCAAATACTCCTAGTTGCCTACGAGCTGAGTGAGAGAAAATAACTGCGGTGAGTACTGCTACATGATCAACTTTGTAAAACTTTAGTGTCCCCAAGGGCGACATTACAAATTGTACTGATCTTTTTGTGAAGTAATAACATCCAACATTGTGTTTGTCTTTGCTGTTGAAATCAAGTACTATGAGAAATGTTAGCGTCGGGTTTGTCCGAGTAGCATAACTCAACCAAAACTTCTCGGAGCTGAACAAATCTACAGCTTCATATGAGGTTACTTCCATAACTCAGCATTTCAGTAAGGACTTACTTTTGTTTGAAGCAAGATGCTAACATTTAGTATTTACGTATAGGCCCTTCAAATGGGAACCCAGTAGTGTTAACGCGTTCTGTTTTTACAGTATAGTACTACACTTAGGATTGAATTTACAACTTTAATTACAGTGGAGTCATATTGAAACCCTAACAAACTTCTATAAGAAATGAAACAAGGCGAAAAGTCAACCATAAACATAGGCAGCGATGTGTGCAGCATCCTTTGAAGGGTCTTTCAAACTCGGCCCTCTGTTACACTAAGGGGTTGGGATTCCATTTGGTGAATGCTTCCTGGTATGGTTCTTTGTTTTTGCATTTAGTACTTCTTGAATCATTCTTTCGCTCACCAAGGCTTCATGGACATTGTGGTGAACCAGTTTGCACTGCTCGTCAAGAGCAAGCATTGGAAAGGGCTCTTCAATGAGAACACCAACCTGCAAAGATCATAATGATTTAAGTGATGTGTGATTTGTGCACTAACATACACATGCAGCATGCATGAGAGAGAGAGAGACCTCTTCGATGCAGAACAAAGAAGCGGCACTGATAAAAGTTGCCGGAACCACGATCCAGTTGCAGTCATCCCAAAGTATTATGGGAAGGGTAAGATGCCAGAGGACCAAAAATCTTGAGGTCAAGCGAGTATATGAGAGAGGGATAGGTATTCCCATGATCTGTTCGCAAACAGCTATACCTTCATGGAAACAAGAAATTTTTGATTCCTGAAAATGCATAAATTATGATATCACTTATTAACATCAGACAAGTGTCATTGATGATAAGTTAGTCTAATGAGTATCCACAATGAGTTATGGAGATTTCTGTGATTAGCTCTGAATAATTTACTTTCAAACTTAATTACCAATACTTGTGGAAAAATAGAACTTTCTCAATAAAGAAGCTATTAAGTATTTTAAGCAAGTTATAATAGGGTGATGACTTTTGGGATCAACTTTACATTGAAACTTTTCACATTTGACCACCACACTCTATTTTATGCAAATAGACCATCTTACTTTTCATCTCGCAATCGATATGGTCATTCTGACAAATATCCAAGAGTTGACAGGGTAACCATAATAACCACGTTAGCAAGATCTGACAATTCTTAAGCAGACGTTAGCAGGGGCGGACACAAGGCATAAGGTGTGGGGGCAGTTGCCCCCACTTGGGGTTTTTTCTACAAAGGAATTTTAAAATAATAATAATAATAATATGGCATATTGTACATTTTGCCCCCACCTGAATCAAATTTTTACAATTTGCCCCCACATAAATAAAAAACAAATTATAATTGTGATTTAAATTTTTAAAAAATTAATAACCCTCATTTTAAAATAGCCCTAATTTGAAATAATCATAATTTTGAAATAGCCCTAATTGAGTATTTAATTTATGCAATTGTTATGAATTGTGATTTATGAATTTGTGATAGATGATATATTGATATTATGATAATATTGTTTTATTTCCTAAATTTGTGTGTTCAATATCTTGGTAGGAAATGTATATTTATTTAATCAGAAATTAGAACATTTTAATTTGGGGGTTGAAGTAGTTGATTTATGAGATTTTTTTTATTTGTGTAGATTTCCAAATTGTGATTGATTTGAAGGAATTTTGTTTTAATGATTATGGAGAAATTTTTTAAATGGAAACCAAATTTGTGATCAATTTATAAATGATTGTCTTGTATGTTTTATTGAAAAATATTTGCTTACGAACGTCACAAATAATGATGTAATAAAACATTTTCAAAGTATGAAAACACGTAAGGGACAATTATAATTTGCAACTTTATTAAATTAGTGCACCCGGTTGGAAAAATTTCTGCGTCCGCCACTGGACGTTAGCCATACTGTCCAATTGATAGTGAGATGAAAACTGTATTTGTTTATTTGCTTAGAATATATGGTATATTGGTCAAAATAGAAAACTAGTACACACAATGGTCATCACAAAAGTCATCACCCTTTAAGTACCAAGTTCACTTGCAATATAGAAAAAGGTTGTTATAGCAGATTTCTTGAAAAATGTTTACCCATCCATAAGTTACATCCACTATATAAGTAGTTTTACTCCAGTTCAATTTCCAAGCATGCATTTCTGTTGCCAAAAGTGACATCAATAAGATTAGTAGCCACATCCAAGAAGAAACTTACCAACATGTTTCGCTTTGACTCCTCCAAATTTAGTAACCGGAGACTCTGAGAGATGAACTGAATAATACAGAGCGGACGATGCTTTGAATTGAGCACAGCTGCCAGATCCTCAAACTCGAGCAAACTTTGGAGGTCACCCTCAGCATTAGATCCATTAATCAAATGGCACTGCATCCAACATTTTATATAATTAATACTGAAATTGGTAAAAGCAGGCAGTTAGACGATCAATAATAATGTCTCCTATTTTTAATTTTTACTCATTGGTTCCTATTTTATTTTGACAAATGATATTACGAGCTAGAGCTTGTGATATTAATACGAGCTTTAGTGTTAGAGCCGTTGGATGATTAAGTTGGTGGTGATTTGGAATGTCTACATCATTATTTAGAAAATATCATATTTGATCTAACGGTGTAAAAGTTTTAGTAAATTTGATCTAACAGCACTAACACTCAAGCTTGTAGTAATATCACAAGCTCTAGCTCGTAATATCGTAGCTCTTTTATTTTTAGGTAATACTTATACCTCCAAGTATACACTAAACACTGGACCTCTTTTACTTCTGGGCCAATTAAATAAACAGAAAGAGGCTCCTCAATCAACTGTGACATAAAAACTAGACTTCACCTCAAGGTCAAACTTGTGGTTAGTTTACATTGCAGCATCAATACAAGCAGATAAAACTTCACTTGACTGCTATACTATTAAGCATGGAGATTTGGAACTCCTGTTCCAAACAAAATTACATTCTAAAGCCATTGAAATTTTACGGATAACTCCACTGGAACCCAAAAGGACCCCAGTGCAGGAGGTCCCACCTTTCTGGATCTGGGGAGTGGTCTAATATACGCATAACATCGAGACTGTTCCCATGGTTTGATACCACGAGTTCCAGATCAGAACTGAGTCACCTCAGCGTTGCACCAAGTTGAACCTACCAGCCTTAACAGTCAACGTGGGCATGACAATTGGTCACTTATTTATAAGCAACATATGTAGCATCAATAATTTTTCATATTACAAATCACAACCACATTTAGGGTCGTAATTTGTTTTTTTCTTCACTAAGATTAACAAATTGATTCTGGTCAAAAGAACCATGCCCGCTTTGAGTCAAATTCTTGAAAGATTAATGCTTGCATCTTTCGTCATCATCACATTTGCATTTAGCCATTCATTATGATACCGATTCCACTCTTTATTAACACAAACCAAGAAAAAACATCAATTAATCCTAAAATGAAGTACAAAGCCACAACACGAGAAGTTAAACATTCTAGATTTGCTAAGAAACATAAACAAAAGCAAATTTGCAAACCTTGAGGGCAACTGGAAATGCCATAACATACTGCAAAACTGCCATCTTTAATGCCTGATTACTCGAACTGTCCACACTCAAAATCACTTGCCTAGCAAAGTCATTAGTCTCCGAAATCATTTTAGTCCAAGCTTTCCTCCCTTCTTCAAACCTCGAATACGAAGCCTCAGTTCTAAAAACCAACAAAAGCGCCAACGCAGGCGCTGTCAACTGATAAGGCAAAGAAGAAGCCCTCAAAGTAGGGAAAAACTCAGGCAACCAATGCACTGCAACGGCTGTATTATAAGTTGCAATAAAGATAGCAACCGACGTGAAGGCAACCACCGGAGGAACCAACGATAAAATCACCCGAGAACTCAGGCTAGTAAGCAAATGCCGGATGTGTCTCAGAGAGCTTCTATGTTGAACCCAATCCTCATGTTTATATAAAGGTCTGCTCTGTTTCATTCTCCTCTCTTTGATCTCATCAGCCCAATCGGGTATAGCGCGAAGGATTGAGATGAGGGTTAGAGTTTGTTTGGAGGGAGGGGGAGGGATTGGGATTTGTTGTTGGGAGCAGAAGATTTTGGAGTGGGATTTGGAGGAAATGGTTGTTGGTGTTGTAACTTGAGGAATGGTCTGGGACTGGGAGTGAAATGGGAAGAAGAGTGGGGTCGAATTGGGGTTGTGGGTTTTGTTGTCATTGGTGAAAATTAGGGTTAGGGTTTGGAGGGAGAGGGATGGAGGGAAGGGGGAGGACATGTTGAGTGGGGGGTTCGAGTGAGTGAAGAGTGAGAAGGTTTTAGAGTGAGAAAGAGAGAGAAATTTGGATGATGAGCAGTTAGAAAAACAGTTATGTGAATGAGGATTTTACACATGGTTTCAAATTTCAATATTATATTTTGGATAAAAATAGGAATCAAAATTTGAGTCACGGGCTGTGATTCACAGTCAGCCTTTCCAATTCCAAGAGCCAACCTCGTTGTGTTTTTTGTATTTCCTTTTTCTAAGATTAGACATGACAAAAATATCAGTCATACCGGGGTGCCAAAAGTCGTCGATGTACGTAGATCGTTCGTTGACTGGATTGGTGATGAAACTGTGTCGTTTGAGTCGGATATATGGCTTTGTGTGGATCTCTGCAAAACAAACACCGTGAGTGGTGGGGATGTCCCCAAAACCTCCGGCGTGAGAATCAGACAAATCAAATATAGGAGGCGCAGTAGCAGGTGTGTGGAGTATCAGAGAAAAAGAGAGCGTATATGAGAGTTCATCAGTCTACCCTACTATCGATAGTAGGGTTTATTTATACCGGTGATTTAGGGTTTCTTGTTTGTCATGGGCCGACCATGGTGTTTAGTAGTCTCAGAATGAATAGTGGGCGGGTGTGTGGAAAGCCCCTCGCCTAAGCGAGGCCCAAAAGCCTTTTTAGGCAAATGAAATTTAGGCACTTCAGTAGCCCCCTGGTCCTTATTCCTTGGGATTTATCTCAAGGATAAGGAGTATAATTTTCTGTCAAATATGACATCTACTCAACCGCGAGTAACGCTCGAGCGGGAGGACAATGTAAAGCTCAACCGTGGGAAGCCCAAATGGGGAGCGTGAGATAAAACTCGACCGCGAGATGCTCGAGCGGAGGGTAATGTACCTCAATGTAGCTAGTGGTCTTCAAGAATCCGAGCAACCTCACCATGGCGAGAGCCTAGAAACTGTATGCTCAACCGTGGGATGCCCAAACGAGGAGCGTAGACGCCTAATGGAAATCCAAAAGTCTCACCATGGTGAGGATCTTCGAGCAATCCACAGGCCTCAACATGGTGAGGGTCTTCAAAATCAAAGCAAATTTTTACCGTATGGTGAGTCCTCTAGAAATCAGATGCTCAATCGAGAAGCTCAACCGTGGATGCCCAAACAGGAGTCAGCGCCAGAAAGGAAATCCAAAGCTCAGCGGCCTCAGTGGGTGGAGGTCTTCTGAGTGATAATAAGAAATCCCTGGTAATCGCTGAGCTAGTGTAATATGAAACTCTGCCGGGTACAAGCATAGTGAAACTGGGCGCACAAAAAGACGTGCGTGAAGCTCGGGATTACGGCATGAAGAAAGAGCGTGCACCCGCACGATCAATGATGATCCGAGACTCAAAGCCGGGGCGTGAGCATGACATTCACGCACGAGAATAACAATCAAGCTTCGGGTTGTAACACGAGCGAACGCAGCGCACGTAATGGCACGATATAACATAGAGCTTCGGCGGTGGCTCGAGCGTGGCGTCTGAACGCACGAGAATAATGACATGAAAGCTCGAGCCGCACACACGAGCATGGCGTCTGTGAACGATAATGATAATACGAGGCTCTGCTATGGCTCGGCATGGCGTGCACGCACGAGATAACAACATGGAGCTCTGGCCGCTGCTCGAGCATGGCGCACGCGCACGAGATAACAACATAAAGCTCGCTTCGTGGCTCGGCGTGGCGTCACTCGCACGAGAATAATGACATGGAAGGCAGGGCCGTAGCGATGAGCGTGCAACGCGATAATGATAACATGAGGCTCGGGCGTGGCTCGAGCAGTGCGGTAAACACGAGAATAATGATCGATCAAACTCGAGCCGTGTCGCGAAGCGCACGGCACGCACGATAATGATAAGAAGCTCTGACCGGGGCGCGAGCGAAGCGTGCACCTGCACAATAATAATGACATGAGGCTCGGGATGTAGCAAGCGCACGGCACGAGTAGTAATATCATGGCTCTGCCGAGGCGCTGAAGCATGACGCAGGCACGATAAGAATAACATGAGGCTCTGCCGAGGCGCGAGCATGCAACGGCACGATAATAATAACATGAAGCTCAGCCGTGGCATGGCGTGCACGCACGAGAATACGATCTCGCCGTAAGCGCGAGCGTAGCGCACCCGCACGATAACACAACATGAAGCTCTGGGCCGGGCGCAGCATGACGCTGCACGAGCACGATAGTAATAATACGAGGCTGACTCCGAAGCGTAGCGTGCGTCGTGCACGAGATAATGGCAATGCCGAAGGCGCGAGCATGGCGCGCGCACGATAATAATATCGCTCAAGCGCGGCGCAGAGCGCACCGCACGATAACAATATCATGAAGCTTCTGCTAAGGCGCGAGCATGACGCACGCACGATAATAATGACATAAGGCTCTGAGAAGCGAAGCGCACGCAATAACAATATCACGGCCGGCCGAAGATGACGCGCCGCACGATAGTAATAACATGAGGCTCTGGGCCGAGGCGCGAGCATGGGCGGCACGATAATAATAACATGAAGCTCTGGCGCGCGAGCATGCGTCTGCGAACGCAAGCACGATAATACGATCTCAAGCTCGGGCGTAGCACGAGCGTAGCTGCGCACATGCACGATAGTAATGATCCGAGCTTCGGGTGCAAAGCGCACGAACGCACGATAATGATAACATGAGGCTCGGGTTGTGAGCGCGAGCGCACGCACGATAATAATAACATGAAGCTCGGGCCGTGGCGCGAGCATGGCGCACGAAAGCACGATAATGATAACACGAGCTGTGAGGCATGGCGTGCACCCGCACGAATAATGATCACGAGGCTCGCCGAGGCGCGAGCGAGCTGCGTAGCACGATAACGATAATAACACGAGGCTCGAGCCGGGCCGCTGGCATAGCGCACGGCACGATAATGATAAGCTCGGCCGGGCCGCGAGCATGCGCACGCACGATAATAATGATCCGGAGCTCGAAGCCGGGCAAGCATACGTGCACGCACGCGGCAAATAATGATAATGATAATTCAAGCTCGGGCCGGGCCGCGAGCATAGCGTGAGACAGCGGCCTGGCTTGGCACGAATCGACTAAGTGCTGTTTTCTCGCCAAGGCTTTGAGCGGCAAGGCCCCTATCGCCTTGGGCGAAGCCTGTAAGATTGCCTACGGCAGGCCCAACTCTAAACGGCGACTAGCAATCGGCATGGCCTTTCTCCGATGTGGGGCAATGGATCGGTTGTTAGTATATCAAGCGGGTGTAGAGATATACGATAACCAAGGTTGTTGCCTTCGGCCACTATAGGAACCCGAGGTAGTTAGCCGCTATCTTGTGGGCCCCTACCGCTCGGCGGGCATCCAAGCACGTGAACTGGCATGACCTCCTCCCACGGGGGAGAATTAGTTCACTAATACTCGGGTATAGAGGTTGGTTGACCGAAGCGGGCCTCTATCTCGCTCACCGGCGAAGCGCATTTTGTCAAGCAATCCGATAGCGCTTTGTATAAATGAACACATTAACAATTTGGATGGACAAATATGAAAGAACTTGCCTTTTTGTTGATAAGATGATAAGTGGCCCCAACAATGGTGGTCTTGCCTCGCTAGTTCATTAGCCGTCCAGAATAGTTGTAAAGATATCTCGGCTTTTCCGCTTTGAGGGCAGTGCCCCTACCTCTCCGACCTAAGTGTCTACCTTGAGGTCGGGAAGTAATTATAGTCGTTGCAGTTTTCCTTCAAAGGAAGTCTCGGTTGGCACCAAGAGTGTGCCCGAGGTGATCGTTAATCAACTCTAATGAGAAAGGTGTCATGGTTCTCACGGTTACCAAGGCTTAATTGACTTGGTTTGAGTACCTGAAAGTGTAAGGGTAAATTAGGCATCGCCTAATTTGTCTTGTTTTCACTCTCTTGGTCAAATTGGTGTTAAAGATTAATTAGGTGATAGGATTTAAGTAGGATTCTCTTATTAGATTTAGGTGATACTTTTTAGGTAACTAAATCTTTGCATAAATATTTAGTTATTAATTGTATCATATTAGGAAACATAATCTTGCATAATTTTCCTCTAAATCTCTTTCCTAGTAGGAGTAGTTGCTTTGCCGTGTGCTTGCAGGATTTGTTAGAGGTTTGCTTACAGGATTCGCAGCCTATATTAAGAGCTAGATGTCGAGCAGTTGATGTAGAGCTGAGAGCATATAGAAGAAATCGTTCAGAAGTGTTGTGCGCAGATAAGAGAGAGTCGATCCAGTTTTCTTGTGTGCCGAGCTTGAGAGAGGAGATCAACACCCCATACACAAAGACCATTCTGCAGGCAGACTTGAACACACTTCTTCTTGCTCGTTAAAAACTTGAATACAGCCTTGTATTTCCTGAAGTTCTGATTTGTGTTTCCAGTTGGTGTGTTGTTTGGAAGCTGTTCTTGTTTGAGTCTTTCTTCCCACGTTTGTTCTAGTAGTTTATGTGGGTTTTTCGGTTCTCCAAGATTCTATATCTTGTGAGAGTTTGTGTTAACTGTGAAGCATAAAAACAGTATTTGATTTTAATATATTGTGTTGCCTTGAGGCTTGATCTACAAGTTTGATACTTGTAGATTGTTTTTGAGTTATTTTCTGTCTTCTATAATCTGCTTGGTTCAATATCTGAAAACAAAACTTCCGCTGCTATTTTCTGTGATATACTTTTTGTTCACATTGTCGTTGTCATTGTTGCAACAATCACTGCAACATTGGCAATCACATTGACTCATATCGAGAATCCGTGGTTTCGCGTTCTTTCAGAAAGTTTAGTGCATTATTTGCGAAGCAAACATAGTCTCATCTTAAATAAAATTTGGGTATGTATCATGCATTTAATCTTACGATAATAAGATGTTGTACATACTAGCGATTTATGTAAATGACAATAAATAAATATTGTTATTAGCATGATTGGGGGAAATAACATCATTATTGACATTGTGTGTCACATGCGATCAAAACATGATTTGTAAAGAGAGTTCACGCGCGCGCGAATTTAGGCGTAGCGGTGAATAAAACAATTTAATTATCATTTGTCATGTGTGGGCAAATAAATAATAAAATATAAAGGTCAATTGACTCAATTGATATGTCAAATTTGATAAGTAAGTGAGTATTCACTTTCTTTTTTCACGCGCGGCCAGTGATTAGTAAAATCGTATGACGCGTAAAGGTGGTGTCATACATATGGTCGCAGATACAAAATATATTTAATTGCATGCATCGGTGTAGTATAGTGTGACATGCATCATCATGGTGGACAATTTGATGTGAACATGACATAATTATGAGCATAAATGTATTAGAATTACTCTGATTTATGTCGCATAATAATTGTCACAGTTTAATTTCATGCATTATTCACCAATTAATAATAATTTTAATCGGTTCATCATGTCAAGTCGGCATGTCATATGTATTAATCGCATGGCAATTTATTTGATGTTATAGCTATCTCGTATAGCGACGGGTTTGTCACTTATTAATTTATCGTAATTAATAATTGCAAAGAAAATTAATTACATGCATATTCATGTAAGTTACAGTGTCTCATGTTAATTTGGAGCAATAACTTAATTATGTGTATCAGTTATAAATTTTAATTCATGCTCCGTTAACTAATTATTTTCTAATAATAACAAAAACGCGGTCAAATAAGCAAAATCTGCAATATGGAGGGTAGATATGGAAAGAGTCCACCTGAAATAGTAGGGAACCGGTTCAAATAGTGTCTGAACCGGTCTAGAAAGAGGTGAACCGGATCAAGATGGGCTGGGCGGTTCAGATGGACAACTCACGGTCTGTTAGCCCTTCCCTGATGGAATTTAACGGAAGCTGACAGAAGTTAATTGAACCAGAGGGGTGTTGAGTGGAACTTGAAGAAGCAGAGGTTTCTGACTGATTGACTAGGAGGTGACGTCATGGGTGACGTCAGCCCTCTGCAACAACGCTTTCAAGTTGCCGCACGTAATATCCAGTGCCGGAGAGTTACTGGCGCGTTTGGTGCGTCTTGGCAGGCAGCCGCTTCATTCAGCGCGTGGAAGAGCGTCATTGCTCCGTTGGCCGTGATTTTAATGGCGTTGTGCTCGACTAATCAAGACGCACCAGGGGGTGTTGTCAAATCTTTGGTTGGAGATCAGATGCGCGTCATATTCTGGAGATCGGAGCACTGCCGGGGAGTTACAACGATCTAGCGCCTCCAGCTGGTTTGAGCGGTGCGTGGAGGAGCGTTGCAAATCCGATGGGGGTCATTTTTATGGCAGTGTACTCGTCTTGTTAAGGCGAACGCATGGGTGTAATTTGTTTTCAGATTGAGGCTGGTTATCTCAGTCCAGTCCTTATTGAAAATATTGACGCGATTCGTCGTTTCCGAAGTGATTTCATCGTTCGTTCCGGCACCTATCGAACGTGTCTCCGCCATGGCTGTTGGAGTTCGTTACTAGAGTCGATTCCCGGCCACGGAACCAAACTGATGTGACAAAAATATCAGTCATACCGGGGTGCCAAAAGTCGTCGATGTACGTAGATCGTTCGTTGACTGGATTGGTGATGAAACTGTGTCGTTTGAGTCGGATATCTGGCTTTGTGTGGATCTCTGCAAAACAAACACCGTGAGTGGTGGGGGATGTCCCCTAAAACCCTCCGAAGTGAGAATCAGTACAGTATCAAAATATAGGAGGGCGCGTAGCTCCCGTGTGTAGAGTGAGTACTGTAGAAAAAGAGAGAGCGTATATGAGAGTCTGTATCAGAGTCTACCCTACTATCAGATAGTAGAGTTTATTTATACCTGAGGGATTTAGGGTTTACTTGTCATGCATGGGCCAGGCCCATAGTGTTTAGTAGTCTTGTAAAGAATAGTGGGCTGGTGTAGTGGAAAGCCCACTCGCCTAAGCGAGGCCCAAAAACCTTTTTAGGCAAATGAAATTTAGGCACTTCAACATCATTTATAGGTTTTAATGTTAGTATCGTTTGATCAAATTTATTTATATCTTTATAATGTTCAAACAAATTCGTCATTTTTTAAATAATAATATAAACATTTTAAATTATCATCAATTTAATCATCCAATTACTCTTTAAAGCTCGTGAGAATGCCACAAACTAACGCTCATAACATTATTTGCTTTTCCACATAAGGTGATTTGTTCAGTGACCTCTTACAAAACTTTTTGTAATATGAATCTTTCTTACCCGATTTACTGTAGATTAATTTTGTTCACTTCCTAAACTAATTCATGGAAACAACTCGACGCTTGACCTATACATTTGAAAATTATGTTGGCCTGCTTTAAGATTGTCATCTCTAGGATTGTTATCTCGAGGTGTTGGGCCACAAAAATCAGAGATCGAACCTAAATAAATAGTCCAGGAAGTAAACATAGCTAACTTCTTTTTCTACCCCTCCGATTCTAGAGTTTTTGTCCTTGATAAAACGAACACTATTTGGAAGTTCCCCCCCACCCCACCCTTTTTTTTTTTTTTTTGGGTACAATTCTGGCATGTCACTTTCTCAAAATTTATAATCTCAAAAGTCCATCTTTCTTCTTGTTAATCGTAAAAGACTATTTTTCAAAATATTATTCCAAAATATCATTATCACCTTCAACAGCTCCGACACACATTGAATTCAAAAATAACCATTGTTGCGTAACGAAATGGGGATCGACCTACCCAATCAGGTCACGGGGGTCGAGGGGACAGCGCCTCTTCATGGGGATTCGGTGGCAACGCCCTCAAAAGGTAAACAGTTTTTTATTTATTTATGAAATACGAAACTGTAATGGATCTGGGATGGGTTGAGATTTTTTAGTAGAGACGAAACGGAGAAGGAGAAGGTAGAAGAAGACTTATGACGAGGTGATGGAAGAAGAATGTGGAAGACGTGGTCGGTTCTTTATGATTTTATACCACAGTGCAAAAATATCAAACCAATGTATCACATTGCAAACATTAATGTATCGCGGTTCAAACATTGATGTATCGCGATGCAAAAATAGACTAGACAAAACATTGATGTATCGCAGTGCAAAAATAGACTAGATAATTAAATTAATGAATCTCGGTGCAAAATTAATGCAATAAAATGGATGCATCGCGGTTCAATAATCAATGCACTAAATTAAACTGATGAATCACGATTCAAATATTAATGTATTATAGTGCAAAAATCGACTAAGCAATTAAATCGCGGTGTAAAATTAATATAATAAAATTGATGTATCGCGGTTCAATAATCAATGCACCCAACTAAACTGATGAATCGCGATTCAAACATTGATATATCGCGTTGCAAAAATAGACTAGCCAATTAAACTGATGAATCGTGGTGTAAAATTAATGTAATAAAATTGATGCATCGCAATTCAATAATCATTACACTTGATTAAACAAATGAATTACGGTTAAAACATTAATGTATCACGATGCAAAAATAGACTAGACAATTAAATTGATGAATCACAATGCAAATATTAATGAAATAAAATTGATGCACCACGATTCATTTTCATACAAAAAAAAACACACGGTACTGAAGCGAATAAAAACGTTGGAAAGTGAACCGCCCGTAATTTTTCCTCTTTTTTTTGTTTAGATATTAAGAGAGGGAAAATAATCCAAGACAAACACTTCGGATATAATCCAAGAAAATGAACAACAAAAGTGATCAGTGTCTGATCACACTTCCATACGATTTTTAGTATTCACATTCATAACCACCTGGGAAAGAGGTGATCGAAGAGTTTCAACGAGTCTCAAAGTACAACACTGTCGCTAACTCTACGGAGAACGTAGAACCTCAGTCAAAACCACACACACTTATCAAGCAGACTGAGACTATGGATGCTTTTTGCTCGTGTTAGATGGCAACTTCCCCGGCTCACTTTCTTCTATTCCTTTCTTGGGTCCAAAGATGAATTCCTTCATTGATCGTTCTGCTGACTGTATTGCACTCTTGATCTGTCATTTGCAATTCAAGAACAAAAATATCAAAATCAAGGTATACTGGCAGCTCTGTTATGATACCAATAAGTCAAATAAGAAAACAGAAAGTGCGATGAACTGATGAAGTGCCCACACTGCTTTCTGTTTTCATCAGAGAGAAAATTTTAAACACAATGAATCTCAAAGATCTAACCTAATCACGCATCCATATTATACATGGCGATGTAACTCAAAATAAGAGCTACGCTGGCTTGATAATGGAATTTCACAAACCATAATCAGTGCAATTGCTCAAACATGATGAAACCATTTTCAAGAGTGCTCCCTAATCAAAGGAAAATCAAGGAGATGAAGCAAACTCCATGAAGTGGTCCATTAGCCATATGTGAGGAAATATGTAGAGCAGTAGAGCTATAATTCAAAATTTTAAGAGTTAAAAAAAAAATCTACAAACTATGGACCATTGGAAGTAGACATGATCATCCAGTTCCAAAAACCGTGGGGGTATATCCACGGGTAGGTTTCGGTTAGGACCATATAATACAGTTCCGAACCTAAAATTTCAGATAAAATATCAGCCCTTGGATCAAGGAAAAGCAGTCAATTTTCCAGGGAAAAAAAGGACTGTTGGAACCGGCGGTTCCGGTTCCAAGGTTTTTAAAAATATAAACCGTAACCAACCTGGTAAACCGGCGGTTAAGGTTCGAGTACAGTTCCGGTTTGAAGACGGTTCGGTTCCGGGAACCGGATGATCATGTCTAATTGGAAGCCTACAAATTATTTAAGTTCATTAGAGATTCTTCAAGAAGCCAGTGTTCATTTTAAAACCCATCCATACAATTTTGAAATCCACATGAAATTTACCTATTCTTCATCCAAACACAGTCATACAAACACCCCTGACCGACAGGACACAGAAGTTTCTAAAAAGCAATTCTAATTATGTCAATATAAAAGGGCCAGATGTCGGTGAAATCCAAAACCAGCATGGCTAACAACAGCTGACTGTGATGAGTATGAATGATATAAGTGTGTGTGATTTGAATTTTGCATTGGACTGAATAGTGTTGAAATGAATAAAAACAGTTTCTTCTTTTATCCTCTGAAGAAACAAGTAGAGAAAGCACCCAAATATAAACCCAAATCGGCCAAGATAGCCCTCCAATCTCAGCATAATCCAGATTGTTGGGCTTTGAATTAGATTCTGGTTCTTATAGATGTTGTAACCCTAAAAACTAGCGAGAATAATGAATTGAGCACCATTTTTTCCCGAACCAAAACAAAAAAAAATTCTTCCGTTTATTGTTGTTTGTTTGTTTCCGTTGCACAACACAGATCAACTTATCCAATTTTTTGGTCAACCTTCATGAAGACAAATATATATATATATATATATATATATATAGCTCAATAAGAACCCACTCTCCACCAACATCCATCTTTTTGTTAAGATATAAGAAAATATATTAACTCAACTTCATACAAGTACTTGTAAAATGGATAGAAATCTTTCGCCAATTTTTAATACTGGGAAAACCTCCAGCCCCAACTCAGAAAAGCATGCACACGCCACAACAACCAGTATTGACTCTAAGAAAATACCAACATTTCTGTTGGTAACATGATGACTCAATTACCCAGGCAACAGGCCAAGTCCTTCGTTGTAGAACTTGGTTGGACCTCAAGGGGGGGTGCGCCGTGGTACGGACTGTTGGGCTTTTGACAGTAATGCGGGCGCATTGTGGTTGGACAATGCGACCGCATCAAAAGTGGTCGCATCATTGGGCAATGTGAGCGCATCACTAAGGGAGAAATCCGGAGGATGTTTCTACCATCAATACGGTCGAGTGAAATACGACCGCACCCGATGGCGAAGCGGTCGCATCGCGTAGGGCAATGCGACTGCATCGGTGTGGCAGATTTGTTTTCGGGTTTCCTTGTTTAGGCAGTTTAGGGTTTGGTATTGTATCTCTATATAATTGTAACCCTAGAAGGTGTTTAAGGTTGACATTAATTGGCCCCAATCTCTCTCTCTATTCTCTTTGATTCATCTTGAATTATTCTGTTAATTACTTGTAAAGTCTTCCGCCTCACACAACCCTTTCTCCTAGACTTTTTTTTTCCGAAGCAAATCACGAGTGCTTACAATAGATCATATCTTATGGGAAGTTTTAATACTGAAGTGATTAAGTTGTGTTTGCCATAACAACATTCCACATATAAATTAGGCCAAATTCAGCTGGTCTACACGACAACAACTCTGGGAACTGCATAATATCAAGGTTAAAATTAACTAAAATTAGAAAGCTGAAACCTAACAAAATTGCAATTCTATATCATACTGCAGCACTTTAGTGAATCCCGAATATTCCACAACCAATTCAAAAACCACATAATCCGTGACACATTCAAAGATTTCATTTCAATAACCAGCAATTGAAGGAAACCCACAACTGAAATTCAATATAATCACCGTATATCTTTACTAAATCTCCATCACCAATTTAAAAACCCAAAAAGATTGTCAGAGATATGAAGATTGAATTCAAATAAACAGACATCCACGGCATAACATCAACTACACCAGCAATTAACGGATACCCACAACTGGAAAATCCACGATAATCACTGTGTGTGTGGGTGTGAGTTAGTGGATACTGAAAGTACTTACTGGGTCAAGAACATTGGGTTCGCCATAGTCAGCGGTAAGGAGGAAATAAGCAGCAGTTACAGTGGCCACCATCGTTGTCCTTCTCACAAGCTTGTCCGTGTTTGGATTCATTTTATCAATAATTTTTCTTTCTTTCAATTTTAGCTCTTCAAAATCAAAACAGTGAGATAGTGTCTTAACTCTTAATTTCGGTCGTGAACTAGAACTACACTAAGTACTGAATATGCTCGAATACTCAAATTACACTTGGGTTGTTTGGTAGCTGAATAAATTGGCCGATAACACTAATTCAATGCTTGGTAGTGTACTTATATAAAATTATTCATATACTTGGATAACCCTTTATTTAGGATTAAATAATACCTCATTATCCTAGCTTATTATTTAATCTCGGATTAGAACAAAAGAGATTACTTTTATTGTTCTCATATTGCAAATGCTAAGCAAGATCTCAACACACTTTAACTCAATCGCCCATAAAACATTGTCGTGTATGTCATATTCTATAATAATAATTGTGTTTTTTTAGATGAAGAAAATTGTTTATCAAAAGCTATTTCGATGAACAATATAGTTTGAATGGGTTAAGTATAACATTAGTCCCTGAACTTTGGTCAAACTCATCATCAGTCCCCCAACTTTAAAAAGTTTCACCACTTACCAAAGTAGACCTTTTTTGCTCATTGGAGGTCCCTAACCCTAACGTCGTTTGTGTATTTCCGTTAAGTGAGCATGTGTCACTCACATGCACAAAATAAGGGGGCCATGTATAACATCATCAAAATAAGGAGGTCATGTGTTCAATCTATTTGTGATTGTGGTATTTATAGTAGTCTCAAACACTCGAAATCGACATATCGTGTTTCATCTCTATTCCATCGATTCTTGCGTGTTAATAAGAAATCTTCACAAAAGGAAATATTGAGTTAGATTTCATTTTTATTGTTATAAACACAATCAACTTAGTAATTGATTTTGTTTATTTACGATTGACACGTGGCAAGAATCCGACGGTGGAATAGGAGATGAAACACAATTTTGGAATAGAGGATCCGGACTCCATATATGTAGGCCTTAAATCCATCTCCTCCAGGTTTTCGAAGATTTAGAACCGTACAGCCTCAAGTAACTAATCTCTCACAGATAAACACTTCAGTTCCTAATTGGCTAATTCGATCCCCCATCAAATCCCCCAAATCCAATCAAAGTTGCCAAAAAATGAACAAACCCTACCGAGCTCCTATAACCCCCTAACCCAAACCCGCATCGGCTGGATTGGCAAAGGAGTCATGGGCTTAGCCATGACATCATGCCTCCTCTCTACCGGTTACTCTCTCACCATCTACGCCCATAACCCTTCCAAAACCCTCTCCCTCCAATCCCAAGGTGCCCACCTTGCCCCTTCCCCCGTTGACGTTGCCATGGTCAGCGATGTCGTCTTCACCATGCTGGGTCACCCATGCAATGTTCGACAAATTGTCTTATCTGAGTCCACCTCAATTATCTCCTCCCTAAACCCCGGAGCCGTCGTAGTCGATCACACCAGCAGCCACCCATAACTCGCTAAACAAATATTCGCTGCCGCCCGAGAAAAGAAATGTTGGGACGTTAATGCTTTTGTCTCTGGTGGGGATATTTTCAAGGGAGGGGAAGTTGGCTATTTTGGCAGGCGGGGATGCGGGCCTGGTTGTGGGCAGAGTTGCAAGATTGCTAATCAAATTACCGTGGGTGGGAATATGGTTGGGTTGAGTGAAGGGTTTGTGTTTGCTAAGGCAGCTGGGTTGGATTTAGGGGTTGGTTGGAGGCGGTTAAGGGTGGGGCTGTGGGGTCAATGGTGATGGAGCTGTTTGGAGAAATGATGATTATGAGGGATTTTAGGGCGGGTGGATTTGCGGAGTATATGGTGAAAGATTTGGGGATGGGTGTGGATGTTGTGGAGGAAGATGGAGAGAAAGTGGTGGCGTTGCCTGGGGCTGGTTTGTCCAAATACCAGAGAAAGAGAAGAAGAAGGATGAAGCTGAGTGGAGACAGGATGAAGCTGATTGGAAAATTTCACATTGCCCCCTTATTTTGACGATTTTATACATGATCCCCTTATTTTGTGCATGTGAGTGACACATGCTCACTTAACGAAAATACACAAACGGCGTTAGGGCTAGGGACCTCCGATGAGCAAAAAAGGCATACTTTGGTTGGTGAAACTTTTTGAAGTTGGGGGACTGATGATGGGTTTGACCAAAGTTCATAGACTAATGGTATACTTAATCCTAGTTTGAATGGTTAAGCATATATATATATATATATATATATATATATATATATATATATATATATAATTTTAGGACGACAGGAGTATATGTGTAAGATAAAAGAAATCTTAAATTAATTGAAAAAAAAACACACGGATGATTAAAAAAAAATTAAACTCTATTATCTATGAAATTCACAATCCGTTGACTGTACGTAAATAAATACAAATTTTTTAGATTATGAAAAAACAACATCCCAAAAGAGCGAGGATTGGTTTATGAAAGCAGTTCGAGATAAAAAAAGTAGCGTCTCTAAAGTCTTTTGGAAGCAAAAGTCTATTTCAAATTTAAAGTTTTTGTGTGATCTTTTGATTTATTTATAACTTGTAATTTTTCAAAAAAAAAATAGAACTAGTATTTTTAGAGATAAAAGATATTGATATTGCAATTATGAATGCGAATTATAATTGCATGCTCCTAAATTTTCAATTTTCAAATTTTACAATAGAACAGTAGTTGCATGTAAAAAATACAATGCGTAAGATAAATCGAAGCATATTTTATCATGATTCAATATAAGGATATTTTCAAAAAAAATAATATAATCATAAACTTAGTATTGACTACCAAATACCGAATAAGATAACTAGCGAGATAAATTAGTGTTATCTTTGATCTACCAAATATCGGATAACTCTAAAAACGAGATAAAATAACAGAACCCCTAAATGTTACACCGAAAAACCCTAAATGTAACATCACTTAAGAGGTTAAATTACCAAAATGTCCTCCTTCCATTTTAAAAGAAAAAACAATAAACTTTAAAATAGATTTGTTTACCAAACTACCCACTTTTAATTTAAAAAAAAAACTCATTTAATATTTTACTTATTTAGTACTCCTAATATGAATCAAAATCTTGATGGCCTAATCCCTAAAATCCACAAACTCTCATTAGTGACTTCGGCAACTCTAACGTCTATCCCCCTCTCTCGACAAGCGTCTCTCAAGGTGAGTTCCTTGACAGCGTCTCTCCACCCCCCCCCCCATTTGAAGGCTCCCAAGCCGAAGTGATTTACGCCTAGACCCGATAAAGGAACTGCTTGAAGAAACATGGGAATTTCATATGCCATCAAAAACTAGTTTCCCTGCATCCCTTCTGGAGAGCCCATTTTCCAAAAGTCAGAAAATTTGAGGAATCCTAGTGGTGGTTGCGATAACAAAGCTCTCATTATCATCTTAACTTGCATATATGATAAATCAAGGATAACATTCCGAAACTTCAATATGGTTAGGCTCAGTATATTCAGGACCGTTCCTGACATTTCAAAGGCCCGGGGCAAAATAACAAATAAAGGGCCCAACGAATCGATAACACACAATTGTGTAGTTGTGAATACCAATAACTAATGCAACTTTTAATTTCCAAAGAAACTTCTTAATGCATTAAACAAAATATATTGAGTTTTCATTTTACAAATCTCTATAAAAACATCAAATTTCAGTTCAAAACTCTCGTCTACTAACAAAGTTTTCGTCAATTGAATTGCGGGAAGAGAAACTGTCGAAAGTCGAACTGAATGTGGAATGGAAAATATGGTGGCCATAGCATAGGGGAGACTGAAGAGATTGGGAATCTCGAGGTCAAGGGTTTGCTGTTTGCCGTTGTTCGTTCCATCCTTCTGTCCGACTGTCCGCCCTAAGTGCCCTTTCGTCTAATCGTTTGCCGGCTGTCACATCCTATCGTCTTCACAACTAAGACATTTCCAATTGGCAATTTTCCATCCCTTTTACTCCCTCCATCCCCAAATTATTGTCTTCTTTTCTTTTTTCGTCCGTCTCAAAATAATTGTCTTATTTGAAACATTCTTTTTTAGGATAACATGTTTACCACTTCACCCTTACTTTTTCATCACACTTTAATTATTGGCCACATACATATGAACTTTAAAGTAAACTACACATCCAACTAATATTAATAATCCAGTCAAATATGTTTTCTTAAACCGTACACCAAGTCCACTAGGACGATAATTTAGGGACGGAATGAGTAATATATATATATATATATATATATATATATATATATATATATATATATAATTGGGCCCCTAATATTTTTGGGCCCTAGGCGGTCGCCCTTTTGGACTATGCCCAGGAACGGCCCTGAGTATATTTACTTCAATAGGCTTGATTCTCTTATGAAAAATGGGTTTGATGCTATTTGAAGCAGCCTGATTATCACACCTTAGTTTCATAGGGCCCAGACCACAAACTGATGCAACCACACTTGCTCATGAGGAAACTGTGCCATATCTCGTTATCCTGACTTGCCCTTCACATTCGAATTCTTGCTATTCCATGACTGTCGATTCTAAATTAAAGTTGCATTCAAAATTCTAATACTTCTCTGTTGTCTTCTTAATATTGTGTGTTTTATTGATGAGATCATAACAGACCTTAAATTTGAGTATTAAGCGACAAAATTAAAGCTGATATCAGATAATAGATAGTAATGCGTATCACCAGTTTGAGTGAAAGTTCAGTCGAAGAGCTTCACTGGCACAATTAAGGTACTCATACACTTATGGATTATTGAAGTTTGATACTTATGGAAAATGACGGACATCCGTTGCTTCTTATGTTAACTACTATTGTTGGCCAAAGTAAATCCTCTGTCGCCCACATTCCTACGGTCCCTTTATGCTCACTTTCGCTAACAGTTCGAGAATCCATTTTCTGAAAATATGCTTATATCTCCCAAGATATTCTAATGTTATCCCTGATTTATCATATATGCAAGTTAAGATGATAATGAGAGCTTTGTTATCGCAACCACCACTAGGATTCCTCAAATTTTCTGACTTTTGGAAAATGGGCTCTCCAAATGGGATGCAGGGAAACTAGTTTTTGATGGCATACAAAATTCCCATGTTTCTTCAAGCAGTTCCTTGGAATTCTTTCAAATGTTAAGAGACCAGATAGGGTAGCGAGAGGTTCAAAGTAAGAAAATAGTTTCTCAATCACCAGTTTTTTAAAAAAAATGGAAAAAAAATCGCCAGTTTATTTTGCAAAAATGGAAAAAAAATCGCCACTTTTTTTTAAAAAAAAATGGAAAAAAATCGCCAGTTTATTTTGCAAAAAAAGAAAAAAAATCGTCACTTTTTTTAAAAAAAATACAAAAGTCGCCATGTGTTTTTTAAAAAAATTAAAAAAAGTCGCCACTTTTTTTAAAAAAAATTGACAAAAAACGCCATGTTTTTTTAAAAAATATGAAAAAAAATCGCCATGTTGTTTAAAAAAAATTTAAAAATCGCTAGCCTAAAAAAATTGTCAGGTCTGACAAAACGCAACTGTCCTTATAGTTTCTTGTTTTTTTTCTTCTTCTTTGAACATAGTTTTTAATATCAAATATATATATATATATATATATATATATATATTTATTTTTTTTTTTTTTTTTTTTTTTTTGAATACAATGTAGGTAACAACTTACCGTAAAAGAAGAATTCGAAGAATAATCATAAACGTTGTTATTCGGATCGGAATTCATTAAATAAATTGTTGGAAAGGAACAAGTTTATGGTTTATAGTTAATTGTGAAGGAGGATTTGACATATATTTATAGGAGGATTAATTGAACTCCTTTATATACAAGGATAAGGATTAATTAGTAATTAGAGTTTAGGGTTAATTATAACTCCTTTTTATAAAAGGATTTATTAGTAATTAAACTATTTAATGAATATGGTATTTAGTGTTTTTTGTGTGGCATTTAGGGTCATTCAATTAAAATAATGATGGATAAAATAATCTATATTTTTATTATTAATTTATCTTATCCAACTTTTCTACCAAACGATCCCTTAAAATATTTTTTAACTCAATTTTAAAAATTAAGGAAGATAAGTTGTATGTTATTTTAATTATATATATATACTCTTAATATTCAGATTATATTTTAGCAAGTAAACATTGAAAAGTCTAATATCCATTCCGGGCAAAAAGTCCACGTTTGAAAGTCAAACTTAAAAAAAGAAGATATTTTAAGTAGCTCATTAATAATAAATTGATACTTTTATGCCTTAAATTTTTAAAGTTGACTCTTTAAGTGAAACATCTCAAAATAGAATAGTAGACTCTTTGTCCGAAACTGAAGTTGGTTGTAGTTACAATAAAACTTTAGCATAATTAATACTTCCTCGGTTCTTGGCAAAAACTCCACTATTTCATTTTGGGATATTTCACTTAAAGTGTACATTTTAAAAAATTAAGACATAAAAATATCATTTTATTACTAATGAACTACTAAAAATATCATTTTCTTTAAAAAAAAATTGACTTTCAAATGAAAACTATTTGCCCGAAACAGATGAGGTAAGTTGATATCAAATGTGAAGGATAAAATTAAAATGTTAGGAGATTGTAAATATAAGTTTTGAAATTGAACTATTAAAGTCAAACATCTTAAAAATAAGTAAGTGTGTACTAAAATTGGCTGCAACTTCATATGCCTAAAGTATTTAACTTTTTAAATGTTTTTTGAAAACGGAATTTCACTGAGTCATATTAAGGAATTGGGATTAAATTAATTATTCTAGCATTTTTCTCGAATATGCCTCCATGTTATTGTGGGGAAAGAAATAAGAAAAAAATAATAATATATTGATATACTGTCTGTATAAAAAATATACATATTAATTCATTTTCATCTCAACCATTGATCACTTTAAAATACTTCGTTTGATAAGAAATTTCAAGAAAACGTAAACATATTAATTCATGATCACAAACATACCAATCAAGAAGAAAATTAATACTACTTCCTTCATGAAACGAGCATCTTCTTTTGTACCAACAAAGTGAGACACTCATTCGACCCATTACCCATTTTTGACCCAATATTTTTATGTTACAAACGTATGTAATTTTTAGGAAAAATACAGGTTAAGATGGGTCGGTCGGTTTTAAACCCGTTACCTGTCATAACTCATAATGCAACCCGATCCAACCAAACTCGTTCGATGTTCGAGTTCTAATGAATTCCAACCCGTTTCGACTTATTACCCGTCACAACCCACCCAATGCTAGGCCTAAAGCATAGTATGTGCTATATAGGCAAGACAAAATATGTGTGTGAACCCTACAACATGAGAGGGCCAATGCTGAGCTTAGATATTCAATTGTAAAGCAATGAGCAATGTATCAAATTCCATACTTGACTACAACCTTTTAGGGTTCCATCCATCCAATTCTAACTCCAAAATCCAAACTTCCATTCTTTCCTTCAGTAAAGTGGAAGCATATGTATTAGACAAGACTAGCATAGCCACCTATTCTTGAATCTTGATGTCAAAGCCAAAAGCCATCAAAACTGATATCTGTATATACACTTAAAAATTCGAATCACCGATTCTGAAAAAAAACATAACATGGGTTGATGGACAACACAGATTCTAGACATAGTATATCATACCGACTTCAATGAGGCTGATGTGAGGAATGTTGAGTGCAACACCAGGCCCCCTGCAATTCTTGCGCAGAAACGAATAGCAAATATCAATGACAAGCTTTTTCCAAAAAGACGACGATCTCCTAGCTTTCACGTAAGAATACCCAAGTATATAGGCCACCCCTGCTTCTTTGGCCTGTAACAAGTGCAAAAGCTCTTCCGTTACAGACGGATCCATTCCAGGGTTCGGTAACAGCTGAAACTTGACCCGACGCCTCCTCACCTGTGGGTTCTCATCATCATATGCAGATCGTAAACTCTGTAGAGTCATAGATTTGCTACTCCGTATGGAATTACTCGAAATAGAGTCCAGTTGCTCTGACACAATCAAGGTGGAGGTGGATTCGACTGTTCTTGTGCTTATAACTGCCATCCTACCATCAAATGGGGAATTCTCAGAACTTGATAATTGAGGTTGTACTGCTTCCATTTGAATAAACTCTGCTATATTTCGGATCAGTTGATTCTCGAAGTCCCCGTCATCTCGATGGATATCCTTGTAGCCATACCTCACGATGCAGCGGTACATACGATAAGGTCTAGGGCAGATACGGCCGACTAGAAAACGTTCTTCTGGTGAGACAAAGGGTACCGGTACAGATTTTACACAAACAAACACTAGTACATCATGAAAAGCAGGTAAGTTCGTGACAAAGTGAGAGAAGATTGCTGGAACCCCTGTAGCCAATTCGGAGTATACCAGGCCTATTCCTGGCACACGGACGATACCAAGGCTGGGACCCAGGCCAAGAATCCATTTCAATGAAACCTTATTGTGGAGGTCATAGTTGTACTTCTTGCGAGTTCCGTAATGCCACACGGACATTAGGAACAGAAAGACAAAAGAGAGCAAAAGAGAGACCCATCCTCCCTGAGGGACTTTCATAAATGCAGCTGATAGATACGCACTCTCGATGAACCAGAAAAAGAGAAGGAATCCTGCAGCTAGAAGAATACTTCTCTGCCAGACGAATGTTATAACAAGTACCATGAGGAAAGTCGTGATGAATATTACTGACATGCATGCAAGGCCTGCCAACAAACAGCCAAACAATGAAAATGTTCCAACATAACACTTTATCTATCAAATAAAATAAACAGTGTGCGTGTGTGAGAGAGAGAGAGAGAGAGAGTGTGAGTGAGAAAAAGATAGACAGACAGACAGACAGAGACAGAGAGGTGACTTGCCATATGCATTTCCAACTGGAGTTGTATCCTGTAACCCAATAGTTATAGCAAGAGTAAGAATCATGAGAATCCAATTAATTTCTGGTATATAGATCTGACCATTCATATGTTTTGATGTGTGGACAATCTTCACCCGTGGAAAGCAACCGAGGGCATGGCATTGCTTGACAATGGAGAACGTCGCCGTAATGATAGATTGACTTCCAACAATTGCTGCTAGGGTGGCAATAACAAAGACAGGCCAATATACGCTTTCTGCAAGATTAACAAGGCTCAGATACTGGTTTCGATCGAATTTCAGTTCAAGAAGAAAGTCTGCCCTATTTTAATCTAGCTCAAAATTAACTGACCAGGTATGGATCGATAGAAACTGTTTGGAATGGCCGAAATGTTTTTAGACAAAAAAGCAGCCTGACCCATGTATTGTACTACCAAACATGGGTATACAACAAGTGCGAACGCAAGCTGCAGAGATAAAAATGACTTGGATTATTATCCACAGCTGATTAATTCTTTGCAACAATGGGACAATTTCTCCAACAGATACTTTTTACTAGCAATTTCTTAGTGAAACCTATACTTGCTCTCGGAAGTTGGGCCATAAATAATTAGAATTACCCTTATCGAGCAGGCAGTAAAATGGCCAAGGTCGGCGAACATGGCTTCAGAGCCTGGGTAGGAACATTTCAACAATTAGTACAGCACGACATAAATGTCTTTGTGAAATTCAAGTAAAGGTGATAGTCTGATAGAACCTCCAGCCCAAAAATAAAACAATAAAACTCCTTTTTCTCGGAAATCATAAAATAAAACATAATCACGCCCATCACTCAGCAGATTCCATGTACCTGTTATGCAGAGAAGAACTCCTCCAAGTGAAATCCAGCCATCTTTACCGGTCTCTCTGAAAAACTTGATGATGTAATGAGGAGAAATTGCATAGAAAATCCTTGGATTCCAATATATGGTATTGTATACACCGATAGAAAAAATTGAAACCAACCATATAACAACAATTGGTGCAAAGATAAAAGCAACCCTGTGAGTGCCACCATGCTGCAGTGCGAACAGGCCAACCAATATGACAGATGCCAACAACAACACTCGACCTACAGCCAAAAGTTACCATCAATAAACTGAAGAGAAAAAAGAAATATAAAGGAATCTTAATTCAATTCCGCCAAGTAAAAGAGCTGAACCAGAGACAACGTGAAACTTCAGCGCTAGTTACCATCAGTTAGTATGTGTTCAGAGACTTGAAGCCCTGATACTGCTGATAAAACTGCAATAAAAAAGATAGTATACGATCAGCACGTACCCCTTTGAAACACAAAAGATAATAAATAGTACACACTATAGCAGCAATATATAATAAGGCACGGGTACAAAAGAAGTACCAGTAGAAAACATATCTAAACTATGAAGTGCCATTTCAAGACATACACTTGCAAACTCAAATTCAACCAAGAGAACCGAGATGCAGTGGCAAAGCCAAATGGACGACTGTAAGGGGGGCACAATTGACCACCTTAAAGTTTAAAGAACTTGTTCTTTTAGTACTACAAAGCTTCAAAACTTCTGTAAATGGATATGATTTCTATAATTTATGGATACTTTGGGCTCCATCTGAAAAATGATTTACATTTTTTAGGAAAACTCCCCTAATTACAATCATTATCGAATAACAGTTATTCATGCTTAAATAAATATAAATTCTTTTGGTTTACATAATCCCTAAACGTGCATGTATTTTGCTTCAAATAAAAGCATACCTGTTTTACTTATAATAGAGAAATAATCCTCTTCACCTTTAGAACAATATAAAACTTTGTCTAGAAAATAAAAAAGTTTACACCCCTACAAAATATTCCTGGCATTGCCACTAGTGAAATGGTCAATAAAGATAAATTTAATAGAGATTCAGTGTTTGCTCTACTGGTTAGAGAGCTCACTCCCCCTGCCGTTTGGGGGGGGGGGTCTTTGGGGGGTTTTGGTTAGATTTAGAGAATCAAAAAAAAAAAAGATAAATTTAATAGACGTGATAAATCCATAAGCCCACTTATACAATGCAGGTGCAAAGTTGTAACCTGAAATTGCAGGAGACATCACACCATCACCTATAACCATGCAAGCCCCCAATAACACAACAATAAGTAGTGCTGTGCGTGACTTTTTATGCTTCTCGAGAAATCTTTTTAATGGCAAAGAGGCCGGAGGCTGCCCCAAGTGCCCATATTTGTAAGAAGACAACTCCTCATCAGCAGCTTGCTGATTGGGAAGTAAACTGAACTTTGCATGCCTACAGAGTAGCGAGTAAAGAGCAAATGTCCCACCTGACAAGAATTAATGGTCAATATGGTAAGATGTCAGACTCATCAACTAAGTATCTTATTACTGAGAGTCTCATGGAGCCCACCTTCACCATTATCATCGGCACTCAACAAGATGAACGTGTATTTGAGCAAAGGAATTAAAGTTAGGGTCCAAAATATCAATGAAAATGCACCAAATATCACTTCTGGATTTTGATGATGCTGAAGTTTGCCAACAAATGTACTTTTATAGACATATAGAGGTGAAGTGCTCAAGTCTCCATATACGACACCAAAGCTTTGATAGGCCAATAGTAGATTCCTCGAAATATTTGCCCAGGAGAACTGCAAACCCAATAATAGAAAGTTCAGAACAAATTTAAATAAGTTTGGTAGACGCTAAGAGAGAGAGAGAGAGAGAGATTGCTCAAGCAACAGATCATATCAACAAGAATGTAATTAGAAAGTAACATGAAAAAAGAATGTCAATATCAAATGATGGTAGGGAACTAAGGCCTGCTCCTCGTAGCACCAAACTGTTGTTATAAAGAGGAAAATAGACCATTTTCACCCTACCGAATTAACAATTTTAATCACCATGAATCAGAACTTGAAGCCAAAAGGAAAAAAAAAAAAAAAACAGTATATCATGTAATTTGTGAAAAGGTATCCAGAACCAACATGGAAATATGAAATTGGAGACGGGAAAAGGAATGTTGAAGCCACAAGTACATACATGCAGGATGCACGGGCACAAGATGGGCCCAGTTAATAGTATTTAATAGTGAACAGACATTATTATTAATCTATTTCCTTTTGGCTAGATTATAATGTAATTAACATCTCTAGAGGACCAAACACGTTATAGCCTACATAAGAGGGCTTCTTATCCCAAAGTAAATGTCCCCCTATTCCTTTCTAGGACGTCCCAAAATAAGTGTCGCATTTCCCTTTTATGAAATTATTTCAAAGTCAATTGTCTTAAGTACCCTTTGTATGTGTGAGATAGAAAAGACAACGGGGTTCCAACAATTTGACACCACTAAAACAAACCATAAGGGTATTTAAGTAAAAGCATTTAAAGTTGAATGTTTTCTTAAAACCCTTCTGAAGTCAATAGGGGACACTTATTTTAGGATGGAGAGAATAATAGTTTTCCTCACGACAAGGGCTCATTGGGATAGTGCCAATTCCCTATCAGTCATCAAGGAGTAATTAGCCTTGCAACTTGCAAGGCAGTCCTTGTTGATTCACATTGGACTTCATGATCCCCATAGTTATAGCTTATACAGATTGAAGATTATATTGAATTGAGTTCTCTTGTAATGCATAAGGGTGCTTGATTTCTCTTCCAACCTCCATAACTGTTCTATCTTTCTCTATCCAATAGGTACTGCCTCAAACAATATCAAAGCAAAGGTTCATACAGCTGATCTTGTCAATTGCATTATGCTCTTGCTTCTAGTACCACTTTTTCCACACTGAATATAAGTCAATTGTGATGCCTCATTACTGTTTATAATCACTGTTCATAATCTCCTCAAACAATTAATCACAACTGCTAAATTAGAATCGTTACAAGTTCCCAGGCTGCAATAGTTCACCAATCTGCCCTCTTCTTCAGATGTTCCCATCCAAACAGCCTCGTGAAAAACACTTGTCAGCTAATGTCATGGCCAAACCATAAGGCCACCCCAGACGTGCTTCAAGACATCTCCTTTAGAACCCTCTAGCCAGACCCTAGCTTCTTGTGCCATCACAGTTCACATAATGGCAAACTTCCTTCAAGAATCAGTCCTTGTTTGCAAGAAAACCACCACCAGGTCCACCACTCACTGTCCTCTGATCCTCTCGCCTCATCAATGCCACGTATCACCATCACTGTCACACTATCATATACATCATCTTACTTATGCAATTGCGGGTTTTCAGAACAAGAAATTTGGCCACTATAGACTTAACCACAAGCTCTCAGGGAAGAAGAAAACTTGCTTTAGCATCTTGGTAACATCTAGACCTTCGGAACAGCAGGTCTATTTCACTTTGAAGTAGAGCTTAGTATTGCAAATATTTGGATACTTCTATGGTCGCAAAGGATCAGACTTTGAACCCTTCCCTTTCCCTTATGATACCTATACGCAGACAACTCAGCTACAATGATTGGATATGAGAGTGGATCCAGGTGTCAGATCCACCAAAATTTTAAGATTTTTCCCTAATTTAGTATAAAACAGCTGTACCAACACCTACACTCACACCCATGTCATGTCGTGTGCTGTCAAAATGGGTACATTGACAAAAATGAAGGATCCTGGTAACAAAGCCTTCCCCCAAATTGAGCACTTGGCCTTTATTTGCCACAGCCCACAAGTACACATGACCATTCGTTTAGTTGCTACTCTAATTTTCTTGCTTTCTGCTAGGAAACAAAAGGGTGAAGCTATCACAATTCCTTGCACAACTTAGTATATGACTAGGCATATGGTGAGGATGAAGCAACCATATCCTTTTGAAAACCATATTTTCAAAAACATAAATTGCTCATGCCTAAAGCTCTTAAACATAAATTGCTCATCACTTAAGCTCTTACCACAAACAAAAACAACCAATCAGGAAACACACTATAGTCACACTCAATTTTCAGACCCTTGTGCATTTAGTTCTAGGAAGACAAAAGGAATAAAAGGGGAGAAAGAAAATGAAAAAGAATTATGAAAAGAGTAGTGCTAAAGTTACAAAATGAGGTGCAAGTACTGCCACAATATGATGCGATCTACAGTTTGTCAGACTACTATGATTTGTATCCATAAACTCACTTCAACTCTACTCTTAAGAAACATATACAAGTTCAAGCTTTTCGGGAATGTAGCACACTTAAATTTATCATTATGCTTAATAATGAGTTTTCTAGACGCACGCATTGGTACATCTGTCTTCACAATAATGCTTCTATCTTTTTCTTCGTACCCCTTACCATTTTCCTTTCCCTTGAACTTTCCTATAACCAAACTGAACATGACAGTTTACAGGGTTCATAGATTCTGCGAGGGAAAGGAAAATCCAAAGGACAATTCATGACTAATTACAAAGTATTACACCAAAGGTAACCAAAATATATATATTTAAAGCTAAAATTCTTCAGCTTGCTTCATCAAACCTTCCATTTCATATCCCAATTTCCAAGAGTAATCAATATAATGCAACTGGGGTTCATAAAATTAACCACAAAAACTCTTAACCTCAGCTAATCTCATTGCCAAAGCCGTGCACACCCTCAGAACCCTCTAGCCAGAACCTTAACTTCTTTCACATAATACCAAATTTTCTTCAGAAATATTGTTTGTCAGAAATGACAGAAAACCACCCCAATCATCTCACTTCATGTTTCCATCGTATCACTATCACCACCATACTACCTTATCCATCGTCATTGTTGCTGTGCACCTATTTCTTTTTAAAACAAGGATTCGACCAAACAGAACTTTATCAAAACTCCTCTGAACCAGACCAGCCAGGGAAGAAAAACCCCGACAGCTTGAGTTAGCATCTTGGCAAGATCTAAGCCTTTGGGAACCGCAGTTTTTTTCCCTTCAACTTAGTAATAAGTATTTCACATTATTTGGCAAGTTCAAGGTTTGCAAAGGATCCTATTAACCCTTCCCTTTCTCCAAATCAAACACTGCCTCTATTTCGACAACCCACTAGGACTCGGCTTTTTCATTTTTTTTGGTAAGTAGGACTCAGCTTTTACCTTGCACCTTAGTATTTCATTAGGCATACAGAACTGACCACATCCTTCTAAACCCGTATGATAGAAAACATGAATCACGGATAACTTGGCTCTTGTGTCATGCAAAACCAACCAATCAGGAAAAACGCATTTCAGGTAAAACCCATAAATCAAACCCGTGTGCCTTTAGTCCTCTGAATTCATGGATTTCGAAAGGGAAACGAAAACCAAAAAGATAATTCATGACCAATTATAAAGCATTACAACAAAAATAAAATAAAATAGAATCATAGGTAGAGCTAAAATTTTCAACTTGATTCATTAAATGTTCCATTTATTATCATATTTTCCAACGGTAATGAAGAAAATGCAACACTGGTTCATCAAATTAACGAAAATATTGCAATTACAAAGTTCATAAAGGAAAAAAGGTTGCCATTAAAATAGAAAAAGAAAAGAAAAGAAAAGAGCACCTTACGAGAATTGGGACCAAATGCAGGGTTCGAAGTGTCGTGATTTGAGTTATCTTGATTGGATTCGGATGCGAAATCGGACCGTTTGGAATCGGAGCTGAAACGGCCTGGCGATCCGGAAGCCATTTGGTCTGTTTGTTTGTTCTCAGTGATTGAAAAAGACTTAAAACAAATGCAGAATGGATGGGGTGGTGTGTGTGTGTGTGTGTGTGTGGGGGTGGGGGGAAGACGAAGAGAAAAGGTGAGATGGGTTCGGATCGGATGGTTCCTCCCTTTTCCACAACTAAATATATTTACATCACGATATACTAACATAATATCAAAATTTCTAAATTTCTTAGCGTAACATTATTTAAAAGTTAAAATTACTTTATTATCATTCTTTATATTTAAACTATACTATCCTCTCACTCCTTCCCCCCTTGATCCCATCATATATTATTATTGATTCAGTTTCCATTGTTAAGACATGATATCGTATGTGAATTTGATTGATTTTGATTCGGGTTTTTTTTTTCAATTACGAACAAAAAAACGTTGATTTGTATTTTTTTTCGATTTCAGACAAAGCATCTACAAGTATATAACGGATGTTTTATAAAATATCCACAAGTATGTACCACAAGTTAGTATTTATTAAATATTAAAAGGGGTATTTAGATTATTTTATTCATTAAATAGTATTACGTTTAGGGTCGCTCTATTTCAATATAATAGGATGATTTTTTGTCATTTTTATTGATAATAGTATTAATATATAATTTGGTTCCTAAACTTATCAATTCAGATTTATATAATAATTGATGTTGAAACTTTCTTATGATGACTCTTCAATCTAACTTTGTGTTTCATGTTAGTACATGTGGCATTGTCCTTGAAATAAACATTAAATATTTTATAAAAAGACCAAATTAGCCTCGCTAATTCTAATGAACTTATCAATTTATTGCTGAGGGACAAACCCCCTTCTTTTCTTTTTTTGACAACCCCACTCAACAGGCAACAGTTAACCCCCCCTCCCCCCCCCCACACACACCCACCCACCTTCTTCTCTCTTCCCACTTTCCACCTTCATCATCTATTTAGACAAAAACCTTAGATCTGATCTGCTTTTCTCGATCTTGGAACTTAACATGTTCACTTTCTCTCTCATTCTATTATTTTTCTTCTTCTTTTCCAACCCATTTTCTGCTTTCAAGATGAATGACTTTGCTTGTAACAGAAAGGCCATTATACACGTAACGACAACGACTTCTTCTCCTCCTAGCAGCCAAGATGGGAGTCCCAATGGGGCTATCGGATCAAGCCATGGTCCGAATTGAGAGTACAACTGGGGCTGGGGTTCAAGTCGTGGAAGTGGATGTGGTTATGGTTCGGGCTCGGGGTCGGATCAGTCTAGTAATGGGTTTGGTAAGGAATCTGGTTATGGAAGTGGGTCTGGCTCCTGCTCTAGTTCTGGTTCTGGGTCTGGTGGCAGGAGCTACTGGAATAGGGTATGGTTCTGGAACTGGTTCTGGTGGTAGTGGTTGTGGTGAAAGTGGCAACTCCGGCAACCCCTACCCATCGGTGGATCACCACACATAAAGAAGCTGACTTTGAGAGTCTTGTTTGGCTGTTTGGTGTGTGGTAATATGTGCTACTACGCTAGTAAAATATGTTGATATGAAATGAAATAATGAAAGATATATATGAAATGAAATAATGAAAGATACTCATGTATTTGTATCTTATCTGGACAAAACTTGCTGGAATAATTCAAAATCCATGTTTTTCTTGAATTTTCTTCCCTAGTTTCTTGAACACCCCCATGTTATCCTTCTATAGTTGTTGACATCAAGCTTGTTGAATTTACTGCATATTTGTAATATATCTTTCTCACCAAACCGAAGTAAATAATCTCCCCCACTGCGCTCTGGAATGCCATGTCACCATACCCTAACTGTCGTCACCGACATCACCAACAGGTATACTGTTGAGCTGGAATGCATGCCGTGGGTTAGGCTTAGGCATGTGTGTTAGAGAATAATATCTTTTAATTATTCTTGTTGATTTGTAATATGTAATTAGTGGTAATTACCTTGTAGAGTTCTTTCCTAATTGTGTTACCTTCCTTGTATAGGTTTCTTGTATCCTACTCCTAGTGTAACCCTAATTGTAAATCCCCCTATAAATAGGTGATTTATTCAATGGAAAGGCTATGTCATTATTCCTAAACTTTATCAGTTTCTACATGGTATCAGAGCTCTGCTCCTAAAACCTTCTTCCTCTTCCTCTAGCCGCCGCCCTAAACACCCCCTACAATGGCTAACGGAAATCACTCTCTCACCGTCAAAAACCCTCTTGATCCCACCCAAACCTTCGACCTCATCAACATCTCCCTCCACAATATCACCAAACTCACCTCTACCAATTACATAGCTTGGAAACTCCAAGTTGAGGCCACCCTCATTGGCTATGACCTCTACAAGTTTGTAGACGGTTCACACACATGCCCGCCTCCCACAGTCCTCACCAAGGATGCCCAAACCTCCAAGGACGCTCCCACCCCAAACCTCACTACCAGCCTTTGGATTCACCAAGACAAACTCCTCTTTGGGGCTCTTGTTGGCTTCTGTCCGCTCCCCCTGTTTCCTCTCGATCCAACAGTACCATCGTGAAGCTCGGGACATCTCGGCTCATACCTATGCTCGCCCAACTCGAGGTCACATTAAACGTATCAAAGATTACCTCAAGCGAGCAACCAAGGGAACTCGATCGATCACCGACTACATGCGATTGTCAAAAGTCTGGCCGATGAACTCGGCCTGGGCAAACCTCTTGACCACGAGGATCTCATTGAGACCATCCCGGTGGTTTGGATGATGACTACCGCCACATCGTGGATGTGGTTGAAGGACGGATACTCCCATCTCGCTTGATGAGCTTCATGAAAACTCATCAATCGCGAGCTTCAAGCCTCTCGGCCTTCGTCTTACTCGCCTGCCACCAACCTTATCGCACTGGAACAATAGCTCGACAGCTGGCAATCCTCCTCGCAAGCTCGGTATCGGCCCGCAACCTCGGCCACCTTCCCAACCCTCGGCATCTGCTCCCGGCGGCGGCGTATGCGGGCAAGTGTCAAGCATGTCGCCAACAGGGCCACTCGGTTACTCGCTGCCCAAACTTTCAACTGGTCGCCACCACCTCTATGCCCGCTACTCCCAACTCGGCAAGTGGCTCCAAGTGGCAACCACGGGCTCACCTTGCAACCACGGCAGACACGGGGACACCGAGCTGGCTACTCGATAGTGGTGCCTCTCATCATGTCACTAACGACCTGCAATCTCTCGCTACACTCAACTACTGCGGCATGGATGACATGGTCATTGGTGATGGTACTGGGTTAACTATCTCCAAAACTGGTTTCTCCTCCCTTCATACACCCTCACACACTTTTTCCCTTCATAATGTTCTATTTGTTCCTGACATGAAAAAGAATCTTATATCTATATCTCAATTTTGTATCTCCAATAAAACCTCTATTGAGTTCTTACCAACTTCTTTTCATGTGAAGGATCCGAGGGAGAATCTTGGCCAGGACGATCCTAAGGGCGGTGTGTATGAATGGCCGACCACGATCTCCCGCCCCTCCTACCTTGTGTCGGCTCCAAAGTCTCTCATCGATCGGCATCATCGTCTTGGCCATCTGCGGCCCCATCCAAAGTCAGATATTATCTAGCCTAGGTTTAGCATTAGACACTGCTCGCACTCCTAGTCATTGTAATGATTGTCTTTCTAATAAAAGTCATAAAATTCCCTTTCATCAAAATACGGTTGTGTCTACTCTCCCTCTTCAAACTGTTTATACTGATGTTTGGACCTCCCCCCTTCCCTCTATTGATGGGTTCAAATACTATGTGATCTTTGTTGATCACTTTACCCATTACATCGGCTTTACCCTCGTGACTCAAATCTGAGGTTGCCACCATCTTTCCCAAATTTAAAGCCTTAGTGGAAAATTATTTTAAAACAACCATAGTCACCCTTTACTCGGACAATGGCGGCGAGTATATGGGGCTTGCAGGACTACGGCTTGGCCGCCACAATACCGCCCATGGCATCTCTCACCTTACCTCGCCCCTCACACCCCGAACACAATGGGTTCTCGGGCGTCGCCATCGCCACATTGTTGAGACTGGTCTCTCCCTCTCTCTCGTGCTTCTCTTCCGCCGGTCGTTTGCTTTCCAAACCGCGACCTATCTCATAAATCGACTACTACACCCACCGCTCTCGCGGTCTCCTACCATAAACTTTTTGGCTCTGCCGAACTACGCCAAGCTTCGTGCTTTTGGTTGTCTCTATCCTTGGCTCGAATCCTTACTCCGCCCAACTCGATGCTCGCTCACTTGTGTGTCTTCCTTGGTTACTCGCTCACTTTCGAGTGCCTATCTCTGCTATGATCCGAACACCACCAAAATTTGTACATATCGCGTCATGTTCGCTTTGTCGAGTCCACCTTTCCCATGTCCACCACCACCACCTGCCGCACTCCCCATGATAGTGAGTCTTGGCTACCCCTCATGAACGGACGGTCCCATACACACCTGGCCGCCGCTTCTCCATTCTCCGTGTGGCTCACGCCACTAATCGAGAGGTTGATCTCGCTCGCCCACGCCCAACCTCCCACATCGCTAATTTCTTGTGCAGGGATACCATTGCCCTTCCCGTCCGTGCTTGCTCCATCCTCGCCGACCTGGCTCCAGCTCGGATTGCACTTTATCCGTTGCTTTCCCCTCTCGGCCACCCATGCAGTGCCCGAGGATCACCAAGGCTCTGCAGTCCTGTGCCGCTACATTGGTTCCTACGTGCCTTGACTCCTCTTCGTATGCGCTGACACATCCTCCATAGTCACTCGCTCCAAGAACAACATCTTCAAACCAAAGATCAAAATGAGTCTTTCTCGCCGCCTAGCGATGAAGGCAGTGAACCCACATGTGTGTACTCGGGCTCTCGAAGGATGTGAAGTGGCGTCGAGGCCATGTCACGAAGAGTTTGATGCCCTTGCTCGCCATGATAGGACTTGGGATCTAGTCCCTTCCTGGAGATGCTTCGATATAGTTGGTGTAAGTGGATCACCGGTATCAAGAGACATGCCGATGATGCTTGTTGATCGCTACAAAGCTCGCCTTGTAGCCAAGGATTTCACTGACGACGGGGTTGACTACCACGAGACTTTCGGCCGGTGGTTAAACCGGCTTCTTTGTTCGTCTTGTTCTCATTTGGTCGTTTGTCGAGGATGGGATCTTCGTCAACCGGATGTGAACAATGCCTTTCTTCAAGGCAACCCGTCAGAGGTATTCATGGCTCAACCGCCTGGGTTCACCGATAAGGACAAACCTCAACATGTGTGCCGACTTCGCAAGGCTATTTATGGTCTCAGCGAGCTCCCCGAGCATGGTATAATGAGGCTGCGTCGGTTTCTTCTTGCCTCTCGCTTCCAAAACTTCGGTGGGCGACACATCATTGTTCATCCTTAAATGCTTGCGGGCACCATCATCTATCTCCTTGTATATGTGGATGACATCATTGTCACTGCCTGCCACGGGTTGACTTTCATCTATATGCTCGCTACTCGCTTCTCTCAAGGACCTTGGTGATCTTCACTACTTTCTTGGGGTTGAAGTTGTTAAGCGCCAAGTGGTCTTCCGCTCTCCCAGGGTATATAGGCGTCTCCTTGCTCGCAAAGCATGACCGATGCTCTCCCCAAGTAGCTACGCCTCTTCTACCTCGCCTACCTTGACTCTTCACACGCATTGCTCTCGAATCCGACATAATTTCGAGCAATGGTCGGCGGTCTTGATATCATCTCACTCGGCGATGTTGCCTTTGTCAACAAACTCTCCCGGTTCATGCATAGGCCGACCAACGCCTTGGATTGCGGTCAAAGCGAGTTCTTCGGTATCTACGTAGCCTGATTGATGCGGGCATCCTCGCCATCGCCGATCTCCTCTGCTTTCTCCATGCCTTTCGATCTTGAGGCGGGCGCAACAAGGATGACTACACATCCACCGATGCCTACATTGTACATCTTGGCGGCAACCCGATCTCACAGAGCTCGAAACAACGCAACATTTCGCTCACCTCAAGGCCGAATACTTAGGGCGTGGGCGCCACTGCGGCTGAAGTCGTGGATTGTCTCTCTTCTTAGCGAACTTCGGTCTCGCCTCTCGACTCGACCGGTCATTTCTTTGTGACAATGTGGGCTACGAGTCTTTGCTCCCAACCTAGTTTTTCATACTCGCATGAAGCATGTGGCTCACGGACTTTCATTTCATTCGGCAACAAGTTCGGGATGGGCTTATGCGAGTTTGCCATGTCTCTCGGTGATCAACTGGCGATGCTTTGACGAAGCCTCTTGCTCGCCAACGGTTTCATCACTTACTTCACAAGATTGGTCTCTCTTCTCGGACGTCCATCTTCCGGGGGCATGTTAGAGAATAATATCTTTTAATTATTCTTGTTGATTTGTAATGTGTAATTAGTGGTAATTACCTTGTAGAGTTATTTCCTAATTGTGTTACCTTCCTTGTATAGGTTTCTTGTATCATACTCCTAGTGTAACCCTAATTGTAAATCCCCCTATAAATAGGTGATTTATTCAATGGAAAGGATATGCCATTATTCCTAAACTTTATCAGTTTCTACAATGTGTTGGGATGGGTTGTATAATTGTATTGTGTTAATGGGTTGTCATGATAGTGGGTTTCCATGGGAGACCATCACCCACTATATGTATATATATCACCCGTGTGTCTCAATAGTAAACACAAGAAGTCAGGTTGTACTGGCTTCCCCGAGGCAATCAAACATTATCAATCCTAAATTTATCATATACCGAATCAATCCAATCCAAATCATCCACCATGTACAACATCGACATCCTGCTTACAAGTGTAAGAACAACGACTATTGGGTCCGCCTCCTTCTGCAGCTGAATTTCGTGGAGGATAATCTACTCTAATACTCTTGTAAATCCAACACGTAATTCACGATTCCCACAACAGGGTGTCGATGAACCCAAACCCCACTAATACGAAGAAGCAGCAGAAGAGCTTACCTGAGAGGAAAGTGGGCAATGTCCCCGTTACCAATGGTGCACATGGTGACGATACAGAAATATAGCGCGCCAAAAATCCAAAATTGCACTGAAGAAAATCGAAAAAATTCAAAGAAAATAGTTCTGAAATGGTTAAATTACTTTCTTAATTAATTTGGGTTCTTCAATTTGATGAGCTGATTTTGCATTAAAGCAAAAACTAGAAAACCCAACAAGGAAGACAAAATAGAGGAAGAAGGTGCGAAGAAAGAGAAGAATGTGCGTGGGTGTACCTGTGTGGTGGTGGTGGGGGGGCTAACTGTTGGGTTGGGTTGTCTTAAAAAAGAAGAAAGGGGTTTGTCCTAATTATTTTATTTTATTTTAGATTAATTTTCAACTCAGTAATAAAGTGACAAGGTATATATTCATTAGAATTAATGAGGACAATCTGATAATTTTATTAAATATTTAACGTTCCTTCTAAAGATAACGCCACCAGGGACTAATATGAAGCCCAAAGTTTGGTTGAAGAGTCACCATAGGAAAGTTTCAATACCAGTTACTATATAAATTAGAATTGACAAGTTCATGGACCAAATTATATATTAATCCTTGATAATAACAAATGGTAATAAACATCATAAAAAGAAAAACTAAAAGTTGCATAAGACGATCTTACCGATATTTTTGTAAGACAGATCATTCTTACCCAACGTGTGTTGATAGTTTGAGCTGTGAGAGAGTGGAGCTAAGTCTCACGAATTAAGATCCGTAAGACGGGCTTACGGGTGACATACTAAAAAGAAAAGTCATCTTCTAATTGTTATGTCCATTCAATTAATATCTATACATATATAAAAGGAGAGGTTCGATTTTTGAAAAATTTCCGCCAAAATGCACTTTCCAAAAATGACAACACTTCTACATTGTATATGTGTTATTAATGTATTGGGAAATGAAACGAATCTGTAATCAAAATTAATTAGATAAATAAATCTGAAAACTTTTGACATTCTTTTTTTGACTTGAGACAATTGACAACCATATATAACAAACTATTTCAACCTCATTCACATCCGGCAATATAAAAAATAGTTATGATTTTTTTTAACTATATTGAAATTTCAATGAGCTAATAAATAATTATTTATTTCAATTGTTGAATTTAATAATCGCTTATCAATTGAATGATAAATGAATAAATTATCAAAACAATTACATGAATTATTATTGAAGATTAATTTATTCGGCTGTAATTGGACCCCTAAGGGAGTTAGACAGTTCATTAGCTTTTCTCTTCTCAAGCAGTTTTCAAAGATAAAACGACCATAAATTTGTTACAATTTTGTTTGTTGAACAACATTACTAAAAACAACTGAGGATAACACACCAATATAGAAGAAATCTATATAAAATACCTCACTCTCTCATTTTGCTTAAAGACATCAGACCAAGGGTAAGCCTAGATAACTCAACGGTTTTTTCGTGCAAAATGTATATTTTACAATGTAAAGGTATCTTTTCAACCTATAATATTTAATGTATTCTTTTTATTTCAATTACTTAGGATCTCATATACTTGGTCCTCTTTTTTTTTTTCTTCTAGAGATCATGAAGCTACAATAAACTGAAAACAATTATATGTGCGAAATTATTAAATTCTCAGGGTACCTTTGTAATCAATAAATAACTTAAACATATGCAATGCCTAGGATTAAAGATGTAGGGAATAAATTACGATAATTTAATAAACTTCATGTTCAAGTGTATGTGCTAAATTTAATGTAATTTAATGATCTTAAAACTGATACAGATTTATTGGTAACCAATATATATTTATATTTATTTATTAATATGCACTGTGACTACAGATTTCTCAATTTTGGTTTTATTAAATCAGAATAATGAACATTTATAAATAAAATCTAATTAAATCAAAGGAATTTGAAATGTAGAGACGGAAAACAAATAAATTAGTGACTACAAATAGGCCAATTTTGAAGTGAACAACTACATTAGATACAAGTGATTTAAAATAGATGTATTTTAATTATAAAAATGTTTAAAAAATAGATATTCAAAATACAAATCTAAAAATTCGAAATCTATATTTTTTTCTATACTCAAAATATAAAAAATTCGGGTATAACTTAACGTTAAATACTGAAAATATAAAAAAGTCTCAACTTATTTAAACCGTATTTTAAAAAATAATTAGGTAAAGAAGCATAAATACTTGGATCTTATTATAAGCATTTTTTTCAGTTTACTAAGTAAAAATGTAAAATTAAGCTCTAAGATTTTAAAAAAATCGAAATACAAAGTTAAATACTTTATAAAAAAAATCCAACACACCTTGCTACGAAATGGTTTGATCTAATTCTATTTTGGTTGAGAAAATTCGACGGATGAATTTTTGAAACGAAGGGTTTGAAGAGATGAAAAGTCATTGTCGTATGTTCACCGGAGGAATTTCCTAGGTTTAATGCTATAAAAATAAGAAATGTGACATTTTAAACGACTTAATTGAGTAAAAGTGAGAATGAGACGATGTGTATATAGGTTAGAGTGAGTGAGGGTGAGGTTTTTAGGTTAGAGAGTGAGAAGCTCTTTATCTATATGACAAGTGTTTGAAATTTTTTGGGGTCAAATTGGTTATAATTGGAGTAATATTTGTTGTTCATTAAAGTAATAATAATTTGGATGGAATCAATTGAGAAATTTGGGTAACTTAAAATTATGAGTATTTTTAGTCCTTTTTGTTGTTGTTTGTTTTAGGAGAAATTCGGGTCCATCCACTGTGTAAAATTTTCAACCACTATAGTTTTTTATTTATTTTTTTACTAAAAATGACACTTTTAGAGCGAAAAGACTACGACTCTTAATGAACCGAAGACGCACTACAGATATATGCACAGTAGCACAAACACAAAAATAAATTTATTTTGAATCATACACACAAACACAAAATGAAGAAGAAGAACGATATATGAAGAAGGAAGAGAATGTGAGGATATAAAATATATTTTTATATGTTTATATTTTCAATAACCAACGTTTTTATAGCTACTACTTTAGTACGAAATATCGAAAACTATTATCTCTATCAAATTTTGTCATTTAGAGGCACATGTCTATTATAACTTGTTGACTTAATGAATAACGAAGATTGTTGAATTCCATCCAATCATCCCTTTCTAAATAATGAAATACATCTAAATAAATTTATAATTACTTTTTCAAATTTATGTGATCTATCTTTAATTTTAATTTTAATTATTATTTTTTTCATATTAAACTTTTTAATTGTATATTCTTCAACTTTAATTGAGTATATAATTTTATACTAGTATACAAACCGTGCAACGCACGGGAGCATCACTAATTTATACATATATGGAGTATCTAACTTATCTATTTGTTTCGGGCAAAAACTTTATTATACTATTTAAAATGTTACATTTTAAGAATCTACTTTTAAAGATTATGTCTACAATCTCCATAACATTTTCACATTTGTATGTAACATATTTATTACATTCAAGTATTATTATAATTATAACAAACTTAAATTATGCACTCCTTTTATTCAGAGCAAAGAGTCCTCATTTGATAGTGAACGTTTTAAAGAAAATAACACTTTTAAAACTTCTTTAGTAGTAAAATCACTTTTAACATTTATTATTAGTATTATACATAACCTATTATAATTGGTAACAATCGATGGTAATAGAAGAGTCTCATAGCAACTAGTATTATTATTCATTTATTAACTATATTTATAATACCCAATTCCTAATTATAGTAATTGGTTAAAGCTATTATCTAATGGAACAAACACATAAAAATCAAGATAATTCGAATACACATAGTTTTATTTTACTTATACTTGGTGATTCTAATTTGTCAAACGACCTAAAATTTAGTATATTGAGAGGTTTCACTTTTATTTGAATTTACTTGTTGGAGGAAGCATCACATCACGTGAAATGCATTAATTAAAAAATAGGTAGAAATAGCATTTCTCCTAACATTCATAAAAATTATCAAAAATAAATCTAATTTTTATTTTTAAAAATAACCATTTATGTAAGATTTAAATTACTCCTTTTATGTCTCAAAATTTTTGGTCACTTGATTTTCTTACTTGTTTTTTATTTCCAATACCATTAAATAAGGACATAAAATGTATATATTTCTTGATTATTAAATTATTTAAAAATAGACATTTTAGATATATATATATATATATATATATATATATATATATATATATATATATATATATATATATATATAAAGTTGGTGAGGTGCATTATGGTTGTGTCACCTCACCCTCTTTTGTTAAATCTCAATTGTGAGGGTGTGACTCTTGATTTCATGAAGACTTTTTGTATTCTAACCATTAACTAATAATAATACTTAGTAATAATTAATATAATAAGGGGTATTGTGATATAAGGATATTTATTATCGTAAGTCTTTTAACTAAAAACTTCTTCACAACAACATTTGCTAAAACTCTAGCTAATTAGATCAAGAACTTGAAGAGTTTGATATTGTGTATTTAAGTTGACAAAAATCAATGTCAATAAGGGGGGAGGACCTTTTGCTAATATAGATCTCTAAATTTGAGCATTTCATTGATACATGCATGGGCTCATGAGTGATTAAGCATATCTTTATTTGATGATTTCTATTCCACCCTTCGTTCTTACGTTTTGTCGGCTAGCATGGTGGTCGTGATGGAACAGTTTAGTGTACTTTACTTTAATTTTCATTTGAATTTGCTAATGTCAATTGTCTTACTCATGGAGCCCCTACTCCAAGAGACAATTGTCTTCTTCCTGCGACTTTTGATCAGGTAGAGACATCACTAGAGAATTCTTTTTTATCGCCTTGCTCCTTATACCATAGTTAGATTTTTCAGTTAGATGATTTTTTTAAAACTTTCTTCGTGGGATTATAATATCTTCTAGATTTGTTTTAGATTTCTATTATATATATGGTTTATGGTTCTTGATTTTTTTTTTTGTTATAATAGTATTTTTTATTTTAGCTTTGATTTTTGATATTTGATTTTTGTATTTTCCATCTACTTGAGTGATAATATATTGTTTTTAATTGATTGTGATCTTTAGTTTTTGCATTGATTTTAGTTTTGTTTTGTTTTTTTGTATAAGTTTTTATAGTATTGGTTTTTGTTTACCCCTCCCATTATTTAACTTATTAAAAATAGATTAAATAACAATTAGCCAATTTTAAATGGAATTACAAATTATTTTATCAGATTAAATATTAGTTAACCTATTATAAATGAGATAATATATTATTTAACGTATCAAAAAAGGATATTACAAATCATTTAAAGAAAGAAAAATTAGATTTATAATTAATTAAAAATTAAATTAACGTATTGAAGTATTAAATATGTAATGTCATATTTACCCATTTTCTTTGTGATTGATCATCATAACAATCCCACAATCACAAATAGTAGAAGATATTAATCATTTTGGCCGCATATAAAATAATTTTTATTTTGCTCTTGACTTTAGCATTTTATTTATTTTGGGTATCGAATTTCTTGCGTTTGATTTATTGTGTATTATCCATAAAAATATTTTCAATAAATTAAAATATCTACATATTTGTTTAAATTCTATTACTTATGAGCAATATTATCAAAAGTATTTATTTTATATAAATATTAACACATAAAATAACAAATATACTTGATTTTATCTTCCTTTTTTGCGTGGGGTAGTAATTCCATATTAATCCAAACCAATTCATATGCTCCCATTTTTAATAAGATTCTGACTAAAAACATACAAGTACTACAATGAGCTTCTCCATGAGTCTTTGACAACCGTGTGTAGAGGTAGAATCAACGATTGAACAAAATTAAAAAAAAACTAATATAAAATAGGATTTCTAAGGGCATAGAATACGTACTCAAAACTCACATTAATAGAAAAATATAAACTGTGAAAATGAAATGCAAAGGGTCTTTAGAGAAAGGAGGATGAGAGAAAGAGAAAGAATAATTTGATTATAATTATGTTATTAATGTGACATTAAAATGACCATCAAATTCATTCATTAGGGTATTGAGTATGTATCATTTAAAATGAAACCTTAAGGATTATTTTAACTAACTCATGTAATTATATTATAACAATCATTTACTTTTTATTTGAGTACTAATAATAATTATAATAAAATGAACATAATCAATTACAATTTCTTAATTGACCAAATGAAGATATGTTCAATCACCTATGAGCTTATGCATATATCAATAACATGCTCAAATTTAGAGATCTATATTAGCAAAAGGTCATTCCTTCTTCTATTGATATTGATTTTTTGTCAACTTAAATAAACAATATCAAACTCTTCAAATTATTGATCCAATTAGCTGTAGTTTTTAGCAAAGGTTGTTGTGAAGAAGCCTTTAGTTAAAAGACTTATGCTAATATATATACATCTATATCATAATGCCTCTTATTATATTAATTATTACTAAGTATTATTATTACTTAATAACTAGAATACAAAAAGTTTTCATGAAATCAAGAGTCATGCCCTCATAATTGAAATTTAACAAAATAAGGTAAGATAACACAATTATAGTGTTCCTCACCAACTTTATTATTATTATTATTATTATTATTATTATTATTATTATTATTATTATTATTATATATATATATATATAATAAAGTTTTTACAATTCAATTTATAATTAAATGACATTGGAATATCATATCATACGTACATTTATATCATATATTATATTTTATAAAATAAAAATGTACTATATATTTATAAATTTAGTGAGAGAAAAAATAAAAACCAACCCGTGCTTTACACACTAGTTACACTAAAGGTGGGTTGAGAAAATAGCAAAAAAAGAACAAAAAAAAAAAAAAAAAAAAACTGAAAAGAAAGAACTTACTCCAAATGTTTGAACTTTTACTAAACACGCCCTTAAGGTTCATTTTTTTTTCAAGGATTAAATAATTATTTGATCCTTCCATTTACACTTTTTTTGTTTGATCCTATCCATTTTTTTATTAGATGTGGTCCTTCCATTCAAGATTCACTATGAGATATCCTCCTCTAGCGTTAATATCACCGTCTAAAAAAATTTGAAATGGCAAAACTACCCTTCACCCCTTTAACTATTCTTATCTTTCTCGCTATGAGCTAATGTTCTCTTCCATTTTTTCAATCTAATTCATGAAGTAAAAACTAAAATTACCCACAACTAAAATACATACACCAATCGGATAAAACAACTACATCTTGCAACTAGTTTCATGAACGTTAACACATGAAACGAAATGAAACCAAAATTTGAAATGAAATCAAAATTACCTGAGATAAAAGGGTGGGGTATGGGATTTCAATAGACTAAAATCCTCAAAGTTTATAGAAAATCAGAGTATGGAGTATGGGACTACGGGGGATGAGCAGAGGATAAAAAAGCGGGAATGAGTGTGTAAGAGAGGGAGATAGAGATAGAAAGAAGGGGATGTTGGGTTTGATTATTTTCCTCCAATGTAGTCAGGAACAATATTCATGGCAGCAGCAACAACAATCACATCAACAAAAACGAAGATGTTGGATTTGCAGATGGCGTCAGTGGGAGATAAAACTCGGAGGTGGGTTTGGCGGAGATTGAAGAATGTCCGCAATTGGCAGAAACAGAGAAACATGGGTCTATCTTCGCAGGCGATGGTGATGGAGAAAGCTAGATTTGGAGCTAGAACTCATGGCTGCTATGAGATGGCGGGGTTGGCAGAAGTTGAAGATGGCGGTTGGGCTAGATCTGGGCGGAAACGGAGCATTGTTAGAGCGAGGTCGCTGGTGGCTTGGTTGCTGGGCCGAAGATGGAGAAGGAGGCCGACTAGATGAAGGATGGAACAAAGAAAATATTTTATTTTATTTTGCCAAACACTATCTAGCCAAAAAATATTGGAGGAAAAAGAATTAGCGAATCAACAAATACCATGTGTCGTGCATGTGCGTATAGTGAAGGGTAGTTTTATCATTTTAATTTTTTAGACTATATTATTAATGGTAACGTGCAGAGGAGGTATCTCATAACGAATCTTGAATAAAAGGACCACATCTAATTAAAAAAAGTAGGACCAAATTATAAAAATATATAAATGGAGGGACCAAATAATTATTTAATCCTTTTTTCGATTCAATGTCCCGTAAAAAGAGAGTTGGAAGTCAATTGCCTTCTTTCAGTAGCCAGAAAAATGGAAGACCCTCACCCAAAGCAAAATGTCCAAACCCCACTTCAAAAACTCACTCCCCAACCTCCTTCTGCTCTTCCAACAGCATCTTCTAAGAAACGCCAACTTGACCACAGCAATGTCAACATTGAAAATTCCTGCTATTTCAAGATGCGGGCTGTTCTTGAACACCTCCGTCCACATTTCCTTGAGGTGAATTTCAATTGTTTTTATCTCGAGTCGTTTCTTTGTTCTTGATTGAGAATCAGTTCACCTCCTTTTGGTTTTCATTGAATTATGAGTTTCTGATTCGGTGAATTGAATTGAATTTTCTCCCCTCTTGTTTTGTATATACACATTTGTGACGATTTCATTTCTGGGTTTTACTTCTTGAAACTTTATGATCCGTAAAATATAATTTCAAAGTGGTGGTCGTGGTGCGTTATAGTGTGTGTGCCGGGGTTTCTTTTTTGATGCATGATTGTAAAAATTAGTTTCTCTTTTTTTATATATCCCTTGGTTTCAATTTCATTTCGTGATTTTCTTTAAATTTGATCAGTAAACTGAGTTCTCGAGTGGAGGCGGTGGTGGTGGTGGTGTGTGTGTGTGTGATGTGCTTGGGGGTGGGGGAGAGGGGTTGGGTTCCTTCTTGATGAATGATTGTAAAACTTCATTTTTTTGGTATGTATGTATATGGGGATGAGTAGGAATGGAAAGAAAGCTGCAAAGGGAATATAAATGTATGGAAGCGAATCTTGGTGAGGTTGAATTTGCTCTCATATTGATAATGATTTCACAAGAACTTTAAGAGCGACCTTAATATCACTCCCCACAATGTGAATATATACAACTACAAGTAGATGACTTGATACAGTCACCGAGCATATGACTTGATTAAAGGATAAAACTTAGGATACAACAACCTAGTATGGAACTTAATACAGTCACCAGACATATGAAGAGACTAGAAATGTTGCCTAGTACATTGGGTCTTCTGTTGACCTCCTATACGTATTTAAGCCGTCATGGCCACAAGGAGCACTAGGTTTGTGGGTATTTGGGATGGGTTGAGTTCATGGTTATGTGCGGAAGGACTGGTTTGGGCCAGGAAGTTTTAAACTGGGATGAAGGTTGTCCCTGGGAGTATGTGATGAGTTAGGTCGATCTAAACCCAATCAATTGTCATCCCAAAGCTATTTAACTACCATTATTTTTTCGACTCGTTATAGTTACTTGGAAATATCTTACAATTAATTGATATGTTTGTAACTGTTTGCCCAAAATGGAGCTTCCGGTGACATTTTCACTTTTGATGCAACATTTTTGTATGACTGCTGCTTGGTAATTTCTACAAAGTGTTGTTCTATTTTTTTAGATAATAGATTAGGGTCATCTATTATGCTCAAAACTGAGGTTTGTAGTCTATATAAGTTTGGAACTCATAAATTGGCTGGGATTATATTTGAAGGATTTCACGCAATTGGGAAACTGTTTAGTAAAGTTTGATATTTTTGTTCCTTCTCCCCCCCCCACGGGTCTCCGCTTCTTATTTATTTTGCCTTTTGTTTTATTAAATTTTATATGTTGTTGTTGGGGTGGGCATATCGCGTATGGCCTTAAATGTAACCTGCCGGTTCCTTTAGAATTTTCTCTTGTGGTTATTGTTCATTGATTTAGTATTGTTTAGCATTGAGGACCTGATTTTTATTTTATTTATTTTCTCTATATGAAGGTTTTACGGACCCCGGACTTCCAGAACTGCAAAGCAGCCCAGGAAATTAGAGATCGTAAGAGTCGTTACTTTTCACAACTTTAAATACATGAATTTATCATAAAAATCAATATTATATTTACCAATTCCAAGGGTGGGTCATAGGCTGAGTTGACGTGAGTATCATTATTATCTCTTACTTGTTACACTTAACGCGGCCAAATTGAAGCTCTTCACAGGAATGAATAAAGTTGAGAAGAGAAGAACAAAGTATGATTTGGAAGCCTTAACCCTGAAAAGGTTAGGCTAGGGTATTTATATATACGTGCAAATTAGATAGTAATGTTACACATAACACGCTTCATAATACCCCTTATTCTTTAACACTCCCCCTCAAGTTGGAGCATAAATATCATGCATGCCCAGCTTGTTACTCATATAACTCAACCTATTTCCAACAACCGACTTCGTCAGAATATTAGTTCACGGGACTTGACATAACGTGACAATAATCTTTTGTTGTAGCTTCTCGCGAATGAAATGACAGTCAATCTCAATATGTTTTGTGCGTTCAAGAAACACAGGATTCGATGCAATATGGATGGTTGTTTGATTGTCACACCATAGCTGCATAGGTGTTGAACTACCAAACCCCATCTCTTCCAGTATTTGGCGAATCCACATTAACTCACAAGTCGACTGAGCGATGGCTCTATATTCCACCTCCGCATTGGATCTCAACGCAACCTGTTGCTTCTTGTTTTTCCAAGACACTAAGTTGCCTCTAACAAATATACTATATCCTGTGGTTGACTTCTTACTAACAGGACACCCAGCCCAATCAACATCACAAAATCCCTCGACTCTTATGTGCCCATGATCTCGATAAAGTAACCCACGGCTTGGAGTTCCTTTGAGATATCGGAGGATGCGTACGACAGCCTCCCCAGTGAGTAGATCGTGGAGAGGACATAAACTGACTGACTTTACTTACTGCTAACGCAATGTCTGGTCTAGTCACAACTAAATAGTTCAACTTCCCTACACGCGTAAAATACCTCTCCGGATGATTCAATTCTTTACCATCATTATCTCTAAGCTTCACATTAGCATCCATAGAAGTCTTAGCTGGTTTTGCCCCTAACATCCCAGTGTTAGTAAGTAAGTCAAGTACATACTTCCATTGAGAAATAAAGATGCCTTGTTTTGAACGGGCAACTTCAATTCCCAAAAAATACTTGAGGTTCCCAAGATCTTTTGTTTGAAATCTTTCTTGAAGGAAAGACTTTAGAGCAGAAATACCCACACTATCTCAGCCAGTAATGACGATATCATCAACATACATAACCAAGAGAATACACCCTGCTCACGTTGACTAGCGATAAAAAACTGAATGATCATTGCAGCACCGCATAAGGCCAAACTTAACACAACCTTACTAAATCGACCAAACCAAGCTCGAGGAGACTGTTTTAGACCATACAACGATTTTTTTAACTTGCACACCATCCATGACTCCCCTTCCCCCTCCCCCTCCCCCTAAACAACAAAACCTTTTCGTGCAGATCACCATGAAGAAAAGTATTTTTGACATCTAGTTGGTGTAGCGACCAGTGGTATGATGCAACAAGAGAAACAAACAACTTAACAGAAGTCAACTTTGTAACTAGAGAGAGGGTTTCTGAATAATCCACACCATAAGTTTGGGCATAACCCTTCGCAACCAAACTAGCCTTTAATCGAGCAAGAGATCCATCAGGATTCACTCTCACTGTGAAAACCCACTTACAACCAATTGCCCTCTTATTATTCGGCAAAGGTACCAAATCCCAAGTCTGATTCTCCTCAAGAGCCTTCATCTCTTCTTCCATAGCGGTTCTCCAACTAGGGTGAGCCACTGCTCTCAGACACAAACTTAGGAATAGGATAAGACTCAAGTGAACTAATTAATGAAGAAGTAGAAGAAGACAAACCAGAGTAACTAACGTAGTCAGCAATGGAATATTGTGCACAACTACGCTTACCTTTTCGAAGAGCGATTGGAACATCTAGATCAGATAGTGGTGGCACAGGAGTGCTAGGATCTGCAGAAGAGAGGACTGGCTCGGTAGTGACCACATCAGGAGTTGCAGAAGGAGGCCCCTCTTGTTGACGGTGATAGTAAACTTGCTGAACGGGATAACGATAGGGAGGTACAGGAGGTAGTACATGGGCTGCTTCAAACCGTACAAAGTGATAGACAAAGAAATCATCATTTGAGTCCGAAGAGGATGGGTCAACAAAAGACAGAGGATAACAAGGATAGAATGATTGTGATTCAAAAAATGTGACATCAAGAGAAATGAGATAACGATTCAATTCGGAAAAAACAACGATACCCCTTTTGAGATCGAGAGTAGCCAAGGAAGATACATTTGAGGGACTTGGGATCCAACTTGATTATATGAGGTCAATGATCCCGAACAAAATAGACACAATAAAGGTCTGTGGTGACACGGAAACAACGAATGAGAAGGATATAAGACACGATATAGAATCTCCCCCCCCCAAAGAACCAAGGATGGCATCCTATTAATAAGATGACACGCTGTCAAAACTGCATCAGACCAGAATGGCTTAGGCACATGCATTTGAAAGCTAAGAGCTCTAGCACTTTTCATTAAATGGCGATTCTTTCTCTCCGCCACCCCGTTTTGTTGAGGTGTATCATTGCAAGAGGATTCATGGATCATGCATAAAAATAGAGAAAGGGGTGGAGAAATATTCCTTTTCATTGTCACTACGAAGAATTTTAATAGGCACACCAAACTCGGTATTAATTTCAACACAAAAACCACAAAAAATGGAGAATAACTCTGAACGATTTCTCATTAAGTAAATCCAAGTTACACGTGAAAAATCATCCACAAATGTAACAAAGTAACGATAACCAAGTTTCGACACTACTGGAGACAGACCCAAACATCAGAATGAACCAACTCAAATGAGACACATGCCTTTTTATTGACTCTAGGAAAGTATGAAACACGATGGTGTTTAGCATACTGACAAGCTTCACAATTTAATGTAGACAAAGACTCTAAACTAGGATACAATTTCTTCAAATTCGAGAGACAAGGATGACCCAAACGACAATGAAGCTGATGCGGTGTAAGGGAAGTGACACTTGAACATGCAACGGGCGAGACAACATCATCCAGCAAGTAAAGCCTTCCTGATTCGTAGCCTCTACCAATAATCCTCTTCGTCGTAAGATCCTGAAAGACACAAGAATCACAAAAGAAAGAGACACTACAGTTGTAATCACGAATTAATTTAGTGATGGATAGTAAATTGAACGGAAAACCAGGAAGATAAAGGACAGAAGACAAAGATAGAGATGGAGTGATGGCGATTCCGCTCCCCTTAACACATGCAACAAACTCATTGGCTAAAGTGACACTAGGCAATATAGAAGAGGTAAAGGAAGATAAAATACATGCATCATCGGTCATATACGATTGGTAGCACCAGAATCAATGACTCATTTGCGACTCGAGGAGGAAAGACACGCAGTGGGTTTACCATTATGGACAAGAGTGGCTATAGAAGAGGAAGAGGAAGACGGTTAAGAGACCTGAAACTGGGTATACCTAGCATACTCTTCATCTGACATCATAACCATCTTCCGTTCAGTCAAAGGAGAGGACCGACTAACAGGGTCGGGATGAGTAGCGACATTAGCAAATCGGTTACCAGTAGGTTTCCCATATGTAACTTCCAACAATTGCGTTACAGATGCCCGTGTCCCCACAATGGTAGCATACTTTGACATCCTGATTCCCTCCACGTCCATGTGCATCATCACCACCACGACCACCCCGACCTCCTCTACCACCTCTGCGTCCGCCACCACACCACCACGACCACCATGATCATAACTTCTATGCCCATGAAATGCTTGTGCGGCAAGAGCAGAAGACTCACCCGCATCCCCCTCTGTTGGAGGAAGCTTGGGAGATGTGTGTAAAACCCGCGAGAAAGCCTCAAACAAAGAGCAAATGTCAATACCCCCGACAAAATCTGCGATCGAGCAGTTACAAACTCAGGTCGCAAGCCAGCTAAAAACCCATGACAAGGAGCTGCTCACGTTGTGCCTGCATCTCCTTAACATCTACCGTAATTGGAAGCAAAGTGCACCATTCCTGAGACATTTTCTTAAAATAAAGTACTGAGTCACGGTTCGATCTTTTTAGATTCTGTCTAAACACGTGGACAAGTCATACAAGCGATTCAGGTTATCACGGTCCGAATACAACACCTCCAAATACTCCCAAAGATCTTTGACTATTTCAGTATGTGAAATTAACTCTGCAACATTATCAGGCATGGAATTCATCATCTAGTCAAAGAGTAATGCATCATCTCCAATCCAAAACCTTCGCACCTTCACTTGTTTTAATATCCGTGAGATGATTGCCCTTTTCCATGCCAATAAGACTCTTGCTAACAACCTTATGCCACATCATATAGTTGGTGCCATCAAGCTTTTTATCTGTAAGCTTATTATGAGTGGTGATCACTGCTGAAACAGTCTCGGAAGTCGACATAACAAGCAGAACAGAACAGTCCCAACAAAACAAAATAGGTACCAAGAAACCAAACAAACTGCAGAGTCGCAACATGTCCAACCTAGAAAACTAACCACACAGGTAGACTACCGGGACTTGGACGAACCTTACGAAATGTAAATTCCGGCTGATGCGCCGGCACGTGGCCTGAACTCCGGCGACGGTGAAGTTTTCTAGTGACAAAAATTGATCCTCCAGCGTCGCCTGGAGACGGCGAACTGCTGTGGGTGGCGCGTGGGTTACAAAAGGAGCAAGGTGATGGCCAAAAGCTTGGCGCACTCAACTTGCTGTAGAACAATGGAAACTGTCAACGCCTCTGAACCCTACGAAACCTTCCTGCGCACAAACACAACTGCCACACCCCAACCGGCGCTGGCCTATCAATCAAGGTTGCACACTCCGGTGACTCAACGCATCGCACGCCTTGGCGACGCAAGAAGAGAACGAGACGTCCCTACCTTTGCATGTAGAGAAAGGAAAATAAAATAAAATAAAATAAAAAATTAAAGTGGATCAAACCAAGTTGTTATGGAGAAACCTGCTCTGATACCATGTAAATTAATAGAGTAGAGAAGAAGAAAGTATGATTTGGAAGCCTTAATCCTGAAAAGGTTAGGCTAGGGTATTTATATCTACGTGCATATTAAACAGTAATGTTACACATAACAACCTTCATAATACCCCTTATTCTCTAACGTTATTTACTACACTCTTCTTATGCCTAGTCAACTGTAATTTGCACAGAGATGAAGATCTTTATGGATCTGTACAAAGAGATGACTGCAGAGACGACTCCCCTGGCTAAGTGTCAGAATGTGACGGGTCAAATTCAGGATGACAGAAAACCCAGAGAAAATGCTAACTATGTGAAATCTGAAGAGAAACCCGCCAATAATATACAGCATATATTTGAAGATATTGGCACAAAGGGGACATATATTGTTGGAGGATCAGCTTTTGGTTGGAATTTCATCACTTTCACTGGTAGTGAAGCAATGTATTATGGCAGAACAAAGGAGGTGTTTCGCGCTGCTAATGCTATCTCCAAGTAAAGCCCATTTGTAATACAGGGCTGAGGGCTCTCGATTCGATCAATCAGTTGGTCTCTCGTATATTTCAGCGCCCAGTCCCATAATGTCATAACAGTAGATCATTTGCTGTAATGGATATAATTGTATCAGATTTCAGTTCAAACAGATTACATTTGAGTTTTAAGTTTTTTTGTTCTTATTTTGCTTTTTCTCATCAGCCATTTGATCAGTTTAGGAAGCAGACGAAGGCATTGTATTGTTGTAACCAATGCAAAAAAACTTATGTACTTTGCTCCTACAGAAATGAAAAGTTGCTTGGACAAAATTGGAACCATGAAAAGAGTTTTATTTCCAAAAAAATTTACTCAGTCTCCATTTGTTTCACGGAGAATGATTATGGAAAATGTTTTTCTCATTTTTCGGTGTTTGGTAACCTTTGGAAAATGTAGTCAACGGAAAAAGGAGTCTTCTTTTCAAGAAAATGAGTTATGAATTCGTTTTTCGTAAGTTATTTTTTAAATATTCAAGCATCCCCTTCGTCCCCAGTCCACAATTATACATATTTTTACACACACTAACAATTGGTCGCATTAAACGAATAAAATTTTTAGAAATATAAATTGAGTTTGTGCACACTTTATAAATTATAGTTTTAATAAATACTCAATACGTCTTAAAATTAATGTCCACAATATTATTTAGGGCATGAACTTGGTTTATTCATCTTGTCATATCATCAGCTTATAAACTTTTTCTCTATAAATTTAGGTCTCGTTTGGTGCAGCGTTTTGAAAACGCAGTATTTTCAAAACGCATTTTATTTTTGTAAACACGTTTGGAAAACTATTTCAAAACGCTATTTTTTTATTATAAATAGAGTAGTTGTAAACGTAGCATATTTTTAAAATGCTACAAATTGGAGCGTTTTAAAACGCTCCACATTTTTAAAACGCTGCGTTTTAAAACGCTGCATTGAAACACTTTTAAAGAGAAAACGCAACGTTTTTTACCAGCGTTTTGATCAAAACGCTCTACCAAACAAGCACTTATTCTCCACTAGACATAAACTCATAAAAGCTATAGCATGAACCCATAACTAAATATTTTATTATTTCTCAATATACATTTATTTTCAAAAATAAATATATCATTTTAAAACATAAAAATTTATAGAAAAAATATAATATGTCCAAAAAATAATTTATATATTTTTTAATTTTATCTTTCGAAAAAATATTTATTAGTAATTCAAAATACCGATGCAACAATATAGATTTTATTGAACTAAATCAATATAAAATCATACGAATTATAATTAAAGTTGCATAATACAATGAGAAAACAACTTAATTAAATACTAACAAAAGAAGTGAAAAAAGAGTTCAATAAATTTGTAAAATAATTGTTAACCATAACAAAAGAAGTGAAAAAAAGAATTTGTGTAGTTTAATAATAATGAGATAGTATAGAAGTAATGTATGCTTGAAAGAATGTAATTTTAAACCTATTTATAGAAGAACTTATAGAATACAAAAAAAAAAAAAAAAAGTCATAAATTGTACCGTTGCAAAATTCCTGCAAAATCAAACGGCTAAATGTTGCATTTTTCAAACAAAAACATTTAAAAAGTATAAAAAAAGAAGGAAATGTCATTCGACACTGCTGACCTCAGTGTGAGTCACTATTAACCACCATCAACTAGTTGATAGTTATCAACTTGAAGATGTAAGGTGGAGGAGTCCAATGGTATCAACCTTTACCAAAAGGTTTATAAACAATTATCAACTTTTTGTTTTCTCCCATTGGAGTTGCTCTTAGGGACGTCTCAAACATTATTTATTTATTTTTTTAAGTTTTTTTCATTTCAATTATTCATTTTTTTATTTGTATTTGTTAGATTGAAAAATGATGGACCTTATTGATTTGACACAACTAATGATAAATTAAGGGTTACTAATGGAAAATTATTTAAAGTTGAACACTATCTTATATTCAATAGGAGCAATAATATTAGAATATTTTTTTGAATTTATTCATAAATTGTTTTTTGTAACGTTTTCCGTGCATTTGCCAAATACCAAAAAATGTTTTCTAGCATATTTTCAAAAGATTTATCACACCAAAAAATAATTTTTTTATTTTTAATAAATCATTTTCTCTAAAACAAACGGAGCCTTAAATTTATTTAGCAAATGTATCCAAAAAAACTATCTATATGGATAAGCTCATATTAAACAATTGACAATTAATTTGATAATATATTCCGAAGTTGATTGACAACAAGGGTCCATAGCTCAGTGGTAGAGCAATTGACTGCAGATCAATAGGTCACCGGTTCGAACCCGGTTGGGCCCTTTCATTTATATCCTTTTCCTTTTTGTGCACATTTTACTCGAGTTCATAGCCACTGAATTATTTTCAATTATTGTTATTTATTTTATCTTTTCCAAAAGTGATTTTTTCTTTCTTTTCACAGCCATTTTGCTTTTCACGCTTTATTTCCTTTTCTTTTTAGTATAGAAGTGATGATTGTAAGTTGCATCAAGAAATTATCCGTTAGTTGAAGAACAAATTTTGAAATAAACGCACACAATTACTCCGTGTGTGTGTGTGTGTGTGTGTGTGTGTGTGTGTCGCTCGTGTTTGAACCATGATTCTCAATAATGAAGAACACAGAAGCAGTAGATATGGTAGCAAAGACCAATTTATGATAAACCAAAATACAAAACCAAAGTCATTCTTTTATACACAAAAACTACACGTCAACCTTTTGCTTTACAATCAACTTTATATTAGAAAAAAAAGAAAGAAGGCAAACAGATAAAGTAATTCTGTGATACATATTTTCTTTTCCAATTTCATACACAATTGCTCAAACAGGAAAAATAAAAATAAAGAAACCTCAATTTTCATCGAATCAACGTAAGAAAAAAGGTTTGAAAATCTTCGAAATCTTCACTCAGTTTGGGTGTTGCTTTGCCAGAGCTGTATTCAACCAATATAGCTTCCATCAATCTTGTCCTGAAGTAGAATCCATTCTTCATCTTCCAAAAAGAAGCAACTCCACAAGAACCGGAGATTTACAAATATGCAGATCACGTTGTTGCATTTCTTTTGGCTTCAAGAGTTGAACCTTCCTTGAGGGCTACATGCGCTTCGTTTTCCATTTTTAGGGCAAAAAGTGAGGCAGCTTGTAGATACGATGCAATGTGCCATACTGGCGAGATGACCTGAGCTTGCATTGCATCACCTAATGCTTCCTGAGGCATGTCACTCATCAGGTAAGATAGACTACGGCGAGCAAAAACAGTTGGAGAAACCATGGGTCCATACTCAATGAACTGCAAGTCAAAAGAAAGAGAAAGTCAGCAGATGTCCAAGAGAACCCAAATCTTAAAGCATAGTCCAACTGGCACTGTAAGTAGACTGTCCCATACATCCAAGATTTTATTGGTGGTGATAGCCATTAAAATAAATGAAAATGAAAATAAACAAGCAAGAACCTGCGTGTAGCACTCTATCGCTGTTTTTAGTTCCTTCTGACGGAATGCAGTATCGCCCTTTTTCTTTGAATTTAGTGACTCCTGCATTTGATCAGTCCACATTTGGAAGGAGAGCTGCAAAGTTGAAACACACAATGGAAATAATAACTCAGGATAGGATTTAAACAGAGATAAAAATAAATGCCTACAAATAATCTTGAAATTGTTTAGTATGGACTATATGTAAAACCTCATTTGTCTGTCCCTCGTCATCTTTATAAGAAAGCTTTTCTAAGATCTCATGAATTGCAGTCAAGTCCATTCTCAAGCAAGCTTCACCAAGTGGGGATCGAGGTGAGAATGAAGCTGTGTGGGGGATACCCATCAAGATATAGGAAGGAACCTGCATATCAAGAACAAAAAGAAGTTGTAAGAAACTAATCATACTGTTGCAAGATGCAGCTAACCTTCTAATAGCAAATTATCACCATCCACATTGTAACGAGGCATGGCAGTGTTGACTAAAAGGCTAAGTGACCAAATTTAAGGCAAGTACTGGCATGCAGGGAGCTAGACAGAAACTTGAATAATTGTCTGGTTAAATTCAACATAGATTCTTTTATCTTATTTTTTATTTTTTATACAGGACGGTACCGTGACAAATTTTATGATACTTGTAAAATATACCAAAGAGGTGGACAACCAGCCTTGCCCATAAATGTGTTTCTGCTCCACATAGAAGCATAAATTACCTTAAACTGAAAAGAGAACAAACAGATGTAATCAAGGTTGGAGGTAATCAGCTGTTAGGTGTATAGATACAATAATCAGCTTAATCAAACACAGAACACTTGGTTATGCCCTCGAGGCTCAAACAACCACGCTTACACCAGAAAGATTTGCAGTAACCAAGACAAATTTATTCGAGATTTGATCAAACTTCTTTAAATTTATATTCAAGTCTGAATAGTAGTTATATCGAGTTGAGCATGGTTTATCTGATAATCTCGACTGAACTCAAGTTTCACTTAATGTGAAGTTTTGCAGGCCTATTCAATTTCAAGTCAAGTAACACGAGAGGAATCAAGTTACTTCCGAAAACCAAGCCATTCAACAGCAACAACATTTTCAATTAGATAATGTACACATTTTCTAGAAAATAGGTTCTATATCGCATATGATGTGCACACATTTCATTTCTCATAGCTAGTGAGTAGTGACTCTTTGTTCAAATACTACTCAGAAAAGAAAAATTAAATTTCTTAGGTTTTAGATGACCATTTTTAGTTGACAAGAACTAAATAATTTCAAAAGGACACTGAAGACTACTGACCTCGGTGTCTCTCTGTAGAGAAGTCAAAGCAGCCACTAATGACTTTGGATTAGGTCGTTCTCGCGGTTCATATTGCAAACAACGGGAAGCCAGGCGCACCAACTCAGTCCCATCGTCATTGGAAAACTGTCCTTCCAAACAGGAATCTGTCAGCATCTGAAGATTCCGATCCCGTATCAAGTCAAGAGCCTGGCACAGTTATCCAAGTATCAGATTTGCAACAGCCAAATAATTGATGTACAAGAAAAACCTAGAAGAAGCTAAACCTCCATGGATCATGAAGCCTAGCTCAAGGGATGATGCCTCTTAGGCACCAAGACAATTAACTGTTCTGTGTCCCACAGGCATTTTAAACCTCAAAACTAAGGGCATTTGTGGGGAACATTTTAATCCTTAAAAAAATATCAAATGGATTCTTTGTGTGTGTGTGTGTTGGGGGGGTATAAAATTAGAATTAGAACGAGTCCATTGTTACTTGTAGACATTCAAAAAGAGATATACTTACGTGGCTAGGAGGAATATGCTTCCCACTAAGAAGGTCAAGCAAAAGAGTGCCAAAGCTATATATCACACTCTCTGGCGTTACTCTTCCTATTAAAAAAGAACGTGAGTAATTTTGCACATATCAACAACTTGGTATAACAATGTCTAGGCATTCTCCTTTGGATAAATACATACCAGTTCTTAAATACTCGGGAGGAGTAAATGCTAGATTTGTGCTATAACTTTTCCCATCCCTACTATTTTTCATAAGGCCAAAGCATGAGAGTCTAGGATTACCCTCCTGCAAAAATTGTAATGTATAAATAGCAGAATGCACAGTGAAATGAACTGGAGAAAATGAGCATTAAATTAAGAAATGATTAGAGTTTTCACCTCATCAAACAAAATTCTGTAAGCATTGAGGTCATGATAAAGGGCACGACCTTTTCCTGTACAATATTCGAGAGCTTCTGCAAGATATAGAACCACCCGCAATCGCATGGCCCACTTCATTGGCTGTGCTTCCCCTGAATCAATCAGGTAAATGAATAATGTGATGTACTACACTATATCTGAATTTATCCACTATTAGATATATCAAATTTTAATTAACAAAGAGGAACCAATACAAACAGTTACAACGAGACAGAGAGAGTCTGCGTGAGAGTATGTGATGAGCCTGCACGAGTATCTAATTGACTTACAGTGAAAAAGGTGTTTTGCAAGTGTATTGTTGGGCATGTATTCGGCCACAAGCAATCTCTCATCATCTTCACAGCAGCAACCAAGCAGATTCGCCAGCCTAGAGTTACGGAGCTGGCCAACAGATTTTGCTTCTTCCTGAAGTGATCAAAAGTCAACATTTAAGTCAAGAAATAACAAAAAGTTAATGGCAAAACTCGGACGCAATCTAAATGTGTTGTTTCTTCCTTAAGTAGTCAAACCTCAATGATTCAAAGTTACTATCAGGGATAACAAGAGACATAATCTCCTACGGAACCAAATGTGATAAGGGACAATAAATTGATATATATATATATATATAACACTTAATCTAGACACCTAAAATGACATCAATGTCCATTACTTGGAAAGTGAGATATCAGCAAAGGAGCTATTCAAGCTGAATGCAAATAAAATTAAATGAAAACAGCAAGCTTGAGACAGCTGTTTTGCAGTTAATATGATTTAGCAAGAATACTCTTTCCTTTACCATATGCAAAATGAGGAAAGTTTGTTAAGATTGATAAATTCTTAATTACACGCACGTCAAAAGATGTGACATGGCATACAGGAACCTTTAGAGAAATCATACAATTGAATCATGCATGTGTTAATGTTGGGAGAGAGAGAGGAAAAACATCTTCACCAAAAATTGTCGAGCATCAGGCCAAGCTGATCTATTAAAGCGCTTAACAGCTATTCTTGTTTGGTTCTCCAGTTTCCCTTTATAAACAACATTGGGAGCCTTCTCACCATGCTCAGATACAATGTTCTCGACGGCAAAACCAGATGTGGCATTTTTAAGTTGCTCCAAGGTGAACTCTCTGAATGCAGGTAAGTTACCATTGTTCCCATTGTCATCATTCTCTGCAGCAAATATAAACCACCAAAACATCAATAAGCTATCCTACTTACTCATGCTACCTTGCAACCAAAATTTTGGCTGCATGTTGAAACCACAATACCTTTATTTGTATTTTAGAAGTGATAATTTGGATATCAGAGATACTTTTATGCAGTAAGAGAGTAACATATGAAAAAGAAGTGGTACAAAAAATATGTTACTCCCTTGATGCATATCCAAATTGTTATTTTCAAAATGCACAAAAAGGTATTTGGTTTCACCATGCAGCCAGATTTTTCACTGTACAACCGGGAATCCAATCCTACTTATTGTTATTGCCAAAAAAGGCGCAAGTAACGTATTATGGGTAATAGACCAATTACCATTTTCTGGTGCTTCAAGAACTGATGCTTTATAAGGTGAAACCAAACAACATGGGTTGAGCTTAGTGCACAGTGAACCCATGTCAAAAATATCACGAAACTCCTACCTAATGCCAAATCCAACATTAATTAGAAAACAGTCAATTCCCATAAAAATCAAGTCTCGCATCTACTCAACCTCAAAAAAGAAAAGAAAACAGCAATAATAGGCAGAAACTCAATCCCCATCTTTGCAGCAAATGTAAATGTTTATAATCATTAATCAATGAAATGCATAAAATCAAACCTAATCTCAAACTTTCACAAATCTGATCATAAATACAGCATTTGATCTATAACCTCTTCTTCATAAGTAATCTATAAACTCGACTTCGCCTATCCACACGCATATAAACAAAAAACCTCTGGGTAGTAGCAGATAATCTTTCAGTTTCTCAGGTAACATATCCACACACAGACACACATACACACACACAAGAAAAGGTCCTGACTATGTGATTTGGTTGACAAATCCAGTAAAGTTCTTGAAAAGAAATTACTGGGTTTTAAGCGGCTTCAGCTCAACGGTACGGGGTTTAAGCAAAAATCCCAAATCACAAAGCTTAAAAATTAACTCTAAATCAATTCATCAATATGTTGAGAGAGAGAGAGAGAGAGAGAGAGAGGAAAGAGAGAGAGCATGTACCTTCGAGAAGTCCTCTCTCCTTCTGCAAGTCAACACCTAAAGCTCACCTCTTTCCTATTGCATTGAATCAACAAAAACAAAAATTATAATCTGGGTATATATCTACTTCGTCAAATAGTCAATGAAATCAACTCCATTTCATGTTCCCACACGATCCACATTTTCACCTCTCACACTCTGAAAACACACATTGTGAGATCTTAGTGTTTATATTGAAGCACTGCAAATAATTTGTTTAAAGATTCGACAGTTTGTGTTCTTAAGAGGACTGACAAAAACGAAAATCAAAGAAAGAAATTGCTTTGGAGAAAACCCAAAGAAGGAATCAGGCACTGATTGAGGTCGAAGTGTGGAAATAAACCCAAGTACCCAACAATCATGAATCAGATCTCTAAATATCTGTATATATATATTTATTTATTATTACGAAATTATTAAAACTATATTTTTTTAGTTTATTATGTATAAAGGGTTTTAATTTTTGGTTTTTTCTTTCTAGTACTAATAATTGATTTATATATTTTGGGTGACCCTAATACTAATGGTGTTATGTTTAAGGATTTTGATGTTACGTTAATTTACTTTGATATATTTTTTGTTCTTACCTTTGTGGGAAAGTTTTAGATTTGTGGGTTTTATCTTTCACTCCATATGGCAAAATATGAGTTTCTCATAGACTTCATTACACATTAATTTATACTACATCCGTCCCTAAATAATCATCCTAATTGATTTGGCTTATATTTTAAGAAAAAACAATTAACTTGATTATTTATATTTGATTAATATGTAGTTTTCTTTAAAGCACATGTGTATGTGGCCCATAATTAAAGTAGAGTGAAAAAATAAGGGTAAAGTGGTAAAAGTGATGATTTAAAAATGTAAATTTCAAACTGAAAAATTATTTTGAGACGGACGAAAAAAGGAAAGGATGACGATAATTTAGAGACGGATGGAGTACATGATAAACTAAAAAAATATGAGTTTCTCACACATATCAATTTGACCATTTTTTGGATTGACAATTAATTTATTTTTATTTGGTTATAGATGATAAAACTATAACATTTGGAGAGTACACGATCGTTTGGCCGCCATGATAAACAGTCGGATATAATTAATAATTCAAAGAATGTTGTCTGGTAAATTATTACGTTTAGAATCGTTAACCCCGGTAGCCAGATAAAAGACTCAATCCCTCGCTATTAATATCAGGGAGAGGATGGTTTAAATAATCTCGGTATTATTAATAATAATATTTATTCTTATCCGACTACTGACGAACCCTATAAGTACTATCAATCTCATGCTCCATCGTTTCTGAAAAAAAACAAATAAAATTTATGTTAGTTCTTTTTTCGCATCTCTTGCTTTATACACTATTTGTTGTCGACTTTGCTTATTTATTTAACTTTTATTGAAGTTAAATTTCAATTTAGAAGTTATTTGAAAATTATGGTATATTTTGGATATATAGATCAATAGAACTTTTACTTGTATTTATTATGTTCGAGACTAACATTTTGAGATTGGGATAGCAATACATATTTAAATTAATTATTTACATTGAAATTACAAAATTTAAAATTTAAAATTACTTTTGAAAAATCTGCCTACTATTTTTTGTCTCACTAACTAGTAACTATTCCCCCTATCTCAAAATATATGACGTTTTGAGTTTTTTCACACATGCAAAGGAAACATATTGTAAAGACTAAACTACCATTATTCAAATATTAATGAGGTGTCTTGATATTTTTGTCCAAAGAGTCAAACACGAGTTACGAAGTCAATAAATAAATATGGATAAAATTAGAAAAAAAAAGTTCATTAAAAATTACAGTATAATTTATTTTGAAATAAAAAAAAAAACTCTTCTAAACCGTCACATATTTGAGGACGGAGGGAGTAATAAGTAGTTGATTGGAAAATACTAAAATTTGAAGAATTTGGCCAAACCCTTCATTCAATGAGCAATAAATTTGGATTTGTTTGGGATATGAGCATTGGAGAGAGAGAGAGTGAAAAGCATAATAATAATAAAAAAGGGTGAGGCAAATGGGAGAGCATGAGGAAGAAAGAGACATTCCCATCATTCCAAAAATTTCAAAACTCAAAAGCCCACACAACCCTCCAACATTACACTTCTGTCTCAATTATTTTGCTTTATGGACTTTTGTTAATTGTGTTTGAATGACCAGAAAGTGTGGAAAAAGCAACTATTTTAATGTTTGGATGCAACAAAAAGACTAAATGAAAATGAAAAGTTTAAATCGACTTAGCTTTACCAAAATATCCCTATAACAATCACAAAAAGATCATCCTTTCTACAACTTAGAGCTCTCATTGGTTCCTCCATATGACTTCAATTTTGAGCTAATAACAAGAGAAAGTGTCAAACTAAAAGACCGAATCTTGGATTTTCAAATAAGATGAAGAGGAGGAAGAAAATAATTTTTATACAATATAAACAAGGTTCAAAAAAGTAAAGCTAAAATTTTAAAAAAGTTTGAATTGTCAAATGAGATAGCTTTCTCAAAATGGAAGGAGTAATTTGAGAAGGGGTGGATCAATTGGGTTGACTCTTCCGAGGGTTATCAAGGGTAATTTGGTCATCAAAATTTTTCAACGAGGGCATATGTTATTCACGTGATCCTTCGACGTTTAATTCTGAAGAGAACACAACCGGGTCAAAATAAAGTATTAATAGTTTTACAAGTGTTTGGCAGTTAGATAAGTGTTTAACGTCGGGTAAAATAGAGAATTTATAAAAAAAACACCTAGTCAAAGCCACCTATGGCAAAAACAGCCTCACCCACATTGCCAAAAATGCCTCATTGATTCTATTAATTGACTCATAAATCAATCAATTGACTCACCTAGTCGATTAATAGACTCAAACCCTAGAGAAACAAAGAGGTTGAAAGGTGAGAGACGATGGCGATCGATCATCACTAGGTTGAAAAGGTAGACGATCAAATGGGAGGACGACAGCAATGAGGGAGGCAAAAGGGCACATTGTGAGGGGGGGGCAGAAGGACAACATGCACTGTGCGGTCTGTGAGGGAGGAGGGAGAGAGGACAACAGCAACGTTGAGAGAGGGAGGAGAGAGGAGAGAGGAGAGAGGAGAGAAGAGACTCTTAGGGAGATGGAGCGTTTTTGAGAAGGGTTAGGAAGAGGGAAGGGTTTTGTGTCTTGATGAGGGTGCTTTAGGCAGTTTATTACATTTTTTGTCAGAGGCCCTTTTGGGAATGTAACCGAATATAACGGCTATACTTGATGATAGCCATGGGTAAAATAGTAAAGGGGTACAACCCAATAACCAACTATAGTTCAGAGGGTTTATTGTAATTTACTCTAATAAATATAGATCATAAAATTACAACACAATTTGACGGTAACTAACGGTCGCACGTAACGAGTCAAAACTTCACCGCAACATAATTGACATTTCCTTTCTCCAATTCCTCTTAAACACACCCTTTTTTTTTCTTGGGTCTTCCCCCTCTTAAACACACTCTTTCATTACCGTATCAAAAAAATCATCTAACTAGAAATTGCACAGATAATACAGTATTCGAATGAAGCACTTCTGAGGCACCATCACTGCCACGAGCTTTTCGCGAGGGGGAAAAACAGACTGGGAAATGCCATTAGAATCTCCGGATTTCTTTAGGAGGCTTGAAGTTGAGGGGATGAGTTTCAGGAGTGGCATTTTCATCTTCTTTCCACATTTTGATGGTCTTGTCTGCTTCGCAACTAATGAGCCTTGTACCTGTTACATCATAGGAGAGAGCATATATCCCAGCTTCACTATCCAATGAGCCTGAAACGGGGTTATTAACACATCGCGATTAGCCACCTCTATTAACAACAAGAACAACGCCCACAAAAACTAGACAAAAAAACAAGAATGGAGTTTAAGGTGCCAAGGTATGTACCAGGTTGAACGATTGTCTGAGATTGCTGGAAACTGTGACCACTCTTCCAATCCCAAAACCACATACTTCCATTGTCACCTTCAATGATAAAAAAGAATATTACTAAAATGTAGAAATACCTTGGAGATAAATGCTTTGGTTATCCCGCAGACTACTTGACCAAGAAAATGTGTACTCCCTCCATCCAAGAAAAAAATAGTCATTCTTTCCTCTTTGGTTTGTCGTAATAAAACTCATTTTTAAAGATAGTAATAATTTTAGTGCAATTTAAAGAATGTACAAGCAAGTAAAGCTACAATCTTGAAAAGTTTAACTAGTCAAATGAGATTACTTTTTGGGGATGGAGGGAGAATAATTTCTAAACATCCTAAAAATCTTATCCATAAATACTTGCTTTTATGACCAATAAAATCTTACCTCCTGTAGCCATGACACCCTCTTCATTGACTGCCATCGCATTAATAATGGTTTTCTGTTGCGAGCTGCAGGAAAAGCCACCAACAAAGTTGAGTTAACTCAGTATCAGAACAAGTAAACACAATTGTCAAAACAGGTTTACTCTTCCTACTGCAAGCATTTTCCATAAGAACCAAAGAATGTGAAAATTAAGGACTTCTTGAAAATACAGACAAGCACGAGGTGACATGTTATACAGCTTACAGCATATTGTGCAAAAATTCTCCTCTTGGAAGGCTGAACTTTTTGGTATTGTCAGCTGATGCAGATGCAAAGCTATTCCTGCAATAAAAAAAATAAAAAATATTAAAGCCGAATTCAAGAATAAAATCAAAGACCACATAAAAACATCACTATAGGCACAATGTCATGCGAAAAGGAATTTAAGACGGGTATAGATACTTACTCCTTGGGATGCTGGGCCATGGCACGCACAGATTTCTTGTGATGTGTCAGTGTTGACATTGTTTTCCCTGTGCGAAAACAAGCTTTCAACTTTAATAATGGGACAATTTTAAAATAATAAAAGAACACTACCCAAGCAATTCTACTAAATTTTACCATTTCTAAGATCCCAAAACTTTATGGTTGCATCATGTGAGCCAGTTACAACTTGTGGATCCTGATAACAGAGGATGCAAAATAAAGCTTGTCCATGATTAAAAGATTTATTGGTACAAAAAGAAGATATATGGCAAGATAAAGTAAGCAATAGCTCACGATATTATAAAGGATTATTTACCGTAGGTCGAGTGAAAACTGAACAAACAGTATTGTCATGGCCAGAAAGAGCGTGAATTTGGGACTTGGTACGGATGTCCCATACCTGCAATATTTGTAGAATCAAATGTAAAAATTAATCAGCAAATTATTTATGCACATGATTAATAGATAAACATACTGCACAGATCACAACAGTGCGGTATATAACTTGTATTTATATCAACTTCATACCCGGCAGACAGAGTCACGACCCCCTGTAAGCAGAACGTCAAGAGTTGGATGAAGAGACAAGCAATAAACACCGCTTAAATGACCATGATAAGACCGGATAACCTTCGAAAGAGGGAAAATTAGCACATCAGCAAATCTGTGGTTGATAAAATATAAAAATAATAAGTAAGATATGAAGTATCCAGTTAGCAACCTTGTTTTGTTCTAGATCCCAGCATTTAACTAGCTTGTCATCACCAGCCGAGAACATATATGTGTGTCTACTGCTGACAGCAAGGCCTGCAATAGAAAATCAGATCTGAAACTTACGGACGTATAATTTGCAAGATCACCGGCAACTAAGCTCAACTCAGGTTTTTCCCTAATTTCTTGGGATCGGCTACATGAATCGTTTTCCGTCATTCGATTCGGTCCAAAGCAAGGTCATCGCACACCCCATCAACAAAGCCCAAAGTGGTCTCTCTTTCCCATCATTCATATATTTTTTTACTACGGATGTCCATGTTAATTTTGGTCTCCCCTTCCTCTATTTTGACGCTTTTCCTATATAATACTCTACTTATCAAAAAAAAAATTATAGCCTGGTTGATATTGATACACTCGCACTTCCTAACAAGTGCACTAATTGGTCTAAGTTGTATTTGTCCTAACCATATTAGGCGAATTATTAATTAATTAATTAATTAATTAATTTATTTATTATAAGATATAAGTCGATTTTCTCCCACTTTATTTGCTTGATTGGGGTGACTTATTGTCTCATGAATTTGTTCATTGCAAATTTCATCTTTCCTAGTTTCACCACATCCAACATTCACAATTCAGCTAGTCATCTTATTAAAATGTTCTTTCTTAGCTGTGGAACATTCGGTTCCATAAAGTAGTGTAGATCTAATGGCTATACGATAAAACGTTCATTTCAGCTTAACCGGTATACATGGATCACATAACACTCCATATGCATTTCTCCATAAAGATTCGAAAGAAGGTTGGCGAGTTGGAAGAGACGTTATTTGTCAAAAGGAGGTAGATTAACTCTGATTAAGAGCACGCCGTTGAATTTGCCAACCTAAATGCTTTCTCTTTTTCAGATTCCGTTGTCAGTGGTGAAGGGAATCGAGAAATTGGAAAGAGACTTTCTGTGGGAACCGGGAACTGGGAAGGGGGTGCGGAAGACGGGGAGTATCATCTAGTAAACTGGAAAACGGTTTGTAGCAGTATTAGGAATAGAGGTTTGGGAGTTAAGCGCATTAAGGTGTTCAATAAGGCTTTGCTCGGTAAATGGCTTCGGAGGTTCTTGGGGGAAAGGGAAGCGCTCTAGAGAAGGGTAGTGGTGGGCAAATATGGTGAAGGGAACCATTTGTGGTTTCCAAAGGAAGTCTCCTGTTCTTATGGGGTAAATGTTTGGAAGGGTATTAGGAAAGTCTGGGACTACTTCGAAAATCAGATTTCCTTCATCATTGGAAATGGGGAGGTGAGATTTTGGAAAGATAAGAGGTGCGGTGTGGTTTCTCTTCAAAGGGGTTTTCCTAGTTTATTTGAGATAGTCGTAAATAAGGATGAGATGGTTAGTGAGTTGGTGGAATGCTCTAATGGGATAGATTTTTGGAGCCCTTCGTTCCGTAGAAATTTACATGATTGGGAGATCGACAATATTTCTAGACTCTTCAGAATGCCTTATGATGTCCGGAAGGGTTCGGGGGAGGATAGAGTTGTTTGGGACAGTTCAAAAAGGAAGAAGTGCTTCTACTCTTAAAAAATGAGGACGGGAATCACTATCCATGGAAAGTAATTTGGAAGTCGAGGGCTCCTAGTAGAGTGATGTTCTTTACTGGAAGTTTCGAGGGAGGCTATTTTGACCGGGGATAATCTGAGAGCTCGAGAGAAGGTTTATGTTAATAGGTGTTCCATGTGTAAAAAGGAGGAAATAGTAATCATTTGCTCCTGCAAAGCCTGTTGTCAAGGCCTTATGGGATTTCTTTTTGTGTGTGGCGATGGAAGTCTATTCCTTTGGCGATTTGGCGGAGCGTTTGGAAGGAGAGGAATCATAGGGTGTTTGACAATGAGGAGGTAGATGTCGACCGGCTAAAGAAGGAAGTGCATCAGTTACTAGATTTTTGGCATTCTGACGTGGCATCATGTTCAAGGGACTCCAATGTTAATATCTTGGATAGTTTGTAGATTTAATTCTTTTCGTCTTGTATACTCCCTGTGTACAAGGACGCGTCACCTGTTTTGACGCTGTGTTAATATTACGTTTACTTATCAAAAAAAAAAAAAATATCGTATGACTAACATCATCTATTACTTACCTCCTTGTCTCAATTGATAAATGATCTAAAATATCGTAATCTTATTGGGGTATTTCTTGACCATCTAACATAATTTTGTCGCCGTTATTACTTCTTTTACCCTTTAAGTTGCATTCCATGTATTCCAAATTACTCCTACTTATCTAAAAGCCTTTGACTTTTAAGGTTTCTCTCCACTTTTCAAGTTTATCATTGACCTTGTTCTTCGTTTTAACAATTAAAGCAATGTCGTCAGCAAAAAACACAAACCATGGTGTTTCATCTTGTATATGTTCGATTAATCCACTATCACAAAAGCAAAAAGATAGGGACTTATGGTCAATCCTTGGTGTAATCCGACAATAATCGGGAACTCATGGGTCTCTAAGTAGTTCTAACTAACGTTGCTGCTCCATCATACATATCCGTGATCACGTCAATATATCTCACTTTAACCGTTTTCTTCTCTATCCATCTCCATATTTTTCCATCGATCCCCTTAATAAGTAGATAGCTTCCATTGTAGACATTCCTGGCGAAAGCCAAATTGATTCTCTGATATTGTTGTTTCCCGTCTCAATCTAATTTGAACTACTCTCTATGTCACTCATTAACTTTTTTTTGATAAGTAAATATGTATTATAAATAAAACCGGTAATGCAAGTGCCGCGTCCTATGTACAAAAGAGGTATACTCCAAAAATTAAATATTGCAAATGTTTCCTACAAAATCTGCATAAGAATTAAACTCTAACACAGTCCATACACCAAAAATACAACAGTTGAAGGAGTTCATTCTTCAGCCCCGACAAAGGCCTTTCCTCATTTTCGCACGCCTCCTATTTCTCTTTTTTCCAAGTCACCCAACACACTTCCAAGGGAATAGCTTCATAAATAAAGCTCTCCACTTCCCAATCCTAAAAATATCTTCCAAACACTGGGTTCCAAAAGGTCATTCCTTCTTCATGCAAAAGAGTAGCACTAACCTTCACATCTTTATCAATTGCAATGTTAAATACAGCAGGAAATGCCCTCCACAACTCCACATCTCCACACCACTCACCCAGCCAAAATCTGATCGTAGAGACGTAGACCCTTTACCTACTTCAAAAGAGATATTTCTTTCAAAAGCATCGCACCTTTTCCAGATCCCTTTCCAAACCCCCACCCCATAAGACAAGGAAACCTCCCGAGGAGGCCATAAATGATTTCCTTCCCCATACTTGCTCACCGCCAATCTCCGCCAAAGCGCATCCTTATCGGTCAAGTATCTCCACAACCATTTACCCAACAAAGGTGAACACTCTGAGATTCTTAAACCCTAGACCACCAATTCTCATACCAGAGCAAACCTTTTTTCCAATTTACCAAATGATACTTCCAATCCACCATCGAACCTTACCATAAAAAGTCCCTCTCAAGTTTTTTCAATCTTTGACGGACTGAAGTTGGGATGATGAACAGGGACATAAAATAGTTACTCAATGAAGATAGAGTGCTCTTAACAAGAGTGAGTCTACTTGCCTTTGACTTTGACAAGAACTGCTTCTTCCATCCAGCCAGGCGGCGTAGAAACCTTTCCATCACCAGAACCCACATGCTCGAACTCATATAAGAAGCTCCAAGCGGTAGACCCAAATAAGTAGAAAGGAGGTTTGTAACCTTGCAATCGAAAAAAGAAGCGAACTTCGGACTTGGAGATATTAACTTTAAGCCCCAAGACTGCCTAACCAATCGTAGCTAGCCTATCTAAGAAGCCTTCGCATCACCAAAAACCGCATAGTAGAGATACACCACAGAATCCATCTTCTCCACCGATCTCTGAAACCCATTCTATTCAGCAAATAGATGAGAAAGTCCCAATTTATGTGGTCATACGCTTTCTCGATATCCAGTTTACAAATCAAATCAAGCCTGGCTCTCCCCTCCTTAGTCTATCATCCACAACTTCATTGGCTATAGAAGAAGCATCAATAATTTGATGTTCCACAACAAAAGCATGTTGCGACTCTGAAATAACTTTGAATATCACCCTCATGTTTGTATATTGGTACTATAATACACTCCCTCCACCCATATGGCATTTTGTTTGACATATGGTTCTATTAAATAACCTTGCTAGCCACGACACTCCTACGTCTCCTAGGTACTTCCATACCTCAATAGGGACTCCATCCGGTCCTAAAGCCTTACCGGTCTTCATCTTTCTTAGAGCAACCTTCCCTTTGCTCTCACTAATTCTACAAAGAAAGGTAATATCTCTACTTCTATTTTTTTTTTTATAAATAGTATCTCTACTTCTATTGCTTGTATTATGTTCCTCTATGATTACGTTCTTTACGTGTCTCTCATTGAATAATTTTTCAAACTATTCTTTCCATCTCTCTTTAATTTCCTTCCTAGACCTTATCAAAAAAAAAAAAAATCCTCATCCTAGACTAGGACCCGTGAATTTTCATCCTTAATACGCTTTATTTCATTGAAATCCCTAATCCTCCCTTCTTCTCCCCATCTTTTGTATCTAATTTATTATAGAAGTCATTGAATGCTTTAGACCGAGCTTCTCTCATGACTTTATTTTACTTCTTTATTAGCCAATTTGTATTCCAAACTTTCTAGGTTTTTTTGCCACATTTTATAAGACTCTTTTTAGCCGAACCACTTTTTGGACTTCCTCATTCTACTACCATGCTTCTTTACCCAAGAGCCTTTTACCTTTTAATTCTCCTTTTTTTTTATAGGTAAGTATGACCCCTTGTGGGTGCGGGGATTGGAACCAAGGATGTCAAGGTATTTGTATGACTTCCCTTGCCATCTCTCCTAATATCTCCTTTGATTACCGCCAGCAGCATGCAAATGATTACTAGGAAAATAACACTTTTAATCACTGTGAATAAAGGATACCAGCAGCAACTGAACTTACCTCGCACTTGTTCTATGTGTCCTGTTAGTGTCAGCTTCAGTCTTCCTGTTCCAACATCCCATATCTTGCCAATATAAAGGAAGAGTTTTTAGTAAGACATTCAAGAGAGTGGATATACTGAACATATAGTGATGTTTTCATAAATGGATTGCAAGGCATTGAAGAGTTTTTAATCTGCTTGTTGAAATACAAGCTGAAGGTGTTAAACTTATGCATTTCTTCAGGAAAAGGGAGTGAAGAAAATGAATAGATAATAGGATAAATATGAGCATTTGATATATTTTCTAACAATAAATAGAGAAATAGATACAACACTTTTTTTTGATAAGTAAGAAAGTATTATAAATATGCAAGCATCGAAACAGGTGACGCGTCCTCTTACACAGAGGGAGTATACAAGAAGAAAATTAATTACAAGAAAATTAGATACAACATTTAAACCTCTAAAGTGTTAAAGAAAAATTCATTTCTTTCAGTGGCATCAACAGAAATCTCTGAAGGCATTAAGATGGCATCATCACTAACTCGTCTTGAAATCGTTCCCCTTTCTGTCTGATGTAGCTTAGTCCTCCAGCAAACAGGGATGTGTGTGCTATGTATATTTTATGGCATGAAATACACTATTTTAGAAGTCATTCATTAATAATAACAAAGTAAGGGTGTGAAAATTGGGATAGAAATTTCAACTTCCCACATCCCTCAACCTTTTCACACTACCCCATGTTTTATTGTTGAAATATTTGTCATTTGAAATCAAAATAAACTGTGCGATGGCACTAGTCACTAGTCAGTCCTAGAATCTGATCAGACAAACAAACAAATAAAAGGTTGTCGTAATGATGTTCTGTTAATATTGATATTAAAATTAGACACATAGTATTTAATCACCAAAAATTTAGAATGGTACATCGCCCAACTTATACACTCTGTACCCTCAATTTAGTTTTTTGGACAATAGCAAAGATCATTATTAAAAAAAAATCACTGGAAAGTTTCCATGATGTCTAAACATTTTTATTTTCTGTAAAGTCTTTTCCCGATGTCCGAACAAGTATCATACTGGGTTCCAAAACAAGAATAAATAACAGTGTTTGCTTCCCTATAGTATGGCAGGATCAATATATTCTTCTCTCCCCCATCCAACTTGGCTATCCTGATATAAATCATAACAACTTCAAAAAGTTACAGGTAGAACCTACTCTTTAAAGTAACTGGTGCCATTATGGCACTTCTGTGCTCCCACATTTTTTCTTGACACATCAAAAAGTGTAAACTAACTCCCCCTTCCCCTCCATTGAGAAATAGAACGATATCTCTTAGATAGCTACATTACTATGTTTATTTTATTTTTAGATCAAGTAGATAACTACATTACTATGAATTAATTAAGATTTTTGATAAGTTATTAATTGATTAAGAAATTTTGCATATTCTGCAACACTTAATATTTTATTGTATGCATCTTAAAAGATCTTCATAATTAAGTTTTCTGCTGCAATGAAAATAAATAGATGCCACATATGGGGTAGTTCTCCAATTATTTATTTGTCTATGGCCTATAGAGAGAAATCACAGAGCTAAAGCACTTTTTGAACTTTTCTGTATTACATCTGAATTTCATACAAATATTTTTCATTTGTTATCAGAACAAAATTCAGATCTCACCATACCCTCCTGGCCTCCTCTCCCCCTAACCCCCAAAAAATAAATAAATAAATAAAAATCAATCTAGGCCTCCTCGTAACCTCGTTAACTTTGCTTTCCATTAAGTTACATATAGACTGTAAAATTTAATTTAGTCATGTTTGTATCAATAATCTTAGTCAAGCTTCCACCAATATAATCAACTGTAGAATAATTATTAGATCTGATACATTACTTTTTCCAAAAAAAAACATATGGGATTACTTATCCACTACATTCATTAGTCGCTATTTTAAATTAATTTATATTGAGAAAAAAATTCACATAATCTGTGACAGGACAATCATAAAACGAACAATTTACAGAACAGTGAACTCGGTGTAGCATCTACTCAACATTTAAATTTAAAATAAAATAAAAATACAGATAGCAATAAATCATAACTGACATCATGTAAATACTACCTCCGTCTCCGTCCCAAAATAATTATCTTGTTTGAAACTTTCCTTTTTAGGACAACACTTTTACAACTTTACCCTTACTTTTTCATCATACTTTAATTATGGGCCGCGTACACATGGGCTTTAATGGAAATTACACATCAAACCAATATTATTAATCAAGTCAATTGCTTTTTCTTAATCTGTGTGGGGCCAAACTGGACAATAATTTTGGGGTGGAGGGAGTAGAATTTTAAATTATTACCTTGATCGTACGATCTGCAGACCCTGTACAGAACCAATTATTGCTTGGATCGAACGCAAGCGATCTTACCCATCCCAAATGGCCACTGATCACCTACACAAGTTGAAATTTGGGAAATAAAAGAAATCGGGACAAGAAGGGAGGAAAAACACTCGATGCACAAACTCAGGTCAGTAAAACTGAATTGAGCCAAGTATATATCATAACAAAGATCTAATTGGTATCAGGCCATTACTTAATAACATATTATCTATCGAGATAACTAACGATGATTTTTCACCGAGGAATTTTGCATACTTTGCATGTATTAACGCTAAGGGGGAGAGAGCTACATACATCCATATAAAATCATAGTGCACAGAATAGACATTCATGTATGAATCAATGTTGTAGGCATGCATATCATTTATGCATGTAAATTTGCCACTCTTGCTACTAAATTTATCGTATACAGCATTATGTATAAAACATATCCAAGCAGATCTATATTTAAAACACTTGCAGGGTTAACATGATGGGGAAGCAGTACATCTACTGTATGCTAAACCGAGTAAAGAACTAAAGAGACGTGGAAAGCCATAAGCATATCCTGCAGAGAAGCTATAACTAAACATGAGTCTGTAATGACAGCTTCGCACTCTGACTCACATCCAAATTAAAGGTACAGACCCACACCGACTTACTAAGCATATGTCCATAAATGAAAACAAAGGATGTGCACAGAACAAATGGATGTAGATAGTTTAAGAGAATACTTATTAAGAATAAATGAATGATTGTCTATGAGAAGCACATAGAAATCCTGCTACATAATAAACTCTACAGATCAAAAAAGCTTCTTACCCTGTAGTTTTTCCATGGAGGATGCCACACAGGGCGTGGCCACCTGCTTGGTATTCTCTCTATAAGGGCTGAAGTTGAAAGATTCCTGAAGACCAAAAAAAAAAGATTGGGTTATGACCAGAAAAACCTACCAAACACAGAGTGCTGAATCATATCAATCTCAGTTAAATGTAGTGTAAACTGATGGATTTTATTAGGCCAGAGTGCAAATGCTCCTCTGAACTCAAAACTATGTAGAAGGAATGCAAACGTTCCTCTGAACTCAAAACTATGTTAAATTAGCCCCCTGGGGGCCAGAGGAAAAGATCTTTAGGGGACTAAAGAAGTGCACTTCAAACCCCTAATAAATGTTACCTAGAACGTTAAAGGAAATACAGATGGTGGCATGTCAGATATGGCAAATCTTTGTATGCTAGGGGTATAAGCTATCTTCAGAGTATTTCGAGATGCAATATAGTTTTCGTTTAACATACTAAAGAATAACTTCAACAAACTAGCTGCTTTGAGAGACCATTATGCAGAGAATCATTAAGAGTTCCTCCTGTACTAGCTAAGGAAGAGAGTAGAAAATTGTGGTTTGTATACGCAAATTACTGTTCTAGTCTGCTAGTCTACCATGTTTCTGGACATGCATACCAAAATACAACTTGCTAGGTAAGTTAAGTTTCTTTGCAAATTCTATCTCAACGTACCATAGAAACTGGTAAGACACTGTTTCCATAGCATATATTAACAAATCAAACTAAAAACAACGGCAGGCTTGTTGCTTATACAACCAACTTCAAATTCATATTAATTAAAAACTCAACTATGAAAAAATATGTTCAGATTGACTGTCATTGTGACAAAGCAAAAAGATTATAGACTTTGAAGGACATTTTATTCATCCTTAGAAGCAGCAACACATCATTTACTGATGTATTATTAACCACGCAACAGAAACTTTAATAAAGATGGCAATAGCATATATAAGCGAACGTTTCATACCAATTAAGCTAAAAGTACTTGCACAAAGCAAAAAATCATAAGGAAAACCGAAGCAAGTACACACAAGATGCAAATAGAAGGGGGAGTATAAAAACCGTTCAGATAAACCATGACTCTGAGCAGGAACAACTGCATTGCTTCTGCCAGCCGAACTAGAATCACCTCTGTCAAACAAAAGGTTCACAAAGCACCATTACAACATTGTAAGTTTGTGGAAAGCAGAAAAGGAGCGTAGGCATGAAAATCAAGATGGAAAGCTGAGAAGGAGTGTAGGCATGTATAGAGGAGAAGTCAAGAGGCATGAATAAGAAGAAATTCTTAAAGGTCAATGTACAGTAAACAAGAGCCATGAATAGAAAGAAATGCTTACTGGCCCTTCGATTGCACGGATGGGACAACAACTAAATCACTTTGAGAACCAGCCTTTTGAGGATCTCTTGAATTTTCAGGACCTGCACATAAAAACCAAATTTGAGTCCAAAATAGTCTTGCCACTCTTTGCTAACAATGGCAACCAATATTTTCCTTTTTGTACTTCTTTATCTATATATTAATTCTTTGGTATCCTACTTGACTCTATCTAGAGAAGGTTTTACTTTTTGATCAACTTATCATCCTACGAGTCATCACATAAACATCACACTAGCTGCACCTTAATGACAAGTTGGGCATCCTCCCTTTTGGCATTTTTATTAATATATATCTTTACTTATCAAAAAAAAAAAAAGACAAGTTGGGCAAAAAATTGTAAAGACACCTTTTCTCAGATTTTTGTGACTCCAACATTCACAGGACTAATCAGCAGCGAGAATTCAAGATATCATCACATTGTAGAACCAAGCAATGTATATAAGGTATTCAGACCATAACTCCACGAAATTCCCTTTCATCCACAAGCATTGCATTGTTCATGACCTAAATTACCACATGGGAGGAGTGGAGTGGTAAATGGCTCAACTCTTTAATAGATAGCATCCATCATCTGTGCCTGAAGATATTTGCTATCAACAACGTCCACAAAAATAATGTCCAATTTTATAAAACTCCTAAAGTAACTCCCAACCCCCCCATGGCTTCTACAAGTACTAATTACAAAGTTGATTTGCATGTTCTTTTTTGCTATAAGCAATGGTAGAGTTGCCTTCATTCACAGTACAATCGACAAACATAACCATGGAAAACTTGCTTAGGTGCAACGCTCATGCTCGTTTACAAACTTACAATACCAGGTACTTAATTGAGAAGGCAGATATGCAAATAATAAGAACAAACATAATCATTACCTGGAAGAGCAAGGGCATTCGAAGGAGTTGAAGTTGGTTGATCAACCGCTTTAGACTGAGTAGGAGGCTTTGTTGTGCTCTTGATCCCAACATACTCAGAATTTAACTTCATCCCACCAAAAACAAAAGTCCTTCAGAAACACAATAATAAATTGCACGCCAGCTTATTGATAACCAAGTAATCATCAAAATCACACTATGCAGAAAATTAGGGGTCTAAATTGTGACACAAACTCGTTCACGCACACACTTACAGACATATTTGATAAATCAATAACACGTACTTCCCTTCACAAGAAGCATGTCTAGATTCCTCTCCCCATCCCCCCGCCCTACACACAGACACTCATATATGATAACCCATTAATCCCATTTCAAAATATATTTAATTTAAAGAATTATGACTTAACATTGTAATGCACACACACACGCTCACAACTGATAAGTGATAACTTTTCCAAACACATTAAAATTACAATAAAATAAAATAAAAAATTATATGTCTGAACTGTCAAACGCACCCACATGTACGCACATTGATAATGACTGACTAACCTTATGGCTTAACCGAATCTTCTTGCTGCAACCCAAAAATAGATCAATCATTAGATAATGTCAAAAGTAATAAACTTTGGAATTTAAATGACGAACTAAAGGTACAATCATCAAGAATAATGAGTGACAAATTGAAATTAGGGATTTTCATGGAATGGAAATTAACAAACCTTTCCGGGTCGGGAAGAGGGAGTTGAGAGTGGAGAGGAGAGAAGAGATCGAGAGAACGCTTTAATGTTTTGAGACTGAGCTTCTTTAGTGACTGTGGCTCCACCGGTAAGTCCATCGCCGTTGTTGGCCCCAGCATCGGGTCCTTCCTCTTTCTTTTCTACTTACTTCTCACCGCTGGCACCTCCAAAACCTACTCAGAGTAGGAGAGACGGAGGAAATAGAGAGGTGGATTGGGCGAGAGCTTGGAAGTGGTGCAACGTAAAACGAAGCTACGCAAAACCTGCTGCCAAACACGCAGAAAGGGCGAAAAGGTAACTACCACCCTACGAGGAAATACTCAAGTTCGGTCATTTTATCTTTTATAGGTTTTGACAAAAAAAAAAAAAAATTTATTAACTACCAAAAATGCCTCAAATCCTAAACAACTCTCTCTTACTCGTTCACATCCTCTCTACTTTCTCTCTCTCAGTTTCATTGCATCTACATTTTTCCTCCTCGACTCATGAATCGATCAATCAATCCTTGAGTTGATCATGAGTTAATTAATCAACTTACAAGTGGTTTTGATTTCTGTGACTCATTTTACTTTCATTAGCTATATGTACTAACATGTTAGATTATTCCAAAAGCAACACAAACTTTTAAGCATCCCAAATATATCATCCGTCCAAATACAGTGTGTACATGCATCTTACTAGGAACATTAATCGAGTACTTAAACTTGGACTTCCAATTTAAAATGATTAAACAATATTTTGATCTTGCGAACAAATGCATGGATTACCAATCATATTATTCATCTTCAATTTCTTAAAATGACAAACCCCCTTATACACTGCATCAAATACAAACATTCCTAATATTTATAATAGTCGAGTATATTTTCTTAATTTTTGTGATTGGTCAAACAAAACATTATTTTAGGAATGAGACTAGCATTAGTATTCGGGTTGTCCCTTCTATTTTTTTAATTATATTTCTCATTTTTTTTTAGTTCCCTCAAAGAGACTCAAAAACTCATAACTAACCTTCGAAGTACAATTGGTGTTAGAAGCGAATACCTCTTCGAATAATGTTTTATTATATACACAAAGGACACAAAAATCGAGACTTCATACTTAAGCAACAAAAACCTCTTCTGCTCAAACCAACAGTTCATCATAATTTTTTTTCGTTGTAAGAAGGTATGGGCAGTGAGCAATATGAACTCGCCTAAATACATTTAATAAGGCTTGTAGTTGCGGGTGATCTAATAGGTCAAGCCTTTAGGTGACTAAAACCCACATATTTGGGTCGAACTAAGTCCAAGATGATTATTGGCTTATGTAGTCGGTCATTATGTCCTGAAAGGCTGAAACGATGTACCTTTAGATTACCCATATTTCGGTATCAACATTGTTATTTATTAGGGTTATCACCCTTATGACAACTATGCCTTGAAAATGCACATGCATCTCTCATGCACTTTGTCTTCAAGACAAAGTTGTTAATATGGTGGTAACTTTTGTATTTTCCTTTCGATATTGCATATATTATCTTTTGGAATCACTTAAGCAGATATACCTTCAATAATTCTTCAATTATTCGCACTTATCGTTTGTGATTCCTTTACTCCATTGGTATGTAATTGCCTTTAGGTGACTACCATGTCTTCTAAGATTAAAGCTCAAATTAAGACGATACAAAATACACGAGATGAAACTACCTTACTGTGTGCTAAGTTTTGAACAACTGTAAGTTTTTAACACTAGGCTAACTTGGGGTTATTTATATGCGAAAAATTTATGTACCAATCATATTGGTGTAAATAAGCAATATTTCATTGGTTAATTTTAAGGATAGATTGCAGATCGGTACACTTTTCAAAAAATTTAACCTATTTACCCCTCTTATTTTTTTAATTTGAAATAGACACTTTTATAATTTTTATCCAAAAATGACCCACGATTGTCGGACACGAGCGATAGTGCGGTTGCCAGAGTCAAAGACGGCGAACAACCCCAATCCGTCGTCGACCATCGTCTCAAAAGTTGTAGCTCCAAAAGAATTTTTGGTTCACCTTCCATCATGCCAGATAGCTTCCCTCAGTCAGGTTGAGCTTACTTATGACTTTCCGCACATAGGGCTGAGGAAGAGCTGAATGTCAATTCCTATTTCCTTCGAGACTCCGAATCCCGATTGAAGTTTAACTGTGTGTGACGACCCAACCATGTCCTCAAAAAGGAATCACGAGTCGGACTATCCAAATATGACTACATGATCACGCAAGGACACGAAATACAAACTAACGTGACGCAACATTGTGCATGTAATGCAACTCGGCACCAAAAGACCGAAATAATTTAAAACTTTAAAAACCTGATATAGAAGTTTTAAACAAGTAAACCAAATCATCGATGACTTTACAACCGGAACCCAACCTAAACAGTTAAAGCTAGTTAACACACCTCGACGACTAAACATATCGGAGGAACAACATAAACAAAATAAGAGTCAATGAGATGCTCAACGGAAGACTATGCAAAGTGAACCAACTAATTAATGTACAAAGCTTGGCGTACAAGTGTCGACACTCAAATATATAACATAAATATACTACAAGTAATTACTATATAAGTGTCAAAGTACAAATACAACATCTTCCCAAGATAAGTCTAAGTGACTTACTTTAAACTCATCGTCCTTGCCAAAAAAGAAACAAAAGAAGGACCACTTATACAACCTTCTCAAAAGTGATCTCGTACTAAGATCGATCAAGATACCTCAATGGGAACTTCCCGGGTGGATTAGATCTAAGGAAACCAAAATAAAATAGGGTAAGTCATAAAAACTTGTAAGCTGCCAATATGCATGTCATGGCATAAAACAAGGCATACATGACAAGATATCATATATAATATCAAGGCATAATCAAGATCAATATCATATAAGCACATGGTTCACATATCTGCGATGCACGTTGTTTTCACATAAGTGCTCAAAGGTAAATCACATAGAAGTAGGATATGTTATAGAACTGGTGCCACTACGTAGCTCCTGCAATACACAACGTTAATACTCAATGTGCCTGAGATACCCGTGATTGGTGTATCAAAGTACCGAGGTCTCTTCTCGGGTACTGAGCTCCCTACTTGGGAACTAGACTTATCAATGCGCTCTTTTGGTTACAACAAAGGGGTTACTTCTCCACTGTGACCAACAGTAGAGGGTGTGTAATAAAAACTCAGTACGTCGATCCATTGCTATCACGAGTCCCATAACTCATGACGGCAATGCATCGTCCCACCACCTACTATACTCTACCAAGTATGTCAGCTGGACTCAAATGCAATGCCAAGTAGATGTGTATTCGTCATTAAAACCAAATAAGGATCAAGCTCGACAAGAGCGAACTCGTCCAAGTCAAATAGGTGTATTACTCTACAACACGCTCGTGATTATGCATATCTTTGCTATAATCACATAAATCACATTAGGAGCTCAATTGAGTCTCTTAAGCATACATGACAAAGTATGAACATCAAATCATCCCAAGTCTTGAAAGCTAATATATTAGTCATCGTAGGGATTGATTATGGAGTTGGTATTGTTCAATCCTTAAACTCGACTCCGTTGAGTCATTATTAAACTTTCAACGAAATAGAGCTTGAATGTTATATGCATTCCAAGACCTTCTTCTATGTTTTCGATTCCAATATAGCTAGATTACTAATCCTTTTAGAAACTTAGCCAAGTAAGATCACAATTCCACACTTGGTGAAACCCTAAGTTGGTCATCTCAAAGAAGTCACAAATTCCAATAAGTTCATGAACAATAATTGTTCCAAATCAAAGCTTAAACACATTTAAAACTAAACATAAGACCAAATAATCACAAATAGGTTCATGACCCAAAATCTCCAGATTTTCAACAAGCATCAAAACATGTTTTTGACATGGTAGAAGTCTTCCCTAGCATGGATTCAACAACAAACATGAAGCTGACATGCAAGGCAACCTAGCATATAAAATATATGGGGATAAATAGCTTACCTAGGTCTCTCAAAGACTAAATAAATGAAAACAAAGCAAGGATTGTTGATCTACAAGTCAAGAGCTTTGATACGGTGGTATTGGATCTCAAATCAGGTCGCCGGAGCTCCGGGAACCTTCAATACACATATTAATCTCACCACCAATTTCCCACACAAGCTCTCTCTAGCTATGGCTGAAAATATCTAGTTGTAGGAGGTGTAATGAGTGGAGTTCTCCTGATATTGAGCTCTACAAAGCTTATGGAAATTAGTGGTGCATGTGTTAAGCTCCTATAGGTTGGATTAAGGCTAAACCATTGAGGATTTAGGGCCAAACCATTGATGATTTAGAGCTAAACACTCCATTAGACTTAAAACATACTAATCAAGATCTAATTTTATGATTAAGGACCGATGTGGTCGAGTTTGAGTAAGGGTCACGAGGTAAATTCCTCAAAAAATCTCAAGGCTGAAAACAGGGTGACGCGACCACTACGCGACTGCCATGGACTGCTCCTCCAGGATTGTTGTTGCTGCCAAATACGCGACAACCTTGCCCCTATAACGCGAATGTGTTGTCTGGAAGAGGAAAAAGGCTTTAAACTTGGTCTAAAAGGTACCCAACTCAACCCCAAACATTCTAGGTGTTCCCCAACTCAAATCACATCAGTGACACGTTCGAACAAACATCCGAAACAAGTGGGAACAAAGGTCGAAACTCGCGACGAATCTCAAACGATTCAAACACGAACCAAACCAATACTAAGCAAGCATACTATGACCAAGACCAAGGCCATGGAACACCTACCAAAGGTATTAAGACTCTTATTGACTCAGTTAAGTGTTAAGAATGCTAAGACAAGATTCAAAGCAAACCAAGACAATAATATGCAAAGCATAGAAAACTTATAAGCAATTATGGACTTAACCAATCTAAGGCAAGCATGTTAAGTGATGTCTTATTTTTTAACCTTGGAAATGTACAAATCAATATGGAGTATAGTGTACGGAAAGCAAGGGTCAAACCACAGAGACAAGAAATATCTAAGAGCAAGTAAACCGGTAACAATTAAACTAAGGAGGGTTTTTGTTCATTTATCTAATTTATTCTATTAGAAAGCAGGTAATCTAATTAACAATTATTAAAGCAGTAATCACAATTTATGAAGATCTTATGGTGGAGGAGATTCTAGGAATATGGATTCACTTGTATCTACTCTAATCCTCTTTTGTCTAATGTATCAATCAATTTAACCATGGGTTCGTTCATGAAAGATTGGTATAGGTTCAAATTATAATTCAGTCTCAATCCTAAATAATTCATCCGAATTTATACCCTTAAGAACAAGAACATATGGATTTCTGTCTCTCACTCATAAACATATATATGAACCTAACCCTAACTTATCACTCTTGTGCATCGATATGTTTAATTTATCACAATGGTGAGCTAGTGTACGACATATGCATTTGGTCGTGCAGTTATCCGCACCTCTTGGTCTTTACTACTGCGATACCATTCATTAGGAAGAATCGATACAAATTACCTCCAATTCCTAGATTATGGAGCAGTTAGTTCATCCTTGACGATGAACAGATCATTAGGATGAAAGAATTCATAAACGAACTTCTAACTATGATTACAACAACTAAAAACTATGAATTACACACTAAAATCTAAGTAAAAATTCCGTTTGAGGCTTGTGGTTACATGACTTGTATTTATACTAATGTGTACAGGGGTATGAGATACAATTAGGGTACAACACCCGTTCGCGAATTCGAAAAGGCTTGCGGGGGCAAGGTGCAGGGGAAATGCGACCGCAAGGCCTTTGCTCCCTCCGGGCACGAGTATTAGATACCTTACGTGTAGCGCCCCGACCCCCAATCTCTATACAAGCCTCGGGTCGAGCGCCCTATAAACACATAAAACATCTACAAAGCCCCTACTAATTACGGGCTAAACAAATCACACCTAATAAAACATAGTAGTTTCTGTGAATAATATAAACACCACAGCTTCTGAAAAGCCGGGAAAACAAAAAAAGCCCACAAGCTATTACTCGAGAACTAAACCCAATGGCTCCAGGGCAACCAACTAGTGAAATATAATACACTAGTAACATTTAAAACACATAATAAAGTTTATATAACTCTATACATCCTCGTTCTCACCGCTATACAAAACAAGCCTTCCAGGATCTACAACTCAATAACTCGCTAGGTCTCGCGTGTCTCACTGATCACACGTGAACTTCCGATTTCGCTGGATCAACTTCTGGATAACTGCACACTAAAGTAAACAAACACGGAGCGAGTGAAAACTTAGTAAGTTACTACATGATCTATATGGCATGATGTTATGCACGTATAACCAATACATAATACACAATACACGATACACGATACACCAAGTATATAAATTCATATACTTGTACACAATTCACGTTGATCGTGTTATAATACACATTGACTCAATGTAATATAAACACATAGTCAGGATATAAATCAATATCTCAATCTGATCTGCATCTGAGCTGAATCTGCAGGAGAGCTTTGACTTGTTATACTATAAACATTGTAGTTGTGCTGCTAAAGCAATACACATTTGTAACTGCGCCAGAAATCCAGAAGAACACTGTAGATATGTTGCTGTCGCGATACATATAATATACTGTTTGAATTTGATAGTATCCAGAATTGAAAACCGAAGCCATGTCTGAACCCAATAGTATCCAGAAAATACTGACCTTGGGACCTAACCAGGAGTCTCATTACCTCGAGTTTTACCCAAGAGTCGTAGTTGTGTTGTTGTTGCAGTACACGTGCTGAAATCATGTATGAACCCAATAGTATCCGAAACCAATGACCTTGGGACTTAACCAGGAGTCTCATTACCCCGAGTTTTACCCAAGAGTCTAGCCTTCTGTTTGTCATGCGAATTGCTCTAACAAATGCTACATCCTTGTTACGGCCAATAACAAGGGAAAGACACATGCAACGACCCGTAGCGATCACGAGATTTAACTCTCGTAAAGACTACTGTCGTCCCATTGTCGACACAACCACAAATGCCAGCTGGACTCAATGTGATGCAGAAGTAGATATTTACTTGTAATAAACACAACTATTGAGTTCCAAGTATGGGAACCCAATACACATACCAAGCATGAATGTTTGCTCGTAAATACACAGTTGTTGAGTTCCAAGTATGGGAGCTCAACACACATATCAAACATGAATGTTTGCTCATATATAAACAACACCAAACATGTATTTGCTTAAAACAAACACTATAGATATATCATCTTAACGATAACAAATGTAACGTTTGTATGTACTAAACGTTAAACAACATAAGGGTAGGTCACTGATCCTACTACAAACACCCATTATAGAAGACACATTTATAAATACTAGACATCATGCTCAACTACCAACATAGGTCAATAGTACCTATTACGTCATAAAATACTACGCGACTGCTAACGAGTATTTGAACACTATGTCTTATAACATGTAACATTGTCACTAGATATCTGTGAGTATCAAACACTAGATAGCTGAAGAGCAAGTCAACGAATTTCTACACACAATACACCAAGTTGCTACCAATAGCAATCCATATCATCCATAAACTTTGTATTTTAGTTCACGACTATCCGGTGCCCAAATGGTGTACATATGATGATAAGAACGTGTTCTCAATCCCGCTATTTATAACTATGCCTAACAATACCTACGGGCACTTTAACTCTTTATATAAGTCTCGTAACATACTCACGATTAACCTCATCTAGGTTAATCACTCTCCACCAATACTATACCCAAGCTTACAAGTCATGTGTTTCAAATCAATCATAGGAGCATGCCATAAATGTCTACTACCCCACAGAATACCATGTACAATTTACAGATATTTAATTCATACAATAAAGTTCCGTAACTGACTCGCAGTTACACTATCTTGTAACAGTTCCATGTTGAAACATAGCCACTTCAAGTTAAGCGTAGGAATCAATTGCTTAATTCAGATAACTTAGTTATCCTAAATACTGACTCTGCTAGGTCACAAACCCAAAATCTATTTGCTATTAAATCGTTGTAACATCCATCCATGACATATAGTTATTTATACTCATAACTAGTACGAATCTACCTGTCATTCAGTACAGGCAACGAATATCCATTAATTGTTACAATTCCACGTAACTGAAATGCAGATACTATTTTCATATCTTATAGCATCTATTTCAACCTCAATTAACTCACTGGTATTTATTCTCAAAACTTAATAAGCTTAGCATAAGAATCATATCATTTAAATTACTTTAATTCCCTACAGGAACTAAACTTCTCAGTTGACTTAACTATTAATCAACTACAATTTGACTCTGTAAAATTAATTACAACATCACAATAATATTCTTAACACGTAGGGACTAATATATCATTCCCTAATTTAATATTTTACTGTCATATAAATTAATCATGTAGGGTCAATTATAATAATATAACACTTTTGGGCCACAATCGTTAATTATTACTTAGCCCATAAACATCAAATAACAATTTCTTATTATCGCATCGTAATATTTATAAGGGTATAATCTTTCCCTAAATAAATACAAATATCAAAGGAGTTAGTTACACTACCCCATATAATTTATTTCTCTCAGCTTGACTCCATAGAGTCAATTATTCAACGAATCAAATTTCGGGGCGGTAATAATTACAACTCCATAATTTTCGGGTCATAACTGCCATTTTGTAGTATCACCCTATTTCATTCTTATAGGCTATTCTACCGATTAAATGGAACAATTATTTATTACGAATATGTATACCAATAACAAGTTTAAAACAATTAACAAGTAGTATATTTTCTACCCATTAACTAATATAACCCCCACAAAAACATTCTATGTAGCATACATTATTACATATACAAGTAAACAAAGGGATTAGTAGCTTACAATTGGCGGCATTGGTACCGATTAAATACTATTTTCTACTTCTAATAATAGTTCACGACATGAACCCGAAACTTCTACGGAGAGATATTGATGATTCAAACTCAAACTAGCCAAGTCATCAATTTTTTTGTTCTTTGTTTCAATCCCTCATTCTCGGCAGCCATGAAAGTAAGGTGGAGAAATGTCATTGTTGCCTAAAGACTCATGTTCCAACATCTTTTTCCACTAGGTGGGTCATCCCTTTAAGCATGAGGTAATTAGATGAAACAAAACCCACCAAAAATTCTCTTACACTCCTACGACAGCCAAGGAAGGAAAGAAGATGATGACTCCGTCTCTCACCCTTCGACTTTCATATAATTAAGAAAAGAAATGGAGAGTAATCCTATCTCTCCTAGCCAAACTCCAACAATACTCAACTGATATTCGTGAGTCACTGACCAAAGTAGGAGCTGTCCAAATATAGTGAGCTCATTTTTTAGTTGACCAATTCTTATTAGTTAATTTTAATTAGTAGTTACTCGCTAATTAATTTCACTTAAATATTATCTAATCTTAATATTTATCCATGTCATTAAATTCTTAATAACACTTATCCCATAAGTAGGCCAAGATTAAACCCAAATAAATAGTCAAAAAGTCAAATGAACATGGGTCAAACAATAGAGAAAATATTAAAACTTACTAATAAATCTTGATATAAATATTGAAAATCCCGGGTGTTACATTGTGGGGCAAGGTGTCTTCACCTTGCATCCGCAAGGGGTTTCGAATTCCAGGTACATTTTCTTTTATCTTTTAGCACTTTGCACCCTTCCTTCAATTCTTCACTTTAAGTCTTGTAAATCCCATAATTTCACCTCAAAACCTGAAGCTCACAATAAAGTTCCAAAACACATATTAGTAGCCAAAAGCTTCGTGAATTTGCTATTTCTAAGCTATAAAAGTATCAATAGATGTGTATAAAACACATCTATCATTAAACATAATATGCACTCTTTAGCATGATAAGTACACATAGTAAGCATGCAATACAAGTAAAGGTTTGTGTCTTTACACTATGGACCTTGGTAATCACTAATCAACCATCAGAATTATACCCCTGATTGATTGATAAACTCATATCACCAGTGTAGCTAAGCATGTTAGCAGTATTAAGTCTTGCATCAACAAGGGAGTGAAGGGATTGCATAATGAAAGAAAATAAAAAGGCTCAATAAAAGAAAATAAGTGCGGACATGTTTGTGATGCAGAAGGAAACAATACACGGTTTGAGGGATTATCTTAGGCTTCATTGTTATCCATTGGAGCAATATACCATTATGGCCCTCCAATCATTTTTCTTTCAAGTAAGTCCTTTCTCCTTCTCCTTCAAAATGACATAAGACCTATTTAGATTAACCATTTCCTTTTAACCTCATCGAGTTACTGTCAATGGGAAGAAAACTAAAGATTTCGGGTTATATTCCACATATTAAATTCCCGATGCACATGTGATTTATCAAGATGCACAAATCGATGTAACGTGATGCACACATTAGATTTGCAAAGCACGAATTGGATAAATTGTGATGCATTGATTTAGAATTGCGATGCATCAATTTAAATTCACGATGTTTGAAATTGCGATGCATCAAATTGGAATTAGTAAATCCCAATGCACAATTTGGATTTGCAATGCACTAATTGGAATTACAATACATCGACTTGGAATTACGATGTAGCACGTCTAATCCAATTTCATTAATGATATACTCGTCCTTTCCCCCTAAAAGTTCCTATTATTGGTTAAATTAAAAAATATAGGACTTTAGGGATTGAAAATTGGGTGAAGGGGACTGGCTCGGTTACTACTCTAATTTCAAACCGTTATAAGTAATAGGAGAAATTGCTAACGAGTACCTTTCTCTAAATATTTAATCACCCTATTCCCTTGTTTTTTTTTCAACCACTAAAATCAATTTTCAAAAAATTGTTCAAAATATACCCAGATTAGCTCTTCCTATAGTTCCGACCAACATTTGTTGAGGCAACGAAACATGGATTGACCTGTCTAATCAGGTCAACGGGGTCGAGGGGGCAGCGCCTCTTTGTGGGGGTTCAGGGACGGTAAACAATTTTTTCTGATTCCTTAAGTACGATAGTTGAATGGATTGATCGAAGTTGGATGATTTTTAAGCAGAGATGAATAGAGAGGTAGAGGAGGAGAAATAAGGCTTACGACAGAGGATGTGGAAGAAGAAGGCTAAAAACATGAAAGTTTGGTTCATTAGAATTTTACATTGCGATACATCACTATTTGCAACAAGATACATCAATTGGGTGTCTGACTTGGTGCAGTGCGATGCATAAATTGGATTAGGTAATTTAAATTGTTGCATCTTAGTACAAAATTTGGTGCAACGCGATGCAAAATTGAATTATTTAATTTAAATTGATGCATTGCGGTGCAAAAATTGATGCAGCGCGATGCATTGAATGAGTGTTCCGTAGCGCACCATTGGTTCATTAATTGTATCTTAATCTTTTCACCCTTAAAAGTGTTTTTTTCGGTTTAATAAAAACATGGTGAACTGTAGTGATTACAAACTTTGAAAAAAAAAAGACAGATCCAAATATATCCCCTAGTAATATTGTAAAAGAAATGATATCCGTACAACTTAATGTTACAACTTTCCTTACAATTAACCTTGAAATAAGGCAAAGTTGTTTTAACGAAAAACAATTTAGTCATTTTCAAAGCTTAGTTGTAAGAAAAATTGTAATATATATATATATATATATATATATATATATATATATATATATATATATATATATATATATAGGGATAAGTGTACCATTAGTCCCTGAACTTTGGTCAAAGCCATCATCAGTCCCTTAACTTCAAAAAGTTTCACCATTGACCAAAGTAGGTCTTTTTTGTTCATCAGAGGTCCCTAGCCCTAACGCCGTTAGTTTATTTCCGTTAAGTGAGCATGTGCCACTCACATGCACAAAATAAGGGGGCAATGTATAACATCATCAAAATATAGGGGTAATGTGATCCATTTAAGGAATTAGGGATTACTCTTTGACAACTGACAATCTGATTATTTAAAATAATTATATTCATTGTAAAATTATAGATTAATTAATTTTTTTAATTAATTAGAAAATTATTAATTACAAATTTTAAGTTTCAATTTTATGTTTAAACACTAAATTTAACTCCTTGATTTCGTTGATAACCAACCAAGTATATATACAATCAAACAGAGACCGATCTAGTAGTACGATCAAGATCTGCTCTAATCTCACTATCCAAAAAGTAAGACAAAAAACAACGACTCTAATTAACATCTTCGGCAATTTTATTTTTCTAGTGAAATTCATCAGACAAAGAGCCGAGAAGATCTTGAACGTCGCGAGACTCTTCGCCGACTCGCAAAGCTTCAAGAACTCGTTCGAAGACGAGGACATGGCAGGGGATATATAAAACTCCTTTTGCTCGTAACGCATTCTCGAGCGCATTTATTGAGGAGTTTTATGAAGATCGGGTGATTTAAGAGCTGTGCACCGACGACGAATCACTCCATCTCTTCTCCGACGTAGATCAGAAAGTGACCCTTCAGCACGCCGCTGCAACGCGAGAGAGACGACGAATGAGGAAGAAGCTGTAGGGCTAACCATATGGAGATTACTTGGGGGAGGATTTGTTGTGGGAAGGTTTACTGGGGAAGAGAGAGCCGGTGGTGAGAGAGCCGCCTGTTGTGTTTCTTTCACACCCAAATTCTTTCACCTTCTTCCATCCTCCCTTTCTTCCTCACGAAATCCACCACTAATTGACCCACCACCGCCACCACCCAGTTCTCCACTGCCGCTTCCGCCGCCTCCATTCTCGCGAGCTTGATGAGTTGAAAAAACGAAGATGGTGAATAAGAAATAACAGAGAACAGATTAGGGAAACAAAATTAGTTTATATTCACTTTACCCCCTTACTTTGATTAAGTTATACATTGCCCCCTTATTTTGTGCATGTGAGTGGCACATGCTCACTTAACGAAAATAAACTAATGGCGTTAGGGCTAGGGACCTCTGATGAGCAAAAAAGGCCTACTTTGGTCAATGGTGAAACTTTTTGAAGTTAAGGGACTGATGATGGCTTCGGCCAAAGTTCAGGGACTAATGGTACACTTATCCCATATATATATATATATATATATATATATATATATATATATATATATATATATATATATATATATATATATATAATGACAAATGTACATTTTTTCCTCAAAAATCTCACATTTGAATTATTGACTTTTGAGTTATCATTTCACTTTTTCTCTCTCTTATCCTCTCCCGATTTTCCCTCTTTCTCTCCCGTCTCCTCCATATTTTCTCTCTCATCACCATCATTTCCTCTCTTTTAATTATGTTTAAACATTTTTATCTCTTTAAACATAAAAAAATAGTAACTGAAACAAAAATAATAGTTTTGGAGTCAAAAAAATAAAAATATAAGAGGTTAGTAAAATAAAAAATAATTTATGGAACACGCCACTATTAAAATAAAAGTTACAGAATCAACAAAACAAAAATAATTTAATGCGGAGGTTAGTAAAATAAAATAATTTACGGAACAAAATATATATGTAAAACAAAAATACATTAGTAAAATAAAAATATTTTATGGAACAAAAATAATAGTTATAGAGTCAATAAAACAAAAAACAATTTAAACTGAGGTTACTAAAATAATAAAAATAATTTACAGAACAAAAGTTTAAAACAAATTCTTAAAAATAGTTATGTAAAACAAACATACATTAGTAAAATAAAATTATTTGATGGAACAAAAATAATAGTTACATAGTCAATAAAACAAAAATAATTTAAACTGAGGTTATTGAAATTATAAAAATAATTTATGGAACAAAAGTTTAAAACAAATTCTTAAAAATAGTTATGTAAAACAAAAATACGTTAGTAGAATAAAAATACTTGATGGAACAAAAATAATAGTTACAGAGTCAATAAAACAAAAACAATTTAAACTGAGGTTAGTAAAATAATAAAAATAGTTTACGGAACAAAAGTATTTCGTAAAACTAATTCTTAAAAATAAAACAAAAATAATAGTTACGAAGTCAATAAAACAAAAAATATAATGGAAGTTAGTAAAATCAAAATAATTTACGGAACAAAAATAATAATTAACGATAAAAACAATTTCGTTATTTTGATTTTAGCTTATTTTCTTATTAGAAATTCCTTTATTCGTAAAATACAAGTATAATTTAATAAAAGTAATCATTCAAAATGAAGATATTTGAGTTCAGATTTTATTTGTAGTGCGGAAAAAATTCAAGTTTGTTCGAAAACATTCATTCTACAGAATTTTTGAATAGTATAAAGTATTCGGGGTTGCCAGACCATGAATTGACAATTAAAATTGTTGTTCCAGTAATGCTATTGAGAAACATTGACCATGTTGCATTGTGTGATGAAACAAGACTAATCATCATAAATCTTGGGGATCACATTGTTGAAACAATTTTTTTGAAATGAAGGATTGTTGGAGAAAATGTTTTTATCCCAATATCGTCATTAACTCTATCTGACGTAGACCCTAAGGGGTGGTCCAATGGTAGAGTTGAGTCTTTACAAAATGTAAGATCTCATGTTTAATCATTTCTCATGTTCCCTTAGGGGAAAGGTCTACCAAAAAAAAAAAAAAAACTTAAAAAAAAAACTCCATCTAATGTAAGGTTGACTTTCAAGTTCCAAAGAAGACAATTTACATTGCTGGTATCATATGCAATGACAATTAACAAATGCCAAAGTCAATAACTGCAGGTAGGTCTCTTCTTGAAGAAACCAGTATTTATCCATGAGAAGTTGTATGTCGCAACTTTTAGAGTAACAAATTATTTTAATTTGAAGATATTGATATGCGGTGAAGATGAAAAACCAACTAATAAAACAACAAATGTTGTGTATAATGAAATTTTTTAGAATCTATAATGATTATTGATAAACTGATGTGTATTTGTTAATAAATCGATTCTTCTTATTTTATCCTTTAAGATTTTTTTTATCTTATTTATTTTGTTTATGCACGATTTTATTGAAAAAGAAGAATGATTGTTCGTTTAACGCACGGGTTAACAAAACTAATTAATTGTAAAACTAGTAATGTTGTATTATAACATGCTGGGCCAATGTTTAATACTCCCTACATCTCATAATTATCATCTTGGTGACTGTGCGTTAACTCACGGTTTAAGAAAACACATTTACTAGTTTTTAATTTTTAATACTCCAAAATAGGGGGTATTCTGGTAAAATTCGCTTAAACGGAATGACCGACCTTTTTCGTACGCAAATTTCACCCAATTCCAATTGAAGTGTTTGCAAAAGGGGTTAGGGTTTATCAGTCGACCATGTTAATTAAAGATGATTTTTTAAAAACTTTCTTCGTGGGATTATAATATCTTCTAGATTTGTTTTAGATTTCTATTATATATATGGTTTATGGTTCTTGATTAATTTTTTTTTGTTATAATAGTATTTTTTATTTTAGCTTTGATTTTTGATATTTGATTTTTGTATTTTCCATCTACTTGAGTGATAATATATTGTTTTTAATTGATTGTGATCTTTAGTTTTTGCATTGATTTTAGTTTAGTTTTGTTTTTTTGTATAAGTTTTTATAGTATTGGTTTTTGTTTACCCCTCCCATTATTTAACTTATTAAAAATAGATTAAATAACAATTAGCCAATTTTAAATGGAATTACAAATTATTTTATCAGATTAAATATTAGTTAACCTATTATAAATGTGATAATATATTATTTAACGTATCAAAAAAGGATATTACAAATCATTTAAAGAAAGAAAAATTAGATTTATAATTAATTAAAAATTAAATTAACGTATTGAAGTATTAAATATGTAATGTCATATTTACCCATTTTCTTTGTGATTGATCATCATAACAATCCCACAATCACAAATAGTAGAAGATATTAATCATATTGGCCGCATATAAAATAATTTTTATTTTGCTCTTGACTTTAGCATTTTATTTATTTTTGGTATCGAATTTCTTGCGTTTGATTTATTGTGTTATCCATAAAAATATTTTCAATAAATTAAAATCTCTACATATTTGTTTAAATTCTATTACTTACAAGCAATATTATCAAAAGTATTTATTTTATATAAATATTAACGCATAAAATAACAAATATACTTGATTTAATCTTCCTTTTTTGCGTGGGGTAGTAATTTCATATTAATCCAAACCAATTCATATGCTCCCATTTTTAATAAGATTCTGACTAAAAGCATACAAGTACTACAATGAGCTTCTCCATGGGCCTTTGACAACCGTGTATAGAGGTAGAATCAGCGATTGAACAAATTAAAAAAAACTAATATAAAATAGGATTTCTAAGGGCATAGAATACGTACTCAAAACTCCCATTAATGGAAAAATATAAACTATGAAAATGAAATGCAAAGGGTCTTCAGAGAAAGGAGGATGAGAGAAAGAGAAAGAATAATTTGGTTATAATTATGTTATTAATGTGACATTAAAATGACCATCAAATTCATTCATTAGGGTATTGAGTATGTGTCATCTAAAATGAAACCTTAAGGATTCTTTTAACTAACTCATGTAATTATATTATAACAATCATTTACTTTTTATTTGAGTACTAATAATAATTATAATAAAATGAACATAATCAATTACAATTTCTTAATTGACCAAATGAAGATATGTTCAATCAGTTATGAGCTTATGCATATATCAATAACATGCTCAAATTTAAAGATCTATATTAGCAAAAGGTCCTTCCTCCTTCTATTGATATTGATTTTTTGTCAACTTAAATAAACAATATCAAACTCTTCAAATTATTGATCCAATTAGCTATAGTTTTTAGCAAAGGTTGTTGTGAAGAAGCCTTTAGTTAAAAGACTTATGCTAATATATATACATCTATATCATAATGCCCCTTATTATATTAATTACTACTAAGTATTATTATTACTTAATAACTGGAATACAAAAAGTTTTCATGAAATCAAGAGTCATGCACTCATAATTGAAATTTAACAAAAGAGGGTAAGGTAACACAATTATAGTGTTCCTCACCAACTTTATTTTGTATATATATATATATTTGTAAAGTTTTTACAATTCAATTTATAATTAAATGACATTGGAATAACATATCATAAGTACATTTATATCATATACTATATTTTATAAAATAAAAATGTACTATATATTTATAAATTTAGTGAGAGAAAAAATAAAAACCAATCCGTGCAAAGTACGGGTTACACACTAGTGTTGTATTCTAACATGCTGGGCCAATGTTTAATACTCCCTACATCTCATAATTATCGTCTTGGTTACTGTGCGTTAACTCACGGTTTAAGAAAACACATTTATTAGTTTTTAATTTTTAATACTCCAAAATAGGGGGTATTCTGGTAAAATTCGCTTAAACGGAATGATCGACCTTTTTCGTACGCAAATTTCACCCAATTCCAATTGAAGTGTTTGCAAAAGGGGTTAGGGTTTATCAGTCGACCATTGCAAAGAAGACGAAACTAAACCCGAAAAGCCGCCGGCACAAAGAGAAACCATAATAGAAATGTCGAAGAAGAACAACTTATCTCGCAGAAAGAAACAGCACGAATTCGAGCTCCGAAGTATTCCTTCTCAATCTCTCTCTCTCTCTCTCTCTCAATTTTGTGTTTTGGCTCTTTTCTTCTGGATTCTAATTGCGTTTCTAATTTGTGAAATCAGGAGAGCAACAGGAGAAAGAAAAGAAGGAAAAGAAGCTGCATGCCAAGAAGAACAAGATGAAAGTCAGTTTAACCATCTCTCATCAACTGCTATTTTTATTATTTTTTGAATTGATTAATTTTCATGCATTTGTTTTTGGTGGGTTCCGAATTTTATCATTTACTTATATTGTCTTAAAATGAACTATTGGAAGTGATCAATTAGAAATGCCTTGTCTAATGTACATTGAAATATATTGAAATGAAAACACTTTCAAATTCATGATTTGTATGCTTTGTGATAGGATTAGAATTTGAAATCTGGAGCGGAACGGAGTGAACTCTTAAATTTTGCTTATAGTTTGTCACTTTGAAGTGCTTTTAATCATGCGTTACCCCGTTGCTTGGTCAATAGGTGGACGGTGGTGTAAAGAAAAAGAAAGCTGGTGGTTTCTCGGTGGGGAAGAAGAAGTTGAAGACAAAATTGACGCCGTTGGCCAAGGCCAAAGCTGCTCAAGCTATGGAAGTTGACAAGTTGTAGTTTATCAAAACTAGGGGTAGCTGTGTGAGAACATGTTACTAATGCCAACGTTTTGATTCTTAAAATGCATCTTAGCGAAAAGAAAAAGAAATGTTGAGTTCTGTTTTTATACAGTTTTTGTGATACATAATGTTGTTTGAGTGAAAAGGAATCCTTGGTTATCTGTGCAATTTTATTACCGATCTTGCACTGTTCAACTTGAATAGATTATTATTCATTTCTCAATTACAATACTGCATTGCAGCTATAGCATCTCCCTTTCTTAAATGCAAACACTAGTTTTTAGGAAGTGTAGTCTTTAGATTTTTATATAGCAGCTGGCTTCTATAATCACACTTGTGTTCAACATCTTTTATGATTGCTCAAGCGAATACAGTTGTTGTTTTCATTTATTCCTTGTAAAAAGAGCCTTATCTGCACAGTCTGGGCATGATGAACAAAAGGGGAAGTAGGAAGACAAGTGTAGATGTGGAAATTCTTGTTTAGTATCTGTAACTAAATGCTTACAAAGTTTCTGCCAATCTTCCTATGCTGTGTTTCTTAAGCAACTTCTTATCCAGAAGTTTTGAGAGATGATTGCTTAGCTTTCTTTTTATGCTGTGTTTCTTAAGCAACTTCTTATCCAGAAGTTTTTGAGATGATTGCTTAGCTTGTGAAAGTTGATGGGTTTTTATAGGGTGTCTGGAAACCTGAAAATGACAAGATTGATTAGTCTCATGTAGGGCTGTTAATTGGGTGTGTTGGGTGAGTCGGGTGGGTTGAAATGAGTTTGGTTGAATGGAGTCGGGTTATAACGAGTAACAATGTAAAACAGGCCGACCTGTCTTAATTTGGATTTTCCCCCAAAATCCATACTTTTATAGAGTAAATACTATCGGGTCATGGGCAATGTGTTTGGTCTGCTTTGCTTTAACCCGACCCGACCAGACCAGTTTTTTTTTTTTTTGAGTAACCCGTTTCAACCCAAAATATCAACGGGTTGAGTTGGGTTGGGTAATTTTCAGATCAGCTCGAATAATTTTCAGGTCCGCTCAGATGTCTTAACGTGTTCCGGGTTGTAATTGCCAAACCTAATTTATGCAACTAAATCCTCTTGAAGGTGGTAGCAACGGAAATGATACGGCACTTTTGGGACTGGGAGTTAGAGCACATGGCTGCTCTGATGGATCTGTTTAAGAATTGTCAAGTTCATTAGGGCATCTGGATTTAGATTGCGTTAGCCAAGGATTTTGAGGTAAAATACTCTTTCTTTCCACCCAAGGGGATGTATTAATGCTGCTGGAGCTTGTCATAATTGCAAAATTACTTAAATACAAGCAATGCGCTTACAATACAAGTGGGGGGTAAAGATGAAATGTTGTATAAATTGTAAGCATAATTTTTTAAAGTGGACTTTTAAAGTCAAAGATCCCAAAATAGTGTAGTAGTCTCTTTGCCTGGAACGGAGGGAGTACTAATCTTTGTTCAACAAAAGCAACTCGGTTATAAATTTTTTTCACACTTACCTATGAAAAATAAAATAAAATCTCAGTCTTTGTTCAACAGAGGCAACATGGCCGATAATAAGGGTGGTTCTTAGTCTTTTTCTAAGGTTTGCCAGGGTTGTCTCGCTTGTCTGGTTAACAAAATAACTGAGCGGTATCCCCTATTGTTTTTTTTTTTTTTAAATTCTACCACTCACTTATCCACACCACGATATCATTTTCATGGGATGGAGACTGGAGTAGAGTGAGTTTCTTAGAGTGCGTTAAGACATGCATTTCAGTATGATGTTCATGTTTCTCTCATTGACCTTGAAATGGAGCAAAGTCATGTTCTCAAGTCAAGTTGTGTTCAGTTGACGCTTTCATGTTGTATCGGGCAGTCGAGCCTTGCACAGGTGTCATGTTTTTCTGATGCAAAGTGGCTTGGTCAATTTTTGACTTGTGTAGTTTCCAACTGATTCACTGTTATTGAGATGGCCTTGCACCAGTTCGTTTTCACCATGATAAGCATATATGCAGGAAATAAATATTAATATTGGCAGGAAAATAAATAATACTTGCGTAAAGAAGATGTCCTTCAGTTTATTGATGACAATATTAGAATGAAAGGAGGGAGAGTTCAGCATATGAACCAAAGTATTAAAAATTTGATAATTTGGAGTCGAACAGGGCCTCAGGCGGCTATGCAATGGACGACAAAAATAGTGGGACAACTATGTGCTGTCCTTTGATACAATTTATAATTAAAGTATATTCTGCTTATGAGCTGAAACTGCAAGATTACTCTTCCATCTTGTCCTTGTTCTTTTGTTGTTTTACCCTATCTCTTGGGTAACTTCAACAATGGTGTGTGCACATAATCTCCAATAGTAGGAGTTACTTCTGCTTCTTCTAGTTCCTGTGATTCTCCTGCAAGAATTGCAAAAGAAGAAGCTGGAATATTGGATGAAGGACTAGCCTCTGGCTAAGATGGGTGAGAGGCTTTGAATTGATCCTTCATAATTTCAGAGGAGAATATCAGGGTATATCTTACTTATCTATCAGGGTATATCTTTCTTGATAATTTCCATTATGTATGTGAAATTGTGAATACATTCTGGATTGGTTGATCAGAAGGCTATGGATCAGCTAGGATTAGCCTGGGCAAAACTCTTTTCATATTCTTTTATAAGGTAAAAAAAGCTAGCACAAAGGGTGAGGCTTGCCCCGACACTTCCGTACTAGTAATCAAATCATCATTGATCATTGATCATTGATCAATCAAATTTGATACCAACATCGGGTGTTGATGGGCCTCTCTCAACCCCAAATACTAGCTCAAAGGATGAAGCTTTCCGCTACTCTTTTTAACCAAGGACCTGGCCCTTCCACACCCGATGTGGGATACCAACAGTTATATTACCATACTTCTCAGTTCCTTGAATTCAATTTTTTTTTATAAAAGTTGTACAAATCCCTTATTACTATTCAAGAATCCAGTCATTAGAATCGTTTCAGGTGTATTGCTCTTTTTGCTGATTTTGGTTATTGAAGAAGTAACATATTTTTAGGTGAAAGCAGTGAGAATGTTACCTTGATCAACATTATTCAAACTGGAGAATTGTGTTGACCAATATATCTAGTGATTTGAGGTCTAACTGATCAAAGTAGTAAATACATTCATATGCTTCTTCTCAGCCAAAGTGGTTATCTCTATTGATGCTCTTTGCCACTTGTTTTGGTGCGCTGTGTGGTTATCAAATCAATTTATACATCAGACCAAGTGACATATACCTCGCCCCAGTTATCTTTTGGCACATCTAAGGCTTTCCACACAGCTACCGACCAGGCATGGACGTCTATAGTATTGTTTTCCATCACACCCTATGGTAGAGTCGCACGCTGCTGCACGCATCGACTACCATGGCTTACGCTCCGTTCATTTGCACTTATTTGATGCTGTTGAGGCACCTGTCCGTCCCCTTCTTCATACCATCCACTTGACCACCATGACTGTTTGATTGTGCTGGGCTAACTAGCTCCATCCTTGTCAAAAGTAAAAAATGTTCATGGTGAGAATTGCCGAGGGTACTGTTAGATACAGGCGGTGAATATTTGTAAGCGGTGTATAGCTTGCCTTGGACACAACATTCATAGTCTAGGTCGAGGTGACACTGGTCCAGAGGAGGCTTTCCTCCCCTGATTCTGCCACTTGGCTCGCAAGATTGATCGAGCATCAACTTGTAGAGTGTGTGAAACATGAAAGATAAGGAATGAAAAAAATAATGTTCTTAATCCAAGTTTATTCATAATCACTCGCTCTCTCTCTCTCTCTCTAAAGCAATTCATCTCTTAGAAGGTTGGCTGAAGCAAAAAGGCCAAGATTGTGCTCAAGACGTTATTGCTTGGTTTATAGTTATGATAGAATAAAAAAACTTATAATAAACCTTTTGATAACTAACCAATTAATGGAAGTGTATGAATTATTCTAACTGTAAAGATTGAGAGAAAATTTGGAAAAGAGGGCTTTCCATTAAAGGAATTGCTTTCTTGATTACAAACTAAAACAACTAACTGTGTATTAATACATTGATGTAACTGCCCCTTAACTGACTGCTAATCAGGCTACCAAGATATCCTCATCTAACTAACACAACCACTAGACTAACAAAATTACATGTACACCCTTTTAGTTTAATAAAACAAACTTAACTGGAAGGAACTGGAAGGAACTAGGAGTAACACCTCATCTCCATATATCAACAAATGGTATTTTGGTTGCATTATGAAATCTCTGTAAATCTCTCTTCATACACTGAGATTGGACAATGTGTGCTTGATGCTGAAATCCAGTAATGTCAATACCCCTCCCGCAAGCTAAAAGTGGGGACAAAGCAAACACTTTCAGCTTGGACAAAAGAAAGCAATGAGGGACTTTACCAAGAGATTTAGTAAAGATATCTGCCAACTGGAGGTTAGAAGGAATATTCTAAAGTTTGAGGAGACCCTGTTGGACCTTTTCTCTGACAAAATAACAATCCAATTCAATGTGCTTTGTCCTGGCATGGTATACTGGATTGCCTGTCACAGTAAATAGGAACATGCAAGGATATAGGAACCTGTAGATCTTTGAGAAGGGCATGGAGCCAAAGAACCTCACTACTAACAGTGGCTAAAGCTCTGTACTCAGCCTCTGCAGATGACCTGGCTATGACAAACTATTTCTTGGACAACCAAGACAACAAAGAGTCCCCCAACATTAGACAATATCCAGAGACAGACTTCCTGTCATTTGGGTTACCAGCCCAGTCACTATCACAATAAGCCCTAAGCTTAAAATCACTAGATGAAGAGAGGAACATACCAAGACTAGAAGAGGCCTTGATATACCGCAGAACTCTGAACAAAGATTTTAGATGAGCTGTTGTAGGAGTGTGAACAAACTGGCTGAGGACATGGGCAGCAAAAACTTGCCAACCAGTTGTCTGTAGAAACTAGGATCTGGTAAAGGAGTCCTTGTAGTGGACAAAAGCTTCTCATTGGGATCAAGAGGAATGGAGAGTGGCTTAGCATCTTGAAGCCCAGCAGTGGCAATCAAGTCAAGGGCATACTTTCTTTGGCATAGGTGAAAACCTTGAGAGGACCTGGAGACTTCAATGCCCAAATAATACTTTATGGGACCTAGGTTTTTAGTGCTGAACTTATCATCCAGAAACAGTTTGAGAGATGCAATGGCAGAAGAATCATTGTTTGTGACTATAATGTCATCTACATAAACTAGGAGGGCAGTGAATGAGGACCCTTTGGTCAAGGTAAACATTGAGTAGTCAGCATGAGACTGAGCAAAACCAAGTTGAAGAAGAGCCTCAGTCAGTTTAGCAAACCATTGTCTAGATGCCTGTTTGAGGCCATATAATGATTTCTGAAGTTTACGGACCATTCCAGAACTAGCAGCATAACCTGAAGGAATAGACATATATACTTCTTCTTCAAATCCCCATGAAGAAAAGCATTGTTTACATCCAATTGGTGAACCTCCCAGTTTCTAGCAGCAGCAAGTGCAAGAAGTGTTCTAACAGATACAATCTTAGCTACAGGAGAGAAGGTTTCCTGATAATCAATACCCTCTGACTGTGTGTACCCCTTAGCTACTAACCTGGCCTTGTACCTTTCAATACTACCATCTGCAAGGTACTTGACCTTATATACCCACTTACACCCCACAGGCCTTTTTCCACGTGGGAGAGGAACCACCTGCCAAGTATGATTTACCTCCAAAGCTGCCAATTCCTTATTCATTACATCAACCCAATGCTGATGTTTCACTGCTTGAGTGTAAGATGTGGGTTCTACATGACTACTTAATGCATTGATGAATGATGTATGTGTACAAGCTTTGGCTTTATGAAGAGGGGGCACAACAAAATCCTTAAGAAGGACAGAAGGGGCTCTAAGTCTAGTAGACTTTCTAGGGGAGGAAGGATTGGAGGAGAAGAAGGGATTGGAGGAGAAGGAAGAATTGGAGGAGAATAAGAGATTGGAGGAGAATGAGAGTTTGGAGAAGAAAGAGAAATGGAATAAGAAGAAGGAACTGGAGGAGAAGTAGGAGCAGGGGCAGTAGGAAAGGGAAGATCATTAACAGGCCATTGTAGGGAACTAGTAGGTTGATTAGATGTGGGAGCTGTAGATGGGGGAGAGAGAAAAGGGAAGATATGCTCATGAAAGATGACATGTCTACTGATGAAAGTGGTTTTGGTCTGGAGGTTGTATAGAAGGTAGCCTTTGTGGTCATGTGGATAGCCAAGAAACAAGGATTTAATGGCCATAGGTTCCAATTTATCATGGTGATGAACTGAAGCATAACATAGACAACCAAATGCCTTCAAGTGAGAGTAGTCAACTTGAGTGTGGTATAACATTTCGAAGGGAATTTGAAAGGCAGTTGCACTAGTAGGAAGTCTATTGATTAAATATGTTGCAGTGAGGAGATAGTAACCCCATAAGTGCTTAGGGAGACCTGCCTGGAATCTTAAGGCTCTAGTCATTTCAAGAAGATGTTTATGCTTTCTCTCCACAACACCATTTTGTTGAGGAGTGATGGGACAAGAGGACTGATGGGTAATGCCTAAACTTACTAGGAAAGGAACCACTTCTTGGTTGAAAAATTCAGTACCATGATCAGACCTGAAAGCTTTAATGCTGGTCTGAAATTGAGTGTGGACATAAGCATCAAAGTTCTGTAGCAGTTTGAAGACATGAAATTTGGTAGAAAGTAAAAAAGTCCAAACACATCTTGAATGATCATCCACAATTGTAAGAAAGTATTTACAACCATTCATAGTAGAAATTCTATATGGACCCCATAGGTCACAATGAATGAGATCAAAACAGTGACTACTATGTGAATTGCTAGTAGGAAAGGAGAGTTTATGTTGCTTAGCAATGGGACATTCAGAACAAAAGGAAATACAATCAAAGTTCATTGACTTATAATGAAAAACAGAAGACAATTGAGGAATTATCTTCAGAGTGTGTAGGGAAGAATGCCCTAATCTTCTGTGCCAGAGCTCAGAAGATTGAATAGTGGGAGTGGCAGCAACATGGCCAGCTAGGTTACAGCCAGAAGTCTTGTGACCAGAGTGTTGTCCTTGTAATAGAAATAACCCTCCTTGCAGGTCACCAGTGGCTATAATCCTCTGCAACTGGTCCTGGAAAGTACATTTGTACTTATCAAATTCAACATTATATGGAGTTTGTGTAAGAATTTTAGAAATAGAAAGCAGATTGAACCTAAAGGTGGGAACTAAGAGTACATCATGAATGGTTAGAGTGGGAGTCAAAAACACAGATCCCTTATGAGTAACAGTAGCATGACTACCATTAGGGAGAGACAAAATGATAGGATTAGACAATTTCTCAATAGAATGCATGAGTTGAATGGAAATGCAGACGTGGTCTGTAGCACTTGTATCTATTACCCAAGCAGTGGCATCATAATTGTGAACATATGCAACAAATCTATCATAACAGTCAATTGGAGTATTTATACCTGCAAAGTGAGAACCAGTGGTGGATGCAAAAGCTGCAAGATGTCCCTCTGGATGCTCTTGTCCCTTCAACATTGTCATGACCTCACTGAGTTGGGCCTTGAGTTGCTCAATTTCAGTCTGTGCAGGTTTCACCTCCTCTGGCTTGCTTTGAACCTGCATTGCCTTTGAACCATAGTGCCCATTACCATTATTTGAGAACCTTTGCCCATCAGTACCCTTGTGTTGTTTATGGGTATCACTGGAATATCCAGGGTGACCTGCTGGAAATCCATGGAGCTTATAACATTCAGCCTTAGTGTGTCCTTCTTTGTTGCAGTAATTACAAAAGATACCCTTCTTAAATGGAGTCTTGACATAACCAGTTTTGTTGCTGCTGTTTCTATAATTTCCAACTGTCTTGTTATCTCCTTTGGTATGATCTTTATAAACATGTGCTGCTATGACATTAAGTTCAGAGATATGACCTATTCTCAAAGATTCCTCCTGCCTAACCATATAGTAGGCCTCACCTATGCTTGGAAGTGGTTTCATCCTTAAAATCTGACCCCTTATATTTGCATAGCTATCATGCAACCCCATTAGAAATTGCATTAACTTCTTCCTTTGCTCCCTAGTATTTTGTGCAGTAACAGCTCCACAGTTGCAATTGCGACAAGAACAAGCAGTGACTGTATCCAGTGCAGTGCTTTCATCCCACAGTCCCTTCATCTTATGGTAGTATGACTCTACAGAGCCATCTCCCTGCTCTAGTTTATGTAGGTCTTTCTCTAGTTGGAAGATCCTATGGCCATCTATGTTAGCATACCTTTCCTTTAACTCAGTCCAGACTACATATGCAGATGAAATGTATCTCAAACTATTACTTATTTCTTCTGATACAACATTAAAGATCCATGAAATGACCATATCGTTTGCCCTAGCCCATATAGGAAATAACAGAGAATTTGCAGCAGGTATTGGAAAGCTACCATTGATAAGAGAGGATTTATTCTTGGCAGATAAAGAGATTTGCATTGACCTGGACCATCCACTGTAGTTGTCACTTCTAGTAAGCTTTGTGGAGATTAACACCAGTCCTGGATGGTCGTTGTTATGCAGAAACAAGGGGTGCATGTTCGAGTCTATCGGAATCTCCATTGAAGTAGAAGTGGAGTTCCTTCCAGCATCATTGATAGGAGTGGTCTGCTGAACCCTTCCAGCATCGTTGATAGGAGTGGCCTGTTGATTCTCATCACTGGTATGTTCGCTGGTGTTGCTCTCCATGGCTCCACCAGAATTATGGCAATATCGAGCTTCAATCGATCGAAACACTAAATCGAACTGCATAATTCCAATCTAGAATGAATTGGAACAATTCCTAATCTAATTCAACCAGTGGAGAGGTTGAATTAAAAATTCAAGGGCTGATCGTGGGCTCTGATACCATGTAAAGATTGAGAGAAAATCTGGAAAAGAGGGCTTTCCATTAAAGGAATTGCTTTCTTGATTACAGACTAAAACAACTAACTGTGTATTAATACATTGCTGTAACTGCCCCTTAATCGACTGCTAATCAGGCTACCAAGATATCCTCATCTAACTAACACAACCACTAGACTAACAAAATTACATTTACACCCTTTTGTTTAATAAAATAAACTTAACTGGAAGGAACTAGAAGGAGTAACACCTCATCTCCATATATCAACAAAATGGTATTTTGGTTGCATTATGAAATCTCTGTAAATCTCTCTTCATACACTAAGATTGGACAATGTGTGCTTGATGCTGAAATCCAGTAATGTCAATACAAACACAGAGAAAGGATAGATGAAACACAAAGTATTCCAACAAACAAAGACACAGACAACAAAATTCCGAGAGACACAACACTATGGCGACTCATCCTCCTCACTCTCCTCTTCCTCAATTTCTTGCTGCTCTGCTATCTCATCAGCCTCAACTTGATTCCTAAGCTGATCCTTGAGCTGAAAAATGTAAGACAGGATAAGTAGATATATAGTAATAAAAATTAACCCTTAATGCAGAGAGAGAGAGAGAGAGAGAGAGCTAACCTCGAAGAACTTGTCGAGTTTGGTTTCCAAGTACTCCTGCTCTTCCTTGACACAAGCAACGGCAGCTGTGCAGCTGCTTATTTTCAAGTAAAGAACCAAACTTTTAAAATTTCTTCTTATCCAATTACAAACATTTACCATAAACCCATAATTGTGTTTTTCCCCCACCAATTTTGATATGAAATTGTGTTAAGAGACAAGGAAAAAAGAATATAAACAACCAGACGGGTTAGTCTGGGTTGTAGCTTGTGTTGATCCCTCCGCCATCTACCTAAAGTCCATTCTTGTAATTCCCAAACGCATAGGCCAAACTTGGGGATGCGTCCGGGAGTGGAGGATTGATTTAAGGTGCACACAAGCAAGCTAGCTGAGTGAACCACTATATAGACCAACCCCCACCCCCCCAAAAAAAATGGATAAAAATTAGAGCATAAACATACATCTCGTAATCTCCCTCGGCCAAGCAATGCCACATCTCGCTCACAGCAGTCTTCACCCTTCTAGCTCCCACACTGCAAATATAGATGACAATCTATTATACAATGGAAATCATATTTCTGTTATTTTTCTGTTTGTGAGAAAATTTGTAATTGAAGTACAAGCCTATATATATATATATATATATATATATAGCTTTTTCACGTATAAAATGACTGTCTGAAAAAGTTAATTTTTACCATAAATTGCGTGTTCTGATCGAGAGACTGAGATGACTAAAAAGCTAAAATGAGTGGGCTATGATCATGTACTTAATTTTTTTTCTACTTACCTTGCACTCTTCCCTTTCAATTTATGGAGAACCTTCTCTATCTTGATGAAATTAGGACGACATCTTACGCTGTCAATTATATATGAAAACAATATGTAATCTATGTAAAAACATACAACATTAGAATATAGGGATAAGTGTACCATTAGTCCCTGAACTTTGGCCGAAGCCATCATTAGTCCCCAAACTTCAAAAAGTTTCACCACTGACCTAAGTAGGTCTTTTTTGCTCATAGAAGGTCCCTAGCCCTAACGCCGTTAGTTTATTTCATGAGCATGTGCCACTCACATGCATATGTATAACATCATCAAAATATAGGGGTAATGTGATCCATTTAAGGAATTAGGGATTACACAATTGACAATCGATTGTTTAAAATAATTATATTCATTGTAAAATTATAGATTAATTAAAATTTTTAATTAATTAGAAAAATTCACAATTGTCATGATATAGCAATCGACATCTTCTTTTTCCCAAATGGAAGGTCTCCAATCAAACGATCTCCATCATGAGAATTTCAATCTCCGGCCTCCATCTCTCCAATCTCCCTTCAGTTTGGGATTAAGGCCAGTACACCCACCTGATCACAGACCTTCATCCAACCCTCTTATCTCCATCTTCATACAAATCCATCTCCTGATCTCCTTTGTATAGCCTCTAAACTTGACGCTGATCCTACACCACCTCCATCTCGCATCAACCTTCATCCAACCCGTTTAGCTCCCGCCATTTCCTCCATGTTAGGCCGCTCAAACTTCCAACGATGCCTCCTTATATTCACTTTACCCCTTACTTTGATTAAGTTATACATAACCCCTTAGTTTGTACATGTGAGTGGCACATGTTCACTTAACGGAAATAAACTAACGAGGGCTAGGGACCTCTATGAGCAAAAAAGACCTACTTAGGTCAGTGGTGAAACTTTTTGAAGTTTGGGGACTAATGATGGCTTCGGCCAAAGTTCAGAGACTAATGGTACACTTATCCCTAGAATATATCATGTACACACACACACACATATACATGTATAAATATCTTACAGTTCATTCTCCACAATTCGTATGACTCTCTTTGATTGATCAAAATACGATTTCATGAGTTCCCGCACAAAGTTTGGGTTATCTGGTCCTTCAAGCTCTTCCAAGATACCGAACTGAGTATCCAGGATGTCCTGCACGAAAAGTTTTTGTTAGCAGAGTTATATAATGGTGAAACTCCTTTGAAATCTTGCATGCCTTCATATATACTGCAAAGACTGCAGATCAGATCAATTATTGACGATTGGACAAGCTAGTGAAGCATTTCAATCAAAAAGAAAAAAAACATAACACCTTCCTTATATCCTAACATCACAACTCGTTGAGTAGCTAGTGGAAGCCATAGATCCAAAACCAAAATGACGTAAGATGAATTTTCTCGTAGCCAAACACTAGGAATAGAAATGATAAGCTTTGCATGTCTATTAGATGTGACCAAAGATGAAACAAAACTACTTTACTAAAGGAAAAATAAAACATGAATTGCCTAGTAAAATAGTATCCATCAATGTCGATAAATACAAGATAAAATTTTTCTTGCAAACAAACCTCCTCGAAGAAGGAGTTATGCATCTCAGCAATTTGTTGAGGCAAGTTGGTATTCATCCTTGCAAAAGTTCTCCTTAAACTGCAAATGGACTAAAATGAGAGAGATTATTTGAGTACAGTCAAGGAACCAGGATGGGATTATTTATACAGATGGAAAGTGAGAACGGAGATTATGTGCATCATATACAATAAATTTTCACAAAAAATGCGGATTTCAGCATTTACGCGTGTTTATATTCATGTGTATCGCACTGAAGTGAGCACAAGAATCAGCATTCATTTTGTCGTTATCAAGCATTGGCAAAACATGTTGAGGTCATCTATAGAATGTGATGGAGTAATCCTATGGCCAAAACAACGTATAACAAAGTAAGTGCCCGTGGTTTACAGGTTGTAGTTTGACTGTTATCTTGTAGAAACATAGAAGCATTCCTAGCGAAATGTGAACTTAATGCCTAATCTTCTTTTAGATTTCTCATATCCACAACAGTATTTAATTTTTTTTAAGGATTTGGTACCAGCGACTTAGATTTTGAAAATTTATGAGGGTTATCTACCTTAACTCGTAATTTCCAGGTAGAGATGATAATAGTTAGTATAATAATCAAATATCTACGGCGCACTAGATAGAAAATGTTTTTAGTGCTTAAATTAAACTCTTGTCAAGCGGGGTTGTATTAATAAGATTGAAGTCAACCACTACCTCCATTCTAAAAAAGAGACATGTTTGACTTCTCACATTTGAATCGTTTATATCTTACCTGTCTAAAGTAAATAAAACTGTAGTCTAAACTGAAAGTGCCATGAACAGAAAGTATTATCATTTTCAAAAAAATAAATTCATAATGGTCAGTGAAAAAAATTATAAAGTTGACCTTAATGGTCAAACAACGACTATTAAGTTCAGTAACCAAAATAGGAAATGTCAAAGATCTGAGACTGCAATAGGAACTGGCCTCTCTTTTCCTCTTTGTGAGGGTGTGTGTGTGTATCCACCAGTATTGATGGTTGGATTTATAGTAGGAAGCTTTGCTGAAACAGAAATCCGAGTTTGTTTATCTATTCCTCTATAAAGAAAGGATGGTAGATCCCAAATGTGAGATTTTATCAGGTTATTTCTCCATAGGCAAGCTATTTTTGAAAACTAGTAAGCATAGAGAGTCAAAGACCTTATATATAGCAGAGCCGTTTACTTCATATTGTATCGATCATGCCTCATTGTTATCAGTGTTATATACTATCGGAATACATATAGTTTGGGATATGATTGACTTAAATCCATGAATACTAGCTTGGACTACTCCATCGTCCGTTTTATTGTCTGTGCCTCTAGGAGAGCTATTTATACTATGAACTGCCTTGATATTATTGATGGACAACAAATGAGAACGTGAGTAAGTGGAATTTTTTCCCTTGTATGCAACAGTACTCATGAGTCATGATTATGCTGGCTGTACTGTCCAGAAGGATATTTCTTATGCTGATTTTCCCACTTGGGCTAGCAAATAGTGACTCTAGAGTAATGCATCGAGATTTGTGCTATGCTTCGAGCATCATATAGACTCTTATGTTTGTTGATATGTCATTATCAGCTCAAGTTGGTTGGCTTGTTTCTATATCCACATATGGACTGAGTTCTACACTGGTGTTAATTTTTAGCTCACACTCATTTTTGGACGAGGAATACTTCTTTTTAATAATAATACAAACTTTGATTGAACTCAAGTGACACTTGTCTTGGATGAAATTGAAAGTCAAAATTCACACTCATTGTTACAGTGATGCAACTGAAGTTCTGAGAGGTCTGTTGATTGAAAAAACAGTCTTTCTGGAACATATGTAACATAAATCACTTGAATATTTGTCCTTAAATTGAACACAGAGAGTAATCACAATAGTCAAGTTTATAAAATACTACAGAGCAAAGGGTATTCACATAGAACATAAATTAAAAGTAAATAACATGAGTGAAGCAAGATGGACTGGCATCTGGTGAGGAAAGAAAAGTTACTGAGAAGCATCAGACCAAGTAATATCCAGTTGGCCCCAATCATCTTCAGGCACACCCAAGGCTTTCCATACACCTATTGAGGCATCAACAATGTTATTGCGACATGGAGGCTGATAGTCATTGTCTTCATTACATCCCATGGTTGAGTCACACTCATCGACAACTTTGGCAGTTACGCTTCGCCCATTAGCACTTATTGTGATGTCGTGAAGACATCTTTCCCCTCGGTTGTACCATCCAGTTGATAGTGCCACAATACGATCTTCATCTCTGTGGTATTTGCTATCACATCCTGTTGGGACATCCCCACCGCTAGGGAAACTGTTTAATGTGAGTACTGCCTTAGTATTATTAGATACCGCAGGTGAACATTTGTAAATGGCATAAAGCTTGCCCGGAAGACAACACTGGGAGCCATCCTCCTGGTTGCATGGAGGGAGGTTTCTACTCCTGATTTTTCTGCTAGGCTTGCAAAAGCCTCAGCTTTTTATGCGGAAGCATGGGGCATGGGGTCAAGACATCGTCAACCTAGGAGACTATGAAGAAATGCATGAGCATGGTAAATGGAAGACATGGCAGCCTTGTGATAAAGGGGGAATAAGAGTTACAAGAGGGGTAAAAGGCCAAGAGGCCGTGGGCATGTCAAAAGAGTTCAAGCCACAAACAAGGTGGAAGTATTTCATGGACCTAGGGAACAGCTGCTTCAAGGAGGTTAGAGTTTGAGCTCTAGTGGACGCTTAGAAAGGTGGCACACGGATAAAAGACTTTGCATGGAGTTACATGCAAAAGGGAGGGCACGGGTTTGCTTGGAAGGGGGGGGGGCGGCCTCCATAAGCAATGTGAACACAAGGGAGTTAAATTGGGAAACAAGATCTGCTACTAGATTAGGATTTTAATGCTTTCTAGAATAGGATTTATTTTATGTAATTTAGTCAATTTAGGATTTCTTTTGCGTGAAGGAGTTCTTTTCTTATTAGAATTAGAATAATTTTTGTAAGCCTTCATAAGGTATTTTAATTCATGAATAAAACAGATCTTTTTGCGTGTGAAAACATTGTGCAAGAGCGAGTGAAACCTTGATTAGTGAATCAAACGGTTTTCTTTATAACAAGTGAGTGCAAGAGCGAGTTCGTTCTTCTTTTCAAGGCGAGTGAAACCTTGATTAGTGAATCAAACGGTTTAGTGAATCAAACGGTTTTCTTTATAACAAGTGAGTGAAGCTTGTTTGGTGAGGCGGATCTATCCTTCTCTATTTCTTCTTTTTAATTTGTTCGGGGCAGGCTTGTTCAACGAAAGGCGTGGGCTGTTTGTTGTCTTGGTAATGTCGGCCAAGGTGAAAACGAAAGGCGTGGGCTGTTTGTTGGCTTGGTAATGTCGGCCAAGGTGAAGTAGTTCGGGTTAGGGTATTTTAATCATTATTTTGGGGCAGATTATAGGCTATTATAAATTGCAAAAGAAGGCTCAGTTGTGGGATTGAAGTTGCAAGGGTCATTGATAAAATATAAGCGATAAGCACATATATAGGTCGAAATTCCAAGTTTAAGGTCAAAAGGCAGTAGCTATTCTTTATTGAAAAAGAATGACAAGTACAGGATTACAATCTCATGATCAGGATTGCGACGTTGCTTTGAAAGCCTCGGCTGTGGTGTACGTGCTAGGTGAGAAGATGCTTTTGTAATCTAATTGCTTTCAGATTTAAGCTATTAATCTAATTGCTGTTAGATTTAATGCCTTTGTAATGTTCTTTAAAACAAGAGAAAAAAGTGTAGACAAAGGAATAGCTTCTAGCAATGTCAGATCATGACTATTTGTACACATTCATTTGGTGAAAATCACAGGACAGGATTAGAATCAATAGGCACTATAAGATTCACGGCTTCATTGATACTTGCTACGTATGCATTCTTATACATTTGTATACTTAATCATCTTTATTTGCTTGTATTTGTTGATTAAAAATAACGGGACAGTATAAGAGTCAAATGGCACTATACGATTCACAACTTCATTAATACTTGCTAGTTGCTATGTATGGATGCATCCACACGACTAATTTATTTGTGAATTTTTGACTGTTCATAAGAATTTACTATGAAGTTTATAATCTTTCTAGAAAATTTACAGCTTGAAGGAACCCTAAATAAGTATACCCGATCCATATATCTAATTCCGTTCTTCAGTTGGTTTGAATGTCAGAATTCAAGTAGAAGCAGGGTTAGTCTCCTTTAGTCACAAGTATTTGCAACATAAATTTCTTTCTTTTTTATTTCTTTGCTTCATTTAAGTTCTTGATGAGTCTTTAATGGTAAGCTTGTTTTCGGGGGCACAGTATGATACTTTATGAGTGATCAGCTAATACGTACAATAACATCTTCTTTCTAGATCCTCCTAGAATCCATTTAAGCAACCCAATTGGCTGTACTTTTCCACAGACCGTTTACGAAAGAGAGTGATATAGTCAATTTTGATGTATCAAGAAGTGAAAACATTAGCATTTTCCTTTTTATTCCAAAGGGAAAAAGTACAATTGATGTGAGAATCTGAAGTATTCTTCCTCTTGTAGTTCTGTATGCCCCTTCCTGATATAGTCAGTCAATCCAAAATATAGAAAACTGGTGCAAATGAAACAGTATAGGGAGAGACTGGCGTCCTTGCAAATTTTCTGACTCAAGCCCGGATCACCAGCTAAGGCTTGCTTCACCTTAGCGTAGTGGGAGAGAATCAAACTCAAGCTCTTTGGCTATGAAGTATGATCCTAAACAGCTCTGCTCTTTGCTTCAATGGTGATACATATAAGGCATTCTTTGGTCTTGGACATTTTAGATTCAGGAATCACTGAGATTTATATACTACTGAGTGTAACAGATTCGACTTACATTTTCTGTATATTAAGTACATAGAAAGTTTCACACGGCCTACAATTACAAGCAAAAAGAGTGAAAGACAAGGTACAGTACATATTGAAAGGGCAAGAAAATTGCACTAAGCGTCAGACCAAGTAATATCCATCTCCCCCCAATTATCTTCAGGCACACCTAAGGCTTTCCATACAGCTTTGGAGGCATCAACTATATTATTGCGGCATGGAGGCTGATAGTCATGGTCTAGATCACATCCCATTGTAGAATCACACTCGTCAACAACCATGGCTTTTATGCTTCGCCCATTAGCACTAATTTTGATGAAGTTGTGACACCTATCTCCTCCTTTGTACCATCCAGTTGATAGTGCAACGACTGGTGTATTATCAGAGTGATATTGATTATCACACTCAGATGGACCCCCACCATCACCTCCCTTTTGGAAGCTATTCAGTGTGAGAGTTGCCTTGGTGTTACTTGACACCGGTGGTGAACATGTATAAGTCGTGTACGGCTTTCCTTGGACACAACAGTCGGAGTAATTCTCTGTTGCATTGTCCTGGAGGGGCCTTTCTACCTCTAATTTTCCCACTTGCCTTACATGTCTGAGCATCAGTGTCAAGAGCCTGCGCTATAAGGAGAACGATACATAGAAGAAGAGACAATTGTAGGCTTAAGTTCTTCATGTTGCGTGTGTGTGTGTTTTCAATGTTGTATGAAAATCATGGCTTATATATGATTTTCCCGAACAAAATGCCAAAGTTGTGCTCAACATATAATTATTTTGTTACATACTTTATGATTGAGGTAATCAATAATCATATTGTCTTCATAAGGTTATGTTATATTCGTATGGAAATAGATATATGGAGTATGAAAACATTATTGGCTGATTAGGAAAACATTCTTGGCTGAACTTGAATAATAATAGGCTTAATATTTGGAGTCTTAGTTTGTCTTGTTTTCTTATTCAATTAAGTAAAAAAATAACTGTCTAGTTGCTTTCTTTTCTAGTGCTAAAATAAATTACAATAGTTGTGTTATCAGTAGATATCAGAACAAATATTCTGCTTTCTTGCTTGGATAGTGACTGCGATGAAATGGTGGGTGAAACTCTCGATATCGAGTATTGACATTGAGCGTTGAGGTGTTATAGGTGTAATAGGATATCTCCAGCAGTAATCTATTGCTCTGTGTTATTCTGCTGAGGTTAATGGACACCAAAATGATGGCTTAGTTCTCCATATGGTCATCGTATCCATATCGGGTTCCTTTTCTGGAATGCAGTGTTTCTAGATGTGCTGTTTTCGTGTAATAGAGACTGCGTTTTATTTTCGTGGTTCATAGCAAGATGAGTGATGAAAGTACATACAACACGTGAATGTTAATCTAATTAAAGCTTTTTCATTCGTTAAAATGAGGGCTGTGTATAGAAATTGATTTGATCATCATATCACCATCTTAATTGATTTGCCTTAGTTTTCTCCCCGGAAACTAAATGTTGATGGGATTACTTTAATCTAATTAAAGCTCTCTTTCATTCGTTAAAATGAGGGCTGTGTATAGAAATTGATTTGATCATCATATCACCATCTTAATTGATTTGCCTTAGTTTTCTCCCCGGAAACTAAATGTTGATGGGATTACTTTACACAAACAACTACACATAAGTTGCTTATGCAGATGTTGTTATGGTTGTGACTGGTAGACAAAATTGATTCCCCACTGGTTTTGAGTCCATCAAGCAAATCATTTGGTGGCTTGATTTAGAACATCGACTACTATTACATGCTCTTTAATTATGTAACTTAACATCTTGCATGTGCCTTCTCTGATATAAGAAACTAATGGCTCTTAGCTTCTCATTCAGACACATAATTTTAGTCTTTGATGGTCGGATGAACCTTAATATGTTGTTCCATATGGAAACTCCATGATTAAACATACTTTCATTTACCATATATTCAATATTGAAAACATTACAGACTAGCTGGCATAATTAACTTAATGAAACAAGTGGTTTACTAAGCATCTGACCAAGTGATGGCCAACTCGCCCCAGTTCTCTAAAGGCACACCTAATGCTTTCCACACTGCTTTGGAGGCATCAACGATATTGTTGGGGCATGGAGGTTGATAGTCATGGTCTTCATCACATCCCATCGTAGAGTCACATTCATCCACTACCATAGCCTTTACGCTTCTACCATTAGCATGTATATTGATGAAGTTGTGGCACCTGTCTCCTCCTTTGTACCATCCAGTCGATAATGCAACAACTGGTTTGTCATCAGAGTGATATTGGTTATCACACTCCGATGGACCCCCACCGTCACCTCCCTTTTGGAAACTATTTAGTGTTAGAGTAGCCTTGGTATTAGTTGATACGGGAGGTGAACATGTATAAGTCGTGTAAGGCTTTCCTTGAATGCAACAAACGGAGTCGTTCTCTTGGTTGCATTGTCCAGAAGGGGCCTTTCTTCCCCTAATCGTTCCACTTGCCTTGCATGTCTGGGCATCAACGTCTAGGGATTGTGTAACAAGGAGAATGACTAATAAAAGAAGAGATGGTTTTAGGCTGAAGTTGTTCATAATGTGTGTGCGATGTTCTTTTCAATGTTTGGTGCATTTAAAGCAGTGTAAAGTGAGTTCATATATATAAGATTTTCCCAAACAGTATCTAATATTGTGTTCAACATATGACAGATGACAGACTCCTTTGTTGCACTTATTGATATTGAGTCGAAGTTGACATCTCTTTGGGAGTAGTGTACTGCCCTCAGTTAGGGCTGCATAAGAAAAGAGTTGAGTTGACTTCATATATATGTCAGACTTGGGACTTGAATACAGAATGCTACTAATACACAACAAGGTCTCATAGATAGTTACTTTCTGATTACATGACAGAGTTGTAGTCAAGTCAAGTGGTAACTTTACTATCCATCAACTTTATAGTCTTTCATAGAGATATGTATTTCTATTTTCAACATTGTTTTCGTGACGCAAATACTGTAGCTGATGCTGATAAGCTAGCAAATTTGGGTTGCCATCTTTCCTCTTCTTGCTTCTTCACCGACACTCGTTCTCTCCCTGCCGTGTGCTGTCATTCATGGAGTCATAATCTTAGACTTGTACTTTAGTGGTTTTGATTTCCTAAATTTTTAGTTGATTTTTCTAGTTAGGCGTTAAGCCCTATTACATTTGTTTCTAAGGTAATTAAGTATCCTCTGTCCTCCATTTTTTGGGCAAGGCTGGTTGTATGTTTGTATTTTATTTTTCTTATTAATAAAATTATACGCAGGGTGCCGCTGCCGCCCCTGTTTGATGTTTCTAAAAAAAGACTCAAAAAAGTTAATCATGACAATAATTTAGGAACATAGGGACTGAAGCACATGTTTTACGATTTTGAAATAAATAAAAAAATATACATTAGATCTGCATTTGAGAAACAGTCTGGACAATAATTTAACAAGGGAGGAACTATATATCTATCTCCCTTGATATGAATATCAAAAACTTCCGGAATTTTTGTTATTAACATAACAAAAGCTAACCACTGGCTAAAAAATCATCTTCAAAACTTTGAAGTTTTTTTTAAAAAATATTTTTTTAATCATTTTAGATCAACTCTCACATCCACATGTGAAAATGATTATCACTCTTTTAACTCATTTTTTCTCTCCCCATTACACAACTATACTTATTAGAGTATAAATTTCTTAGAGTAGGTTTCTTGTGCTCACTTCGTAAAACGGAACCCCACTCGTTCATAGCTCAATCCACCAACACACGACGAGTCGGGTTATGGAGATCTATTTTACAAAAAATATCTGTAAGACCATCTTACATAAGTTCTTCCCAATTTCTTAAGTTTCTAATTAAAATACTCATAAGTCGAGAATCTCATCTCATACCAACACCGTGCCACTTCGCAAACATTGAAACGGTCGGTACAACAAAATGACGTTCATAAATTAATATGTTCCAGTCAACGGTCTGTGAGAATCCCTAGCATGGGCCAGGTACATGTGCTGATTAATGTGAAATCTCCAAACATTGTTTATCACCTTATCTCACCTTAGTGTGACCCCTGATCAGCCATGTTATTTGCTTTGGCACCAAAAATTGTTGATGATTTAAGTAAAATCATTGGTTATTTGGTATAATCGGGGTTTATGTTTCGAAGATGGGTGAGCTCGGGAATACTACATTGTGAATGTGGGGGTGCAGAGTGCACATTCACATAAGTTTTACGAGCTTACGAGTGTTAATAATCAAAGTGTTCTGTTTCCTTTCGACTTATTGTTCTCGCAACGAATAACCCTGACATTTGCTTGGTGACTGTTCCAAGGGTTACAACCATTTGAACATAAATTTGATTATCTACAAGGGACACATATAAAACTATATATCAGTTCCATCGTCTTCGTTTTTTGGGTTAAAAAATATAAAGAATACTCCAATAGTAGTCTCTAGTTTTTCGAGTGTCAGAAATAGGAGAGCAATTATAGTCTTATCCCACAAGAATATTCGTGTAACCCGGAGCATTTGATAGGGTGAAATAATTATTGCAGGCAAGTGCACTGTGCACGATTCTATAATATATCCTAATTATTCGACATTGTTCACTTTTAAGAATTAACCAACAAAAATTAGGGAATCTTTGATCTTGGATATTTTAAGATTAATCAGGAATCATTGAAAATTATGTACTGTATCACCTTTGATTCACATTTTCTGTAAAACAAGTACCTTTAAAAGCTTCACACATCCTATGGTAACGAGTGGTGAAAACGACAAACAAGGAATAAAGTATAGTTAAGGGCAAGCACATTGTTCTAAGCATTGATCGGACCAAGTAATATCCTGATGTAGAACAAGTGGTCGAGACATATTTGAGTAAAGCGTTAGGGGAGAGTTCGAAAGTTAAGGGGGTCCAGCGGTAGTTTCTAAAAGTTTTCAGTTAGTTTCCGTTAAGCATTAGTAGAAATCACTTAACGGTCGGCAGATCTTTAACGGAGTATAACTTTTGCGTCCGGATGAATTACGGGGCCCACCGCATATCAAATCGAAGCTTTCGACGAGATCTACAAGACTCATCGGATGGAACCGGTGAGATGTTCGTTTGAAGCCAAAAAAATGCTGTTTAGATGCTGTTATGTGCCACAGAAGTTTTTAGGGTTTTTCCATTATTTTTTTATTCTTTTCCTTTTAGGGTTTGGTTTGTTAGGGTATATAAATACCATCTAAAACATTAATTCGACAGTTTTTGGAATAAAAAGTTGAGTTCTTTAGTTTTCTTGCTTGTGCTTGAAACCCTAAAGTCGTCATAGGCTTGTTTAGGAATTTCTCGTGGAAAGAGTTCCTTGTTGATTATTTCCGCTGCGTCATATCCATTTCCCTCCAATTATCTTCGGGCACACCTAAGGATTTCCACACAGCTTTGGAGGCATCAACGATATTATTGCAACATGGAGGCTGATAGTCATGGTCTGCATCACATCCCATATATAGTAGAGTCACACTCATCAACAACTATAGCTTTCATTTGCATTTATTTTGATGAAATTGTGACACCTGTCTCCTCCTCTGTAGTCTGTACCATCCAGTTGATAATGCAACGACTGGTGTATCATCATAGTGATATTGATTATCTCACTAGATGGACCCTTGCCATCACCTCCCTTTTGGAAACTATTTAATGTTAGCGTTGCCTTAGTTTTACTTGATACCAGAGGTGAAAATGTATAAGTCGTGTAAGGCTTTCCTTGGACACAACAATCAGAGTCATTCTCTTGGTTGCATTGTCCAAGTTGGGGCTTTCTCCCTCTAATTTTTCCACTTGCCTTGCATGTCTGACCATCAATGTCAAGGGCCTGCATAATGGATAATGAGAGATAACAGAAGAGGTGCATTGAGGCTTAAGTTCTTCATATTTTGTGTGTTCAATCTTGGATGAAAGAGATAAAGTAATCAGCTATATATATGATTTTCCCAAACAAAATGCCAAAGTTGTGTTCAATATCTGATTCTTCTGCTACATAGATTATAAATGAGGAAATCAAATTGTCTCTGGAAGGTTATGTTATTGATGTATAGGATTAGATGTACGGAGTAATGCAACATTCTTGGCTGAACTTGAATGTGACTAATATAATATGTTTCATGTTTGGAGTGTTAGTTTGTGTTGTTTCCTTATTTGATTAATTGTAAAGCGATAACATTGTCTGGTTGTTACTTCATATTTGCTTTCTTTTATTGCTTAAATAAATAACAATAGTTGTTTTCTGCAGATTTCCAAACAATTCTGCCTTCTTGCTTGGATAGTGACCGATGAAATGGTGTGTGAAACTTTTGACATTTAGTGTTGAGGTAATCCTAAGTCCAATTTATTTTGAAGTGTAATAAGACATCTCTAGCAGTAGTAATTTGATGGGTTATTCCTTAATGACTAATGGACCCAAATGATGACTTAGTTCTAGATATGGTCATTATATCTGCTTTTTTTATGCTTCGATCTTCAGTAAATTCCATATTGATAGGCTTGTATTCTGGTTGCTGGATTTCTAATACTGGCTTGAGAGATGACAATGTCACTCAAACAAAGACGTTGAGGTCTTTGGTTCCGATCCCCATTCCAACAAGATGTCACACTTACCTATAAAAAAATAAGAATACTGGCTTGAGAGATGCTGTTTGGTTCAGACTTCATAGAGAAATGTAGTACTCCTCCGTTTTCAAATTATCGTCCTCCTTTCTTTTTTGTCTATTCTAAAATAATTGTCCTCTTTCAAAACTTTCCATTTAAGAAAACACTTTTGTTTTTAGGGAAAATTCTGATATATATTTCATTGATCATAAACATGTTTATATACAACTAAAAAACCAAAAAAGACATGACTAGATACATTCCCTAATTTAAGGGATTAGCTAACTAGAAAAAAGGTACATTCCCTAATTTAAGGGCATTCCCTAAATTAAGGATGAAAACATAAAATCTGCTACCACTAGAATATGATCCCATGAAAGAGGGATTGACTAAATTTATTCAACACTCCCCTCAAGTTGGCAGGTAAATGTCAAGTAATTCCAACTTGCTGACACAAGACTCAAAAGCTGGCTTGAATAGCCCCTTAGTTAGAATATCATCCGTTTGTTCTGTTGTTGGAATAAATGGTATGTAGATCACACCATTCTCGATCTTCTCCTTGATAGAAATGTCTGTCAATTTCCACATGCTTAGTCCTATCATGCATCACTGGATTATTAGCTATGCTAAGTGCAACCATGTTGTCGCAATACAATTTCATAGGACCTTCCATAGATAATTTTAGTTCTCCAAAAGTCCTTTGTAACCAAATCATCTCACAAATGCCATTAGCCATAGCTCTAAATTCGGCTTCAACACTTCTTCTTGCTACGAAATTTTGCTTCTTGCTCCTCCAAGTGACTAGGTTTCTCCACACATACGTACAATATCCAGTTGTAGACTGTCTATCAGTAATGGACCCTGCCAATCAGCATCCGTGTAAGCTTCAATCTTTCGGCATTCCTTCTTCCCAAAGAACAGACCTCTTCCTGGAGTACCCTTCAGATACCTCAAAATTCTATAAGCAACTTCAAGATGATCTTTCTTTGGTAAGTGCATAAACTGGCTTACCAAACTTACTCCAAAAGCAATATCTGGATGAGTACGAGACACGTATATAAGCTTTCCTACCAATCTTTGATACCTCCCCATATCCACTGAAGTTCCAGAATTGTTTTCACGAATCTTGAAGTTCAAATCCACATGTGTATCAACTGGTTTACAGCCAGTCATTCTTGAATCTTTTAAGAGATCCAGAATATATTTCCGTTGGCTCACAATTACTCCTTTATTTGATCTTGCTACCTCAATTCACAGAAAATATTTGAGGGCTCCAAGATCCTTAATCTCAAACTCTTTTCCCAAGTTCCTCTTTAGTGTATCCAGTTCTTCAATGTCATCCCCTGTTAGGATGATATCATCAACATAGACTATCAATATCACAATCTTATTTATGTCTATCCTCTTAAAGAACATAGTGTGATCAGCCTGCCCTTGTAAAAAACCTTGTCTTCTAATTGATCCAACAAATTTGTCAAACCATGCCCTTGGTGATTGCTTGAGTCCATACAAAGACTTCTTTAGTTTGCAAACTTGTGATCCAAACCGTGCCTCAAAGCCGGGTGGAGGCTCCATGTAAACTGTTGAAGATCAACACAAGCCCAAATCATATGTTTAAGCCCAAAGAAAATAAAAGTCCAACCCATTTATGTGGAAGGATGTGGAAGGAAGAAGTTTTTTTGTGGAAGATTGTAGAAATGAGATATTTTAAGAGAAGTATGTAGAATGTTGTATTAATGTGTGGTTAGGATTATTTCTCAATTTAATATTTGTGTGGTATAGGTTGTATGGGAAGAACTATAAATACCCCTTGCATTGTGTTATAAACTATCCACAAAAAAAATAAAATAATAATAATAATAAGTTTTCCACTCCTAAGAAGTGTAGTGTCTTGAGTGTGAGCTGCAAGCTTCCTATTGAGTGTCCTTGTATATCTCTTCAAAGTGTGAGTGATCTCTTGAAAATGTTGTAGTTTCTTATATCGTAGGTATAATACAAGTAATTTATTTACTTGTTTGGGTCCAATATTAGTAAGTTTAGAGTTGCTTACTCTAAATTTTACTCAACATTTGGTATCGAGCTTTAACGGCAGTGATCGTTCTTGTTGGAGCTATCTTGAGTCGTGAGGAGTTTGACACTCTGCAAGTTTGATAGTCCAGCTTGTTCGGTATAGTCGAAGTCTTGACTGGCATAATGGGTGACCTTCAAGTTGTTGGAGGAATCAAGAAGCTCAACAACAAAAACTACAACATGTGGGCGACATGCATGAAGTCTTACCTACAAGGTCAGGACCTTTGGGAGGTTGTCGGTGGTGGTGAAGCTACACAACCGGCGGCAGAAGATGCCAACGGCGTCTTGTGAAAGTGGAAAATTAAAGCAGGCAAAACAATGTTTGCTTTAAAGACCACAGTTGAAGAAGAAATGCTGGAGCACATCCGAGATGCCAAAACACCAAAGGAAGCATGTGACACTTTGGTTACACTCTTTTCAAAGAAGAACGATACAAGACTACAACTTCTTGAGAACGAGCTGCTATCGATGGCGCAACGGGACATGACGATTGCCCAGTACTTCCATAAGGTAAAGTCAATATGCCGTGAAATTTCAGATTTAGATCCGACAGCTCCTATTGGGGAAACCAGGATAAAAAGAATAATTATCCATGGTTTGAGACCCGAGTATCGAGGGTTTGTTGCCGCTGTACAAGGATGGCCGACACAACCATCGCTTGTAAAGTTTGAAAATTTGCTTACAGGACAAGAAGCTATGGCCAAGCAAATGGGAGGAGTCTCATTGAAATGTGAAGAGGAAGCGCTATACACCAACAAAAGCAAAGACAGTTTCAAGCGGCATACTGGTGGTGGATCTAAAAAGGATGGTGACAAAGTAAAAGATCATCAAGGAAATGGAGGCTTTCGTCCGGGGGGAGCTTCGAAGAATCGCGGCAGCAATAGAAAGTTCGATGGAGAATGTTACAATTATGGGAAGATGGGCCACATGGCAAAAGATTGCTGGAGTAGGAAAAAACATGTTCAAGGTAATGCTGCTATTTCCAGTTCTAAAGAGAAAAGTGAAGATGATTGGGACGCCGAAGCATTATTCGTCATGGAGGAAGAAGAATTAGCTCTCAAGGTAACATCACCAGAACATATTGACTACAAGAATGATTGGATCGTGGATTCGGGTTGCTCAAATCATATGACGGGTGACAAACAGAAATTGCAAAACTTGTCTGAGTACAAGGGAGGTCGTGTGGTGGTGACAGCCGACAACTTAAGGTTGCCGATAACTCACATCGGTAAGGCGATAGTTACTCCCCGATATAATTCTAACCAAATGCCACTTGAAGATGTTTATCATGTCCTAGGAAAGAAGAAAAATTTGTTATCTGTGGCTCAATTGACATCATCAGGCCACTATGTCTTGTTCGGTCCCCGAGATGTTAAGGTTTATCGTAATCTTAAAATCTCAAAAACACCGACAATGGAGGGACGACGATTGGAGTCAGTCTACGTGATGTCAGCAGAGTCTGCATATGTAGACAAGACAAGGAAAAATGAGACAGCAGATCTATGGCACATGCGGTTAGGTCACGTTAGCTATTCCAAGCTAAATGTGATGATGAAAAAGTCGATGCCTAAGGGGCTTCCTCAACTTGAGGTGCGAACAGATACGGTATGTGCATGATGCCAGTATGGTAAAACACACCAACTTCCATACGGGGAATCAAAGTTTAAAGCAAAAGAACCATTGGAGTTAGTACACTCAGACGTATTCGGGCCTGTTAAGCACCCATCAATCAGCGGTATGTGGTATTGTAGACACCCCAATTTCGTACCCCTGGTATGTGACATGACAAAAAATATCAAGAACTGTTAAAACATTAACAAATGTCAAGTTACATGGTCAAAAATACAAAAGGACAAAGCAGGATGCGCAAAAGGACGAATTGCAGGGACTAAAGTGTTCAAAATGGACCAACTTTGAAATTTGGGCGTGGCTACCATCAAGTTTGGGCATGGCGCCCAAACTCATATAGGGTGGCGCCCAATTCCAATTCTCCAGCCACTGTTCATCAAAGATTTGCCGTAAAATGCAACTCATTCAAGGTAGCGTGGTGCAACCCAGGTTGATCTGAGAAGATTTTAATTCCACCGATGTCCCTGCTCTCCTCCTATAATAGCAGTGCCCGGCTCCTCATTTCACACAACATTCATCCATAAAGCTTCTCCGCGTTAACGATACGCTGGAGAATTAGAGAGCGGTGTGAGATAGTGAGAGATCACCTCCAAAGCCTCGAAACCCTGCCAAACTTCCTCCAAACACAAAACCAACCGATAGAAGTGTACCTTAGCCACCCAGCTAGGTATCCACCCTATTTCCCCGGTCCAAAAATCGTGGAAAGAGCAGTTGCTCTGCCCGATTTAAAAGGCCAAATCAGCCATGTAAGCCGTTACTCGTCCTCGATTTCACCAAAAACAAACAACCAAACAAACAGCTTACCCCCGCCCGATCCCGAGGCCAAAAGTAACTTTCGGAGGCCCACGCTGCCCAAATACACACAACACACAAACACACAACTTCAATTCAAAAAAGACTCTCTCTCCCCCGAGGGACAGAGCGAGCACACCCCTACGCTGTCTGTAAGTTTTTATTGTTAAGTTTTTCATTTCCATGTAATAGTATTATTTCCATCCGGCCCAATGTAGTCATATAAGCGGTTGTCTTTGCCGGGATTTAATTAGGAAATAGTACTAAATGTAGCCGTTATTATGGCAAAATGTTTTTAGATAGATTTGTAATTATTTACTTCATTTATTCAATAAAGTCTTTATTTGTAAATGTATTATTTCGGTCGGTTCAATATCAATATATAAGCAGCAGTTATCTTTGCCGGATTTTGTTAGGAAATAATACTAAATGTAGTCACTTATGGCCAAATATTTCCAAGTATATTTGTAATTGTTTGTAAAAGAGTCTGTTGCAAGTCCGTAAATAATATAGATGTAATGGATGTATTTGTAGAAGTTAATGCTTTATTTATCTGTTTAATAAATATAACAAAAAGCATACTTTAGCCAAAAACCTTTTTGAGACCGAAAGGGCGAGTTGGGTGCCTAGCGCCTTCCCAACTCGTAACTTAGCCTCCGAACCCGTTTTCTTCATCTCTGGTTTTCTTTTTACGGTTTTGCTTTATTTTTGCCTTAAAATAAAGATGGCGACTCTAAAAACATTTTGGATCCAATGGGGCCTCGCAACATCTTTCTTTGCACTTTCACGTTCTCCCAAAAAGGGAGAATGGGAATGGAAAAGGTGATGTATTCCTATGTCTGGTATCCCCTAAACAAGGGATAACTTGGCGTAGAAAACCCAAAGCACTCATAGTGATCCGAAATAAGCCATAAGGCTATTTTCATAAAATCCATAGTGGGGCGCCGCAACATCTTTCTTTGCACTTTCAATGCGTTCTCCCTAAACAAGGGAGGATGGGAATGGAAAGGTGATGTTTTCCTATATCCCGGTATCCCCTAAAAAGGGATAACTTGACATAGAAAATCCAAAGCTCCCATATTGGATCAAAATCCACTAAAGGCAACCGAGGCGCATTCCAACGCTATTCGACAACACTCTCCCGCACTTTTGATTTCGCCCTCCCTAAACAAGGGAGGGTGGAACGGGAGCAATGGATGTCACCGCATCCGCACGGACAAGCACTCTATCCAAGGGCGCGGAGCACCCATCCCAGGAACCCACAGGTGGCGACTGGCTGGGAGATCGTTTTTATTTTAATGAATAAAAATGGAGGGCTAGACTCATTAACCAAAACTTTTTTTCTTTTGTTTCTGGCTAAAGTATGCTTGTTATATTAATTTAAAAGCCTAATATTGCGTTCCTTTAACATCCGTGTCTATATTTGTGGATATGATCCTCCATCTTGCATCAGTTTCATTTCAAACACTGTTACGGATATACTTGAAAATATTCGTATTTTTCAAAAAAAAAAAAATCAAAAAAAAATATTTTTTATATATATGATATATGTAGTTTTTCTTTTTATTTCCGGGCAGCACAACAAAAGGGCCGGGACTTTATTTTTAAAATCTTTTTTCATTTTCGGTCTTATATTATTTTATTCTGCTTTATTTTTATTCTGCAAAATACATATATATATATATATATGCATTCATTCCGTCATTTTATTTTGGGGATTAGGACCCATTTTCTAGAAATAAATAGATTCCCCGCTTTTCTTTCTATTTCTTAATGATATGCTTGCTTGCTCGCGCTTAAGCTAAAAAGCCGAGAAAATCCACACATAACAGCAAGACATGCCATATCTGTTTTATTTTCTATTTCTACATCTGAAAAAAAAACTTTTTTGCTTTCTAGATGCCGCATACACGCGCACATGCATATAAATATATTCCGAACTGCTACCCTACACCATGGCCAGCCTACCCCCTGCATAAGCCAACGTTAGACTGCATATAGATTTTCAGGACACTTCAAAGACCGACCGGTTTTTGCATTTTAAATCGTGGGTCAGCCCCAGTCAAAAAAAAAATGTGTGCGCAAGTCAAAAAAAAAAAAATGCACAAGTCAAAAAAAAAATTCTTTGCGCAAGTCAAAAAAAACAATACACTGGGGCTGATTTATTATTTTCAAATGCTCGACCTAGATCATTTCGAATGGTGGATCCCAAAAAGAGTATAAGCTCTTCGCCTGGGATCAGTCCGATCTCGGGGAGTCGAAAGGCAGGTGGAATACGTTGGTCCTATACTCTGGAGAAAGAATCCACTGTTCCAGGAAAAGTCCTGAGACTGTCAAAATTAAACAGGTGCTTATCCGGTCAATTGTAGGGAAAATAATAATTAATAAAATATACTAATAAAGGCACGCTGTACTCCAAGCCCAGAAAGCCTTCAGCCAGCCTTCTGATACCTCCACAACCCATTTTCCTTAGAAACCTGGCCCGAATTTGGAAAGGCAGAGACAGTACTGGCCGATTGATACGGGAATCGAGTGCATAATTCAAATCAGAGGGTATCAGAAATAGATCAGATAAGGGCGAAACAGCAGGATATAGATCCGCAGTATGGCGGCAGAAGTGAACGATCCCGCTATGGGTACAGATACAGGGGCTCCGGGGTATGCTCCAATTCCGGCAATGCAGCAGTGGCTAGACCAAAATTTGGGTGCAACGACTGATCGTATAATGAGCCAAATGGCAAATCTGATACAAAGCTTGAAATCCAGTGGTGAGGTAATCTCTTCCCTTGCAGTCCCACATGAAGCATCAACCCTCCATGTGCCTCCAAACCCAATTTCTCAGCCAAACACTAACCTGCCAAATACTGCCACTACTCCAAATTCAAATCCTCCACCAAATCCCTACTACCCAAATATCAAACCTTACCTATCTTCTCCTCCATATTCAATCCAAAATCCATATCCAGCTCAAAATCCACATTCAATCCAGAATCCATATCCAGCCCAAAATTCCTATCCAACCCAAAATTCCTATCCAAACCAAAATCCTATCCAAATTTCGTAATCCATATCCAAAAAATTCCTATCCAACCCAAAATCCATATTCAATCCAAAATCCATATCCAACCCAAAAATCCATATCCACCCCAAAAATTCCTATTCAACCCAAAATCCTCATCCTACCCAAAACCAAAATCCTTACCAGAACCCTTACCAAACGCCTCCTCAAAATCCTTACCAAATACCACAGCCAGAAACTAACCCAGCCTTTCTTAGTCCTACCAGCATATACCAAAATCCAACGCCCCCTTCTACCAAAATGGAAGCAGACATGCATGGAGAACCTGAAAAGTATGATGCTCGAAGCTCTGGACAAAGAAAAATTTTCTATGAAGGCATTAACGCTAAAACCTTCAGCCATGCTACCCCCAAATTTCAAAATGCCCGACATAGAAAAATTCGACGGGACGGGATGCCCTATCTCCCACCTAAAATCTTACTCTACCGGCATGCAATCAAGAGGGCTAGTTTCAAGCCATGGCCTCCATTTTCACCTCACCTTGATAAGGAACGCTAAGCAATGGTTAATGCTAGCAGATGATAGCACCATGGACACTTGGGACCAAATCGCTGAAGGGTTCCTAGAAAGGTACAAAGATAATACCACCACTGAAAATAAAAGGGAACTTGAGGCATGCACCCAAAAGGAAAATGAAACATTCGCGAAATTTGAATTGCAGCCGATGGAAGGATAAAGTCGCCCGGATTTGGACGCACTGATCCAACCGAATCATGCGAGAATGTTCATCAAAAACCTCCAGCCCATTTACGGAGCACATGCGATATCTCCCTATAGCAATTTCAAAGAAATAGTGGAGATTGGAGTCGCGTGATTGATGAAGATATACGCAAAGGATCCCTAGAAATTGGTACACCTCCAAGTTCGTTCTGCCATTCTGGATCAGAGGAAGAATCTACAGAAAGAGTTAATACTATAGAAAAAACCCCGAATGAACAATACAGTGATGGGCCAAGGACATATGAGGCAAACAAATCTGCCAATTTTGTTGAAGGAAGCAGTAATACCAACAAGAGTCTCATAGGGCCTCACAAAGGAAACAAAAGGCACTTCGATGAATTGAATGCCCCAATGTCACAGATACTACAAGGGTTAACAAGACAAGGAGTCCTTAAGCCCCTTGAAAACTATGAACCTCCAAATCCATTACTCCGCCAAATGGAGCCGCAAGTATTGTGAATACCACCAATCCAATGGTCATATCACCGACAAATGCTTCTCACTCAGAATGAAATCCAAGACCTTATCGATGATAAAATCATTGAGAAGCCGCACCCATAATTGTTTTTGATAAAAAAATGTGAAAAAGGCCCTAGCATACCTTATTGTACACCTCCAGAAAGGTTTCTCCTTTAAGTCTCCTCTTGTCAAATAAAATCTCCAGTAAACAACCTTTTTCAAATTCATCGTCACTTTTCATAGATTCTGGGATCTTTGTTGTTTCTTTCGGTACCACTAACAATTTTGCAGGGGCTGACAAATGAAAATTTTCAACTAATTTACTCTCCTAAGAAGACTGCCCCGAGGTGCGTAATCGATACATCTCATTTCAAAGATAAAAAGTGGGGAATTCGGTCTCTAAACAAAAAGTCTCTATTCTTTCAAATTCAAAAAAAAAAAAAAGATTAGCAAAATGAAAATTTCTCTGTCATAGTTGAACTACGATGACCTGAGCCTCGAAATGAGGAATGTAGGCAGCCTCCGGGTTCGGTCAAGTGCTTTGATTTACTCTTCAAAAATCATTTCAAAAAAAAAAAGAAAGGTTTTTTCTATGTGTTGTCTTTTGCTTCCCAAAACATGTAAAGACATGAAATCTCCCCCCTCACCATTATTTTCAATTGCTATCACCAGCTGATAAGTGCATCAATCATTCTTGATTCAAAAATTTTTTTTTTTGTGAACCCTACTTCGAGATGTCAGGGGGTACCACTTCAAAAAAACAAAAAAACAAAAAACAAAAAACAAAAAAAACAAAAAAACAAAAACAAAAACAAAACAAAAACAAAACAAAAAAAAAGAAGAAAAAGAGAAGGACCGATAGGAGCCGTAGAAGAAAAGAAAGTCGGGAAAGCCAAGAAGCGTAAAAATCTTGAAAGGCGGAAATCCGTAAAAGGCCGACTCTGTGGATCATAAGCAAACAATTCAAGACTAGGGGCTTTCAAACCCAGGGGTATCTCTTTTGCCCATATTGATGCCTACGGCCCATCCTTGCAGAGTGGGCTCACCAGTCCATTTGGTCTCCAGTCTTTCAAAAGTCCAATCGAGTCCTCAGATCGAGCTTTCCAAAGGTATCCATCTCGATATTCAAGTCTGATAAATTCTTGCTTCTCCTATATTAGCTTGTCAAGTTTTCTTCTTGATCTCTGAGCACATATCACCGAAGTATTTGTAAAAAAAAAAAAGAGAGAGAATGATGATGATGAGTCAACTCATGAAAAACATGAATAAAACCACACGGGTTGATAATGAGTCATTTCAAAATATGGACCCACAAACCATTAAAAAAATTGTTCGATGAAGCAACCTTCTGCCTTGGTAAAGGTCATCTTCGACCCATTGCGACCGAGCTATTAAATGGCACACTAGGGGCTTCCAACCATACACCAAACCTCTTCCAAATACCTTAACAAATCCACCACATACCAAAGCCTAACCATCTCTAAGAGCCAGCTTCTCAAAACTGGGGCTGTTTCACCCTTATACATACATCCACCAAGAGTGACAACCTTCTTTTGTCCCAATAGAGAAGACAGATATCTCTTCAAGCACTCTCTCAAATTGCCCCGAGAGGTCAACAAACAAAAAAAAAGAAAAAAAAAGAAGCATCTCTTGAGAGATTTCCTCAAAATTTCTCTCTCGCAAAAAAAAAAAAAAGAAGAAATAAAAAGAGAGAGAAAAAGAAGAAAAAAAAAAAGCCTCTCCTGAGCAATTTCCTCAAAATCTCCCGCTAAAAAAAAAAGAGAGGGAAAAATATCAATCACTCTTAGGCCACCCCATAACCCACAACCAAAGCCAAAAGCTGACCTCCCAACCATATCCACAACCAGGCCTAGAAGCCAAATTCTCATCCAAAACCCACTCGCTTAAAAGGCCGGGCCAACAATCGCTTATGACGCTTTTCCGAAAATAATCAAGTCCATGTACCCCAAAAATCCTTTCAAAGAAAAGGCCAATCAAGTCCTCAACCCCAAGCAAATCTATCCCAAATACTTAAACACTACACCCCAACCTAGTTGCAACCTATAGCTGTTTTTCAACCTTGTAACGTGATCCGGTCCAAGACTAACTCTTGCTAAAGACACATGAAATTATCAAAAGATAAATGTTAAGTAGGGTCCATGAAACTCATGATACTTGGCGATAAACTCTGGATCATGACTCTTCTTTTTGTCCATTAGAGTCATCCTCTTTCTCTGAACATACTCATTTCTATCTGCCACAAAAGTCTCTCCAAATCGAGTCTGTCTGGGGTTGTCCCTAGTTAATTTCTCTAGGAACATTCCCGTCATGCAAAAGTTGGTTGATCAAATTCATCCTGGGGCTTCTCCCGCCAAACTCATTGGATACATAAAGACTCATCATCTCCGTATACCGCCATTTCCATCTCTGCCTGAAGAAACGAAGAAACTACAAAGACATGATCTTTCGAAAACAAGCGGCTTATCTTCGCATGCATTGAAAGACTGGCTCCCTATAAGGTAAAAGCTCGCTAGGTTGAAAACCCGAAAGGGCGGCCTAGGCAAAAGTTAGAGCACAAAAAAAAAAAAGCATAACAAAGAAAAAAAAAAAAGGTTGGCCCTCTGAGGCATCGACTAGTAGGATTTGCTAATCTTCTGATTGAATTCCTTTCTTGAATGATGCACTAGTCAAAAGACTGAAAAATGACCTAGCATCCCATTCACCTCCATCTCAAATATCACCATCAACTCCTATATTCATAACTCTTCAAAGCCAACCAGAAGTCGCATCTCAAGCTCTTATATTACATTTCCATCACCTTGCCTTATCTTGTCTTAACATGTTTAAGAAACGGATGATACACATATACATTCAAAAGTCATTTTTCTAAGAAAAAGAAAAATTGCATTTGCATGCTTGCATCTTTTGCATCCTTTTACTGCATCTTATCAGGTCTTCTGCCGCATCAGCCTGTAATGTTCGGCCGACACCTCGTCAAGGATCACCTCCCAAAGATCCTCAGCAGCATCATCAAAAGCTACACAAGCCAATCATCAACATCATTCTGCCACAACACTTCATAAAACATCGCTTCTCCTATGCTGGGATAAGCATTTTCAAAAAAATAATAATCGATTCTCCTATGCTGGTATAAGCATTTTCAAAAATAAATCATCGCTTGGGATAAGCATTTTCAAAAAATAAAAAATAAAAAATAAAAAATCTCACCGCTTTCCATATGCTGGGGAAAGCCCATTTTCATAAAGTTCCAAAGCTTTCCCTATGCTGGGGAAAGCCCATTTTCAAAAAGTTCAAAGCTTTCCCTATGCTGGGGAAAGCCCATTTTCAAAAAAGTTCTAAAGCTTTCCCTATGCTGGGGAAAGCCCATTTTCAAACGCTCAAAGCTTTCCCTATGCTGGGGAAAGCCTATTTTCAAAAAGTTTCAAAGCTTTCCCTATGCTGAGGAAAGCCCATTTTCAAATGCTCAAAGCTTTCCCTATGCTAGGGAAAGCCCATTTTCAAAAAGTTCCAAAGCTTTCCCTATGCTGGGGAAAGCCCATTTTCAAAAAGTTCAAAGCTTTCCCTATGCTGGGGAAAGCCCATTTTCAAAAAGTTCTAAAGCTTTCCCTATGCTGGGGAAAGCCCATTTTCAAAAGTTCCAAAGCTTTCCTGGAGAAAGCCCATTTTCAAAAAAGTTCCAAAGCTTTCCCTATGCTGGGGAAAGCCCATTTTCAAAAGCTCAAAGCTTTCCCTATGCTGGGGAAAGCCCATTTTCAAAAGTTCCAAAGCTTTCCCTATGCTGGGGAAAGCCCATTTTCAAAGTTCAAAGCTTTCCCTATGCTGGGGAAAGCCCATTTTCAAAAGTTCTAAAGCTTTCTACGCTGGGAAAGCCCATTTTCAAAGCTCAAAGCCCCTATGCTGGGAAAGCCCATTTTCAAAGTTCCAAAGCTTTCCCTACGAAAGCCCATTTTCAAAGCTTCAAAGCTTTCCTTTACGGGAAAGCCATTTAAATCCTCAAAAGCTTTCCCCTATGCTGGGAAAGCCCATTTAAAAATAATAATAATAATAAAGCTTCAAAAGCTTTTCCTATGCTGGGGAAAGCTCATTTTCAAAAAAAACTCCAAAGCTTTCCTATCCCGGGAAAGCCCGCAAAAAAAAAAAAAAGAAAGAAAAAGAAGTCGCATCGCTTTTCCCATGCTGGGGAAAACGATCCGAGTCCCACCTGCCGCCATGCCGGGCGAACACACCATCCATCCCACCTCGGTTGTTGTCTCGCTTGCTTGAGGCCGAACTAAGTTTGGTCTCGATTCCTTTTATAAAGGGATATTTAGGCGCCATTTAGGTCCGACC
>CM028378.1:6291112-6317092 GCA_013146195.2 Codonopsis lanceolata | reverse complement strand
GGTGCAGTCCTTTTCGAGCTCCTATGTGATCATTAATCTTTGTTAAAGCTTCTATCAAGCGGCGGCATTTGTTCATCTTATCAACTCACTTCTTCGATCAAACGGTCCTTTCTTAAACATCTCGTAAACTTTGAGAAAAAGAAGGTCCTCACGAGAGTCCATCCATCGATTCACGGCACATTCATCATCAACCACCAAAAAATTGAAGAATGAGAAGAGAGCACAAAGACGGTCTAGAATACCCTCCTCGGTCATAGTCCATGCTATGAACCCACCACCTCTTGTGATCCTCAAAATCAACCACGAAACAACGTGGATGCCTTCATGGCTAAGCGGCTAAATAAAGCTCCAAAAGGAAGTCTGAGAAGGTCCCAAGAGAAAGGCTTTCAAGCAAAACAATCCCAACCACGCTCCCTCAACAACATCCAAAAAGAAGAAGACTTCTTCGGTTGAGGAGGAGCTGTTTTCAAAGAAGAGGAAAATCTTTTCTTCCAACTTCTGGCTGGCTTGCCAACCTGCCCGACTCAACTCAAAAAGAAAAAGAAGACCGATGCTCATTCGCTCCCGCCCCTCTTGTACTGTTGAGGCTGGCCAGAACTGCCTCCACTGCTCGCTTCCTCTCAGCGTAAGTCCAAACGCACCGAACCTTCTGAACCTTTCATTCCATTTATTCCTCCTACCTCTCCTATCTCTTCTTCATCTCCTTCTCTTACTTCTTCAACAAATTTCCCTCTGGCATCATTTGGGGAGGCACTCTCGCTACCCCTTCTTCTCCTACTTCCTCATCAACCCCGTGGCACATTGTTGTTGAAGGAGCCCATCTCTTATGTTCCAAAACAGAAGAAATGCAGGCTTCGCAAGAAGTCTGTGGTTCCAACACCTTCTTCTCCACCTTCACTTACCCTGACACCATTCCTTCTCCACCTCTTCTCCGAACCTATCTCCACTTTGTCTTTCCGACTCTATTTAGCCATCATTCCTACTCGCAACCTAACCTCTTCTCCTTCCTTCTCTATGCCGAGAAACTTCTCCTCTCTTGATCCTCACCTATCCACTCTTCTACCAAATGCCTTTCCTACCGAAAATCTTCCTCCTATCTCCCGACATTACCCCCATTCTATCTCCGACTTATACGGATTCTGTTTCCCTCTATCTCTTCTGCTACTCATTCTTTTCTCTTTAATCTCACTTCCATCTCTGATCTTCTCTACCCTCCTGTCTCCCCTCCAAACTTCATTCTCTTACCTGATTATCCTTTCCCCCTATCTTCTAGAAGCCTCTTCTACTTTTTCCAATGTCAGTAGCTCAGACATTGACATTGAACTTGATTCTAAACCCTCTACTCCTCCGTCTACAGCCTCTGCTGCTCACCAACCTGCTTCATCTTCCTCCTCTCCACTCTCTGCTCCTAATCCTACTGATACCCACATCTCAGTAAACCTTAACCCTTCTTTCCTTCCTTCCAACACTGCTGACAGTGCTCTTCTCGACCTCCTTCGCACCAATAATGCCAACCTGAACGGCTCAACAAAGCGGCGCGATCCTCCATGGCCCAAATAGCGGATCGAAGTACTCAGCTATGGCTTAAATGCCATTCATGCTACAATTTTCGATATTGGAAAGATCGTTGATCAGCTGGTGAATGATACCGCTCAAGCTTTCACCACTCATCGGTTTCTCGTTCAAGACCAGCAGACGTCTCTGATGGGCATGCTACACTCTCAGCAGATCAACATTCGCGCCTTTTTTTACGAACTCAAGACTGACTTGGCGCGAGCTATCATCAACGAGCGTGAGGTTCACCGACTTCATCTGCTCGCCATGTCCAACGTACAATGAGCGGCTTAGAACAAAGGCGGGTTCTTTGCCATCGGGGAGGAGAGCTACGCACTTTTTGAATCAAGCTCTTATTGAAGAACAAAACAGACTACAAGAACGCCTCAATGACATAATCAGAATATGGGTTGGTGACTACTTAGAACGTCGACGCACCCAACCACATCTATTCTGAACATGTTGGCATTCTGTTCTATATTGTTTTTTTTTTTTTTTGATTCAAACTCTGCTGTTTGAAAAACTTCTGCTGTTAAACAGCCTGTTTAATAACAGATGATTTATGTTTCTTTTAAGTTTAAATTGCTCTATCTTATCATGATCTGGTCTATTTAAACTTCGCGTTTAAATCTTTTCATATGCTTATTTCTAAAGATTTAAACTCTACTTTACTTTGTACTTGATATCATGTTTTTATCTTGTAAGTACTTAGTCTAGCTATCTCTCTACTAAGACTTCTGCTCTGAGAGGCATGTCTGCTCTTCTTAATAAAAATATTTAAGACATGTTATTATCTCAATGCATGATTCAAAGTTTGCTAGTGGCTGAGATGATGACATCAACCAAATAGGAGGAGATTCTTGACTCTCATAGGTTCTAGATTTGGTTGAGTCATCCTCTGATTCTATTGTACAATGGCTAACAGGTCTACGTACCGATTAGTGTGGCAACTGTCTTAGAATCAAGGTTGTTTAGAACTGTTTAGTGTTAGTTTATGCGCGGACAAGCAGGTTTCAACAGCAAACTTTGAAGTCTGCTCAAAAGCGAAGAATCAAGATTAGCCAAAACATGGAGTTATGTCTCATAAAGTCTTATCTAAATATTTTTCAAATATCTAGTCAAAATATCTTCATCGGATTTCACTCAAAAGAAGTCTACTCTTCATACTGACAACTGTCCAGACTGTCTCCTGGAACATGAAGTCTGAAGACATTACCCCTTTTGGCTAAGAAGACTTTCACATTTGCATCGCTCGCACGAAACCTTACTCTATTTGGGAATGTCTTCTGCACACACCGCATCTCGATGGTGCCTCATACATCTCCCAAAGCGCCGAATTGCATTCAATGCAATAGAACGTTGAACACGCTTCTCTCCCTCGCCTCGGTCCAGCGGTCCAAAAGATCTCTACGGTATTTATTCAAGTTTTGAAGATCTGAAAAAAAACAACTCTTGCGCATTAAACATTCAAGCTTCATCTTCAACACTCAAGCATTCAAGAGATCAAAATGACAAGAACTAACACTTCACCAAACTTCACGAAGGCTGCCGCAAATCGCCAATCTTTACTCCATTTCGACCTTCATCTAGTTTGCTTTTAAAACTGTTCTTTACTTTAGCACGTGAGAGAACAATTAATCATTGATTGTTTCTCTCACCATTATACACTTGGTTAAAAACTCATTTTGTACACGATCCATTAGAGATCTTACTTATAAACCTAGTGGATAAACAAGTGCACCTTTTAAAATCCAAAGCTAACCACTTTGGTAGTGGACGTAGTACTATTCACAGTACGAACCACTTCTAAACTTCGTGTTATGTCAGATCTGTTTTTATATTTCTATTAACTGCTTATACTTAACAAGAACCACTCTTGAATAAATGCGTTATTTAAGCGACCTTATCGTCTGTTCGAACTTCCTTAGTTTTCTATTTGCATTAACACTTCTAGTAAAATCCTTTTAAGAAATCATTAAGAAATGTCTAAAAAAGTTTTTATAAAAACACAACTAGGCTATTCAACCCCCCCCCCCTTCTAGCCTAGATTGAGCCTACTCCGGGACCAACACAAAATCTCATCACCAAAACAAATATCCAAGTGATCATCACTAAAATAAAAATAATATCTATGTCCTAGCAATTGTACTACTGATAATAGATTATGTCGAATTCTAGGTGCATAAAGAACTTCATGAAGAGTCAATGTGCGTCTATTTCGTAATTGAAGTTGGTATGAGCCAACTCCTTTGACTTCAACAGACGAACAATTTCCCATAAAAATTCTTCTTGTACCTGCAGGAACTTTTCCATAATTTACAAATCCTCCTCGATCCCTTGTCATATGTTTGGTTGAGCCTTAGTCTACAATCCACACATGGATAGAGTCAGCTAATAAAACATGAGAGCAAACATAACTTTGCAAGGAGATAGGATTAAAGGATACCTTCTTGGGCTCAGGACAGGTCTGAGCAAAATGACCCAAGGTACCACAATTGTAGCACTTCTGCTTAGCAATATTCTTTTTGCCTCTACGGTGTTTAGTAATCTTGTTACTTTTACGGCCAAAATTCTGAGTCTTCTTGCCTTTATCTTGTTTCATGAGTTGCCCATGTGGCTTGCACGAACCCTCAAGGGAAACAAGAGCAAGGTCACGAGTCGCAACACTTATCGTGTAAGTCACTTCATGACACTCAGCCTCAAGCTCAACGTGGCGAGATACATCTGCAAAAGTCTGAATGGAGTCCGTATGAGTCAGAATACGCCTCAAACTACTCCAAGAGTCAGGCAGTGAACAAATCACCGCTTGAACTTGTTGTTTATCAGATAAGATAAAACCAACAACCTTAAGCTCACGAATCATTCCAGGCATGTTCAAGAATGTTACGTTTTTGGTCAATCTTATAGCTTTCAAACTTATAAGTCAAAGTCCTCAACTTTGTAGTAGAATTATTCCCATAAATAAGCTTAATGTCGTCTCACATTTGTTTTGCAGTTAGACAATCCTCAAACTTCGCCAATCGGATCATTATGCATGCTACTCAACATAGTAGAGTGTGCACATCGATCTTTCTGTTTCCACTTAAGGAATTCCTGTATTTTCTGGCTATGTTGGGTGATGGTCAAATTACCCATATCTGGTTCTTCCATCACAGTATCTAGGTTGTCAAGAACATCTTACTCATTTAGCAAATACGTGATTTTCCTTTGCTTGAGTTTGTTTGAGTTTTTCCTCTTAGTCGGCCATGGCCGACGCTGGGGCTGATCCCCCTCTGGCTTCTTCTCACATCCTCCCACCCCAGCCCGTTCTTATGTTGAAGCCCTCTCTAACTCATCCAATATTCCTCCAACACCTTTCTTTATTCCGCTTGCTTCATACAAAGGCGAGCCTTCTCTCAAGCTTTCACCCGAGATCATAGCTACCCTCGTTCAGCCCTTCCGTCTTGCCTTAATAGGTAAGTTTTCTCATGGTCGGCCATCAATGGAGGGCATCAAAAAGCATTTCAATACCTTTGGTTTAAAGACAGCCGTTTCTTTAGGCCATCTTGATACGAAACATATTCTCTTCCAAGTTCATTGCGAAGAGGACTATCAACGCCTTTGATCAAAGACCAGTGGTACCTCGGTCGATTTCCCATGCGCGTATTTAAATGGACCCCCGATTTTCGTCCAGACGTTGAGAGCTCTATTGTCCCGGTTTGGTTCTCCCTTCCCGGCATGCCTATTCATCTATTTAATAAGTCAGCCCTCTTTTTTCTTGCAGCTCTTTTTGGTAGGCCTCTGATGCTAGATCAGCCAACATTGAATCTGTCCCGGCCTAGTGTTGCCCGGGTATGTGTGGAGATCGATCTTTTAAAGCCATGTCCATCTCGAGTCTGGGTTGATTGTGGTGGCGTTTTCCCAGTTTTTGGCAAAAATTGGAAGCTGAGAATAAACCCTTTTATTGTACCCATTGCATGCGACAAGGCCACCAAGAACTCTCCTGTCGTATAAAACATCCCAACCTACCCACCCAAAACCCTAACCCTTCGACCAAGGAACCTCAAGCCAAGCCTCCGTCCGTTCCTTCTGGACAGCGTTAGACACCCAAAAAGAAAAAAACGACCACTCAGATGGATAAAACCCCCAACCCCTCTATTCCTACGGCCACAGTAAATCCAGACTTAGCCATGCCAAATGTTCAACCTATTATTGACGATGTTATTGAGACAGAAGTTTTACGTGAAAATGAGACTGCAGCCAAGTCCAACCTAAATGATGATTCTGGCCAAGACCCTCATCAGCCCGATCCTATCTTGAATGAAGTAGATCAAAGCTCAAAGGATAATTCTCAGCATCTTAATGTTGATCCTTGTCCAGTCAATAAAGAAGTCGATGTTAATCCCATCAACTTGGTTGTTTCTGATGATTCGTTAGAAGATGATGGAGTGGATCCTCTTCCCACGTCCATCATATCGCCGAATAAGTTTGATGTTCTAAACATATTGGAGGAGGAGGAAGAAACTGATCATTGTTCTTTTGATGCTCTCAATTTGGAAGTCTCCAAGAAACTTAAATACCCAATTCCCCCAACTGATCGGACAACTCGTTCTCAAGCTCAAAAGCCCTCCAAAGGTTCTACCTCCAATTCGTCCAATGGATGTTAAAGCTCTTTTTTGGAATGTCCGTGGCATAGGTAATGACCCTACTGTAAGCCGCCTAAAGTACTTGATTAAGCATCATAATATTTCTCTTCTAGCTATTTTTGAGCCCAAAATTGCAATCGGCAAAATTCAACTCATCTCCTAAAAGCTGAAATTCAGGTTCTCTCATTCTAATACCTCTAGCACCATTTGGATTTTTGTTAAATCTTGCTTCAGTTGTAGCATTTTATGTGACTCTTCTCAACAGATTACTCTCAAACTTCAGCATTTTTCATGGCCTTTTCATGCCTTTGTCTCTTGTATTTATGCGAGGTGTGATCTCCGAGACCGTCAAGATCTTTGGGATGACCTTCTCCAAATATTTTCTCAGACTTCAATTGATCCATGGCTGGTTGGAGGAGACTTCAACATAATTCTTAATCCTTCAGAGAAGTCGGGGGGTAATGGTTGGGATCGCATAGGAGGCCTTGAATTCCAAGCTTGTATCTCTGCGGCTGGCCTCACTGACCTGGGATATTCTGGATCAGATTTTACATGGTGGAACAAGCAAGATGACACTGCCACTATTATGGAAAGAATTGATAGAGTTCTTGGCAACACATGTTGGCTGGATAAATTTCAAGGAACCACCATTCAGCATTTAAACCGCACTTGTTCCGATCATTCTCCTTTGCTTGCCACTATCCCCCAAACAATTTCATCCAGCCCTTCCTCTTTTGATATCTAAACATTTGGGCAACTCATCCCTCTTTTATAGACACAGTTCGTAACTCTTGGTCTCAACCAGAATCTGGCCCTCCTATGGTTAAATTTGGTAAGAAGCTTCGGCGCCTCAAGCCTGTTTTACGGAACTGGAACAAGGATTCTTTTGGTAATATTTTTGACAACCTTCAGAAGGCTGAGGAAGATGCTCTTGAAATGGAGCTTTTATATGATCTTAATTATTCCGATTCAAACCGCTCAAATCTTATGGAAGCACAAGCTTGTCTTTGCCTTCATCTCAATCGTGAAGAAGATTTTTGGCGTCAAAAATCCAAAATTAAGTGGCTTAAAGAAGGTCAAGGGAATTCTAAGCTTTTCCATGCTTCAGTCCGTCAAGCTCAACGTTGGATTTTTATTCACTCTATTCATGATGTTGATGGGTCTCTTCTGGATAAAAATCAAGATATTAAAGAGGTTGCTATTCATTATTTTCGTGGTCTTCTATCTTCTAATGCTCCCATTCCTGAGCTTGATATAGAGGTCATTCCTAATCTTATCTCAGATGATTGGAACTCCCAGTTAATAGCCCCTCCTGATGTTTCGGAGATTAAAAAAAGCAGTCCTTGCTATGAATGGAGATAGTGTTGCCGGCCCAGATGGTTTATCCAGTCACTTTTATTCTTCTTGTTGGGAGATTATTAAATCAGACTTTTGCGAAGCTGTTACATAATTTTTTTTCAGGTTTCACTCTTCCTAAGGCCTGGTCTAGCACTCTTATTGTGACCATTCCGAAAGTTTCTTCTCCTTCATCTTTCAAGGATCTCAGGCATATAAGCTTGTGCAATTTCAACTCTAAAGTCATATCCAAAATTATTTCTTCCCGCCTATCCACCATCTTACCTTTCATAATTCTGGAAAACCAAAGTGCTTTTGTTAAAAGCCGAATCATTCAAGACAACATTCTCCTTGCCCAGGAAATGATGACACATCTTTGTAAGAAAGTTGCAGGCTCCAATATCATTCTTAAACTTGACATGGCAAAGGCATTTGATCGGGTTTCTTGGGTCTTCCTTACAAGGGTTCTTCGTAAATTCGGCTTCCATGAGGTTTTCATCGATTTAATTTGGCGCCTATTGTCTGATAATTGGTTCTCAGTTCTTCTTAATGCAGAATCTGCTGGTTTTTTCCCCTCTTCTCAAGGTCTTCGGCAAGGAGATCCTTTATCTCCTAGTTTGTTCATTATCATGGGTGAAGTTTTAAGCCGAAGTCTTGATAAGCTTCATCGTAATGATCCCATAGTTGTGTACTCCACAGTTAGCGGCTGCCCTATAATTTCTCATCTCGCTTTTGCAGATGATATTGTTGTTTTTTGTAATGGTAGTAAACACTCCCTCCTCCTCCATCGTAACTTGATATCTGATTATGAGGCTATGTCAGGCCAGATCATTAATAAATCCAAGAGTTCTTTCTTTGTTGCTCCTAATGCTGTCAATCGATCCTCTTCTATTTCCCGTATTCTGGGCTTTCAAGAGGGAAGCTTCCCATTTACTTATCTTGGCTGTCCTATATACTTTGGAAGAAAGAAAAAACAGATCTTCGATCCTCTTATTCTCAAACTCCAACGGAAGATTGATTCTTGGATGGGTTCATTCCTCAACATGGCTGGTCGTATCACTCTAATTAATCATGTTCTTCAATCCATCTCCATGTACGAGCTCGCCTCCATAGACCCCCCAACTTCTGTCATTCAGATTCTCAATCGCATGTTCTCAAATTTGTTTTTGGGGATATATAGAAGGCAAAAAGAAAAGCCATTGGGTTTCTTGGAAGGTTTGCTGCCGTCCCACGGCAGAAGGAGGTCTTGGCATCTTTTCCATCGTTAATATTATCAAAGCCTTGGGTCTCAGAAACTGGTGGCATTTTCGTGCTTCTAACAACATTTGGTCCAATTTTCTTGCTGCTAAATATTGTTCCCATACTCACCCAGCAGTCTCCTCTTCGAAAGGCTCCCATATTTGGACACGTATGATCAAATCCCGCTCTATTGCAGAACCTTATATCAAATGGATTGTGGGCAGAGGCCATTGCTCAATCTGGAATGATATCTGGCTTGGAAATTCTTGCATCGACAAACCTTCGACTTGTTCCTTGGTTCAGGTTCGAGATATTTTTCAACATGTCTCCTCGCTTAACAATCTCGACATGTCCTCGCTGCCTCCTCCTATCATGCAAGGCATTCACTCCCAATGTATTTCTCTCTGTGATGATGAAGATAGGCCTGTTTGGATTCTTACTTCTAAGGGGAATTTCTCTATCTCCTCGGCCATTTCTATTATTTCCCCTCCTGGTCCCTCTTTGCTTTCTTCAAAATTTATCTGGCATAAAAATCTTCCCAGACACATTAGCATCTTTCATTGGCGTCTTGTTCGCAAACGCCTGCTTCTCGATGAAGGTTTATGGCGTAAAGGTCTCCAGCTTGCTTCTAAATGCCACTGTTTCCCATCGGGTTCTATGGAAACTTTTGATCATGTTTTCCTTCACATCCCTTCTTCCACGGTAATATGGGGCCATTTTCACAATTTGTTTGGTGTTCCTTTCTAACCTCTCCCTTTGCATCAAACCTGTTTTGCTTGGTGGCTCCATGGGAAATCTCTCATCTTTTCCATTCTTCCTTCTATCATACTCTGGAACATATGGAAAAATCGTAACTCCGCTACCTTTGACAATTCCAGACTCCCTACTTTGGTTATTATTAAGAACATCATCCAGGATTTAAAGAACATTATGCTTGCCGTTGGCCTTCATGTTTCAGACTTTCCCCGGCTTCCTTGTGGTCGGAAAAAGCAGGTTCATATTCATTCCGTGCATTGGTCTTCTCATCCTAATGGCTCCTTAAAGTTGAATGTGGACGGAGCTAGTAGAGGAAACCCAGGTTCTAGTGGTGGAGGTGGTATTCTTAGAGATTCTTCTGGTAACTTTATTTTTGCGTTTCATTGTTTCTATGGAACCCATTCTAAAATGGTTACTGAGCTCCGTGCTCTCCTTTATGGTATTCGTTGGCTTTCCTCCCACAATTATTCGGACATTATCATCGAGACTGATTCCAAGGTCCGTTTTGACTGCTTATGTAATGGTCATACTCGTCCTTGGGATCATGCTTAGCTCTTTCGTGACAGCCTCCGCATCCAATCTTCCAGGAGATATTCTTTTTGTCACTGTTATCGGGAGGCAAACAAGGTTGCGGATAGCTTGGCTAATTTAGCTTGTAAAAGACAGATAGAGATTTCAGCTCCATTTCCACTATTCCTTGGTTCACACGTGGTCTCATTTATCTAGATGCTTGTCAAACTCCTTATGTTCGCATTTTTTAATTTCTCTTTTGTAATTTCCTATTTCGAGGTTAGTCTCCTTTGTCCTCCCATTTATAAGGGCAAGGCTGATTGTCCCCCTCAAGTTTGTTCTATTTCTTTCTTTCTAATAAAATCTCACTGGGTGCTGCCCCTGCTTCTCTAAAAAAAAAAAAATGATTTTCCTTTGCCAAACACAATAGTTGGTGCCATCCAATTTCTCACATTTGTTAAGGTCAACGATTACATTTTTAGAAACCATTTCACTACAATTTGATGCAAGAAAAATAAGACATGAGCATATATATATATATATATATATATTCATTTTTGTTCCAAAAAATCAATTACTAAATATAATTACATCATACACGTAAGAAGTGAAAATCCGCGAGTCTCGTAATCACAACCAAAGTATACACAACGTAAAAATATTTATAAATTGCTAATTTAAACAAAATAAATAAGATGAAACAAATCCATAAAAGCACATATCATGTACATAAATATTTTCACTACTGAAAATAAAATTATTGGGTCTCGTATAGTCTCAATCGCAATTTTAGAGCCTAAAAGGATAATTAATTACGATAAAAATGACTTTAAAATAGTTTAAAATTCACAAATATTTTTTAAAAATTACTGAATAGTCCCAAATTGCCCTAAACAGTCACAGAATGAAAAACAGCCCTTGGATATTATTTTTAAATTTTTAATAAATCCAAAAACATGTTTTTATACACTAAAAAATAAAAAACAAATAATTTCAGCTGAATTGATCAAAACAGAGACCACCATTAGACTTAGAAGGCCAAAACTAGTCAAGTCGCGTCGGCCGTTACAAAAACGGAGTCCCAGAAATGCCGCACGCGCTCACACGCACCACCTGCACGTGTGGGCTTCCTGGGAGAAGCTGACTGGATAATGACTCAACACTAAGGCTGACATGGCACACTGACATGGCAGGACTAACGTCACGCTGACATCATTCGTCACCAAAATCGTGTCACTGGAAGTGGGTTCCACTTTACTGACGTGGTAGATGATGTGGCAGCCACATCAGTAGTCAACTCTTTGACCATTGACCACTCAATGGTTGACCGGTCTTCCTCTAAGCCGCTCACACGCCTAGTCGGAGAGTGAGCTCCACACGCCGCCTTCCTGAGCTCCGATGAGGTCGCGGACGGTGGCATTGGATTCGTTTCATTGAGTACTTTTCAATCGTGTACTTTTTACACTGAAAGGAGTGCCACAAGAGGCATGTACATCAAGGCCAAGAGTAGGGATTGTAGGACGCCTATTTTTCAACCCAGAAAATCAATTCGCGAACATGATCGGCGAGCCAACTTCTTGAGGCCATAGAACATTCATTTTAAGTCCAAATTAAGCATATAATATGTCATTGAAAGCCCTCGCAGAGTACTACAAGTACAAACCATAAAACCACGGTTTTATAAAATACAAACAGGTCAAAACAACATGCAAAGTTTTAGAAAAAATCAATTTTCAACAAAACTAGGGTTTGTGATATTTTGAAAAATACCCAACGGATTTCAACGAGAATTTAGTATGTTGTTCACCTCGTCATTGGGAACTCAAACATATAAAATTTTCATGAAAATAAAATCGTTTTACACATGAAATAATAAAACTCATTTGGTTCATTATCGGGTAAAAGTTTTAAACAAAAACATGCAATTCATGACGTAATGAAACAAGTAATCAAGCATATAGGCTCTGATACCAATGAATGTTATATCTATATACCAATCAAGTTCGTTATCTAAGAGTAATCATGAGTTACCTCGTGCGAACTTAAACTTTGAGCGAAGCGGAAGAATTTCTGCTTGAGCTACGATCTCCGTATGTCACGATCACTAATCCTGCAAGTCTCTCTTGTCGGATTGATATCATGTAGCACAAATATCAATTTTGGTTCATATCGCAAATCCAAGCCTCTTGATGGTTAGGCTAGAGTAGGGCTGTCAAAACGGGCCTGCAAAGCCCGTTGTGAAACGGAACGGGGCGGGGCGGGAAAGCCTGCGAACATAACGGTCCTAAGAACTCCTAGCCCAAACCGCCCCGCGTAGGGCCGCGGGAAAAACCGGCAAGCCCGCAAAAATTAGATTTATTTAATTAATTTTTTATTTATTATCAATTATTATTATTTGTGATGCAAAATCTTGAATTCATGAAAGACGTATAAAATTTTTCTCATAGGAAAAAAGAAAAGAAAATGAACTATTTTTTACACTTTATATGATGTATCCCTCCGAATTAAAAGAAGAGTCTCATATAAAACTTTCTTTTACGCTATATATTTATAAAGTATTAAGAATTACATATTATCAAAATAATTGAATTTATTTTAAAACTCTTAGTATTTTTATATTTCACTTATGTGATTATATTGTACTCCAGTGGATAGAGTTGTGGTGTACAACTTTTTGGATATAAGTAAAGGAGGAGGGGCAAAAGACCATGAATATGATCCAAACTAATAAGAGCATGAGGGGCCACAGTGATCCCCCAAACAAAGGAGATTGGTTCTCCTCTCCTACCGCTACTTGTATAATTCTCCCGCCCTCTATTTGGTTAAAAAAATTGACAATGCATCACGGTCAAAAGAGAGTTCAGAAAGTGCGGGTTGCTCGCAGCCCGCACGGGCAAAGCCCGAAAAGCTCATTTTTCCAAACGGGCATCTAATACATCAGCCCAACCCGCCCCTAATGGGTGGCGGGGCGGCATGCCCGCGGGTTTTTGCCCTATTTGATAGCTCTAGGTTAGAGGGAGTATTTGGTGAGATAGAATATAGGGGGGAGAGAGAGAGAGAGAAAGGCGGCCTAAATAAGACATTCACTTCTTAGGCGTGTTCTGCTAGGTTACGGTTTTATCCCTTAGTTTCCATATTTATATTATTGTACAAAAAACCCTATTTCTTGTAGGTTAAGTTAAGTCAATCCCAAACCCCTTCGGATTAGGAAACTAATTAACCTTTAATAATATAAATACAGTCCATGTGAGCATAATTAAATAATTGGGCCACAAGCCCAATTGCTAACACGTTGGATAAATGTAATTTCCTAATATTATTATAAACATATATATGATTTGTACTAAAATAACCTTTAGTTTCAATTATCGATATGATGCACTAAGATTACTAGCTCGATGCCACAAAAAGGAAATATACGACTGTTGAACTTTGCATGATTTACTTAAACCCATTAGGATTAAAATTGATAAAGCATGTTGGATAGTTTGTAGTTCTTAGTTAGTTAAGGATTCTTTGATAATTTCTTAGGACTTGTTTGGTAGTCGGGCAGAGATACGTAGTATTATTAATCTTAATATTATTAGTGCCCTCGCTATTAATCCTTACTTGTATATTGGGGGTAGATTTGAGATAAAAATGTTAATCCCAATTTTTTTTAGCGAGGATGCTAATAATACCACCATCTCCCTTGATATTAATAGTGAGGGTATAATGACTTTATCCGGGTAACTTGTACTATTAGTTCCGACTATCTATTGTGTACCAAACATCTGACAGCTTGACTTATTAATCCCATCTAGCCTTAATCCTGGCTACCAAACGTCACATTAGTCTTAATTGCTATAAGCTTGTTTTATAAGCTTTACATTTAAAGTGTCAGCTTGTTTCCTTAATAGATAAAAACATATGTTTCTACTAACACTTTCTATGTTTGTGCTTTATTAGAACATTGCATTTATTGTTTTTCTCACAAATAAAATCCTTGAGGTATCGAAGATCACAATCTAAATGATTGTAGCCTTCAAATTTTCAAATCTACTTCCAATGATCTGAATATCAAGGTCCTCCATTTAAAGACATTGAAGCAAGATGAAGAGGTACTGAAGCATTCAATATCTCTCAAACATTTACTTTCACTTGAAGTGACCTAGCCTTAATACTTACCAGATAGCCTTTATTATTCATTCACTTTTCTAGTATATGTTAGACAATCATTGTGTAGTAATTTCTTCCAACTTTCTAGTTATTAAGCAATCATTGATTATACCCCATGAGTGTGATTGATTTTTCAATCATACTCCATAAATACTAGTCTTTATTTTACATTGATCTATAAGTGATCACATTAGATTATTAATAGTATTAGTGTACTTTAAATTCCAAGTATGACCAACTTGGTATTAGACGTACTTGTTTTTACCGTGAAGCACTTTATATGATGTGTTCTATATTTTTTTGTTTGTGTGATTTCTCTAATACTTAAGAAGTCTCAATTTACTTAAGTGTCACCCAATCCTAGCCTCAGTCACTTATTTGTTTGCTACTATAAATTGTTCTTCAAAAAGTGATCAAACTATTTTTTAACAAAATACTTTTTGGCTAACTAATAACATTGGTTACCTAAAAAAAAAGGTTTACTATTTCTTATCAACCGACTGCCAACTGACACCATCATTTTACAAACTTTCATTTCGCTGCAACTTTGTTTTTTTTTCAAAACAACCCCTTTAGTTTTAAAAAGGCTATTCACCCCCCCTCTAACCTTATTTGTTGCCAACTGGACTTACAACAACAAATTCTCAGCATAAGAGATTTTGCATAGGCTATATATGTAACACTTGCCAATTTTTATCCTTGGCTCACGATAAAAAAACGCCAGAGGCCCTTTGCAAAGCCTCACCAACAGAACAAATAGTCGTGCTCGTTCCCAAGCCATCTTGCTCAGGTCTGTCACCTGCATAACAAATTCAAGGATCTACGAGCATGGTTGGATATAATGGAGGAAACCTAGTCAAATCTAGCGATAACTAGCATCAAGTTCAAGCATGAAGGTTGATGACAATCATGATCTGATATTAAGGGCTTCAATTAGAATCAAGTTTGAAAGGACCCGACCTAAACCTCGATACAGAATCCCAAGGTCGGCCTTTAAAAGAAACAAAACAACCGACAAGTACATGCTAAGAATGTTGGCACAAGTCAAACAGTTGAGCTATACAAGCTCTGACGAGGAAATAAAGCCGTAATGGCTAGACAGAACAAGAAATTCAAAACTACAGAAGCGAAATAAAAACAACACGCCCGAGCTATCAAGCTCAAAGCCAAATACCACCAAAGAGATGATAAATCTCTCGGTCCAAAAATTCGAACCACGTGACGTAACAATGAGCAATGAACAATAAACCATCGGCAACATAACACCGACGAAACAATAAGAACCCAACCTGAACCTGATATATATATATATATACATACATACATATATATATATATATATATATATATATATATATATATATATATATATATATATATAATCCTCAATGGATTTACTAGCCAGAGACAACAATAATGACTAACTAAAAGCCCCGAGGCTACTGCATGCCCGGAAGACAACTAAATGAATACTAAGAATAAAATACACATGCTCGATGATACATGTTGGCCACAAAAATGCATCCAAAAAAATTACCCAAATGTTCTACCCGACCATAAAGTCTATGTGACTTTACATAAAGTCGACCTCACAAGAATAACATCGTACATAAAAGGAGGTAACGATGCTATAAATAATAGGGCTCCACGAACTACAATCCGGAAGAGTTGGCTGCGAAAAACGTGAGCCAAACGATCCAAACTCGAACCACACAAACACATGGTCTCAACTCAATCTACCGATCTATTGCGCACTGCTACAGTCACGATCTACTCAACCTCTTCGCGGCTAATGAACAACTGCAAACTAAACAAAGTACGTGGTGAGTCATAATGACTCAGTACGCTACTATAAATAACATATTATTATGCACAGTTATTAAATAATCATGGCATAATGTTAAACAATAATAATCCATGAACATGTATCACAATGGTATCGATACTTCATAATTTCCCTTTTTCATTTACGAATTTCAAAACTTTCATACAATACAATGATATTCAAGTAAATGCATAAACCGCAATCAAACCATTTCTTTTCTTTCAAAATCATTTATGCAACCGTATGATGATCATAAGTATGCATATAAACCACAACATAATTTAGAGTTTACTTCTCTAATCTAAACAAACCCATGAACGAAGGCAAACTTCCTTGATTCTTCTTTGTCGCGCTGCTCCTCCAAATCACGTGCACAATCACATGTGCTCCCGATACCGGTTCCTTGGTATCGTCGGCCTTGAGACACCTCTCAAGTACTATAGCTTCCAAGGTCATGCTTTCCTGCTATGAACAATGGACAACTAGTTCCATAACTCGTGTGGGACCCTTACTCTCCGATACAACGACCAACCGCAATCACGAGTCCCATAACTCGTGAAGACGATGTGTCGTCCCATCATTGACTAACCACACTACAACCCGATAAGGCCTCAATACCCGATGACCTTATCCAAAACCAAATTCAACAAGGCTTTTATATCCGATCACCCTGTCAATGCCAAACAGGTTAGTATTCCTACTTAAACAATATACCTTACACATACAGGAAGGTAATTAATATCATATACGAGCATGTATTTTGCAAGTATAACACACATAGCAAGACTAATTATTTAGCCTATTAACCATATACCATATCGAGTTCTTCATATTCCTCAAGTATAACATCATAAGTTCGGATCGAGTTCCCAATCTATCCAGTCAAGTAGGGTTCACACTCTACTAGTATATGACCAACAAGAATATTCATGTCTTGAATAAATACTCACATACATTGAGGTGATTAATCAGTTCTCACCTCCAATCAAGAATTTAAGAATAGACATTTAGTCTAAAAACAATCCTTATTTATTGAGGGCTATCATAATCCCCATAATAACATACCAAGGTCGTAATTACTTAACCTCAAACCATAAAATAGAACTATGTATTTAGTTCAAAACAATTACTCGTTGACGCCTTCAAAGACCCTTAATTTAAACCCGTTAAGACTACTACGTAGCCTTACATTAAATTCCAAAACAAGATTATACCCCTAGTCTTGCCCTTAGTTTCATGTCGGGCTTCTATTAGTCCTTATTTCTCATAGTGTATACACCTACGCACTCATACTCATGCTCAAAGCATAACATGACTATCATTAGTCGACGATCATAAGTGTCCACCAAGTACACTTCGTAACATCTCGACTGGCATGGTTGTCCATCCATCGATTTACCGATATAACAATCATGAAGACTCTAAAGTAGTCTTCTAGAAATCTGCACCATATTGTGTACGCCCAAAAATAACTCTCGTGAGTTTCTTATCTTAAGTCAACATAAACTCAACTTTCAAAGCTCAACTAAATAACTGACTAATTTAGTTAAGGTTCTCAAAACATTCATTCTCCAGAACTCTATCAAGTCTGGGTGTCATTTAACACACTTACAACATGACCCCATGGTCAAACCAACCGAGACAAACCCGTTTCAAATCCCGTAGGATTCAAACACTTCTTACTCAAGTGTTAACTAAATCTTTAATCGACTCCTTGAGTCTAAGTCAAACCATTTGTACTCAGGCCGTTCCCCAACCTTAGTCTCACAATACCCTCTTAATATAAATGAGACGGCATCTAATGTTTGACCGTCAAAACTCAACCAACTCAATATATTTATTAAAGGCATTAACTCATGGTTCACGACTAATATTTAGTCTTGAATCACCTAGTGTCCAAGGGGTACACTCCCGACATTCCCAACGAAACGATTGTCTAACCCCATTCCTAAATCTCTCAATTAAGTCAACACACTATCGTGCTCGACCAAACACTCAAACGAGTAACCATTCACAATTAAATACCCAAACCACATAAGACCCATTGATTAGTAATAAAATCACACTAATGTCGTCCAAGGACTTCTATTGGAGTCCTGAACCATCAATTATCACAAAACACCCATTTGGTCTCACCCGACCAAAATTTGAGATCTCGAACGTGAGTCCCGATGAAAATGAAAAGTAGTAGGAATTTATCCTAGGGCTTAAAATAGCATTATAAACATATAATAGACTCCGTTGAGTCAAAATACAAATTCCCAAAATCTAGGGCAAGGCACAATTTCGGGATTTCTACTTCACCCGGGTTTCTAAACCCGATAATTAACAATTTTGTGTCCAATCACTTCAATGAACCCAAAAAAAACTCAAACAAATCCATCCTAACATGTTTACTAACCAAAATCCATCATGAACATGTCATCTAGACATGTATCAACACAATAAATTAAGAGGAATACACCTCTAATATCCTAGCATCAAAATGGGTTAGAGAGAGAAAGAAGGGGGGTTTTGCAATGTACCTCAATCGTGGCTCAAACAACAAAGGAAACAAAAACAAACCGGATGGAAAGAATCCATTCGTTGAGGGCTTTGAAATGGCGTACTTGGCTCGACGATCGGTTGGCTGGAACTCCGGGAATCGCCGGAAAACCTCCATGAACACACCTCTCCTTCTATCCATTTATCTCTCTATTCTCTAATGGTGGATGCACAAATGAGGAGGGGAAGGGGAAAATCAGATCATAAGGGGGTGAAAGGGGACCAAAATGCCCTCATTTGGGTGGCCAAGGGTGAAGGAGGGAGGTTAGTTAGGGGTAGGATGGACATTTCTCGCCAAAAATCAAAACAGGGAAAAGCTGAATCGGGGACCATGAGGTTGCATGGTCCTCAAGCCATGCGGCTGCATCCCCTTTGCCTCAACTTTGAGATTTCTTCTAATGACCTTGCGGGGGCAAGGTCCTTCCCCCTTGCGGCCACAAGCCTTCCAGACCTAAAATTGTCTATAATTCAACCCTAAATGACCCCAAACACTTAACCAAACCAAATAAGGTTCAAACCCCATTCAAATTAGGTCTAGAACTCCCATAGAACACTCACAAACAACTCCCGAAACAACTCATAGCGAAACCGGAGTAAGGTACAACAATGTGCTAACGAATCGACGATCGAAGAATTGTCGGTCAAGAACATAAGACATAAGAAAGTCAAAAGGCTATTGAATAGACTTGAATACTTTTAGGAAGTTAGACAACAGGTAAGAGAATAAGTGCTCCCGAAGGCGAGACGATTACACGACTTAATCTCGAACAACGACGCCAAACGTCCAGCAAGGTAAATCTATGAACCATGCTATCGAACATTGACATAAGACATGTTTAACATGTCTATTAACCCAAGGTGTAGCCTATCAAGGTCACTCAAAAACTAATCCACAACTATCGATCAAGTCGAGTATCCAACAATGCTAAATCGCGCAATAGTGACTCCAATACGCTAACGAGCGTAAATCGAACATCCCAAGGGTATCGGCCTTACCTTAGCCTACCAAGGCATAAGAAGTCTTCCACGTTAAGGCTTATCATGTTGGCCTGACGATTACGTAAAGTTCTTGGGCGTTACAAAGTTACTCTTGGATAGAATATTAGGGCACATTCAAAGAAGATTAATGAAGTATTGATGATACTTGTTCTTAAAGCCTAATCCAAAATGATAATTGAAGACATCAAGTCCCAAGACGAGAAGTTGGTATACCTTATTGAAGCTTTTGGATCTAATTGGTCACTTAATGGAGTTTCCAAGGCTACAGACAGTCAAAGTCTAAATTCTTCAATGTTGGAGAAAAACTTCACCGAACATAGTGCCCTAGCACTAGAAAGCTATGCTAAGGAGCCACAACCGAGATTTGTATGTTAATGTGTTTTGATATTTTTGCTATGTTTTCTTTCCTAGTTGACTTAGTATCTACCCTAGGTAGTTTAAGTATTATTTTTAGGTGTTTTAGCATACTGTAGATCCAGTTGGCATCTAATAAGGTCAGAGGGGGCGTGAATAGCCTTTTTAAAACATAAAGGGATGTTGAGAAAACTTTTCAAAGTTTCAGCGGAAAATATGCACAAGTATCAGTGATACAAGTTTTAGCTGATTGGTTATCGGTTGGTTTTTGTATAAGTTTGTTTGATCACTTTTTCTCTAAGTCAAGAATTGAAAAAACAATTTATATGAGCAGTCAAGTGGTTGATGTGAAGAGATTGACTGACACGTAAGTAGATTGAGACTTCTAAAGTGTTAGATGGATCAGTCAACACACATAAAAACGAATTGAATAAGTAAAAGAGACAAGGGGGTGGACTAGTTCATAGTAGAAACTGCTACGTCCACTACCAAGTTAGTTAAATTTGAAAATTTTGAATTGCACTAAATATTAGGGGTGAGCTTGGTCCGGTTCGGTTCAGTTTTTTGAAGAAAAAAAAAAGAGAAAACTGGAACCTGACCAATAGTCTAATTCTCAAAAAATTTAGAAGTGGTACCAACTCAATATGTATGAGAACCAAAACATTGCTCGGTCCATAACTAATCAAAAATGGATGAAAACCAAGACCGGACTAATACTATGATTTTTTACTTTTTAACTGTTTAACATAAATGCATAATAAGATTTTTAAGACTGAAAATTCATTAAAAAAAATGCCCTTTGATAAAAGTACATTGAACATTTAAAAATGTCGAATTTATAAACTCGTAGCATAACAAACCGGTGGAAACAAAATAATAAAAGAGTACCAACTAAAAAGTAGAACAAAGAAAGTAATAGGAATTATATATATATATATATATATATATATATATATATATATATATATATATATAGACCAACCCAAATGTCCGGTTTTATGAAAATTCAGATCCAGGACCAAACCAAAGTATTGGTTCAGTCCAGTTTTGATTGGTTCAGTCCGGTTCTATTGGTTCGGTCTGGTTCGAAAAAATCATGCACACCCCTAATAAATATATTAATAATCATATGTGATCATTAATGGATCAGTTTATAACAAAAATCGACAGCACAAAGGCAACTCTGTTGCTGATGCTCTAGCTAATCATGGGTGGGATCATGGCTCTTCTATTAATTATTCGTCTTCTGCTCTGCTTCCTTCTCGTGTTCGCGGTCTGTTTATTTTGGATAAACAAGCCACTCCCTACATTAGAATTAATTAGTCCTTTGAATTTGCTTTTGTATTTCCATTCGAGGTTAGGCTCCTTTGTCCTACCATGTTATAAGGGCAAAGGCTGGTTGTCCCCCTCAAGTTTGTATCTTTCCTTCTTATTAATAAAATCTAGCAGGGTGCCGCCCCTGTTTCCCTAAAAATATAAAGATATAACAAAAATCGATGTTTGAAGAAAATGATTGAGAAACAATCAAACTCGTTCTACAATAAAAGATTCCATTAAGACTCGATAGTTGGAAGAAGTAACTAATCATTGAGTGTAAAAACAAATACTAGCTAAGAGAATAAACTGTAAAGGACACTAGTAAATACTAAGGTGGTTGAGGCAATTCACGTTGATAGAATTTTGCTCGAGTGTATCAAATGCTTCAGTGTATCTTGAAAGGCTTTAATTAGCTAGAGCTGAATACCAAGCCGTTGGAACTTTGTTTGACTTTGGGAAGGCTAAATCTTCAAGGTTGCAGCAAATTCAAACTATACGAGCCATAGTCAATGAAGACATTTAATGTTATTGATGATATCTGGAAACAAGAGACCAAAGCTTAAAAAGGTAAGCTGGGGTGTCAGCTGGAGATGGAGATGTTGCATCATCAGCTAGTGGTTCTTGAATGTTAAGGCTTCGCATCATCTTAATGTTTTCAATAGCATATGCATCCGCTCGAGCTTTCCGCCTTCTCTCTTCTTTCTTCCTGAATGGATTTAACCTTATCAGCCTTAGCTTTGGTAGCCTTATTAGTCCATTCGCGTTGATAAGAGAGAAGAGAGTGCCTATCATTTATATTAACGTCTCTAGGAGCACCAGCCACCAGTAGTCATGGCAGCTTTGACTTAAGCTGCAATTTCTTAGCGAAGATTGGGAAGAATGGAAGAAATTTGAGCTTGCAGGTCATAGAGCATTTAGTTGTTGGTGGTCTTCATAACTGGATTAAGATGCAGATGGTGGATATATAAAATGTCCAGCTTTGGATCAACATGTGCACATGTAAGAAAATCAGCTAATGGTTGGGCATCAACCATTAGCTCATCAGCTGGAAAGCCTGGAATAAAAATTGGAACAAGAGGGGAAGCCTCAATGGGAGCATCAATTGGGAGTGCAACATTAGTTGGGAAAACAATATTAGTAAGAGCATCAGCTATGGAGGCAAACTCAGTATTAGCAGGAACATCAGCTTGGGCATCAGTTGGAACATCAGCTGGAAGAGTAGCAGGAATATCCGTAAGTGCAATAACTGGTAGAGTATGGAATGTCAACTGCTGACGTAAAGTAGAAGCTCCTTCTACCTGAGAGGCTGTTCTAGCATTAAGGATGGTTGACGGATGTCATTAAAGTTCCATATATGCATGCTTAGAAAAAAAAACATTTGAGTCTGTGACTAGCTAAGTTGATATCACTGGCCATGTATGTCTTTATTTTCATGGGTAAGCAATCAGCATTGGCAAAGATAGACTGGGAGACAACTAGGATCCGTCTTATAAAATGATTGATAATGAGATGGTAAGTGAGCCTAGGGTTACCATTAGCTAACTTTTCTTGGTACTTGGCCATACCATCCTTGACACATTCTACTAATATTAAGGCCCAATTGATATCGTGATTCTCCACAATGGTTTCTATCATAAAGAGTTGTGGCTCAGTAATCTTGTTATTTATGTGAACATGTAAAGATTATTTCAAAATTCAAATTATTTCCTTATTTTGTTTAGTCAACATTGTCGTGTATAAACTGTAAAGTTTAGGAAAGAAATCTTTGTAAAATGTGAAGATTGATTGACCGAATCAATCACAGAAAGTAGTTGCCTTGAACAGTTGATTTATAGGCTGTAATAGTGAATCAAAGGAAATTGAGTTGGGTTCCATTCTGTGTCTTTCTGTTTCTGCTTCCTTTCTGTGTCGTGTCTTTCTTCTCTTCTTTTTATTTTTCTTACATGGTATCAAAGCCTTGTGACGTTCAATAGTGCCGTCTGCCCTCCGCTTTATCTTGTATACCCACTTGCTGCCGACAACGTTTACTCCAGGAGGACAAGGAACAAGAGACCATGTCCCAGTCTTATGCATTGCAACAAGTTCATCACGCATAGCCTGTTGCCATTGTGAAATAGGAGCAGCTTGTTTGTACGATCGAGGTTCAAAATTGATCGAATCTGCTGCAATTGCTGCCAGTGCCAAGGGAAGGGGGTGATTATAGACAATCTCATTGATACTCCGAAACTTGAGAGGAGGAGTAGATATGTCACTGCTGGTGTCGTCCTGAAGTGCACATGGGATGGGACTATTTGCAAAATCAGGACAAGTTGGTGGAGAAATAATACTAGGTGCCACTGGAGGAGAAGTATTCGGCTGTTGAGTAGAAGGACTCGATGGATCGACTGATGGCGGAGAAAGATATTGCTGTGGGATGAGACTTAGAGGGAGGGAAAATCGTGGTCCACGTGATCTTGGGTCATGGAATCGGTGGTGCAATGCCAATTTGGGCCAGAAGATGGGAAGGAGCACACCGGTCCAACAGCTGGACGAGTGGGCTGAGGTGCATGGACTGCATGATGACTGTTGTGGATCGGCTGGCTTGGGCCAGGAGGTGGACCTGTAGGAGAAGGAAATCTAGCAAGAGGAAAGTGAGACTCATCAAATAACACATGACGAGAGATGTATAACCGATTATTTTGTAAGTCAAGGCAACGATATCCTTACTAAAAGTATCGTAGCCAAGAAATACACAAAGGCAAAGACTTCAAGGCATAATTTGTGTTTGTTGTAGGCTAAATGAAAAACACAAACACCGAAAGTCTTAGAAACCGGTAACTGGTACGCTTTAGTAATTTGTGATAAGGGGAGAGATAACCCAAGCCGACGCATCGATTTTATGAGAAAAACAAAAGGCCTCAGCAGTTTTTGTGGGCGATGATTGAGATGCCTGAAGCCAAACCCATTTCGACTATGTGCTTAGATGTTTACGTTCAACCACACCATTTTGTTGAGGTGTGTAGGGACATGTGGATTGGTGTCGAATACCATGTTGGGAGAGAAAGGAGAGAAATTTTTTATTCATAAATTCACCACCCCCATCCGTTTGAACAGTCTTAACAGTATGGACAGCTGAAATTTTTCTGGACAATTGGTTTTCAATTTGAGTTTTAAAATTGGTGAAAATCGAAGTGACATCAAATTTATGAATTAACGGAAAAATCCACACAAAACGGGAAAAGTCATCAACGATACTCAAATAAAACCGATAACCAGAGTTCGAAACAACTGGGGAGGGTCCCCAAACATCTAAATGCAACATGTCTAATGGATGTAAAGAATTAAAAGTCCGAGAAATAAAAGGTAAGTTACATGATTTGCCCATTGGGCAAATATGACACACACCCTTATTTTTAACGGATCCACTAACCGAATCTGAACCTGTTTTACCAAAGACTCAAAAACTTGAGAAGAAGGATGACCGAGACGAGCATGCCACGTAGATGATGAAGCACGTTCCCCGATGAGAGCAAGCGGATTGAGAGTAGAGGTGGAATCGAAACGTAGCTGATAAAGCCCATCGGAACTATTGCCAGAAAGAATGGTCCGCTTCGTTTGATTGTCCTTCACACGAAAGCCAAAACCGTCAAACTCAAAAAAAACAATTGTTATCTAAGGAAAATTTACGAATGGAAATTAATGATTTATGCATGGTAGAACACATAACACATTACGAATTAAAGACGCGACACGCCGAGAAAGGAAGACTCGTCTCTACGCAAGAGATAGGAACACTAGTTCCATTAGCCACGGTAACCGAATCATTACCTGAGTATGGTTCAACATGAGACATATTGTGCGTGGATGGAGACATATGATTGGTGGCCCCAGAGTCGAGAACAAAGGACGGAGTCATGGAAGATGCTTTGTTTATTGTGAGGGAAGACAAGAGAATTGGGCGGGAAAGTGGGGTATGGGGCAGATATGGTTGGTAAGGGTACGGGTAGGGTATAGGATATGAAGTGGGGCTAGATTGGGCTGTATAAGCAAAATTAGCACGGTCATAGCACTGCGGGGCTAGGTGACCAGGTTTATGGCAAAGTTGACAGATGGAGGTAGAGTCTATGTGGACAAATGGATTTGGTGGCACATACCGAGGGGTATTTGACGTAGAGTGGCAAGAGACCACGCCCTGGGCCACCCCGCTTTATTTTTCCACCATGACCTCCTCTACCGCTGTTCCCACTATTGTGCCCTCTATCCGAGTGAGAAGATCGGGCCTTGTCCTTGGTAAGTATGGTGCCGAATGGTTATTAAAGCGGATCGATGGTCAGGTGTAGGTCGTTTCGGGTTGGGTCAGGTTGAGGCCAGCGGCTGGTTGAATTGAGGGAAAGGTTGGAAAATTTTAGTTCAAGATCCTCTTCTTGAAGAAGGAGGTCTTGAAGTTCATCAATGGTGACGTGGGGTTTATTATTTTGGGTAGTGATGAACTCTTTATAGGAGGGTCCCAAACCATTCAAGATTCGTCGTTGAACTTCATCCTCGGACACAATTGCACCGACCTTGGCTAGAGAGTCAACAAGGGTGATAGCACGAAGAAGATAATCGTCGATGGTCATGTCCGAAGGACGAGAGACGGAGTTCAACTTGTCTTGAAGTTTTTGACGTGGACGCTGGAGGTACCTCGTAATCTTTTTAGCAAGGATATCCCATGTCTCGAACCGTTTTCCATGCTCGAACACGCTCACGTGAAATTGATACCGCTACCACTTTGTACGTGAATTA
>CM028378.1:6262083-6291012 GCA_013146195.2 Codonopsis lanceolata | reverse complement strand
AAGCAAGTATTGCATGCTCTCAAAAGAAACCTGGAGGGGCGAGCGGGAAAATGGGCAGAGGAGCTACCATCGGCCTTATGGGCGGTCAGAACCACTGTTCGGGGGCCAACCGGGGAGACCCCGTTCGCACTTACATATGGGTCTGAAGCTATGATTCCGGTGGAAATGGCATTGCCTAGCTACTGTGTTTCACATTACAGCGAGCAAAACAATCAACTCACTCGGGCCATAGACCTAGACCTTGGCATCCAGACCACCTCAAAAAATATTACCCCTAAGTCAAAGGAACAAACGGGCAAGACCTCAGTCCTGTTGAGGGTCATTGATCATCTATCAATAAAAGACAAGTTGTTGTCATATTTACCAATTCAGAATTTTCAAACTGATCAGTTACTTGTCAATCTGCAAACTGCTCGGATTTGTTTGGCTGATCTGCTCGCCCGGCGAGCAGATAGGGGCCATACCCGGTCAACAATCCTCAAACTCCCTAGTATTGATGAACTTATCCTCTCCGTGGGTGAGATGCGGCCATGCCCAGGTTCACATACTAGGATGCTCGCCCTAGGTGATAGAGGCCATGCCTACAAGATAGCGGCTAACTACCTCGGGTTCCCACAGTGACCGAGCAACACTGTTAGCCGTATATCTCCATACCTGGAAGATATACTAGCAACCGCTTCGAACTACCGACATCGAACAAAGGCCATGCCCGGTTGTTGGTCGCCGTTGAGAGCTGGGCCTTGCCCGCTTGGCAATCTTCTGGAAGCTCATTCGCTCAAAGCTTTGGCCAGATCCAAGCAATCATACCCGGTGTTTGCTCAGGTAACATCTCAACTTAAATAATAAGCTTGCTTTATTAGTCTTGTTATTTTTGAGTAAATAATCATACTTGATTAAAGTTGTTCATACATTTATGCTCGACATGTTTTCTGGGGAGCACCAGTACTTGTATTATCAAATGACAGGAGAAATATGCAAGTGAGAAAACAATTATCGGGTAAACAATCAAAGCAGTTATAATTGGGGTACAAAAAGCTGAATACGAGGAACAATATACAAAAAGTGATTTCATTCATGATCGTTGAATTACAGAGGAAAAATCAAAAAGCATCGGCGCGCAGGCCGGGTAAACTCTAAGCTTGTTCAGGAGGAGGAGGAGGGGGAAGCTCTTTGGCACTGGCCCGATATTGTAGCTCGTACTGAATGTTCAGCTCCTTTTGGGCAGCCTCATCCTCGGTCGCTTTAGCTTGGGATTCCGCTTCAATCCGCTCGCTTTCTTTCATAGTCTCGTCTTCGGATTCCAAAGCCTCAATCAACGAGCAGACATTCACTTCGTCCACAGGCGGTGGAACCCAGGGTGCCCACCCGGCCTCAGCGTCGCCACTCGCCAAGGTGGCCAGTTCATCTTGGGTATAAGGAACCAGCAAGTGAAAGGGGCGAGCAACCTTGGCGTAAGGGTTGAGCACGGCCCATTCTGCCATCGTCTTCATCCCTACTCCACCATGGCCGGCAAGCATCCTTAGTATATGATTAGTGCCATGGGCGAAATAGGGAAGAATAGCCGCGTCCACAGCATTCTTGAAGTCCTTCGATTTCTTATAGTTTGCCACTGCGGACTCCTCGGCCTTTTGCAGCTTTTGATTCAGCTCCTCGACGAGCTTCCCATCCTTAACTGCCTGCATCCTGAGGGAACTTCTCTCTACCTGCAAGAGATCCCTTCGCATAGACCGCATGCCGAGCGGCTCGACTCTTCTCTGGGGTCTGGTCCTTCTTCATCTAGTTGACCAACTCGTTTTTCTAGCTAGAAAGCACCGCTGGGCGACCAACTTCAGATTACGATCATCGGCCAGGCGAGCCACCTGCTCGACCTTTTCATTCACAAGGCTCTCACCGGCCCAGTTATCAGCCTCCGCCTTCTTGCGAGCTTCCTTTTCTTCGGTGTACCGATCATAAAGATTGGTACAAGTGGAAGCGATCTGCGAACAGAAGACCAATAATCAGGGTAAGAAACAAAAAAAGGAGAAAGATAAATTACTGGCAAATACTTTACCTCGCTCAGGCAGAGCCCTACATTTCTGACCAGGACGTGGTCGACAGTATCTCGGTCTCGGGCAAGATCATCATGCAGCGCCCTCTCGATGACGCCTTTTCCAACCAAAGCCACCCGGGTTCTCCGGCATGGAGGCATTGAGGTCGATGCCCCCAGAACGGAGCGCCTCCGAGATTTTTTCACCAACGCCCGAAAGCAGCTGTACTAGAAGGCAGTTTGAATCCACCGCCTCCAAGTAAGTAGGCCCTACCGAAATGGGAGCAGAAGGACGGGTCGTGGCCGGAGCCCCGATGCTCTGACGCCTCGAATGCAGGGGAGGAGAGAGGCTCTTTTTCCTCTTCCCCCTATCCTTGGCATTTTTAGCAGAGGGCACCACAGAGATGTTGGCACCTGACTGCCCGGCAGCATCATTAAGGATCACCACAGCATCTTTTCGTGAGATCTCTTTACAGGGCGGGATGATAACTTTGGGCACCAGCGGTATCTTGACTGGACTTGTGGCCTTGCCCAAGCCCGGTGTCTTTTTAGCAGGGGGACCAAAGGGCACCTTGGGAAAATCCATAGGCTTGTTCACCTTCAAGTCGGCTGCCCGATGGTCAGCCTGTTTCTTCCGCTGCTTCAATACCGCCAAATTCTTCATTCCTGAAACGAGGCAAAGCAAAACGAGATCAGAATGAGCTTGAGTAAGAAATGAGCAAAACAGAACATATCAATGGCTGGCAGATAACCATCATGATCTTCATAAATCGGCCTGACCTAAGACCCACCTGACCTAGTCTGTTGACATTCGACACACTCCCATTTGAACATTTGGCCGTGGCAGTCGCCCCAATAAGGGTGTGGGTTCTCAGGCACGTGGATCAAGAGGGGCTCCACACCAGGGACCTCTGCTCGCATCACACCGGCCAAACATAAGTTACGCGGATTACAAACCAGCTCCTTCCAATCGAGAAGAAATTGCTGACCGACGCGTCTCTCGTTCTCTTCTATCACCCCTACGGCGGCTTTCAACGCGGCCAAACGGGCAGTCTCTCCCGAGCTGAAGTCTTATTTGGAGGCCTTGCGGATTTTGACTTCGTTAGAGGCCGTGGGCATGAACGACCAGCCGACCCGAGACTCAACGAACAAGGCCCTCCTATCCCAAGAATCTACCTTCCCAGGAACTTCGGATAGCAGCCTCAAAAAATTGGAGTTGGCCCTCACTCCGATCTTCCCGCCTGTGCTCGGGGCAAAGATGAATAGCTTCCGGAGCAAGTACATGTCCGGCTCAAACCCCAATAGCCTACTTGCCACCGTGAAGGCTGTGATGGCACGGACAGTGTTCAGCATTAGGTCGCAGGGCATGGCTTTAGTCTCTCGTGTAGGATGTCTACCAGGAAGGGCTCCAAGGGCAGGCGCAGTCCAACTCAGAAAAAGTCGGCAAAAAATAAAAGCTTGTTCCCTTACTCACGGGAAAGCTTCATATTCGCGGGCACGTCCATCTTGCTCGCCCGGTAATAAGCAGAATCAACCCCTAGGGATGTAAGCCATAGGGTCACTTTATCAGCCGTGTCCAATGTGGCCCAATGAGCAGCGTACTGGCGCGTTGACATACCAGTCGGGTTTTTCCTCTTCCTTTTCTACTTCCTCTACTACTTCGTCAACGGGAACCTCTACTCGAGAACTGCCTACCATGGTAAAGAAGCGGGCAATCGGGACATTGTCCTGGCCGTCTATTTCCTCCTCATGAGCCACTTTTACCTGAGAGCGGCCATATTTCTTAAAGCGTCGTGCAAGCGGTAGGTCATCTACCTCATCGGCCTCTGAAACTTCTCCGGCCGTCGCTATTCGCTCAATCCTTGCCTGCCTAGCCGAATCTCCAACAAGGGCTGCTTGTTGGTCGAGGCCTTGCCCGACAGCGTAGCCTCAGTCACACTATCCTCCCCAGACTCTTCCTCGCTGGAGGAGTCAGTTACATCTACGATTAGGGCAACTATACGCCTCTGAACCGTAGGCCCGGCCACGGACCTGGCTCCCTCTTCGCACTCGACGCTGATGGAGGGGGACTTCTCGCTGCTCAGAGAGTCATTTTTCCCGCCATAGCTGAAGGCCTCACGGTCGTTGTCGGACATATCAGACATCTACAAAGAGATCGAGGAAGACGGCAGTCAGTAAATCTGCTCGGGCAACTAGCGAAGGAGAAGGAGAAAGAAATCCTAAGTCTAGGCCAACACAGGAAGCTCTGCCCGGCTAGCGAGTAAAAGAATGGGTTCTATTTCCTCGATCTCTACCTAAGGGCGGTCCTATCCTCTCAAGCCCTAACATAATCATACGGAGATGAAGGAAAGAATGCCAAAAAACACCAGAAATCAGAAAAGCCAAAAACACAACTGAAGAGGGGTCAGGAGCTTACTGTTATTTCTGGGGCAATAAGTCTTCACTGAGCAATCAAGAGAAACGATTTGAGCCGATGTAAGTATTGCAAACGCCGGGGGATTAATGGATGCCAGAAGCAAGGAATCAGTTTGGGAAGTACGGCAGCAACGACAACCGAAGCTCTTCAGAAATTCCTCTCTCTAACAATTCACAAACCTCAAAAGCAATAAAAGAGAAAAGAGGAAGTAGGGTGTGCCTTTTATAGGCTGGTCTCTGAACAACTTTGGGGGGAAAAAAGCCCAGAGCCCGAAACGTCACTTGGAGTTGGCGGCCCATCATCATGAAGCATTAAATACAGCCCTTCGTGCTTTGTGCCCCGTCCAATCGTCTCAACTTCTGACGGCTCACGCGCTCTTTTCGCCCACGCGCCTGACACGCCCTTGATTAAAAAGCTTCCTTGATACGCCTCAAGTCTGCCCCGACGAATTCCTTGCCTTTTCTGAAAATTCACAAGTGTTGAAGCCCGTGCGAATATCAGACTTAAGCGCTCCTCGCTCCGAGCATGAATGCCAGCTAGACAGGGAGCTAGGGGCCATTGATATACCCGACCCAAGACGGGTCACGTGCAGGGCATGAGCTGGCGTCACGTGCCAATCACGAGCATAATGCATATGGCGCCCACAGCCCAGCGAGCCAGATGATAGAAGCAGCGAGCACCGAGCAACATAGCCCTCATCCAAACCTGGTCGGGCAAAGGCCTTGTCTGTCGAGGCACGGGGCCATGCCTTGGGGCGTGGTGCGTGCTTAGAGAATTAGACTCATCTTGCTATACTTGGTCGAGCTTGGCCTTGCCCGCCCTTGACCAAGGCGCTCCCGGATCTCCGATGAGTTCAAGAGAATGCGGTAAAGTGGCGAGCGAGCCACCTCGCCGGGCACATCGAACCGGAAGCACCGGCGGCTTGCTCTCAAAGATAGGTCAAAGGTTTCCATACTTAAGCAGGATACTTGCCTTATCGCTCCTTTCATCTACGCTGGCCTATCACGCTAAAATCAAGGGATTCTCTCCTTGATTGATTCGGCAGTTATGGAAACTGAATCCTAGACGGATTCAAACACCACTGGGGGCTTATAAATACCTCTCCATAATCATTAACAAGGTACACACACTTTCTTGAGCCTCGTTACTCTGTCAAATTACTTGTTGACAATCACATTCGATACTTACTCTCACGCCAGAGGGGTTTCGCGAGGCCCGGCCTTGCACTTCCACTCAGGTTGTTTGTGATCTTGAGAGGCTCAAGGAGGACGATTCCAAGCCCAGATATCATACCCATCTCAAGGACGACCCAAGCTGTGTTTTTGCCATCACCTAGATAGGGAGATATAATATCAACAAATTTGCTGTTGCTGGAGGTTGAATTGTGAATGGAAAATAAGGAATTGGAATAATTTGAAGTAAAGTCAAATGCGTTGGAAATTTGCATATACAATTAAAATGAGAACAACACGCATGCAATAAATAACATTTTATTGATTACTAAATCAATTGATTGCATACACATGCTTTCAAATTTTCCTTTGTATTTGCAAATCAAAATTTGTCTTCCAAAATATGAACGTGCGAACTATAAAAATGTGATAGCAACTTGGATATGGCCACCTATTATTTTAGGTGCGTTCCTTTCAAACTCCCCCATTCTTACAAGTTAAGTTTGAACATATCTAATAGCATCAAATTACTCATAAAATATCTTTTTTCTGTTTAATTCGTGACATAAACAAATCGAAAGATTACTGGAGAATATCAATATACCAAGTCTGTAATGAAATTATAACTTCTGTTCATGCATATAGTTTGGAATGTATTTTCAAGACACGTCTTTGGGAAGAACCCGAAGTTTTCTTAATAAATTCAACAACCTCTAAAACAATGTCTCAAAAGTAGTTTAAATACACAAACCCTACTCAACACAAATTACCAAAAGAGCATAAAATAAAAACAGAGTACGAATAAAACACAAAAACCCAAAAACCCAAACAAATAATAATAATAAACCATTAAACAGTCTCCTCGCCATCAACCACCTCATTACTTTCGATTAAAGATACTAACACTGCACGATCCACCATCACTATATGCCAAAATCCCGACTAGTACAAACCTGCAATAAACTCCATATTCTTTGTTCGACCGTGCCATAGACCGTCCTTAAAGTTAAGCCTACTCTTCATCATTATCATGAAATAAACACTCCCGTACGTAGGCTATGTCTGTGTTGATCTTGTCCACAACTCACTCCAGAATGTTCATTGAAACTACGAACGTTGCCCAGACGTTGGTTTCCTTTTTCATTCCCTGAATGAACGATAGAATCATGGTGTTCGCCAATCTCCCGACCTTGCAATACAAGTACGCTCGCGTTGCGTGGTAGCGGAGGGTCATCTTGTCGTTTGTTTAGTCAACATTGCCGTGTATAAACTGTAAAGTTTAGGAAAGAAATCTTTGTAAAATGTGAAGATTGATTGACCGAATCAATCACAGAAAGTAGTTGCCTTGAACAGTTGATTTATAGGCTGTAATAGTGAATCAAAAGAAATTGAGTTGGGTTCCATTCTGTGTCTTCCTGTTTCTGCTTCCTTTCTGTGTCGTGTCTTTCTTCCCTTCCTTTTATTTTTCTTTCATGGTATCAGAGCTCCTAAGGAGCCATGGAAGATGCTTCAGTTACCTCCTCCAAAACCGTGGGTGCTTCTCCCTCCAATCCCCAAACCACCCATCAACAGCCAATCTATCTTCCCCTATTTCTAAACATACAATCATACATGGGTCACACTCATCTTACGACAGAAAACTACTTGAATTGGAGTTCCCTTTTCAAGTCGGTTCTGCAAACCCATAAATTGATGTATACCATCACCACCCATACAAATCCTCATACTCCTCATCTTGCCGATGGAACACCAAACCCAGAACACGATCTGTTTGCCCAAGCCTCCGGGCTAGTTACCGGCTGGATTAAAGCCACAGTCACATCTAAAATCCAGCCTCGAGTTAACCCTTGTGAAACCGCAATCGAGGCATGGGATATCCTTGCTAAAAGATTCGGAGGTACCTCCCGCGTCCATATCCAAAAACTTCAAGACAAGTTGAACTCCCTCTCTCGTCCTTCGGACATGACCATCGACGATTATCTTCTTCGTGCTATCACCCTTGTTGACTCTCTAGCCAAGGCCGGTTAAATTGTGTCCGAGGATGAAGTTCAACGACGAATCTTGAATGGTTTGGGACCCTCCTATAAAGAGTTCATCACTACCCAAAATAATAAACCCACCGTCACCATTGATGAACTTCAAGACCTCCTTCTTCAAGAAGAGGATCTTCAACTAAAATTTTCCAACCTTTCCCTCAATTCAACCACTGCCCTTGTAGCCTCAACCACAACCAACCCGAAAACAACCTCTACCCCAACCATCAGTCCGCCTAATAACCATTCCCAGCACCATACTTACCAAGGACAAGGCCAATCTTCTCACTCGGTAGAGGGCACAATAGTGGGAACCGCGGTAGAAGGAGGTCATGGTGGAAAAATAAAGGCCGGGGTGGCCAAGGACGTGGTCTCTTGCCAACTCCTACACATCCAAATACCCCTCGGTATGTGCCACCAAATCCATTTGTCCACATAGACTCTACCTCCATCTATCAACTTTGCCATAAACCTGGTCACCTAGCCCCACAGTGCTATGACCGTGCTAATTTTGCTTATACAGCCCAATCTAGTCCCACTTCATATCCTATACCCTACCCATACCCTTACCAACCATATCCTACCCCATACCCCTTTTCCCACGCACCCACTCCTGTCTTCCCTCAAATAAACAAAGCATCTTCCATGACTCCGTCCTTTGTTCTCGACTCTGGGGCCACCAATCATATGTCTCCATCCATAGACAATATGTCTCACGTTGAACCATACTCAGGTAATGATTCGGTTACCGTGGCTAATGGAACTAGTGTTCCTATCTCTTGCATAGACGCCTTCCTTTCTCTCTGTAATCGCCTTTAATTTACGTAATGTGTTATGTGTTCCTACCATGCATAAATCATTAATTTCCATTTGTAAATTTTCCTTAGATAACAATTGTTTTTTTAAGTTTGACGGTTTTGGCTTTCGTGTGAAGGACAATCAAACGAAGCGGACCATTCTTTCTGGCAATAGTTCCGATGGGCTTTATCAGCTACGTTTCGATTCCACCTCTACTCTCAATCCGCTTGCTCTCATCGGGGAACATGCTTCGTCATCTACGTGGCATGCTCGTCTCGGTCATCCTTCTTCTCAAGTTTTTGAGTCTTTGGTAAAACAGGTTCGGATTCCGATTAGCGGATCCGTTAAAAATAAGGGTGTGTGTCATATTTGCCCAATGGGCAAGTCATGTAACTTACCTTTTATTTCTCAGACTTTTAATTCTTTACATCCATTAGACATGTTGCATTTAGATGTCTGGGGACCTTCCCCAGTTGCTTCGAACTCTGGTTATCGGTTTTATTTGAGTATCGTTGATGACTTTTCCCGTTTTGTGTGGATTTTTCGGTTAATTCATAAATCTGATGTCACTTCGATTTTCACCAATTTTTAAACTCAAATTGAAAACCAATTGTCCAGAAAAATTTAAGTTGTCCATACTGTTAAGACTGTTCAAACGGATGGGGGTGGTGAATTTATGAATAAAAAATTTCTCTCCTTTCTCTCCCAACATGGTATTCGACACCAATCCACATGTCCCTACACACCTCAACAAAATGGTATGGTTGAACGTAAACATCGGCACATAGTCGAAATGGGTTTGTGCTTACTGTCTCAATCATCGGTTCCACAAAAATACTGGCTTGAGGCCTTCACTACCCATTGTTTTTCTCATAAATCGACACGATGCGTCAGTTGGGTTATCTCTCCCCTTATCAAAAATTACTAAAGCGAGTACCAGATTACCGGTTTCTTAAGACTTTCGAGTGTTTGTGTTTTCCTCATTTAGCTCCCTACAACAAACACAAATTAATGCCTAAGTCTTTGCCTTGTGTATTTCTTGGCTACGATACTTTTCGTAAAGGATATCGTTGCCTTGACTTACAAAATAATCGGTTATACATCTCTCGTCATGTGTTATTTGATGAGTCTCACTTTCCTCTTGCTAGATCTCCTTCTCCTACAGGTCCACCTCCTGGCCCAAGCCAGCCGATCCACAACAGTCATTATGCAGTCCATGCACCTCAGCCCACTCGTCCAGCTATTGGACCGGTGTGCTCCTTCCCATCTTCTAGCCCAAATTGGCATTGCACTACCGATTCCATGACCCAAGATCACGTGGACCACGATTTTCCCTCCCTCTCTGTGCCGTCTCTAGTCCCACAGCAATATCTTTCTCCGCCATCAGTCGATCCATTGAGTCCTTCTGCTCAACAGCCGAATACTTCTCCTCCAGTGGCACCTAGTATTATTTCTCCACCAACTCGTCCTGATTTCGCAAATAGTCCCATCTCATGTGCACTTCAGGACGACACCAGCAGTGACATATCTACTCCTCCTCTCAAGTTTCGGAGTATCAATGAGATTGTCTATAATCATCCCCTTCCCGAGGCACTGGCAGCAATTGCAGCAGATTCGATCAATTTTGAACCTCGATCGTACAAACAAGTTGTTCCTATTTCACAATGGCAATAGGCTATGCGTGATGAACTTGCTGCAATGCATAAGACTGGGACATGGTCTCTTGTTCCTTGTCCTCCTAGAGTAAACGTTGTCGGCAGCAAGTGGGTATACAAGATAAAGCGGAGGGCAGACGACACTATTGAACGTCACAAGGCTCGTCTTGTAGCCCAAGGCTATACCCAACAGGAAGGCGTTGACTACAATGAGACATATAGCCCAGTTATCAAGCCACCCACCATCAGAACTCTTCTCAGTCTTGTTCATTCTCGGGGTTGGTCGATCGAACAACTGGATGTAAGAAATGCATTTCTTAATGGTATTCTCAATGAAAAAGTGTACATGGCTCAACCACCCGGGTTCCGTGACAATGCCTACCCGAATCATGTTTGCAAATTACATCGTGCAATCTATGGTCTAAAACAGTCTCCACGGGCATGGTTCCAGCGCCTCCAAGCTTTTCTCCTTGGTCTGGGGTTCTTCAATAGCAAATCCGACAGCTCCCTATTTATTCGTCATAGCGGGCCTGACATGGTAGCTATTCTAGTATATGTCGATGACATTCTTGTGACTGGTTCCTCTTCTTCTTCAATCACCAAAGTCATCGATCACATCTGTGAGACCTTCGAAAGCCGTCGACTGGGTCCTTTGGGATATTTTTTGGGAATTGAAGCTACTCGCACAACCAACCACCTTCATCTCAATCAGTCTCGCTATGCCTCCGAGCTTCTCCGAAAATTCAACATGGAAGGATGTAAGCCAGCTAAAACTCCTATGCTTGCCAGCTCACATTTAGACTCTACCTCAGGAGATTCCTTGCCCGATGTCACTCTCTATCGTCGTATGGTTGGGGGCTTGCAATATCTCACATTGACTCGACCCGACATATCCTTTGCGGTGAATCAGGTGTGTCAACATATGCATGCTCCACGTACCTTACATTTGCAAGCTGTCAAACGGATCTTTCGCTTCATTAAAGGCACAATCACCCTTGGTCTTTTCTTTCGTGCCTCAGTTGATTTCACTTTGTCAGCCTTTTCAGATGCTGATTGGGCAGGTTCCCCGGACGATCGTCGATCCACCACTGGGGCTTGTGTGTTTATTGGCCCTAACATTGTGTCCTGGACAGCGAAGAAGCAAACTACTGTCTCCCGCTCTAGTAGTGAAGCAGAATATCGCGCCTTGGCTACCACAGCTGCCGAGCTGCGATGGTTTTCCTTCTTGTATCGTGAACTTGGTTTGTATCTCCACGCCCCAATCATCCACTGTGACAACATTTCAGCTATTCACATGTCTCGGAATCCGGTTTTCCATGCTCGAACACGTCACGTGGAAATTGACTACCACTTTGTGTTGGAAAACTAGTGTTTTTTAAGTGAAGTAAATTGGAGCTTTGAGGCACTAATTTATTTGTGAGTCATTTATGTAATGACTATGATAATTGTGGAATTATGTTCTTCTCCGTGAGTACATAAGAATACTATATTTATTTGTCCAATTCGGATATCGGATGAATAAGTTATAGAGGTTTAAAGTAGGACATTTGATATGTTGGAAGTGGGTTATCCCACATTGGGAAAATGTGAAAAGCTTGAAGGGTTTATATACAAAGGCTCCCTTGGTGTTGGGTAAGCTTGTATAGAAAGTACTATCCTCCCGCGCTGCAGGGGGTGCAAATCATGGTCCATTTGGCTTTGATGGCGTACTCGTGTGCTCGCACACGCGACACGAATGTCGGACCAAATTGTGCTACTTAGACAAACCCGCCTTTTGCACATTTTTCTTTTGAATTTTAAATTCAATTTTTGTAACTCCAAAGATTAAAGAGCGGAATAATTTCGCTTTTAATGGACAGATTAATTAATGTCCGCTTTAATTGTGTGGTTTATGGGCTTAATGTCCGCTTTAATTGTGTGGTTTATGGGCGTAATCATTTCCACAACAAAGATACACACATAAAACACGAAATTCCTTCCTCTCGATACACTTGCATTTGCATTGCATCTTGAACATCGCTTCTTTTGGCCTCCTGAACTGGTGATAGATTTCTCATAGATTCGGCCGCGGATCTTAAGTGCAAAGCAATCCGGTTCTACCGTTGTATCCTGAGACGCTCGCTCTAAGTTAAAACTCCAGTGCACTTACGGGAGTGGGGCGAATAACGTTTCAAGGAAACCGTGTTACACGTGCCCCAGACGTTTCTTCCACCGAAGACTTTAGTCTTCTACCTAGACATTAGATTTTTCACCGGTAGACCTTCAGTGCTTCACCAGAAGACCTTCACCGGAAGACCTTCATCGGAAGACCTTCACCGGAAGACCTTCACCAGAAGACCCTCACCAGAAGACCTTCACCAGCAGACCTTCTAGAGCCACCGCCAGACCTTGATACAAGTCACCAGAAGATTTGTTTTGAAGCGCCAGCATCACGGTTTAATTTTGTTTTCGTTATTTATATTCTGTTTTCAATATATATTCTGTAAGATTGTATAGGGTTCTACCCAACACTTTGTACGTGAATTACAGCAACGGGGCTTTCTTCGACTTCGTTACGTGTCCACACATGATCAAGTTGCCGATGCATTCACTAAAAGCCTCGCCCAGCCACGGTTGCAACTACTTTCGGACAAGCTGCTGCTTCGTTCTACTCCTCTTGGCTTGCGGGGGGGTGTGGACATGTAAAGATTATTTCAAAATTCAAATTATTTCCTTATTTTGTTTAGTCAACATTGCCGTGTATAAACTGTAAAGTTTAGGAAAGAAATCTTTGTAAAATGTGAAGATTGATTGACCGAATCAATCACAGAAAGTAGTTGCCTTGAACAGTTGATTTATAGGCTGTAATAGTGAATCAAAAGAAATTGAGTTGGGTTCATTCTGTGTCTTCCTATTTCTGCTTCCTTTCTGTGTCGTGTCTTTCTTCCCTTCCTTTTATTTTTCTTTCAAGGGTGACCGAAGCAACTCGAACCTTAGGGACTCGTGGACCAACAAAAGTGTACCAAGCAGGCTGCTTCTGTTGGGGGTTGCCGTAAGAGGTGGTTAGTTGGACGGGCTATTGTTGTTGGGGGTTGCCGATAGCAGTGGTTAGTTGCGCGGGCTACTGCTAGGGGTTACCGGTAGCGGTGGTTAGTTGGGCAGGCTGCTCTTGTTGGGGGTTGTCGGTAGTGGTGGTTAGTTGGGCGGACTATCCTGCCGGGGGTTTTCGGTAGCTGTGGTAAGTTGGGCGGGCTGCTGCTGTTGGGAGTTGACGGTAGCGGTGGTTAGTTGGGCGGGCAGCTACTGCTGGGGGATGTCGGTAGTGGTGGTTAGTTGGGCAGGTTGCTGCTGCTGGGGGTTGTCGGTAGCTAGTGGTGTAGCCGGATCCAACATTTTCTAATCGGATCTCTCATTCTACGTCTCTTTCTGGTTCCAGAATTCCGTAATAGAAGAAGATGATCTTGGGCAGTTTTGTCAGAACTTTTTAGGCTGACTTCTGCTCCGGAACAGAGGAAGAAATTTGTATTCTACTTATACTCAAGAGGAACTAAGGTGATACGGCTAGGAAAAAATGGCTCCATCTTCCAGATAGGTGCAGAAAAGAAATGGTATGAACCTGGTTGTATTGTACTTGTACTTCGGTTCTCCTTTTCTTTTTAAGCATCAGTCTTTTTTCCACCTAAAGTATTATCTACCGCGGTCTTGCTAAAGCTAAAGGGTTTAGAAGTATTAAGAGCATGTCTAATAACACAAATTCTTAAAATAATTTTTAACTAGGACCTATTGTCAACTACACATTTTAAGAATTTATTTTTCTAATGGTTTTCATTTTTTCTCAATTTTTACATGAGTTCTACTATCAAATCATTCACTTTATTTACACTATTTTTTATATTTTATATTTCAAACAAATTAAATAATTCATATATTGCTATATAAATAAATTAATTCGTTTTTAATTTTAATGAATATATTGTAATTTTAAATATTATTTATAAATAAAATAATTTAATTTATTTATAATTTTAATTTCAATATTAAAAATCTTTAAAAAACCAAATGAAAAATTTTTTAAACCAAAAGAAAAATTTGGTGCACCACCGTAACCAAAACAAAAAAAATTTAAAACCTTTTCTTCAGCCAAGCCAATAACCAAAGGTCATTTAAAAAAATAAAAAAAAATCAAGTGAATTAAGAAAATGGCAGACATGGGGAACCACAGGTGCAGCCCGTCTCACTTGCTTTGCTAGAAAGTGAGACACACGAGCCGATTGCAAGGCAGCGGTGCGCCTCACTTTCTTGGGGTGTGGCTCTCTCTCTCTTTTACCAAAATTCTTATTTTTCACTCGGGAGGAATTTTTGCAAGAATTTTTGGGATAAGAATCACTCCTGATGGCTGGGTGATTCTTACCAAAATAAGAATTGGGTTACAATCACCCATTGGAGATGTTATAAGGATCATCTGATTCTTCGCTGGAAATACATATAAATGGAAGCGAGACATCGCGGTCGATGTCAGCGTTAGCTGGGGAATCTCTCCATTTAAGTTGGGGATTGTCGGTAGCGGTGGTTAGTTGGGACCGTTTGGCGGGATGTTGCTGTTGTTGGGGGTTACCGGTAGCGGGTGATGTAGCCGAATCCGACATTTTCTAATCAAGTCTCTTAATCTACGTCTCTTTCTGGTTCCAAAATTCCTTGATAGAAGAAGATGATCTTGGGTAGTTTTGTCATAACTTTTTAGGCTGACTTGTACTCCAGAACAGAGGATGAAATTAGTATTCTACTGCTAATCAAGAGGAACTACTACGATATCGTAAAACCCCGATATTTTATTAATGTTTATTTTTATAAATAAACAAATTTGATAACATTTTTTGCATATTTAACCAAATAATATTCTGTTCACTTTTTATGTTATTTTAATTAACAAGTATATTAATATTTTAATTTATTTGACTAAGTCAAAGTGTTTATTTTACTTAAAAACATTATTTTATGTTGGTAAAAATATCCATATATGTTGTTTTGTACGAACAATTGGGATATGTATTACTTTTGGTGGAGCCCACAACTTTGGATGATCATGTATGGTACTTGATACGTGGAAGACTTGCAAAAATTTGAGAAGGATAATTATCCTTACACAACACCTAAACGTAACACCTAAAACCTTAAATGCAACACCATTTAAATAATAAAATGACCTAACTATCCCTACAATTAACACCCCTAATTTGATTCCCTAAATTAGGACCCAGCCCCACCTAAACCAACACCCACCCCCACCCCTCCCCCCACACTCGTCTCCCTCTCTCTCTCTACCCCCAGATTTGAACAAGGAGCCGCCGCCGTCTCCTTCAACCCTTCTGCAAATCGTCTCCCTCTCTCTCTCTGCCCCCAGATTCGAACAAGGAGCCGCCGCTGCTGCCTCCCTCAACCCTTCGCAAATCGCCTCCTCCTCTCTGCGTGCCGCAAATCCTCCTTCCCCATATGCAAGGCAAAGAACCTCTCTCTCTCGAAATGGAACGGCAGATCCCTCCTCCCCCAATACGCCGATCCTCCCCCAATACGCAACAAGGCATCGGGATTTTGGCAAAAAGGTTCGCTACTTTGTAGCGGATGTATTATAATACATCCGCTTGTTTGTGACGGATGTTTTATAATACATCCGTTTGTTTGTAGTGGATGTATTACAAGACATCCGCCGCTATGTAGCGGATGTATTACAAGACATTCGCCGCTGTGTAGCGGATGTTCTGATTTTTTTTGATAAAATTATGTTTTTTAATTTAAATATTGTGTAGATATATAGAATGTTTTATATATAATTTGTCTGAATCCTTTGATAAATTGTCTGAATCCTTGGATTTTTCTTGCGCACAACCCGTTCGAAGAAATCCTTGTAAGAAGGATCACACAATTGCTTTCTTGCGCACAACCTGTTCGAAGAAATCCATGTTTTGTTTTGTAGGAAGAATCACACTAGCAGGTTTGGCAAGAAGTGGATTAAATTGTAACATTTTCTATTAATTATCCATAAGGGTATTTACGTCATTTTATTCTTTAAATGGTGTTGCGTTTAGTGAATTAGGTGTTGCGTTTAGGGTCACTCTTATCCTTAATGTGATTCCAAGTAATTGAGATGACTAATTGTGGGCCGACCAACTTCCTATTAATTCAACATCTATTTATTTTGACAAAAATACTTGCAATATCTCCTTCGAAGATATGTATTTCATACTTAGTTTAAGCAAATTAATTTGAGATGAACAGACTTGGTGTTCTCACCATGAGTGCCGTCCATTTTTAAGCTATGATCAATTAATATATTTTTGTGTTATTTGTGGGTTAGATTCAAGGTTTATTATGGAAGGTTTCTGATGTGTTTCTATTGGCAGATATTATCCTGTTTTGAGGTAAGGGAGACTATGCAGTACTGATTCTATGTCAGTTTAATCACGTGATTGTCCCTATAATATTCTTGTTTGATTTTTAATCCTGTTATTGAAATGTGTTCATTGTTATCGGTAAACATTTGACATTGGTTTGACTTTGAAATAATTTCATATTAACAATTAGTGTGTTTTCTTGAGAAACTACTATTTTAATCATCTGGTCGAGTAATTGATTATCTGGATGGTTTAGTGATATTGATTAGTGGAATGACCATGAATAATCTATCTGGATATTGTTATTGGGACTCAACTTGTTGAGTGCTCAGTGGAATGACCATGAATAATCTATCTGGATATTGTTATTGGGACTCAGCTTGTTGAGTGCTCGTGTTTGTTATGAATAATCTCACCCTGGCCTAAAATGATTAGTATACTAAATTGTCACTTGTGATCAGTTGTTATTTGGATAACACTCGGTATCGTCCTTTGAGTTAATAATCTTTGGTCCATATTTTTATATTTATGGATTTTAGTATTTGAATCATACGTCTTGTTATATTCTGTGGTGCTGTGTACCCCCTTTCTTACTGGGCTCACAAGCTCACCCCCTACAGTTTCTAGTTGTGCAGTTGAGACTTGATCGGGATTTGGATAGCAGCTGTTTGCTCGAGGTTTATCGGAGCGCTCGGTTTTGATATAAAACATTTATGTATTTTATTTAGGTTTTATCAGAAATTGTAATAAAAATCGTTTGTATCTGATGAGCCCAAGATTTCCACTAATTTTCCCGGGAATGTTATGTTATTTTGTGTTATTTGTGAGTTAATTATGCTTTGGAAATATTATTATTTGTGTATTTGTGCTTAATGTAGGTTTCCATGCATAATCGAGGTTTTATACGGTGTTTAGAACGAAGTTCGAGACAATTTCAGGCTTAAAAGTTAATTTGGAAATTATTTGCTCAACGTCCGTTAAGTCTGTCAAGAGTTCAAAGGTGAATCAGGCTTAACAGAGGCTAACGGAGGCTGATAGAGCTAACTTAGGACCGATCTGAAGACCTGGAAGTAAGCTGGAAGGCGGCGCTAAAAAATCAGGACTCAAGGGGCACCGGAGCAAGAAACAAAAATGCAAAGGAGGCCGCCGCCTATTCAGAAAAGTTCCTCCGCATTGTCGCCTTCCCACTGGTGACACATGTCGCCCTCTGCCGCATCCCTCCTTAGTGCTGACCCGCGAACTCCGTGGATCTGAGTAACCCGGCCCATACCTGAACCTCATGCCCGCGTTCCAGCCCATCTCCCTCTCTCCTTCCAACCCGCTTTCCACCTGGGTGACCCGCGAAATTCCCTTGGTTCTGCCTGCCCCAGTCGTGCCCCAAGCCTTTATTTCCTTCCCTTCTTGCCCCCAATCTTCTCCTGTGTTGCCTAAAATACCCCCCAGCCTTGCCCTCCTTTGTGCTTCTTCCTTTTAATTCCAGTAAGCCTCATTTTTGATATACAAGCCCCCATTGCGGGACAAGCTCCCAAAATGGGCACCAGCCCCATTTTTCCAAAACTTCAACATTCTTCCAAAAAAATTGTTTAACATTGAAGGTTTGGAACATCATTTCAAGGGCCAAGGAAGCATTGACAAGGGATTTCAACCCCGGAAACGCGATTTTAGGACCTTCAAGATGCCTGAAAGAAACAACATCATTTTTGGCAATAAGAGTTGAGAAGCAGAACTAAAAACAAAATACAATCTTGACAACACAGAATAAATTAAGCAGAGGCCAGATTCTTACTCTTGCTTGACATGAAGTTCGGGATAATTTTTCTGAAAGTAACGAGCGATTTCTGCTATTGGAATGAACTCGCTAGCGCATAAGAATCTGCCATTCATCCCAGGTGATTCGATAGAAAAGATATGTGCTCGACAAACGTCTTCAATGTGTACAACCGAAAGTTTCCCTATCAGTTCTTCTATAATCTTCAACGACTGAAATGCTATTTCATCATTGGTAATTTGCGCTAAGAACATCCCCACAGTTTGAGGTGTGTAAGGCAGATCAGTAGTGCCTCCCACAAGGCCACAACCTAATGTTACCACCTCCTGATCACGCCACAAAGATGGGGTGACTAAGCTGGTAGTCCACGTAATGGACCGGAGCTGACGTGTCCAACTCTTGATGGTCACGTCGGTGTATGTGGGTACCTGAGGTACCAAGTTTGTTAGATATCCGGGCTTTGTACTTGCTCTTGGTTGTTGGATACCCGAAAAGAGAACTACCGTTAGTGCCGGGGTTTCCCCATATAGCACTCCTGGGTGAGAGTCAAGAATCGTGGTATTAGCTACGTGTTTCAGCCTGAGCTAGGCGCTTAAGCTTCCGGTTAATATTTTGATAATTGCCTCTTTTTCTATCTTGTATGCAAATGCTCTTGGTTAGTCTTAGAATGCAAAGTAAATCTTATTTTTATTGAAGGGAAAGGTTTCCTTTTATAGTAGATTAGATTTGGGATCATGATTGGCCTGGGGGTCCCCGATGGTGGGACTTGTTCCCTGGTCGACTTTGCCGCGCCTCCCGAGTGGTTAACAGTCATGCGTGTGATGTGCCAATTGAAGTGGTCCGATAAGCCGATAAGGTATGGCGGCTTGCATGGCTTGTCCAGCTCTCGTGAGAAAGGCATCTCGATTCTATGTACAGGCTATGGGCTAGACCTATCTTGTCACAGAAGAGTTGTCGGTCGAGCATAGGTGGTCCTCGACCGTGTGGTTGGGTGTTGTTCATGATCGCCGATGGTGGTCGGCTGGTTGATGGTCGCCAATGATGATCGACTGGTTAATGGTCCTCGGCCTTCTGCAGGACTCCGCCCAAGTCCGATCGACTCCACGTGGTCGTCTCCACGCAGGGGACCTGTGTTGGTCCCTTCAATAGCCCCCGAGTTTCCAAGTGCAAGGATTTATCCTTAGCTTGGAAAGTATAGTCGAAAATTATGTTCGATTTGCCTGTCATTGATCCTCGCTAGGTTTCCTCGGTTTTTCTTTTATTTCTCACATTTGGCCGCTTGCTCGTTTTGCTAAAGCCGATTACTTTGATGTTGAGGATGCGTGTAGGAGTTATTAGTGGAATTTTTCTAGGAAATTGGTCCGCGGTATGCATTAAATGCACGGTATTCGAGGAGTCATAGGTAATCATTGTAATTACCTTTCACAAAATGTGACGGCGTCCAATTATCGTAACATCGCTTGGCTTGTAGCCATTTAGCCGCATGCCGCCACGTGTCAATCGTGAGTTGGTTAGGCAGATCCGCTTTTTTGATCTGCCGACCCAAAGGTCGCTCTGTTTGCATAAAAACGTGAATTTTCCCGGCTTTTCACTCACTCTTCCTTCTCCCACAATTTTCTTCAGTTTCTTGTGAGTTTTACTTAGGCGAAAAACCTCTTCCTGCTACCTCTCTCATTTCTGACATTTCCAGCTGTTTCTTTGCTCTATAATCCTAGTTTCCAGGTTTGCCTTCTTCTCCTCTTTCATTTGGTATAAATCTCGTGATTTTTTAACCCAGTTTGAGTGAGTTCTGGGCCTATAGCTTTTCCCGGTACACCGGTGCTAACCACCGTTATTCTCTTTCTTCTTCAGATCCTCGCATTTCCTCGTTTTCCTCGCCTCCAATTTGCTCAAGCAGTACTGCCCTCTCTCTTCGCTTAAGTCATTTTTTGATTTACTAAGTTTCTAGGGTTAGGTTTTATGAACCCTGTTTCTTCTACCCTCACATTTACCCCGAGTGAGACCTCGTCTTCTTCCTCGCCCAACTCTTCGACCACTCTCAAACCGAACATGAGAACCAAGAACGTTAGCTCGGATCACGTCTATACTCGATCGCCGGATACGAACAGGCCATACTCGCAAACCAATGGAGCTTGGTCGCTCGTGAAACCGAGCGAAGCGATGACATTGCTGGTCGATGGTGGCTATAATATGAAAGGTCTGCCTACTCTTCCCGACGAGAAGTATGCAGCCAAGGATATCCCCGCCGGGGCACACTTGTTGGTTTGCGGGGATAAGGTTAAGGCGCTCAGGTACCTCTTCAATCAATATTACCGGGAGATAGTCGCCCAGGAGATAGTTGAGGCGAACAAGGTCCTGGCTGCTAAAAAAACGAGGGAGAGTTCTTCTGTGCCGCCTGTGTCGAAGAGGTTTCAAGAGAGGTCGACGATGCTCCTCGCTCGTCCAGAATACTAAGGGAGTGGAGGAATAATGTATGGTCGTCGACGAGACAATCGGGACGAGCAAAGATAATCATAGCCGGAAGAGGTTTCGGGATCCGCCCCACAATTCAATTAGTATGGACGAAGCCGGTGGTTATGCATGATGTGGTATGGTTTTATATTTCCTTTTTTTAGGCGGGTCTACGACTGCCCTTCGACCCTCTTATCTGTGAGCTACTCGAAGAGGCTGATGCTCATCCCCTCGATCTTTCCCTCAACTTAGTCTGTTACCTGATTTCTTTTGCCGCTTGCGTTCGGATGCTCGGGTTCGAGCCGACCTTGCCCCTCTTCAAGACTTATTTTGCGGTGACAAAGTCTTTAAATCGTCTCCAGTGCAAGCACCACAACCGAGGGATCAACTTGTTCGCCAAGCCTCCCGGGAAAACAGGGCATTGGGACGAGAAAGCTTTTTTTGGTGGAGAGTAGGTATGGGTGGAATTTCCCGGTACCCCGACTTTCTGCTGCTGAACTTAAGTCACTCTCTCCTGTCAGGACTTTAGACGAATACGAGGAGTCCGCTTGAAAAGCCATTGAGGACTTTCTCGGAGTTCGAGGGACTGGACCTACCCGAGTATTCTGCTGGAGCTCGATCAGTGAGGACGAGATCCTTTTGAGGATGGTCGGTATGACGACCAAAAAATTTGAGGGGCTGAACATCCGATGTGAGGTCCCCGAGTACATTCAATACCCTGGATGGTCGATGCATGAGGGTAACAAGTTTAAGCTGGGCTGCCCTCAATGCAAAGACAAAGTATTCGATCTTGAAGGATGTGGAAGTATACACTGTTACCTCGTCGTTTTTTATCTGCTTTTATTCTCTTATTATTCTTCATTAACTCTCTGCTCGTTCTAGCTCGTTGCTTCCTTGTTTCAGATATGATCGTGGACATTGACGAGTTGTCAGACAAGAAAGCCCGGCAAACCCATGTAGAAGCCCGAAGAAAAATTCTGAGGGAGGCGAAGGCTGATCCTCAGAAGGCCTATCCCCTGCCAACCGACGAACAGGGAACCGGGTCTTCGGCGATCCCCTCTACAATGGCTCCCCGCTGTGCGCCTGCCAAGGTCGTCCCTAGAGGAAGAAGTAAGCCCCCGGCCCTAGCCAAGAAAAACATTGAGCCTGTGGCTCTTGCTCCACTGCCCAGCCTGCTTCTATCGAGAGTGCTCCCGCCCCTCCCCAAAAGAAAAGGCGGATATTTGAAGATGCTCCCGAGGAGCGAAGTGTGGAGGAAGGGTCTGTGTAAGTCCAGATGGCAACAGTTAAGGCTAGAGGGGGGGGTGAATAGCCTTTAAAAACTTTTGGAGGTTGATTTGAAAATCATAAAATATTGGCAGCGAAAAACTTGATCTTGTCAGTCAACTGAAGAGTTGGTCAGTTGGCTGACACTTTTGAAGTTCCTTAAGCTGAAGTGAGTTGGTCAGTTAACTGACACAACAGTTTTTCAAAAGAAATTTGTTTTGATGTTTGATCACTGAATATAGAGAAGAAATTAGAATACATATTAACTAAACAAGTAAGCAAACAAGTGTTGTTAACTGGCTGACACTTAATCAGTTTAATAACTTCTTAAGTGTTAAGTCAGTTAGCAAGGATATAAGAAATGGCTGACAATTCAGTTGAAGTGGTTCACAGATAAACTGCTACGTCCACTACCAAGTTGGTCAGACTTGGATTTTTTAAGTGCACTAATTTTATTAAAAATCTAATTGATCTCTAATGGATCAGTGTACAACAAAAGACCGGTGTTTGGGAGAATGATTGAGAAGCAATCAAACTCGTGTGACAAACTGACTGAGTTCGAAATAATTTGAAATGAAGTACTCAGTGTTTTGCCTAAACAATAACTAGAAAGAAATTTTCAATGGCAAGTATCTAGCTAAAGTTTTCGTGAAGACGAGGACTGAGAGTTTGTGAGTGAAAAGTTTCTGGACTTCAAAAAATTCTTCAGATTCGTTGTCTTCACCAATGCTTCCAATGGGTATATATATAGATAGTCCTTGCAAGCAACCCGTTAGGAACACATTTAAATTTTGAAAATGTGTTATGACAGATGCAAGATCACAAAGGATCTTGTGAGATATTATATGGCAGGACATCTAACAAAAACACAAAGTGGGAAAGAGTTAGTACAAGTGCATGATTAAACAAATAAGGAAAGATAAACTCATTCTTTAGCAACGTATATAGGTCAGCTGAGATAGGTGGCTGACAAAATGATATTCAGCTGACCAATATTAATCTACTTGTCCTGGCTGACAATCAAGTGAAATGTTTTTAAGCAAATCTTTTTAATTTCAAGATTCAACAATCTCCTCCTATTTGCTTAAAACCATTCACTTGAAAGCAGAAAGCCAAGAGTTCCTGCAAAATGTTCGTTAGTACCACAAGCAGACAATGCAATGACTGAAATTATAGGAGTAATGCCCAATGTGAGGTACAACTAAAACGAGAGTTTATCAGAGTTTGTTCATAGTAAGGAGAGAGAGAGATGAAATGTTCCATAGGCCGATGTGGATCCTTGAGCTTGTTTTGGGCCAACCGATGGACCAACTTGACTCATTTTCGCTTTTAACCGCCGCAACTTCAGCCTTCGCCGCAACTTGACTTCTTGAATTTGTTCTCCTTCAGCTTCTGCTTGAGTTGCCTGTGTTTCAACTTGTGCATCGGCCAGTTTTTTCACTTCACCATGTTCTTCGCCAGCACGCCTGCTCGAACCGGGGTGTCATTTAGCGATCGTCAGGAGCATTAACGCTTCAGGTCTTTCCACTAAGAATCGGTTTTAAGTTTTCACCTGTAAGCATCGCCTTTGCTTTACGCTTTCTCCTCCCTGAATGGTTTGAAGCATAGCGGCTTCAAAGATTGAAAGCTGATTGACCATTCTTGTTGGTAGAGCAAGAGAGTCCTCCAGTCATCCATATGAGCTTCACGAGGAGCAGCCAAAGAATGGCGGCTTGCCTCGGTGGTAATGATCTGGGTGAGGTTTGGGAGCGAGAAGCAACTTGTTGTTGAAGGGTAGCAAGGCGATGTGTATGACGGGGTGAGGACTTCATATGCAAGTGATGAGCATATAGAAGGTCGAGCTTAGGCGACAGAGACATGGAACCGAGGAGGTGAAGCTGGGCTTGAGCAGGGCAGTGGTTGAGTTGGGAGGTGCGTCGGAGAAGAGGCGATGGGTGTGAATGTCAAGATCCTCGGGGTCGGGGAAAAGACATCCATGGGGTAGGCTGGGATTTGGGCTTCGGGCTCGGGGCTCGAGGTGAAGGGAGTAGGCATGTCTTCGTGGAAAGACAATCTTAGTGCCGGTGGGATGTATAGCAAAGCTTTTGAAATTATTTTTGCGTTGAAGTCGAGCTTTCCACTTGGCTAGCGGAGGGAGAGAGAGACTCGATCCTCGGAAGTGGATTTAGAGGAGTCGGAAGATGAGTCCATGAAGGTGCAGTCGAGATTTTTCGGGGAGAGGAACCAAGATCATCTTCTGGAAAGGTTCGGATCGATAGGTTCAAGACGTAAAGGCCGACAGGATAGAGTATGGGATGTGTGAAGAGAGATCGAGGCCGTAATGGCGGGAGAGGCTTGGTTTGGGTGAGAGGGTATGTCGGTTGGGGAAGAGGAAGAGAAGCATTTGCAGTGTCGGTGAGAAGAGATAAGAATGGCAAATGAAACCACGAGTGCAACCCGACCTGATGGGATGGGAGAGGCGAGGAATAGCGGCGCCAAGGGAGGAATGGATGAAATGACCGACATGAGGGGAACTGATGGAGGAATGGCTAAAATTTGGAGCGAGAAGAGGGAGTGAGCCGATCTTGGAGAAATGGAAGAGGGGGGTGATCCGACAGTTTTGAGCAATGTGAGGGATTGACAAGCTGGAGTTGAGGGAAGAGGAGGCTGGAAGAGGAACGAAGGTTGAAGAGTTGGGACCGATATTGGTAAAGTGGGGAGAAACAGCAGTTGTGGTTGGAATGGAAGATGAGGCATCGGTGATCGGAGGTGAAGGATGGAAGAGAGATGGGTTGCAGAAGTTGAAGTGGAAACAAAGAATTTCTTTGAGGGTGATCTGACATGTATAGGATGGTGGTGGCCGACACTACAAATGGAACAGTGAATCAAGGGGTGATGTAAGGAACAGGGGGAATTGACTCAAGAATTAAGAATGCCGGCCGACTTGACATAGCATCGGAAAAGCCGCTGTGTCCATGGAAGCTCCTCCGGCATGGAGGCCATCCGTCAGTGTAACTCAATGTAGGCTAAATTGGCGCGATTTATTTCCGCATCCCCGAACATACTTATTGGCGGCTCCTGGATCCTAGCTAACTTATCGGGGCTCAACCGAGGGTTGTTCCCTAGCCTCTTAGTTAAGTTCATCATCCTCAGAAGCAGCGGTCTGAGTCCGCCAACTAGAAAGGATCATTCGAGGGAGAGTCGGAAGATTATGGACTTTACTGTAAATGGTCCATGCCAAATAAACAAGCTCATCTTGGACAAATCTATCGCTTGAAAGATAGAATACGTGTCCAGAAAGGCTTGAGAAGAGGGTCAAAGTACTTTCCATAGTTTGCTACCAAGTCTTCATGGCTAAGATTTGGAGTGTCGGATACAAAACATGTGGTCTTCTTTTCAAATTGTGGTCTATGTATTTCACCGGGTTGACAGGGGCTTGTCGCTTTTCTTTCTCCTCATGAAAAGAGAGGAGAAACCGAACAAAGTATGGTAAATGATCGATGGAAAAAGACCATTGGAGGTGAATGGGAATGATTTGCCCGATAGTAGGAATGCCTAGGATGAAAGGTAGGATTCCTAATGGGAGGGAAAAAACTTGATTGGAGCAAAGGTTTGGGGAATTTGGATCGTAAGGGGGAGAAATGGGAGCAGTGGATCTCCGCAGAACTGCGGGGAGTGGAAGAGAAAGGGACAAAGGTACCGGATTCAACAGGCTCGGGATTCCTTGATGCCTCTTTGCAGCAAAGATCATTACCGCCATGTAATCGATCTCCTTCTTGGTTGCCCTTCGCTCATAACTTGAATCCTCCGGCATATCACCGGCCGACATTACATGCTTTGCGACCGACCAAGCCTTAGTCGACCACCCGACCCCCCCTTGAGGCCGAACTCGTGTTGGTCGAACACTTGGCCGAAAGCAACTTCAGACTTTGTCTTGACCATCATCACCGGGTGACTAGATGACACAGCAGTAAGGGCTTGAGTCCTTGTCCTTCTTGGTCTTCGCTAGACCGAGCCGTTGGTTGAGTCTCCCCGACCAAACCTCGCTAGAAATACTAGCTCTCACTTATATCGCCAGCTGAAACATACTTCTTGATCTTGATGTTCAAGATCACCAACATTGATGAATATGTGCCAAGAAGGCAGTATGGATCGAAGGAATTGGTTTATGATCAAGTGGTGAGTCGCTACTAGGATTCTCGCCTTCCATGTTGTCCTTATACTTGGCAATATTTACCTTCACGCACACGGAGGCTACTGTAATGCTCCCCAATTCATTTTCACGCTTTCCACAATTCCTTCCATAAGGAACATTTGGGCCTCCGTAATCTTGTCATGACCCCCAGACTTGATTATCAGGCACTTATCGATCACGGTGGCTAGGGCATAGTGAAGAGGAGCAAAGCGATGCTTGTGCCTGTCGTATGCAAGCTCCACTAGGACCTCACCTCTCATGGTAATCCAGCCTGATTGCTGGGTTTCATCAGGAACGGTGTAGGTTGTAGAACCGCCGCCATAAAGACCGGGAAAAGCAATGCAATGGTCTCCTCGAAGTCGAACACAACCGAATACCTCTCGATATTACCTATGAGAGAAAAAAGGGTCACTGGGTTTTCCTCCATTCCCATAAAAAATTCTTCTACTGACACCGTAGGTTCTTATGCCGAACGATAGTAGAGGCATTAACCCATTTGCTGTGACAAGATGCATCAACTCTATCCCTAGAGGTTCTTCATTAAGAGAAACAACATCAAGAAGGCATCCAATAGCTGTATTTAATGCCATCTCCTGAAACAATTAACAGACAAGTTTAGAACTTGTTAAAAGCAAAAGAAAGAAGAGGGATTCGAGAGAAGTAGAGAGTACCGAAAGATTTTAGAGTTAGAGTAGGGTATAAAGATTTTCAATTGATCAAGTACGGGCGCCAGGTTCTCCTATGATACCACACTGCTCGCAGTGCTTTATGGGTATCAATGGAGTTTCCAGCCGATATACCTTGATTTTTAGGGTTCGGAAGAAGAAGAAGAAGGATTTTTGAGAGAGAGAAGGTAGTAGAAAAGTGAGACAGTGAGTGGGTTTTTAAAGGGGATAAGATACGCACGGATGCTTATAAGGGTTTTAAAAGCCAAGATATGGAGTGTAGTGATAAAGTACAATAGTAATTTTGGTTTTTGTGTGATAAAATAGAAATTTATGACGATAGTCATTATCACAATGATGAGCCGCTTTTGTGAAACCATGTCATTTCAACCGCCGAGTTGGTGGGTTAAAGGAAAGGTCATTTTGGCTTTTCAAGAAAGCTTCATGAAGTTCCAAGGAAAATAAATGGCGAAATAAATGAGAATTTTAAATAAATTGTAGATTAAGTCTTAGCCGAGATACGACGCCTTTGACTTAGGTTTAGAGACTACCCGGACAAAGGATCGTTAATCACTACATTATATGTCACTGACAATTTGTCGCTTAATATATCATAGTGTTTGTCACCATCGGGCCGACAAATTCAATCAAGAATGAAGAGAAGTTTTGTTAACTAATCTGTCGTACCGAGAGGCTTTGTTGTAATGAGAACTTCATGTCGCCATCGGTCGACAACTATTTCTCGAGCTACCGGGTCGATTCATTTGCTTGCCGATATAAATTGTCGCCTTTAACACAAAAACCTAAGTATACCCCTCAGATAAGTTAGTCAAGCTCAATGTATCGCTCTATGACATTATAAGCATTCCTAATTCTCCTCTTTAAAATTCAAATATGTCGCCTTCGTGGCTTTTGTAAAATGTCGCCTAATTGAATCAAGAGGAACATATTCTAATCGAACATTTCTTTTCAACATGATCTTTCAAAAAATGATATCCGATGTCTATGCTTGGTTTTAGAATGCATGACAGATTTTTAGAGACCGAATAAGTATTATCACAATAAAGACAAGTTCCCTACGGGCATTTCTTTATAGTCCAAGAATCGCCAAGCTATCCAAAGAATTCGAGAATTTTCCAAGAATATATTCAGCCTTCGCTTGTCGAAGTTGAATCAAGCTTGTTTACATGCCCATGAAACCAGCCTGCTTCAAGAACCGACATGTTCCACCGGGTGCTCTTTCTATTAACTCTCAGCAAGGTCGCAAGATTCAATATCCTCAAATTAAACGAAGAGTCTCGGGATACCAAATGCCAAACTTTTCAAGATCAATCAAGTATCTAATGATTCTTTTACGCAATCATATGAGATTCCTTAGATTAGCTTGAAACCGAGCACATATACATACATCAAACATGATATCGTCCGTTTAGCCGTTAAATAAAGAAGAGATCCAACTATACCTTGCACTCAGTATTAATCGGCTTACCCTTTTCATCGCTGACTAGATGGCATTCAACTCCCATCGAGTGTTTGCTGAATTTGCTTCTGAAGATTGTATTTCTTGATCGCCTCTCTAGTGTATTTTGATTGATGGATGAAAATTCCTTCCTCGCTTTTTTGATTTGCAAACCTAAGAAGAAGATGTTAGTTCTCCCATCATACTCATTTCCCAAACTTTCCTTTCATGAGATGCTCAAATCTTTTGCACAAAATTTCATTAGTAGATCCAAAAATAATATCATCAACATGAATTTGGACTAGTAAAATATTACTCAGGCTTCCAGAAGTGAGTAGTGTCGATTTTACCTCTTTGAAATCCTTTCTCCATAAGAAATTTGGATGAGTTTCATACTCATGCTCTTGGTGCTTGCTTAAGACCATAAAGTGGCTTTTTCTTAATTGCATACATGGTCCTTCTTTTGAGGTCAATGAAACCGTGAGGTTGTTCAACAAATACTTGTTCTTGAAGTTCTCCATTTAAGAATGCACTTTTCACGCCCATTTGGTATACCTTGAAGTCCTTGAAGGTTGTATAGGCAAGAAATAATCCGATGGCTTCAAGTCTTGCCAGAGCAAAAAGTTTGGTCATAGTCAATGCCCTCCTCCCTGCCTATAACCCCGGGCTACCAACCTT
>CM028378.1:6217816-6261983 GCA_013146195.2 Codonopsis lanceolata | reverse complement strand
AGGTGCCTTCTTCTTTAAGGATCTCGCACCTATCAACTTATGCAATTATTGTAACAAGATTCTTTCCAAGCTCTTGGCTTCTCGTCTCACCTCAATTCTGCCTCATATTATTTCCCTAATCAGTGCATTCACCAAGGGAAGAATTATTCAAGATAATGTTTTGCTTGCCAGAGATGGTTACTAGTTTATCTAAGAAAGTGTCGGTTCAAATATTGTTATCAAACTTGATATGGGCGCGCTTTTGACAAAGCTTTGGGCCTTCGATTCAGTTCTGTGGAAAATTTGGATTTCATGAAGTGTTCATTGATTTAGTCTCGCCATGTATCTCGATAATTGGTTCTCCGTCTTGGTTAATGGTGAGGCCGGGCCTTCTTCCATTCTAATTGTGGTCTTCGGCAGAGATCCTTCGTCCCTAGCCTCTTCATTATTGCTTCGGAAGTTCTAAGCGTAAGCCTTAATTTATTGCATGCCGGGTAACCATGGTGTTCGTTATTCAACTACGAGTGGTGCCTCATAGTTTTCATCTTGCTTTTGCAGATGATATAATTATTTTCTCAATGGGAGTCACCGATTCTCCGCAGTTATCTCGACCTCATCGATCGGATACTTCTATTTCTCCGCCTTGTTAACAAAGACAAAAGTCGGATTTTTGTGAACCCTTCTCTCTCTACTGCCCGTGTTGCCGCCATAGTTTCGTATTTGGAATTTCATCAGGGCACCCTCCCTATGACTTACTTGGGTTGCCTCTATCTTGGTCGTCGGCCAAAGAGGTCGCTTTGACCCCATCACTCTCAAATTACAACTTAAGGTTGATTCTTGATTGGCCTTTCTTAATCCAGTTGAGAATCACCCTTATAAATCATGTGCTCCACTGATCACGCCCCTTCCTTTTGCCTCTCTTGATCCGCCGGTTTCAGCTTATTCTGTGATGGAAAATTCTTCGCTAATTTCTTCCGGGCAAGATTGACTGGCCGCGTAAAGCTCAATGGATGTCCTCGCAAACTTGTTGTGCTTACGCTTTCGGAGGTATCGCACCCTCGCTTTCTCCATGGTTAAAGCTATTCTATCAAACTTTGGTGGCTTTGACCGAAAAAATTTGTGGTCCGATTATCTTCGGGCAAAATAATCGCAAGTTGGCTCATGTTTCTACCCCATCCGTCGCGTGTTCCCATGTTTCAAAGCCCAATGATTAAGGAAGTTGATCCTCATATTAGCCGGCGTGGTTCTCGGAAATGTCTCCATTTGTTAGATAATTGGCTCCCGAACCACTCTCTCTAAGCCTCCGTGATGTGCCTAAAGGTTCAAGAATTATTTGATTCCAAAGTGGTCTCTCTCCTTCCCGTTGTTCGATCTATCCTTCCCGCCATCGGGCCGTTGAAGCTATCTCAACCTATGGAATTTCTATCTCTGGATGAGCCCCGATGTTCCTTTCTCTGTCTTGCTCCCTGCCTAGATTCCTCCATTGCCTCTAAGAAGAGACTTGGCTTCTCCTTCCCCTTCTTCTTCTATCCGCCAAATTTATGTGGCATAAGTTTCCTCCGGCCGTGACAAGATTCTTTATTTGGCGCCTTTTATGGGACTGTTGCCCTATGATGAGGGTCTTATCTCAAAAGGTTTTCGTGATAGCTTCGCTGTGCTTGTGGTTGATTATCGATTGAATCTTTCCAAAGACTGCTTTCTTCATAAGTGAAGCAGTCACACGTGATTTTCATTCCCACTCAAGATACTCTTCATGGCAGATCCGCCTCAAGAATGTGTATGTCCAATTGGTGCCATGCGATTTCCTCTCGCTCATTATTCGCCTCCATTATTCTTCTTTGGCAACTGAAATATCGAAATGAAGTTATTTTTGAAGGCAAGTCCAAGCCGCATACCAATTGTGAAACTGCTGATTATGAAGTTAGTTCTATTCTCTCTCTACTTGAATCTTATTGGCTTTCATCAAAGTCATGGTCTCACTCTTTTCCTATGTTTCCAAAAAAGGGGCAGATGCTCGCGTTATTTCCTCGGTTAAGCCTCCGCCGGTATTCTTAAGCTTAACTCGATGGAGCTCTGTCTGGTAACCTCCCGGCAGTGGCGGGGGTGTGGTTCGAGACTCTAATGGTGATGTTATCTATGCTTATTCTTCCTTTTATGGGGAATCCTCCAACATTGTGGCTGAAATGCGCGCTCTTTTCCAAGGTCTTCGTTGGCTTCATAGTACGGGTCATCTAAATGCTGTTGTTGAGATTGACTCTAAAGTTATCTGTGATATTCTTACTAAGGGTCATCATCCCGCTGTCTCTCGGCTTATTTTGTTCTGCAATCGGTGAGATGCACAGACGCTTTTTACCATTAATCATTGCTTTCGGAAGCCAATTTTGTTGCTAATGGTTTGGCCAATCTGGCTGTGGATTCCGGGAATAACGTCTCTTTTAGTTCCTTTTCTGGTCTGCCTCGTCTCATAAAGTCTAATATTCTTCTGGATGCTCATGGTACCGCTCAGATTCGAGTTTCTTAAGATAGTTATCTTCTTTGTAGTTATTTCCTTTTTTGAGGTCAGGCTCCTTTGTCCCCCCGTTCAAAGGGTAAGGCTTGGTTGTCCCCCTTAAGTTTTTAATTTTTTTCTTATTTATATAATCTCGCAGGTGCCGCCCTGCTTCTAAAAAAAAAAAAGTTGAAAGATCCTGGTAGCTTTAATATCCAAGTCTCATCGGGTAGCTCTAAAAAGATGAAAGCCATGCTAGATTTAGGAACAAGTATTAATTTGATGCATTTTGCTGTCTATAAACAATTGGGATTATAAGAACTAAAACCCACTAATATGTTTTTACAATTAGCTGATCGTTCAGTTAAACATCCTTTGGGTATAGTAGAGGACATCCTAGTTCAGGTTGACAAACTAATCATTCCGGTCGATTTTGTGGTTCTAGAGATGGAAAGGAAAATTTGCACAAATAATGAAGTCCCTATCTTGTTAGGCAGACCTTTTATGACCACTGTCAATACAATGATAAATGTTAAAAATGGTAAACTTACAATGTCAGTCCTAGGTGAAATTGTAGAAATCTCAGTTTTTGATGCTATGAATAGACCTAGTGACATGAATGCATGTTTCTCAATTGATGAAATCGAAAAACTAACAACTCAAACTTTTGAAGAAAATTGTGAGGATGATGATTATGAGAAAAATGTATTTGTAGTCTATGATGATAGACCTATCCCTCCCATAAAATTGACATTGATGAGTTAGAAAGAGAGATTCAAGAAGAAGAAGAAAGAAAATAGAGAGAGAAATTAGAAGCCTTTAAGAATAAAGATGAAGATAAAAAGGAAGAATCAGAATCAGAAATTAATTATGACAAAATAGAAAAGGTAGAGGATGAAAATAATGAAGAAGAAGAAGTGGAGATTTTGAAATCTCTTTTTGAAGAAATAGAAGTAGAGGATGAAAAAGTAGAAAACATTGAGGTGGTTAAAGAAGAAACAATAAAACCGGAAAATTCTGAATTTATTCCGTCTGTTAAATATCCTCCCGTTGAAGAATTAAAGCCATTACCACCCCACCTAAAATATGCATTTTTAGGGTAAGGTAAAACTTTGCCAGTCATAATAGCTGCAGGTTTAACAGATGAACAAGAAGCAAGCCTATTAAAAGTTTTATGGACACATAGGGAAGCCATAGGATGGTCCTTAGCAGATTTAAAAGGTATTAGTCCGTCTATGCGTATGCATAAAATACATCTAGAAGAAGGTAGTAAACCTTTTAGGAAAAGACAAAGAAGACTTAACCCTCACATGGAAGAAGCAATAAGAAAAGAAGTCCTTAAGCTTCTTGATGCGGGTATAATTTACCCGATTTCTGATAGTAAATGGGTTAGTCCAGTTCAGGTAGTTCCTAAGAAATCAGGAATTACAATAGGTAAAAATGATAAGGATGAATTAGTACATACACGAACAATCACAGGTTATAGAATGTGCATTGATTTAAGGAAATTAAATGCGGCAACTAGGAAGGACCACTTTCCCTTGCCATTTATTAACCAAATCCTTGAAAGACTGGCTGGTCATGAATATTATTGTTTTCTTGATGGTTTCTCTGGCTACAACCAAATCCCAGTAACACCCAAAGACCAAGACAAAACCACTTTTACATGTCCTTTTGGTACCTTTGCATTTAGGAGAATGCCCTTTGGACTTTGTAATGCACCAGCTACTTTTCAAAGATGCATGATTTCTATTTTTTCGGATTTAGTGGAAAGATGTGTCGAAGTATTCATGGATGATTTTTCAGTTTTTGGAAATTCTTTTGATCATTGCCTAGAAAATCTTACATCAATCTTAAAAAGATGTTGTGAAACTAATTTGACCCTAAGTTGGGAGAAAAGTCACTTCATGGTTAAACATGGAATTGTCTTAGGTCATGTTGTGTCAAATAAAGGAATTGAAGTCGACAAGGCAAAAATTGAAGTTATATAACAACTACTTTCCCCAACTTCTGTCAAATGTGTTAGAAGTTTTCTAGGGCATGCAAGTTTTTATAGAAGATTCATAAAAGATTTTTCAAAAATCTGTAAACCTCTATGTAATCTGTTAGCAAAAGACACCGAATTTATCTTTGATCAAGAATGCTTAAACGCATTTAATTTATTAAAAGAAAGATTAACAACTGCCCCAATTTTAACCGGCCCCAATTGGTCTCTCTCTTCGAGATCATGTGTGATGCTTCAAACTTTGCAATTGGAGCCGTGTTAGGACAAAGGGTAGATAAGAAACCGAATGTGATCCATTATACTAGTATAACATTAAATGATGCACAACTTAATTATACAACAACAGAAAAAGAGTTTTTAGCAGTTGTGTATGCATTGGAAAAATTTAGACCATATTTGTTAGGATCAAAAGTAATAATATTTTCTGATCATGCAGCTCTAAAATATTTATTGAGTAAGAAAGATGCTAAGCCTAGACTCATTAGGTGGATGTTATTATTACAAGAATTTCACATTACGATTAAGGATAAAAAGGGAACTGAAAATGTCGTAGCTAACCACTTGTCTAGACTAGAATTTTCACCCTTACTTGAACGTCCATTTCTTGATAATACAATTCCTGTAAATGAAGACTTCCCCGATGAACAATTATTAGCAGTCAAAGATTCAGACCCTTGGTATGCTGATTTTGTCAACTATTATGTATCTGATATCATAAATCCTTATTTTGATCACTATCAAAAGAAGAAATTTTTGACTGAAGTGAAAAATTAGTTTTGGGAAGAACCTCATTTATATAAAATGTGTTCAGACTCTTTAATTAGGCGATGTGTTCCAGAACAAGACCAACAAAGTATTATGGCATTCTGTCATGAATACTCTTGTGGTGGTCATTTTAGTGGAAATAAAACTGCTAGAAAAATCTTGCAATCTGGTATATATTGGTCATCTGTTTTTAGAGACTGTGACATATTTTATAAAACTTGTGACAAGTGTCAGAGGACATGTGGAATAGGAAAAAGGAAATGCCCTTGCATACAAACATGGTTGTTGAAATCTTTGATGTTTGGGGCATTGATTTTATGGGTCCTTTTCCAGTCTCTAATAACTTTGAATATATTTTAGTAGCTATCGACTATGTGTCTAAATAGATAGAACCTATAGGTACTAAAAATAATGATGGTAAAACCGTGGTCAAATTTGTGGAAGATCTTTTTGCTCGGTTTGGAGTACCTAAAGCCATAATCAGTGATCAGGGAACACACTTCACTAATAAATTACTAAATAGCGTCCTTAGAAAACATGGTGTAACTCACAAGTTAGCTACACCCTATCATCCTCAGACCTCTGGCCAAGTAGAAGTTAGTAATAGACAGATAAAAGCAGTGTTAGAAAAGACTATTAGATCCAATCGTAAAGATTGGCAATCTAAACTTAATGATGCTTTATGGGCATACCGAACTGCTTATAAGACCCCGATAGGAATGAGTCCGCATCGAATGGTGTATGGCAAAGCATGTCATTTACCAGTTGAAATTGAACATAGAGCCTATTGGGTTGTCAAAGAATTAAACTTAGACCTAACCTTGGCCGGTGAAGAAAGATTGTTTCAATTAAATGAATTAGAGGAACATAGGCTAAATTCGTATGAGAATGCTAAAATTATAAAGAAAAGACCAAGAAATACCATGATATGGAATTATCCAATAAAATGTTTCGTCCAGGATTAAAAGTGCTTCTTTTCAATTCTAGACTTAGGTTATTTCCCGAAAAATTAAAATCAAAATGGTCTGGTCCTTTCACAATAGTTCAAATTTATCCTCATGGAGCAATTGATATCAGAAACCCAAGGACCAATGAGGTATTTAAAGTTAATGGTCACAGACTCAAACCGTACCTTAAACCGATGTCAGTTGAGCGAACAATTGAACTAATTCGTCTCGCTAACAATGCACCACCCGATGATTAGGTTTACAGTTGGGTCGAGCCAAAGACGTTAAACAAGTGTGCTAAGTGGGAGGCAACCCACTATGATGAATTTTATTTGCTTTCGTAGTTAATTTAAATATGCTATTCTCCGTCATATTTAATTTTGGACATTTAATTTAAAATTAAATATGCCAAAATTCAAGTTTGGGGGAGAAAAGCATATTAGTGTTATATTTATATGTTGCTAATATTTTAGTTTAGAGTTTTTGTAGAATTTTTAGAGTGCATGAAAGTAACGGAACGGAACTTAACGGACGGACCAAATTGTAAAACTATCAAAAAGGATGAAAGAAAAATAAAGGAGGCATGTTCTGGACACCTTGCGGATGCAAGGCCTAAGACACCTTGCGGCCGCAAGGTCCCTTTAAATGTGGGAATCGTGACAGTCATGCACAGTAATTTGTGCTGCCTTGACTGCTTACCTTGCGGACGTATGGTGAAAAGGACCTTGCGGCCGCAAGGTCCCTTATATAAGAAAACTTCGGGCAGGCTTCACAGTTCATCCGAAAATTTCATCCTCCTTCAAAGCAACAGCAGCAGATCTCTCCTCTCACTCCAAAAATCCGGTAGAGGCTCTCCATTTCTGGCCTAGATCTAAGTAAAAACTCTCCTTCCTTCAACTCTCCTTCATCCATTCACCCTCCATTGCCCTCCATTAGAAGTTTGAAGAAGGAGAACTCCATTTATTCCGGTGAAGAAGCTTCAAATTCCGGCGACCTCTTCATCTTCAAAGTCTGCAAAATCCAAGTAACTCTCACCCTTTCTTTTAATTTTTGATGTAAAAATATCATTTGCATGTTAGGGTGCTAGAATATTTTACGTAAATTATCATTTTTGCATGTTTTAGTTGATAGGTAGAATTTTGAATTTTTAGAGAAGAGTATAATTTTTGCTTCTTTATTTTTGTGCACAAACTTAGATGGCCCCAAAACGTAGGAATACCGGTGCCTCCACTTCCCGCTCCGCCGAAGAACCCGAGGAGCAAGTTTATGACAACACCCGCTTTATTAGTTTTGAGGCATCGGAGAGCTACACCGCGAAGCTCTCCAAGTCCTTGATCCTTGAAAGGGGATTTAAGGCTGTTGAATTTGGCCTCCACAATAATTTTAAAACCTGTAGGTGGGGTCCTTTGATTGAGTCTCCGGACAAGGCCATCGTGGCCATTGTCCGTGAATTCTATGCCAATGGGCAAATTGGCATAGACGGGAGTGTTTTAGAGGTTGTTAGTGTTAGGGGCATGGACGTCAGTTTCGAGTCCCAAAACATTAACCTTTGCTATGGCACTTCTAATTTTGCGAGTGGTGCCGATGACTATAGCCGTCACCTTTCTGCCCCTGTCCCTGTCGAGGTGGTCAATGCGATCATCTCAAATCATGGTGTGGTTTGGACCCAGAACCGTAACCCACCATTCGGTCCCCGCACTATGGAGGAGTCCTTCCTAACGAACATGGCCAAGGCCGTGTTCAAATTTATTAGCTCCCGCCTCATGCCTTCCAGTCACCAACACACGGTGACTTGGGCTAAGGCAGTCCTGATCTACACCATCCAGTTCAGTGGGACTGTTGATGTTGGTTGTCTAATCAACGGCCAAATTCAGATCCTTATTAGAGGTAAGAAAAATGCGGGATTCGCGTTCCCGCATTTGATTACCAGACTGTGTAGGAAGACTGGAGTCAGGTGGACTCCAGATTCTGAGAGGCTAAATAAGGTGCCCGCTATTACTAGGGAAATTTTGTTTGAGCACGCTCGCCAGCCGTAAGAGAGGGTTCCTCACGAGGAGGAGGACCCGTTAGTGGCAATCTCCAACAGGATAGAGGAGGTTGCCCTTGAGGCTAATATGACAAATCAGCAGTTGGCACTCATGCATGCCGACCAGGCTGATTTATTTGGTTGGGTCAATCAGGTGGGGCAAAATGTCTCCACCTATTTTGGGATACCTCCTGGCATTATCCCCGAGTTTCGTCCTCGTTCGTTATTTCCTCCCGACTCGCCGTGAGTCGAGGCCCAAGTTTCTTCCTCTTTCGTTAGGTGGCCTGTTATGTCCTTTTTATATTTGTCCTTCCCCATCAAGCCTCTCATATGTTCCTCAATTTTGGGGACAAAATAGAAATTAAGTTTGGGGGGGGGGGATTCTAAGCCCAGTGTCTTAGCAGCTCCTAGCCTAAGGAGGAGTGGAGTTGGGCTACGTTTTTAGGGTGGGGAAAAATTTCTTTTCCCTCTTGTTGGTCCCAAAATAGGCTCAATCTAGGCTAGAAGGGGGGGGGGGTTGAATAGCCTAGTTATGTTTTTTTTTTTTATAAAAAACTTTTCGTAAACACTTCTCAATGATTTCTTGGAAGGTTTGAATAGAAGTGTTAAGGCAATGAACAAAGCGTAATCCGAACTATCAAGAATGATGTGAAGGTAGTACGTTCTCAAGCTTAAGCACAAGCGCTAATGAGAGAGATAAGAACAGCTCAAACAAATTACAGAATTTGAAGTGGTTCGACGTGAATAGTACTACATCCACTACCAAAGTGGTTAGCTTTGGATTTTAAAAGTGCACTTGTTTATCCACTAGGTTTATGAGTAAGATCTCTAATGGATCGTGTACAAAATAAGTTTTTAACCAAGTGTATAAAGGTGAGAGAATCAATCAATGATTAATTGTTCTCTTCACGTGCTAAATTAAAGAACAGTTTAAAGACAAACTAAATGAAGCTGAAAACGAATTTAAGATGGCAGATCTGCAGCTTCAGAAAGTTTGGTGAAGTGTTAGTCCTTGTCCTTTGATCTCTTGAATGCTCGAGTGTTGAAGATGAAGCTTGAGAGTTTAATGCGCAAGAGTTGTTCTTCAGATCTTCAAGACTTTGAATAAATACCAGGAAGAGATCTTTGGACCGTTGGATCGAGACAGTGAATCGTGGTCCAACGTTCTTTTGCATTGAATGCAATTCGGCGCTTTGGGAGATGTAATGCCCACATCGAGATGCAGGTGTGTGCAGAGAAGACATTCCCAAATAAAGTAAGGTTTCGATCAGTAGCGCTTCAAAGAAAGTCTTCTTAGCCAAAAAGGGTAATGTCTTCAGTCTTCAGGTTTCAGGAAACAGTCTGGACAGTTGTCAGCATGTAGAGTTGACTTATTGAAAGTGAAATCTGATGAAAACATAATGACTGGATATTTTCAAAAAATATCTAGGTAGGTGTACACGTGTCATAATCTCGTGATTTGGCTGTCTTAATTTTTGCCTCTTTGAGCAGACTTCAAAGTCTGCTGTTCTTCCAAGGCTGCTGAAGGAGCTTGCAAAACCGCACCTAAAACTAACACTTAAACAGTTCTAAACACATTGATTCTAAGACAGTTGCCACACTAATCGGTACGCAGACCTTTTAGCCACTGTTCAATAGAATCAGATGATGACTCAACCAAATCTAGAATTAGGAATCAACACCTCTATCGTGTCGTCTCCTCACCCACCTTTCTTGTTTTTAAATTTTTCTTATTTTCGAAGATGTTGCCTTAACCAGAATACTATAATTTTGTATGCTCGTGGATTCCCTTTATGGGGATCCATCATCAATTGTGTCATCATCATCTCCAAATTTCTTTTTAAAAAAAATTTTAATTCAAAAATTTCATGCTCGAGTCTCTGTGTGGTAGTACTAGTCGATGAGGAGTTAATGTAATGAACCACATAACTTTTCCATAGATCCTTCTGGAATTTACTTGATCTTGCAAAATTCTGATTTTCTCCAAAACCTCTGTGCACCTACACCAGTCATAATTATGGATTGATTAGAATAGTTTTAGAAAGTTTATAGCACCTATTTCATTTCAACAAGATATGCACAAGAATATGAAGAATAGCTGTCCGAACATGATTGTTGCATTAAATTGTAACTTAGGGTCAATTGCATGATAAGTTAGATCCCTTGGATTTTTCTCACTTATATATCTCAAGCACACTTTCGAACTGTGTCTGCATGTTAGTCTCGATTGTCCCTACCATCTGTCTTAGTGAATGCTTATGTGAAATCCAGTGATGCTAAACATTCAACCCCACAATTCCCACATTTAATATGACATTTTATGTGTCTTACCTGCTTTAAAAACTGCACGAGAATTTGGCATTAAGAAATGATTTAGGCTATCTTTGGATCGTTTGAGCCTAAATATTCCCTGACCTTTACTAAAAATATCCCTAGTGTCCCTTTTGAGCCTAATTAAAAAGAATGGAGTGTGCTAAGCACACATCGACCCCCATTCGACATCGTTTCTATTATCCACATTAACTTAACCCTAAAAGCCTATACAGCTTTTAGCCTACCCTTTGAGAGAGTAGGATGTGGGTGGGGAATTAATTTTATGGGACCATCTTTTCAGTTAGGCAAGTTTTCCGAAGACTTCTTCTTCCCGTCGTCGTAAAAAATAATAATAATAATAATAAATAGATCGACGAAAAATGAAACGAGAGAAGAAGAGTGCAAGTATATTCAAATGAAAGCATAGCTTTCAAAAGAAAATGTGTTAGAAAAATGCTGCTGAGAAAAATGATGAGATATTTTTAGCTTGATATATTGTACAAAACAAGTTTGGGGGGGGGGAGAAGAAAACTGAAAAGTAAAAGAAAAGAAAATACCCCCCCCCACTTGTAGTCTTTGCAGGTCCTAGCCTAAATAGGGAAAACTTCCTTTTGCTTGGAAGTGTGAGGGATAAAAGGTAGTCTTACTCTCTCACTTTGAATTCCAATCCCTTTCCATCAAATCCCCAACACCATGGCCTTACATTACAAGCTAATAAAGACCTAGTGATCTTCTTGCCAATGCTTGTGTTTGTTTTTTCGTTGATAAGTGAGTCATATAGAATTGATCTAACACTTCATATTCACATTATTCGCGAAAAGCTCACTGTGTTAGCATAATCTTAGCTATTACAAGTAATTGGGATAGGAGAGCATTGTATGTCATACATAGAAGTGCATGGGATGGATGTATAAGTCTTTGAAATCCTTGGTGATCTCTCTTTCTGTAATAGACCGGGTTTGGATGGTAGATCTCATACTTTATGATGCATTGGATTTAATAAAACTCTGATTTTCATATGAATGTGGTGCTTCGCTTAATAAAACTATTTTAGTTAAGATATTCTCTAAGACTGATGATCACACACGTACACGGAGAAATTAAGGCTAGTAGCAGTTTTGAGTAAAATTCAGTTGGTTTTATGTGATTAAGTCTGCACATATGTGGTGAGCATCTGACTGAGACTACTTTGGTATGCCATGCTATTATGACTTGAGGTTGAAGCCAAAAAGTTTTTTGTTTTATTTTAGTTTAATTTTTATCTGCTTTTGTATTTATTAGTTTTTGTATTTATCTGCATAGTCGAGTCACTCGTTAGAGTCCTTTTGAGTTTGTGGGTTTCTAGAGGAGTGTAAATAGTGTCACCCTCCAAAAAGATTTTCGTTATTTTTGTTCAAGTACTTTTGTATTTATAAGTATTGTTTACTCGTGGACGAGCAAAGTTTAAGTTTGGGGGTATTTGATCGATGTATTTTATAGGTCGATTTCGGAAACTTTTATAACTTAAATTAAGCGATTTCACGAGGCTTTTGGCTACTGATGTATGTTTTTCAGTGATTTTAGGATTTTCAGGGTTTTATGTGGAATTATACAAATTATAAGGCTTTTTGGTGAAAATTCCAAGAAGGGGCCAGAGTGTAAATTGAAGAAGAAACGGCAGAAGACAAGGCTGGACACCTTGCGCCGCAAGGTGTATCATACCTTCCCTCCGCAAGGTAGGCAGTGTGTCAGAGTTTGAAGCCCCGGAATATGAAGGACCTTGCGGATGCAAGGTGCCTCATACCTTGCGACCGCAAGGTGGTCAGAATGGGATTTTTTAGGTTTTCACTCCAGGCTGGAAGATCTAATCCCCCTACAACTCCATGATATAAATAGAGGCTGGTAGCCAAGGCATTAGGACGGCCAGAAAGTAGTTTTCTATAGCCTTAAAATAGGATTTAGTGTGTATAACATAATTAGTTGTTGTAATTACAAGTATTGAAGATCGATTCATGTATTCAATCATCTCCATGTGTTGTTCATCTTCAAGGATGAACTAATCACCCATTAGTCTAGGAATTGGGAGGTAACTTGTATTGAATCTATGTTTTAATTATATTTTTATTCATTCAATTTTTATTGATTGTGGTGTTTATCAATCCCTATATTATTTCACTTTGAACAAATGAATGTAATCGTGAATAATAAAGGCCTAGAGGTACGGATAACTGCATGATCAATGTGCATATGTCGTACACTGGCTCACCATCACAATAAATTGAACCTATCGGTGCACGAGAGTGATAAGCTAGGGTCAGGTTCCATATATGACCTAAGTGACAGTTAGATCATATGTTCTTGTGCCTAGGATATAGAATGGATGAATTATTTGAAGATGGAGACTGAACGGTAATTCAACAGGCTATATCTATATTTTGTGAACGAACCTAAGAGATTGAATGATATTTTATTAAAATAAGCTATAGATGAGATACAAGTGAAACCCTAATCCTAGATTTCCCTCCATCATAAGATCTTCATAATCTGTAATTGCTGCTAATTAGTTAAACATTAGAATAATAATTAGTTTAGATTAAAATCAATATAAAAACCCCTTAGGTTAATAATTTGCTACCGATAATTGTGTTATATGTGATCTTCTTGTCTTTGTGGTTCGACCCTTGCTTCCCAAAACTATTCTACAATAGTCTTGTCCACTTGCAAGGAAATAATTAAAATAAGACATCGATCACCCGTTTTAAAAGTAGCATCGCTTTCCCTTTGCTGGGGAAAGCCCGTTTTAAAAGTTCCATCGCTTTCCCTATGTTGGGGAAAGCGCGTTTTAAAAAGCAGCATCGCTTTCCTTATGCCGGGGAAAGCGCATTTTTTTAAAAAAAAAAGCAGCATCGCTTTCCCTATGCTGGGGAAAGCCTGTTCTAAAAGGGATCCATTGTTTTCCCTATGCTGGGGAAAGCACGTTTTGAAAAGTGGTATCGCTTTCCCTATGCTGGGGAAAGCTCATTTTGAAAAGCAGCATTGCTTTCCTTGTGTTGGGGAAAGCCTATTTTGAAAAAAAGGGATTCCATCGCTTTCCCTGTGCTAGGGAAAACCTGTTTTAAAAAAAAGGGTTCCATCGCTTTCCCTATGCTGGGGAAAGCGCGTTTTGAAAAGGTCCCGCCAATTTTACCTATGCTGGGCGAAACGCACCATCCATCCCACCATGTGTTGTTGTTTGTTTGCATCGTGAGAACTACGTTCGGTCTAATTCCTTGGATAAGGATACGTAGGCAGCCTATTTTGGTAGGCACGACCGTCGCAACATGCTTGTTTCGGCTTAGGCCGAACTACGTTTGGTCTGATTCCTTTTATTAAAGGATACGTAGGCAGCCTACCTTAGTAGGTCCGACCATTAGAGCATTTAGTTTGCATATCTGCTTAAAAACTACGATAACCAGCTATAACCGACTAAATATGTCAAGGATATGTGAGTTTTGGTTAGCATTATAAACTGTTGCATTATAACTGCTACCTATTGCATTTCTCTCTCGTTATAATTGCACGAAATTAGAGAGTCTATTTCTTATCAACGATGTTCGTCTACTCAATAAGCTTCGGGTTACCCGTAGACTCCATCGTTGAGGGGCTCTATAGACACCCCAATTTCGTACCCCTGGTACGTAACTTTGACATGCGATATCAAGACCTGTTAAAACTTAACAAATGTCAAGTTACTGGGTTTAAAAATACAAAAGACAAAGCAGGATGCGCAAAACAGTAAAATGCAGGGACTAAAAGTGACAAAAAGAGGATGAGAATTGAGCACTGGCGCGGCCAAAAGAAGTCCTTGGCGCGGCGCCAATAATGCCTTGATCCAACGCCCAGAATTGCTATAGTGGCGCCCAAAGTGCTACAGTTGTGCTAAAGTGTGTCCAAACTTAACGCATTGTGCAAATTATTCAGCACGCGATACAAGCAAATGCAACACGAAGGAGGGAAAAGAAATTCCCTCGATGTCCCTCTCTCAGCCTATAAATATAGGCCCCGGGGTTCGCTTTCAACACACCAGAAAATCCCCAAAGCTTTTTAGCGTTGTTGTTACGCTGTGAGAATAGTGAGCGATCGAGAGATAGTGAGCACCCCCTCCTATAAAGCCTCGAAGCCCTGCCAAAACTCCTCAAAATGCAAAACCAATCGGTCAAAGTGATCCTTAGCCCTCTAGCTAGGTATCCACCCTATTTCCCTAGTCAAAAATCTCGGAAAGAGCAGTTGCTCTGCCCGAGTAAAAAGGCCATATCCGTCAGAAACAAGCCGTTTATTTCCGCAAAGACGGCAAAAAAAGCAAGCGCTGTTGCTCGCCCATTTTACTGTGCCCAAAAGCAACTTTGGAAGCAGAACCGCAAAGCAAAAAAAAGACTCCCTCTCTCGAGAAGGACAGAGCGAGCACACCACGCTCTAAAAGATGAGCCTTTAAGGGCGTTATTTTATAAAAAGCTATATTCCATCCAGCCCAATGTAAAAATATAAGCCGTTGTGCTGCCCGAATTTATTTAGAAAATAGCATTAAAAAGAGTCATTATTATGGTCAAATATTTTTAAGTAGATTTGTAATTATTGTAAGGAAACAACTGCAAGTCCATAAATAATGTAGACATGGATGTATTTGTTTTCTTTTCTCTCTCTTTAAATGCTTTATTTATTTGCTAGAAAAATATAACAAAAAGCATACTTTAGCCAAAAACTATTTTTGAGACCGAAAGAGCGAGTTGAGTGCCTAGCACCTTCCCAACTCGTAACTTAGCCTCCGAACCCGTTTTTTGCATTCTCTGGTTTTCTTTTTTGGTTTTTTCTTTATTTTCTCCTTAAAATAAAGATGGCGACTCTGTCAAAACATTTTGGATCGCAGTAAGGCCTCGTAACATCCTTTCTTGCACTTTTCCGTTTTCCCCTAAAAAAGGGAGAATGAGAATGAAAGGGTGATGTATTCCTATATCCTGGTATCCCCTAAAAAACTGGATAACTTGATATTGAAAACCCAAAGCACTCATAGTGATCCGAGATAGGCCTTAAGACAATTTTTATAAAGTCTGTAGTGGGGCCCGCAACATCCTTTCTTGCACTTTCCATTTTTCCCTACACAAGGGAAGATGCGAATGAAAGGGTGATGTATTCCTGCATCCTGTTATCCCCTAAAAAAGGGATAACCTGATACAGAAAACCCATAGCTCCCATAACGGACCAAAAATCACTAAAGTGACCGAGGCGTATTAACGTATTTTTTGACAGCACCCTTTTCCATATTTTTAATTTCGTCTTCCCCTAGACAAGGGAGGATGGAATGGAAAGCGTGGCATCTGCATCTGCACGCAGCATTCCCCTAACCAAGAGAGTGCGGGCCGCAATCCGGGGCACCCACAGCACCCCCCCTAATTCGATAATCATAGAGGATTAAATACACCGTTGTCAAAACGATCCTACTTACACTTAGAGCTGTCAAAATGGGTTGGGCCCGTCGCGTCAACCCACCCTACCACCTAAAAAAGGTGGGTTGCTTGGGAAAATATGAACTCAATTAGAGGCGGGTCAAACGGGTTGAGCCCACACGAGTTGCAGGCTGAGGCGGCGCGGACGCGGGCTGACCCGTCACTTGTGAAGACATAAATACAAATTACAATATACAATACATTGTATTGTATTATATTCCAGATCTCAGACAAAGACAGACTAAAAAAGTCAAACAAACACAAACCCTTCGTTGTCTCATCTCAATCCGCCTGTCTCGTATTCGCATAGTCTCGATGCGATGGCGACGGTGTGAGTCCTAGCCTCCTAGGAAACCCTTCGTCTTTCGATTTCGATCTCAGACTCTCACACATGACATGATATACACCGCAGCTTTGGCAATGGCAGACTGGCACAAAGCAAAAAGGCAGGTTCAGTGGTTCACCACTCTTCTTCCAAACTTCCACCATCGATCTGCTGATCTCCCTCTACCAGTCTACCTCTCTCCGACCACCGCCTCTTTCTCTCTCAAGTCTCATCTCTCCGGACTACCCGAGTCACAACTCACGAGCATCCTCTCTCGAGCTGTCAATGGCATCTACGGTAAACTCTCTCGGTCTCTCACTGTAGTCTGTATCTCTTTTAATTTTCATTGAATCCCAAATTATTTATGATTGAATCCTGCTTGTTTTTAAAATCCCCAAGTCAATATCCTTATATCCCTTAGAAAGAAGATAATGAATATACAAAAGCAAGAATCTGAAGATCAACTAAAAAAATAAAACAACTTGCTTTGTAGAAATTAATGTGGATCTCAGACAAGTTGAAATATTGAATGGTTATCTTATCTAGTCAAAAGAAGTCACTGAAATATTATTTATGTAATGACAGCAGCTTTTGGCACTTCCTTTTGCTTGTGAAATGTAAGAAACTCTCGATGTATGTAATGTACATCAGTAGTTCAGTACATAATTTTCAACTGGGTACTGGGTACATTCCCATCTCCCAATCTAAAATATTATTTATAATTATAGGTCATTTTAATAGTGCATGTACAAGTATATTGTTGGAGTCCACATTATAATCCCAATTTAATTTCTCTTCTTTATTCTTTACTCCCTGAATAATTTCTGTTTTTCCCTGTTTTTTTTTTCTGTTTTCTTTATATGCCATGTTAAACAAAAAGGAAATCTACATGTTTAGGAATTTGGAATTTAGGATATGTGGCTAATGTTTTCTTATAGTTATTTGATTAATGTTTTACGTATGTATTTGTATGTCAGGATGAAACTATAAAGGCTTCTGCTTCATTGAATCAAACTAATGAAACTATCAATTTGGATGAGAATGACAATGCAAGGCCAAGTAAAAAATCAAAAGAAACCTCTGATGTTTGGGACTATTTTAGAAAGACGAAGATTGGTGAAGATGGCATACAAAGAGTGGAATGTATAGCATGTAAGACGGAGTATAGAAGTGGAGGAAAAAGTATGGGACCTCTACACTTAAGAGACACTTGGAAAAATGCAAAAAGGTACAATTTCATAATGTTGGACAAATGCTTCTTCAACATGATTGTAAGATGAGGTCTAGATAGATAGACCAAAAGATTTCACGTGGCTTAGTAGCATCTGCAGTTATTAAACATGACTTGCCATTTTCATATGTTGAGTATGATGGTATTAGAGCTTGGATGAAGTATTTAAATCCAGTTGTTCATTGCATTTCTAGAAACACTCTTGTTTCTGACATTGAAAAATTTTATTTGGAGGAGAAAGAGAAACTTAAACAAGTTTTTGCCAAAATTAAGAGTAGAATTTGTCTTACTTCAAATGTATGGACTGTATGCACTAGTGAAGGTTACATTTGTTTGACTGCCCACTTTGTCGATGATAATTGGAGATTGAACAGCAAGATACTAAATTTTGCTCACATGCCTCCTCCACATTCTGGAGTTGAATTGGCTACAAAATTGTTTGAGTTTTTGAAGGAATGGGGGATTGAGAAAAAAGTTTTTTCTTTGACATTAGATAATGCATCTAGTAATGATAGCATGCAAAATATTTTGAAAGAACAGTTATCTTTGCATGATAGCTTGTTGTGTGATGGTGAGTTTTTTCATGTTCGTTGTTGTGCTCATATATTGAATCCCATTGTCCAAGAAGGTTTGAAAATTGTTGTTGGAGCTTTAAATAAAATAAGAGATTCTGTCAAGTATGTTAAAGGTTCAGAAAGTAGAATGAAAAAGTTTGAAGAAAGTGTGAGTGCAGTTGGTAATATTGACACTAGTATTGGCTTACATCTAGATGTGTCTACTCGTTGGAATTCGACATACTTAATGATGGATAGTGTCATCGAGTATAAGAAGGCTTTTTCCACTCTTCAATTGAATGATAAAAAATACTCCCTCCGTCTCTAAATTATCGTCCTCCTTTCCTTTTTCGTCCGTCCCAAAATAATTGTCCACTTTGAAACTTACCTTTTTAGAACATCACTTTTACCACTTTACCCTTACTTTTTTACCCTACTTTAATTATGGGCCACATACATATGGGCTTTAAAGGAAACTGCACATTAAACCAATATTAATAATTCAGTCAAATAGGTTTTCTTAAACGGTGCGCCGGGTCAACTAGGACAATAAATTAGGGATGGAGGGAGTATAAATATTGTGCTTCAGCTGAAGAGTGGAAAAGAGGAGAAAAAATAATTGAATTTCTTAAGCCATTTTATGATACCACCAACCTGATCTCAGGTTCTTCTTATCCTACATCAAATCTCTATTTTTTTTCAAGTTTGGAAGATTGAGAATTTTTTGTATAAGAACTTGCTCAATGAAGATGTGTTGATAAGTGATATATGTAGACGGATGAAGGGGATGTTTGATAAATATTGAGCTCAATATAGTAGGGTGCTCGCATTTGGGGCTATTCTTGACCCACGAATAAAGTTTTATGTGTTGGAGTTCTTTTATTCAAAGGTGGAGCTTGATTCTACTAAATGCCAAGAGAAGATGTCACTTGTGAAGGAATCGTTGTACAAGTTGTTCAAGCTTTATGATGACACTTCAAGTTATTCACAATTTGATTCTTCTCCTTCGATCACATTATATACACGTACTCAAAGTGTAGGAATGAAAGGCAGCGGGAAAAGGATGTTCGATGTAATTTTTATATCACTTTCTCTCTTTACTTTCTTGTGTTCACTAATTATATATTTATAAATATATTTCTGCACTAACATAATTTCTTTAATGCAGGAAATTAAGGAATATGACAACCAAACCGTTTTAAGTGCTGGAAAATCGCAATTAGACCTTTATTTGGAGGAGCCAAAGCTTGAGTTTGCACATTATGAAGATTTGGATGTCTTGGACTATTGGAAAAATCATAAGTATCGATACCCAACTCTTGCGTTGATGGCATGCGATGTTTTGGCTATTCCAATAACCACAGTTGCGTCAGAATCAACTTTTTCTATTGGTGCTCGTGTGCTCACCAAGTATAGAAGGTCTACCCTTCCTGAAAAAGTGCAAGCTCTTATTTGCACTCGTAATTGGTTTCATGGTTATGTTGATGGTAATTTTGTTTATGAATTGTTTTATATTTTATCTTCTTTTGTATTTCATAGATTGGATTATTAAGATATTATCTTTTAATTTATTTTTGTGGCTTTTCTATGCAGATAGTGACGGTAAAACAATTGACAACACAACTCTACCATATGAAGAGACCAATGTTTTTGAGATTCTTGACGAGGAAGAAAATGAAGATGCTACAAAATAATGAATGTTTGTGTTTGCTTTTAAAATTATTGAAAAACTTAGTATTTGTTTTTGATGTTTTTGAGATTATTGAAAAACTTTGTAGTTTTTTTTTTTTTATGAATGGTGAAAAAGTTGGTGTTATTTTTTTTTTATCAATTGTTAGAATTAAATTATTTTTTAAGAATAGTGGAAAAATTGGTGGGTTGACCCACTCAACCCGTAACCCATGATGGGTTGGGTTGGGTTGGCATTTCTTAGGCCCGCCACCTATGGCGGGTTGGCCCGTCCCACCCTGCCAACTGGTGGGTTTTAGTGGGTTGTGGATTGGCCTGCCCCGCCAACCTACCTTGGCAGCTCTACTTACACTATACTAATTTTGAGTCATGTAGTTCGTTTAATTTTGGTTGGTCCAACAACCCACCAACAGTTATCTCCGAGTAGTGAGAATCATTATCAAAGAACTTAAACAAAGCTTTTATCAGAGTATAAGAGTCACTCTAAGGAAGCATCACCAACCCACCTTATGTGTTGTGGTACACATCCTTGTTGGGTAGCCAATTACAAGAAGAAAATAGATATTTTCCAAGGGTTTAAGTACCTAGCTCAGTTGGAGAACCGATTTGTTAGGACCGTGTGTTGTTAGGTTTTGATGTTGCCAAACTAATTTCTCATAAAATTGTTTATTAGGCTCAATGTATAAGAGTTACTATCAAGATATTACAAGTAACTATGATGAAGCTTACATGAAGAACAAATAACTAATAGCAAACATCTATATGTTAAAAAAAAACAACTATGATTAAATAAGAAGTTAAGACAACAAGTCACATCAGCATGTCATGTAATCATTGGATAAAATGTTACTGAGACAAACCCTAAAAGAATGTTCCAAATCCCTAAGGGAATAAACCAACAACTGCAATGTAAGTTTCAAGACACATAGACTGAACCTTAGCTGGAAATTGTTCATCTAGGTGTTACATAACAATTAGATTATGACGTATAATTTCCAAAGAAATGCCTATAAAAAAGGAAAGCCTTTCGAATCGTAAGTGAATGAATATGGAGAGATTGCTCATATAAAGTTAAAGGCTGATCAAATAAAAGGCATGATACACCGACAATAATGTCTCAAAGAAGAAAATAGCCAAAGCATTCTCAAACAGTTATCATTTTGTTCAGTTAAAGAATAACTTAGAGTTATCCTATGTCACATCCCAAATTTACTGTTAGTCCCAAAGGGCACAATACTAAGCTAGAAGGAGGGGGTTGAATAGCTTAGTAAACACTTAAAACTTTTCGTAATAGTTCCTTAAAACAAGTACTTGCAACCTATTGAAAAGGTTGAAGTAACGGAAGACTTGTTAGGAAGACAGACTAAGTCTGCTGGTGAAGCACTACCAGTAGACTTGGCTGATTACTGAAGTTTGGTGCTCAAAGAAGAAGTTAAGACGATGAAGATAGTATAAAACAGTAAGTAACAAAATGTAAAGAACACGAGTATTTTGATATTGTTCGCACTATAAAGAGTGCTACGTCCACCACCAAAGCAGTCAACCTTTGATTTGAATGTGCACTATGTTTTCCACTAGTTCTACTACAGAAATCACTAATGGATCGTGTACAAAATATTTGACTGGTGTTTGGGGGTGGGGGGGAATTAAATATTTGATAAGGCAGAATATTCAAGGTGCAGAAAAATAGTACTGAGTACAGCAACAAGAAGTAAATGATTAACAGATGATGTAGATCTTCTTGTTGTTGTTGAGGACTTCATTGATTAGTTAATGATCTCTTGAATGCACCGAGTATGATGACTTGAGGTTTTTGAATAGATTCAAAGCATTTAGCACTTGCACTTTTTCTTGCACTCATTCTTCGATCTTGATAGCGGTATTTATATCGAACATTTTTGAGGCAGTTAGAAGATGAAGTGAGTACTGACTCTATTAGGTTGGGAGCATTAAATGCCGGGAGTTGCTTTGTTGACTTCATCTCTATTTGGAATTGATCGAGGTATGGTGAGGAGCGAGTCTTTGGAACTAGTAGGTGGGCGACAAGCGAGTTGCGATAGTTGGTACAGATCTGTTTGTGTCGAGGCGAAAACTGCCGCCATGTTCATGAGGCGAAAGTATTCATTCTTCGGAAAAACTGGAAAGGCGTGTCTTGGAAGTCAGGAGTTGATGATGATGAATTAATTCAAATTCAAACCATATATAACTGAATTAAATAATCCACTAGAGTTGGATATCCTGGTAAACTTGACACGTCATGCTGTACGAGTGCAGACATGGTCTGCCGGTGAAGGCTGCTAGTGAAGTCTGCTGGTGAAGCCTTCCCTCGAAGTCTTCTACCGAAAACCTGTGAAGTCTAAAAACTATTCTAAAGGTAAAGTTCTATACACAGTTGCCATGCTAACTTGTACGCAGCCCATTTAGCCACTAAGTATATAACCTAATTTAATGAATGAGCAAATGCAAATTAAGATACAGTGAGAAACAACATTTACCATGTATGGGACCCAGTTTAGGGCGTCAACTATCAGTTGTTAACTCACTCTTAAACTCTTGAACAACAATTCAATAAGAACCAATTGCAAAAGAACTTTGCTAATATTAACTCGAAGTCACAAATAGACTACTAAATATTACAAGGTGGTAGCTATCTAAAAAGCATCAAAAGAAGACTACAATTCTTCCTATACACACTAACCAACAAAAGTAAAACTACCAAGAATGCTAGCCAAAAAAATTCCACCTTTAGCACTCCGGTGTTCTCTTCTGGCACGTGCGCACTTTCTTCCGTAGCTGGGATCTAAGGAAAACAAATAAGGAAGGGGCAAGTCAAAACTCAGTAAGGTTCATGTGTACTTATGCATGTCATGCGTGTATGCAACAATAATCTTAAAGTATACAAGATTAAGATACATCTCCAATCATCTGTTTCCCCTTACACCAGTTGTCTTTCTTGATCTAGTACTCAATTCAAATACACAATCTCGGGAAAAAGTAATTCACGAGCCTAGGTCCCTACAACCCCAAACATGTCATGAAGATAAAGCTATTAGCCAAGAGGGTTAACCTTATCCTCAATTATGTCCATAACTGAGGGATTTAGGCCAAATCGAAAGTTTGTTGCTAGCCTAAAATGCTCTCTGCCCCGTGACCAAGTCAGAGGTTGTCTTGAGGCCTAACACATTCGTTTCTGTTCACTTTTATTCACACTTTGATTCATACGTAAAACTGACTTGGGTGTTAATACATAACCCTTCACTATCAAGTAACTTCATTGATAACTTTTACCAATCAACTAAATATGTTCCATGTTGTTCCATGGTATGCACATATACTATCTCACCAACATAAGTCAATATTCGCAACATTACCAACTAACTTGGGAAGCTTCCACATATAACATATATATCACTTAACAACATCAACATGGTCATATAATTCAAGGTTTCCATAACAATTTTTTTTTCTTTTTTTTTTCCTCCTAAGGGGGGCATGGGAAGGGATCGAACCTGAGACCTCACACTTTGTGAAGCCCCATGTCTACCACTGGGCCACCCCCTTAGGGGCAAGGTTTCCATAACAAAATGGTACCTAACCATATACCAAATAGATACCAATCTAAAATTACTTAACACATCTCATAGAAAGCTTGCATTTAATAACTCAATCTAGTCAATTAAACCATTAATAATGAACATTCATAAGTAAGAATTACCTTACCACTACGAAGATATCAATCTACCAATGGAATTGAGATTGTATTGGCTCGGTAGACTCCTCTTAGCAAGATGAACAATTTTCATACAAGCCTTACAGCAAATGGGGAAGTTTGAAAGCTCAAACTCAAGTTTTTCTTCCAAAACCCTTCCTTCCGAGCTCTCTATCTCTTTATTTTTCATGGTTTATGTGTGTTTGTGACTGAGAATGAGGCTCTAAAGAGAGTCTATCTGTTGGAGAAAGAAGGAGGAGGTATCCTCCAAGGCTTCCTCACAAGGTAAGCGTTTGATGATGATTGGTGAAAGATAATCAAGATTACCACTAGTTAATTACACCATTAAAGATAATCAAACTAACCCCACACTAACCCATATAGGTCGAACACTAGCTTACTCAAGTCATTAGACAAGGTTTAGGGCAAACAAACCCAATTAAGAAATGTCAATGACTCAAAATCTGTCAACAAAAGATGTTGGATGACGCAGTAACCTTGGCCCTCAATGACGCGACCGCGTCAAACACTAGGATTTATGCTCGGAATTCGACCCTAACCATGCAGTCGTCCAAAGTAATGGTTATTCACTCTGTTTTCAAGCCCACAAGGTAGTCTCTTTAACCCAACCAATGCGACCGCTTCACTAGCAACACAATCTCTTTGTCCACAGGGACGCGACCGCTTAAACTTCTAGGACTTCCCTATTCTCCCAAGCTATGACGCGGTCGCCTTACTATCGGAGACAAGGCCACGTTTACTCAATTACCAGACAATATCAAAACACACCAAGGTTGAACCTCTATGAATTACAAGCCAATTCAAATATTAACAACTGATTAATGCATTTTATACTCATTTATTGGATATTATTCCGGCTTAAACGTAACTTTTCTCAGGTATTTTGTTAACTAATATATGTTTTAGTGTTGTTTTATAGTTTCAGGGACTTGGGAAACAATTGTGCAAAATATAGGCACTTTATGCGGAATTTGAAGACTTCAGGAGCGAAAGTGCGATTTGTGAATTGTTGAAGTCTAACAGCTAAAAATCAGCATATTTCATATACGGTCCGCTACCCCTTTAGAAGGATTTGTTGCTTTGGAAAGCGTGCGCTACCTCTTAGACTCCTTTTAGGTTTAATTGTTTTGTACTTCTTTTCTCTAGTTGTTGTATAATTATTAGGTATAAATATATTCCTTTTAGGTTAGAAAAAACAAGAGACGTTCTGTTTTATTTTTCTTTGTCTATGAAGACGGATTTTTCAAGAATGGTTCGAGGTTTTATATTTTCAATTATGAGGAACTAACCTCATAATCTAGCAAATTGAGGTAACTTATATTGAAATCCTTTGTTCTAATCCATAATTTTATTCAATCAATATCTTTTTTTATCACAAAACATATGATCATGTCTTCTTTAGAAGCTTATATATTAAGATATCTGCAACTGTTTTAGACATAGGAATATGAATAAATGCATGACCAATGTGCTGATGTCATATGTTTTCCCACTTTTGTGATAATTAAATCTTGTTGATTCATGACCTTACTAAGGTAAGATTTAGGTTCATATGTTTTTAGTATTCTTAATAGATCTTCAATAAATTATGTGGAACGGACCTAGAAAGCATAATTAATTTGAGATACTAAGATTACAAACCGTGACCCAACCGTCTCAATCTTTAGATACGTGAACGAAACCTTGATAATTGATTGATACCATATTAAAAGAACATAATGTTGATATACAAGTGAATCTTAATTCCTAGGTCTTTTACATACTTTGATTTATCTCATATTTATCATACTTTGTTAATTACTTTATTTTATTGCTTTTTAGGTAATTTAATTTAGTAAAACCAAACCCCCCCCCCTTTTTTTTATTACTTGTTTTGTTTTGTTAGATTAGTTGAATTTCCTTTAATTAAAACTCAAATCTCTGTGGTTCGACCCATGTCTTTGCAAAACTATACTCTGGTTGACTCGTGCACTTGCGAGGTAATAAATTTTCACATCAAGTTTTTGGCGCCGTTGCCAGGAATTTGTTGTTCTGATTTAGTTAATTTGGCTTTTTTCTATATATTATTTCATTTAAAAAAAACAAAATCCAAAAATTAAAATTCTTTTCAAAAAAATTCAAAAAAAAATATGGCTTATTATCATTGGGGTTGGGAGAACTTTGTACCAATGAGCACCACAAATGAGTTTGCCTATCAAAATGCTAGAATGTTCCCTATGTCTCGAGAAGTGTATGCTTACCAAGGCATTCATTATCGTAATTGCTATGAATGGGAATATTATAACCAATGCTCTTTTTCTTCGTATAATAATTGGAATGAGCCTTATTCTTTTTTGTCTTACTATAATGAGTCGCCTTCCTCTTATTCATCCTACTATAATGAGCCTTCCCCTTCTTATTCATCCTACCATAATGAGCCTTCCCTAGAAGAACGCGATGATAGATTAAGGCAAATGCTAAAGCGAATGCTTGGACAAATGAAGAATTTTCACAAAGATATAAAGGATTTGTGTGATTCGTATCAAGTAAGTGTCTTTACACCATGGGATGAAGAAGAGATAAACGCCATTAAGAAAGAAGAACCGAGTGAAAAGGAGGAGTTGATCATAGAATCCCAAGATTTTTCACAAATTGACCTACCGCCTCATTGTTCACAAGAACCCGAAGAAATTTCGGAGATTGACCTAAGAAATTGCTTTCCAATTGATTCTCCGTTAGTCACAACTTTTGTGGATCAAGGGACGCCTTCTTTATATTTTCTTGAAAAGAATCATGAACCTACTTTAGAGATGCGTGAGCAATGTAGGGTTGATGAAAAAGTGGTGGAAATTCAAAATGAGATTACATTGCAAGAGTTAGTTGTAATTTTTCCCATTCCCAAATCTATTAGATGGTCATCATGTAAAGAATTTTTTGCCAAAGAAGTGTTTGGGCTCAATAGCCAAAATTTGAGACACTACATGATTGGTGGATTTTATGGACCAAACATGTGTGCATTCCTAGGTGATCCTGCGATGCCTCCTTAGTTGAAAAAAGGTAGATATAAGTCAAGCTAACGACTATAACTTACTTTATAACTTATTGGATTTCTGTATGTGTTAATTCCTTCGTTGAGCACTAGTTTTGAACATGAACAACATGAATGTATCAATCTCAATATCAAGAAGTGCTCGTACGAATAGCAATTGCGGAATTGAACAGACTTCTATGGGGAGAGTAGGGGAACCTTTGACTAGGTCATGGGGTGGAGAGCATTGCTAGATAGCAGCGGCACCCTAACTCGGACTTGAAACCAAACTCTCCACTCTTCTTTCATCTTCTTATTTTTTTTCTTCTTCCGTCTTCTTCCTCCTGCTACTTCTTTCTCTTCACTATGTCACACACACAGACACACTCTCTCTCTCTCTCTTCTTCTCCCTCCTCTTTTTCTCAGATCTGTTTGCCATCAGCTTCGTCTCCATCTCTCTTTTCTCCATTGCCGACCTCTTTTCATCTTCTCCTATCATTTTTTCCATAACTTTTGATTCCGGATGAACCACAGGATCCACCGCCTATCAAATTGAAGCTCTCGGCGAGATCTACAATCATCATGAGGTTGACCTCGTGATGCCTTCATTTTAAGACCAAAAGACGATGTTTAAGCATTGTTTTAGGGTTCGAAAGCTTTCTGATGCCCTATTTTTACACACAAATTTGGAGGCAATGATCAATTTATTCATTCATACGCCAATTTTGTCCATTTTGATGCCCAAATTGGTTGATATTTCACGGTAGCGTTTAATTTATTCATTCCAACGTCAATTTTGTCAAATACGATACCCAAGTATGTTGATATTTGGCAACCGTGTTTAATATTGTCCATTTCGATGCCCAACTTTGTTGATCTTTGGTGACAGTGTTTAATTTATTCATTACAGCATCAATTTTGTCCATTTTGATGCTCAACTATGTTGATATTTGATGGCAGTGTTCAATATATTCATTTCGATGCCAAATTTTTCTATTGCGATGCCCAAATTTTGACAGATTTCAATTGTGCATTGCGATGCCCAATGTTTTCATTCCGATGCTCAAATTGGGACAGTGGCTTTTTGAATTTCGATGCCCAAATTTTGACAGATTAAAATTGTGCATGTGATGCCCAATGTTTTCATTTTGATGCCCAAATTGGGGCAGTGACTTTTTGAATTTCGATGCCCAAATTTTGACACTTTTCAATTGTAGATTGTAGGGGTGAGCAGGGCCCGTCAATGCCCATCAAGCCCATTAAAGCCCGTCAGTGCCCGACCCATGGAGCCCGTGCCCATGGGCTATGCATAGTACTGGGCTTTAGATGAGTCAAATGCCCGTGGTCTCGGGCTCTACTAGGCCGATCACCAAGCTCCCGATCATATACCTGTCCTCTTCTTTGATAACTTTTTTTAATTTTTTTTAATTATAGATCTTTGACTAAATCTTATATATTTAATTTATGTGTATTATACTATTACTATATTTATATATTATATGTTATAAATTATAATATATAAATATAGTAATAGTATAATACACTTAAACTAATAAAACTATTGCTAAAAATAAAAGCCTAAAAGTCAAACTCTATTATTTTAATAATTAATTACTCAATCATCTACACATCTATTGATATTCTATTCTCAATCTCATCACATGCAAGATTAAAATTTGACATCAATATTAAATATAGTATTAGTAACTAGTAAGGTGCGGGAATTGTCTTCTTCATCTTCTTGGAAAACAGCAACGTTCCGACTCTCAAATCCTGCCCAACGACGTTCTTGACTCACACATGCAACGCCTTCTTCATCTTTTTCGATCGTTTATTGCCCCTCTCAAGTTCGTTACTTCGTCTTCATCATCTTCGTTCAGTTCACACTTCATCGAGTCGTCGCTTCGCCTGGCCGCTTCGCCTCGCCGTCTCCATACTCCACAATCCCACCGCCAAGTCGCGTCAATCTGCCGTCTCTCTCTGTCTCTCTCTCTCTCTCTTTCTCTCTCGATCTCTCACTATGTGATTGTGTGTGTATGTGTGAGACTGTGAGTTACACACTTATAGTTTTCTTTATTCTTTATTTCTTGATGTTAAAGGTTTTTTTTATTTCTTTTTGTCAAATTTTTTTTTATCTTTTTGTATATTGTTTCTTGTTCATTTTTCGTATTTCTAAATTGGATCATGATATTGTTGTATTTGCTTCCTATACAAAATGATTTCAAAACATGACTAATTTCTTGACATTAATTTTTAAGTTGAAAAATAAAATGAGTAATAATAAGTAATAACAAATGAAGCTTGCTCTCGTGCTCGTCAATGCCTGCTCAAGCCCATCCACTAATGCACGTGGTCTGATCAATAGTATTGGGCTTTTAAATTTAATGTCCGCTGCTTGATGGGCCCATACTTGGCATTGACAATGCCTGCGGGCTTAGAGCCCGTGCACACCCCTAGTAGATTGTGATGTTCAATGTTTTCATTCTGATGCCCAAATTGGGACAGTGGCTTTGTGCACACATTTGTTGTTCATTAAGGGTATCTTCGTCATTATATCCAAAAAAATGTACTTTAGCGGTTGAAAACAAATATGGTTGACTTTTCCGATTATAATATCATCACAGGGACCGGCCCGATTATAAAGGGGTACATTGCTTTAAGTGATAGTTGAGGGAGGGATTGATGTTTTATAAAGGGTGACTGTTCAGAAGATTAATCGCAGGATATGACTTTGTAATATGAAGATAAAACATATGGAAAAGAAAAATAGGTGACTGCTCATAATATTAATTGTAAGGGGTAACTTGTAATAGGGAAAGAAAAAATAGGGGGTTAAAAATGGATTACTACTCACACATGTGAATATGATGATGAATCTCAACCATCAATTTTTTTAAAATAATTTAATCTCAACCTCTGAATAGTACTAGTCAATTATCTAGTTGTTTTATAATATAGATTATTTAAAACAAATTATATAAAAAAAATATTTTTTATAGTATCGTGACATTTTAGGTGACACCAACACCCAAAAAAATTGTATTTTTTAAAAAAATATTTTTCAGCAGCTTTAAAAAAAATAAATTATTTTCTTCTTCTTTACTCAAGTTTTTTTGAAAATCAAGTCGGAAGACTCCGCAGCTGAGCAAATGCTCGAAACAGAGCTTAGGGGTCAAGCCGTCAAGGGCATTTTTTGTGTGGTGGCTGCATTGTACGGATTTTTTTTTTTTTTTTTTGGGGGAGGGGTGGGGTGTAATAGAGAGTAGAGACTATTTGTTTGTTAAATGTTGTAGGCTAATTTGCAATGGCAACCAAGTTGGCACAGTGCAAGCTTACACACATAAATACATGGCCAAAATATAAATACCCCCAAAAAAAAAAAAAAAGTATCCACTCAATCCCAATGTGTACCGTAACCTAATTTTTTCCCCATAATATCATCTAACGTTACTTATTGTCCCACTTTGCCCCTTGGCCATGACGGACGTTACATTTTTCTCGTTAACTTGCACGTGTCTTACACATACAGGGGTAAAAATGTCATTTCAAATTTATAATACTTTTAAAAAACATTTTTTCACAAATCTAATTATTAAGTATAAAACAAGTATTATTATGTTAAAGTCATGATTAAATGAAATCTCCCTTAATAAATAATGTTTATTAGATAGTTGATGCCAGCAATTTAAGGGACAAAGATAGTGGCTCTCTTTCCAGAGATGTAGGAATCTCAATCTCATCTCAATTGATTGAGACTTATAGTCAACTCCCAAGCCTTCATTATTGTTTTTACAGTCCCTCCATCTTCTCTCTCCATTTTATCTCAAACCTCCCAATTAATTTCCCCATCACAACCATTTTTCCTTACTGGCGCAATGGCCATGGCAACAATCGAGCCATCCTCATTGGCTTAGGATATCTTCACGAATAACTAAAGAGGGTCGCCCTTGTCTCTCTGTCTCGATTACGCCCAACATTATTATCCATTTGAACACGTGCAAGACCACGGTAGCAGTCCGCCATGGCCAGAGCGAGATCTGTTGATGGAGAAGTCTTATGAGTGTGATCGAACAGAATGTGGTGGTGTGGGTGTGTGATTTGAGGCTACCAAAGGCCACTTGAAGGTTGTCGGAAGAGCTGGTGTCGGTATCCGCCACTAGTTTGTTTGCCTCGTCATTAATGCTCCTACAGCCAAGCATGGCATCACCTTGTTGGCTTCCATGGCTCGTAATGTTGCCCAGTCCGACGCTTCCCCAAATGTATTGTGCCAAAGGAAGAGTCGAGCCCAAATCTAATTTGAGGATGGAGGGACTTAAAGAAGGGGTTAGCCATAGTGGTTCACAACTTGGATCTGAGTTTTTGAAACCCAGATTTGAGTTTTGGAACACTCAATTTTGATATTGTTTTCGGTGGAAATGGTGGTGGTGGGGGATTGTTGGAGGTGGGGGAAGTTTGAAATGAGATTTAATGGCAGTGGCGGTGGGAATGAGAGCATCTCCAATGTGATAAATTCTTATACAACTTCTTAGCTGGGTCTCACTGCCACCTATACATTTTTATCTTCTTACCCACTTAAGAATATATCTTCCCATTGTATAATCTTCTTACACATCTTCTTACACAAAAAATATTAAATTTAACACCATCCCACATAAAATAAAAAACCCTTCCCCCCCCCCCACACACACACACCCCCACTTGTGGTGGCTGACAGCCGCCCACTTTCTCCCATTTTTCAACCAAAAGTGACTTCCTATTTAGGAAGTTAAATATCTCTCTCTCTCCTATTTGGACAATACCCTATCCTAGGTGGCCATTATACACAATTCTCAATGCACTAAGAAGTTTAGTTTTCATACGTTGGGGATGCTCTGAAGGAGGTGGAAGGACGACAGAATGAGGATGTGGTGGCGGCTTCACACATAATACGATAAGGATGATGAAGATGTTGAAATCTTCTTTTTCTCTATTTGATACTTTGACTCCTTTCTTTAGTGTTGTGCAATAGGCCTCAAGTGGAAAAGACAATTTTACCCCGCAAGTGTAGGAGTACGTGCTACATAATGAGAAAAATGTAACGTCTGTCCTGATCATAGGTCAAAGTGGGACAAAAGGTAACGTCACGTGGCATTATTGGAAAAAAAAAATTAGGTTGGGGTGCACTTTGGGATTGAGTGGATACTTTGGAGAGCTATTTATATTTTGGCCTAAATACTTATAAGATTTTGGTCTCAAATGGGAAAGTGGGCGCTCATTTAAGCCTATATATGGTCATCCCAATTAATGATCTCAAATGGACATGCTCATTTGTACTTAGTTAAAAAAATTATAGAAGAAATTACAGGTTGGTCCCTATTCTCAAATATTTAACGCCTCCACTCCCTCCTTTTTTTCAACCGCTAAAATGTATTTTCATGATATCTTTCCTAAAATACCCACAAAAGAGAATTTACGGCTTGAATTAGCACGGATGAAGAAGAGAATGGGTAGGTCAGATATTGAAAAACACGTGTGCTTTTTATCTTGGATTTGATTAATCCATTACCCTAACTATCCATTTTCTTTCCACTTCATCTATGAATCTTCAGTTTCGACAGTGTGTTCTTTTTGCATCATCTGCTTCTTTTTCCTCGTTCGTCCGAAAACAAAAAAAATAGTATGAAGTGATAAGAGAGTGTGGAGTTGAGTGGTGAGGAAGAATGATAGTTATTACATAGTGTTTCTTCATCACTCGAACTTTTCACTTTTTTATTATTCATATCATGTTGCTACTATTTTTGTTGTTCTTCTTCTTCTTTCATTATTTGTGTTTGTGTGATTCAAAAAAGATTTAAAGTGTTTTGTGTTGCTATACATGTAAAGTGTTTTATGAAATGTCTGAATATATATTTTTTTCGTTGTTGGATATCTTTTTGAATTTGGATGCATTAATTTTGACTCACAATGCATCATTTGTGAATCGTGATGCATTGATTTGGATTTTGGGATGCAGTAAAGATGCATATGCATTTTGAATCATTTGTTGATTATGTACTGGAAAGAAGGTAGATAAGGTCTAGTAATTTAAAATATATGCATCACGGTACATAATTTGATGCAAAATTGGATGAGGTATTAAAATTAGTGCATCGCGTTCCAATAATGTTTTGCATCGCGATGCAAATCTAAATTATGTCATTTTAATGTGATACATCGTGGTGCAAAATCTGATACAAAGCGACGCAAAATTGAATTGGAAAAATAATCTGATACATCATCGTGCAAAAATTGATGCAATTAAATTGATGCAACACAGTGCATTTTCGTGAGTGATCTATAGTGCACCTCAAGCTCAGTAAGGGTATCGTATTCGTTTCACCCCCAAAAGTGACTTTTTCGGTTAAAAAAATCATGATGGACTGGAGCAGTTATAAACTTTTAAAAAGAGATCGGCCCGAATGTCACCAAAAATTATAGGAATAATTGCGGGCCGATCCCCTTTTTCTGAAATGTTAACCACTGAAGTTCGTTATTTTTTATTTGAACTGTAAAAGTACTTTTTTTTCTTCCTAAAAGGCCCTTCATTCCGACTTCCACCCTCTCTGTGTTCGATGCTTTTCCTATAAGTGGGTTTGTTACATAATAAATATAGTGGGGGAAGGGCTGATATGCTTTTTGCCATTTTCAAACATAACTTTATCATAAATGGAATTCAACAACTGAACGACTGCGAAGAGTTATGAAAGAATTTTCAACAAACACACACAAACACATACACATCATAAATTACAGAATGACCAAAATGCAATTTATCCAATATAGGAGTAATTCAGGCCAGCCACATTGTTGAAATTTTGAAAATGTCTATATAAATACAACCATTAAAACACAAATGAAGAAGACAAAATTGGATAAAGTACTTCAAGTATATTGTTGCAAAAGAAGTTGAAGCTAAATGTCTGTGTACGGAGCACCAACACAGATACTCTAACACAACACAAAGTATTTAGGAACTTACGACGCCCAATTTTATGTATCGTACCTCTTACGATGCCGTATTTTCTACATCTTTCTCATTGAATCACAACTAGGTTTGAGGTCGGATTTTGATGGTTTTGGGTGGTGTTTCTTGGAATCGGTGGTTGGGGAGGTGGGTTTGTCTTTTTTTTTAAATTGAGGAATGAGTCCATTGTTGGGTGTTTTCATGGGAAGAAATAAAGAACAACTTTGATATTTAATTAAAATGGACGAAAAGGAAAATGTGATTATTTTGTATTATTCAAAGTAAGGAGATGAGAGAGAGAATTGAAGAGTTGAATGAGATGAAAGAGACAATTGAATGAGATGAGAGAGAGAGAGAGAGAGTTATATGGGAAATAATAGGCTTGGGGGATTCAAATTGATAGTGGGGAGTGGGAAGTGGTAGGGGAGTATTAATGAGGAGATGAGAAAGAAAATTGAAGAATTGAATGAGATGAGAGAGAGAATTGAATGAGATGAAATAGAGAGTTATATGGGAAATGATGGGTTTGGGGGGATTCAAAGTGAGGTGACGGTGGGGAGTGGGAACGATGCCCAAAATTTTGAGCTATGCCCAATTTTTTGCCTTGCGATGTCCAAATTTGGGCAGTGACTTTTGCATTGCGACGCCAAAAATTTTGAGCGACGCCCAATTTTTTTCGTTTCAAGCCCAAATTTGGGCAGTAGCTTTGTCCGTGCGTCTTTCCTTCATTAAGGGTATCTTTATTATTTTCCCCTTAGAAGTGTACTTTAACGGTTTAAAACAAATATAAGGGACTTTTCCAATTATAATTCCATCACATGGGACCGACCTAAATTTCTCCCAAAATTATAAATGTATGCCCATATCCATTATTTTGAGGACAGTCGGAGCGGGCATATGGGCATACGCACAAATTGCCACCTCTACTTGATACATATTGTTTGGCTAAATTGCAGTTGCAGACTACCAAGTTTTAGTCATTAAATTTTCCCTCTTTGTTTCGTATGAACCCTAATCATGAAAAGAAAAAAGGGGGATGTGGATGGGGGGTTCCTAAAGTTTGGAAGGATTGAAGCAAGCTAGGACAAAAGATCTTGCAGCATCTGAGTGTGAGTTGTCAGAGTAGCATCCATATGCAGATGATGGATGTGAAGGATGTCCAGCTTGGTGAACCTACGGGAAACAAATAGTACCAGCTATCATCAACTATAAGAGCAGTAGCAGGAGTTGGAGATCAACAGGATATATGTTGAGCTTGTATAAAGCAACATATGTGAGGACACATGGGGTTGATGATGTTTTAGATGAGGCTCTTGCTTCCATGACCTCTTGCCATGAGTCCAAAGCAAGTGATGCATGCTTTCAAACAATCACTCCACAAAGGTATACCAAGGGTTGAGTCAAGTAATTACATCTCTGTATGTGAAGAGGACCCTTCTAAGAATTATCTTCTATTGAGGTTTGCAAACTTGGATTTCAATCTATTGCAATGTAGAATTATGTCATCTTTCCACTTATGTAAGAAATCAACAAAGATATGTGCATACATACCTTCTATTTAGGGATGAATATTATACGCTAATTTTACAATTTATGGTCCAAATTTTAAATTTAGTCAAATGGGGTCAGAACTTTTTATCCGGATATATTTATTCCCAATGTTTCTTTTTAACTTTACAATTTGAACCACCAACGTACTTCAACGTGACTTTGTGGCTGGCCCTATCCATAGATGCGTACAACTCAGCCAACCCTGCCTGCCCCCAGTCATAAATAGAGACCCGATATAAATCCCGGAGACATCCTCGTTATCAACTTGCCCGACATGCTGCTCCAGCCAACTTTTCACACTGCCAATACGAATCTCATCAGCAGCCTTGTAATCTAGCTCAAAGCCCAGAAGGTCTTCGACCACATCATGCTGATGCCTAAGGGTATAATCCGGCTTCAAAGGCTCGCCGATGCCAGTAGGGATGCCTGTGATCACGGCAAAGTCACAGAGGGTCATAGTAGCCTCGCCCCAACTGAAATGGAAAGAGTGGGTGGTATCCCACCAATAGTCCCGCAGAACCTCAAAAATGGGCATATAATTGTGAAAGCTCCCAGAAACACTCCAAAGCCAGAATGCTCCACCAGAAGCTGCGCCTACAAAGGCATTGAATTATAAATGGTGGCAACTTTGTCACAGCTAGCCCGATCCCTGGCAAGAGCTTTGCGTGCCTGAGAAAAAGAAAAAAAAGGGAGCAACACCTCAGCAGAAAAAAGAAAACGGGAGGTAAACTCTTATCTTTTATCAAGCCCTTTATGCATGTCATAATTATGTCATGAAATATATATATATATATCATGTTGCACTTTCGCATACATTTAGCTAGAAAAGTATCCAAAGTTGCATCACATACATTTAGCTAGAAAAGTATCCAAAGATGCATTTTGCATGCATAATTTAAATATATATATATATATATATATATATATATATATATATATATATATATATATATATATCCCATGTTGCATTTTTAAGCACTAATATCTTTATAATGCATTCGCACCTGCATTTTCATGCATAAAAATAATATATGCATAATGATTAAAAAAATGAAAAAATAGTGATATATATGCATGTTTTAGCATCTATCATGTGCATTTATCTCAAAATATTTGCATATCACATTATTGGAATAAAAATGTTACAGGCATGAAAAAGAAAATATTTCTGTTGCATTTTACATAAGAAAAAATATATACTTGCAGCATATGAATGTATCCGGATAAAAAAATCTGAAAAAATGCAGCATTTGTTCGAAAAGTCTATCGCATGATCATGCATCATCTAAAAATATATGTAGCACGAGCATGCATTATTAAAGCTATAATATATCAGTTACATGAAAGATGCATCGCAGAATCAAATAATGCCAAAAGTATAAGTATGCATCGCAAAATTAAATAGCATGAATTTCATGTTTTTGCCATGATATAATTACTAAATTGCATCATTTTAGCATAAATATTGCATGCATAAGCATTAAAATCAAGAGCATGTATACTCTAAGAAGCCAAAAACAGCAAAAATCCAAAAAATTCAAGAGATTCAACCAAATGGGTTGAAGAAAAAAGAAACTTACAGCCGGATCTAGAAGATTGGAGACATGGGTGTGACGATCTCGGAGTATGTTGCTCCAGTCGTCCTTTGAATACCAATATTTAATAACATTTCGGCTAAGAGGAGGAAACTCTCGGTGTTCTTCGCCAGATTCCGAGTGCATGGGTGTCTTCCCTTTCTTGGATCTTGAGGAAGAAGCCATATGTTAAGCAAAACAATCAATTTGGCGAAAGAAAATCGAGAAAATGTGAAGAAATGATGAAGAAAGCTCCGTCAGCAATGGCAGAAGCAAGAAATGACGAAGGAGAAAACGAAATGGGTGAAAATGAGTACCGCTCACTCTCTGCCGAGCTAAGAAGAAAGAAATTGGAAAGTTTCACTTTCCCCCCCCCCCTCCAAAGTTAAAGGTTCAGCACTTAAACGTCCAAGTTTGCTTAAATCACAAAATGGCCCTGGAACCTTAACATAAAGTTAATAAAGTTAGCTTTGGTAACAAAAAGCGACAGCCATCCATCAAAAATCAAAGGAAAACTCATATCCCCATCAAGTTAGCCGCAAGAAAAGCAGAAAAGGAAGAATTATGCCACTCGATCCCAGATGCAAAAGAAAAAAAACAAAGAAAAGAAAAAAGCAATAGCAAGGGAAAAAAAAGAAGAAGAAAAAAAACAGAGCAAGAAAAAAAGAGAAAAAAAAGCAAAAGAAGAAAAGAAACAACAAAGCAAGAAAGCAGACAAGCAAAAAAAAGGAAGAAGAAAGCAAAAGAAAATGAAGAAAGCAAAAGAAAGAAAAGAGAAGGAAATGTAAAGTATTAGTATTTTACCTGCATGCATTTTATCTGTGGTTTGTCAGATTATCTCCTCAAGGGGTGCATACCCCGAGACGTGGAATAATCAAGTTGAATCTATCCCACCAGAGTTGTTGTTAGATCATTCTCCTCGAGGGGTGTATACCCCAGGACGTGGAAATGATTAGTTGTAGTTAGTTAGACTAGCGTAGTTGTAGTTAGACTAGCTTAGTCGTAGTTAGACTAGTTTAGTTTAAATGTTGAATCTTTTCCGCAAGGGGTGCATACCCCGGGCCACTGAAGGAAAAGGTTGGTTCCACCATCGTGTTAGACGAAGGGTCCTACCCTGAGGATACGATGTCTTATGATGATATCCCACCATCGTGTTCGGGGAAGGGTCCTACCCTTGAGGATACGATGTTTTTATGATGATGTGTCCCACCATCGTGATTCGACGAAGGGTCCTACCCTGAGGATGTGATGTGTCGATCATGTTATCCCACCCAGTGGCTGTTCTTTGTTTGCATGAGGTCGAACTACGTTTGGTCTGATTCCTGAGAAAGGGATACGTAGGCGGCCTATTTCAGTAGGTGCGACCATCAGAGCATTTTATTGCATATCTACTTAAAAACTACGATAACCTGCTATAACCGACAAAATAAGTCTAGGGTATGTGAGATTTTTGAGCTACTGCATCATAAACTGTCGCATCTATAAACTGCCACATATTGCATCTCTCCCCATTATAATTTCCACGAAATTTGGGAGTCTATTTATTATCAACGATGTTCGTTTACTTGGTAAGTTTCGGTTTACCCGTAAACTCCATCGTTGAAGGGCTCTGTAGACACCCAAATTTCGTATTCCTGATATGTAGCATGACATGAAATATCAAGACATGTTAAAAAGCTAACAAATGTCAAGTTACAGGGTCGAAAATGCAAAAAGCAAAAGCAGGATGTGTAAACAGTGAAATGCAGGGGGCCTAAATGCAAAAAAGGACTCCAACCATCCAGGCACCGCCCCAGCTTCCTCCATGGGTGGCGCCCAATGGTGCTTTATGCACTGTAGCCTTTTGCCTTTGGTGCAATCTCTCAAGCGCGCGGTACAAGCTGATGAAGCTCAGAATGAGAAATCTTAATCACGAAGGAATCCTCACTCCAGCCTATAAATAGAGGCATCCGGCTTGTGAAATTCACACATAATTTACACAGTTAGCGCCCACAGTTACGCATTGAGTTCTGAGAGAGCGCGGAGAGAATTTATTCCTCTAGCCCTGAAGCCCCGCCAAATCTCCCCCCAAACACTAAAACCAGTCGGCCAAAGTGAAACCTATTTACCCTGCTAGGATTCCGTCCTATTCCACCGATTCCAAAATCCCAAAAAGAGCAGTTGTCCACCCCGAATCCAAATGCCAAATCAGCAAAAAAGCAAGCAAATGCTCTGCCCGATTTCCACCGTCAGCAAGTAAACAACAGCAAAAAGGCAAGCAGTTGTTCCACCCGGATCCCGAGGCCAGAAAGCAACTTTCGAAAGCAGTTACTCTGCCCGAATCCTCGCAACAGCAAACTAGTAAAAAAGACTCCCTTTCCCGGAAGGACATAGCGAGCGCACCCTAAAATCTATTAGAAACTAGTTGGTACGGGATAAAACCCTCATTCTTCAAGAGGTAGGCTATCTAAAATTTTATTTATTTAAAAAGTGCTATTTAGGTCGGTCCGATGTAATCAAAATAAGCAGTTATGCTGCCCGAATTTCTATAGAAAATAGCACTAAAAAGAGTCATTATTATGGTCAAAATTTTATAAATGTATTTGTAATTCCAAGAAGGGGTTGTCGCAAGTTTGTAATAATATATGTACAGATGTGTATATTTAAATGCTTTATTTCATCTGTTAAATAAATATAAAAAGCATATTTTAGCCAAAAATCTATTTTGAGACGGAAAGGGCGAGTTGGGTGCCTAACCCCTTCCCACCTCGTAAATTAGCCTCCGAACCCTTTACAAATCTGGTTGCATTTGGTTTTTCTTTGTTTTTCCTTAAAAAAAATATGACGACTACTCTGTTGATCACATTTTTAGTCCACAATTGAGGTCAAGCGTATTCCACGCGATTTAAGGTTTTGAAACCACATGCTTTCTCACGCAGCGGGGGATCAGTCTAAAAACGGGGCACTCACAACGCCCAATATCTTGAACCCCACAAAATGAGTGACACCCAATGTTATGAATTAAAATTGTAGGAATGTAGTAACCACAATACACGTAGGAACGACGCCCAATGTTTTGAACGACACCCAAGTCATTGTAATCTCAATAAACTGGGGTTGCGTTTCCCAAAATAAACGACACCCAAAATTTTGAGCGATGCCCAAATTTGGGTTGTAGCTTTGTCTGCGCGCATTTCCCCCATTAAGGGTATCCTCGTTATTTTCTCTTCAAAAGTGTACTTTAGTAGTTTAAAATAAATATAATGGACTTTTGTTGTTATATTTTCTCCATAGAGGACCGGCCCGATTATCACCCAAGTTTATAATCGCTCCTGAAAAAGTGAGTGGGTTGGGAGATTATGAGAGGGACGGTGAGAAGTAACTAGGTTTGTGAAGAGAGAGAGGGAGACGGGGTAGCCTGACGGAGGGAAATTTTATTCTATAATTTGGTAGAGTAAGGAGGGGGTGAAGTGTGTGTGAAATTTGGGAGAGAGAGGCTCTATTTAGAGGAGAAAATTTTGACAGGCAACCAACCAAACTGGGCAAAGAAAACTTGTGCCATGCGCTGGAAAGGTAGGACTTGCAGCTGCAGCAAACTTGAGACAAAAAGGCCTGTGGGAGTGGCTCCCCATGAAGATGGTATGGCGCAGTGTGGCTGCAAGGGGCAGGGGGAGCGGCTCCAGTGCTGCTTGTTTTTTCCTGTTTTCAGTTTTTGCACTTTCCCCTTGTTATCAATTGCCTTTTTTAATTTTTCTTTAATACTTTGTCCATTCCTCTAACTTAACAGTAATTTAACGTTCGTCAGTTCATTTAATTTATAAATTATATTTTTATGACATTTCTAAATTAAGGATACGAATTTTTGGTGTCTACATGCACGCTACATAAATAAATCGCGATACATTGAGTATTAAACTGCAATTCATCAATTTTATTGTATTAATTTTTGCACTACAGTTCAATAGTTTAATTGTTTATTCTAATTGCACCACGATACCAACTTTTATTTACCGCGATGAATTAATTTTTGAACCATGTATACATATATCTAATCCAAGTTGCACCGCGGTATCAACTTTTATATACCACATTAATTTTTGAATCACGATACATAAAATACTATTAATCAATTTTTGCATCGCGATACAAAATGATAATGAATCAGACCATGTCCTCCATATTCTTCTTCTATCTCATCTGTCGTAAGCCTTCTCGTTTCGTTGCGTAACAATGGTGATTTTCGAATTTAAAGTGTGTTGCCGGAGCTGTTGAAGAAGACAATAGTATTTTAGGAACAATATTTCAAAAAGTGGTCTTTTAAGGTTTAAAAAAAAAAAGAACAGTAGATTTTTGGGTTCAAAAACTTTAAAAAATGGATCGATCAAAAAAATTTACCCAAAAAAATATCTTTAAGAATGTCTTTTTAAAATTTTTGTCGGGTCTTTCCTTGGTTTTTGTGATGTTAGTTTTGGCAGTGCCCTAACCTTAACCTTATTTGTTGGATTCAACTGAGAGGTATGCATCTTTTAAAATTTTCTCTCATTTTTTTGCTTAATTGCCAGTGGTAATATGTGTTTTCTATATCTCATTTCTTATTTGTGCTTTTGATTCTATATTTTTTAAAAAAAATTCACTTTCCTTTCTCTTGTTTCAAAAAATTAGTATTACCATTTCTTAATAAAAATATTATTTTATTACAAATTCAATAATATACTTACAATTTTAAAATGTTTGAATTTTAAATGAAACTCTTTTTTTAAGCACACTATCATTCAATAATATACTTACAATTTTCACTTCGGTTGATGACATCTCATTCTTTAAATAAACACTATCATAATATTAGTAAAAAAATTAACCAATTATTTTTTTCTCAATCTTCCGATCAAACAAGACAATCTTTTGAGAACGGAGAAAATATATGATATGTATTAGTATTATCATGTTTATGAATTTTGTTTTAAAAAAATAATTACTAAAATTGTTTTAGTCAATTATAAAATAAATATATTTTTAAAAAAAAGATGAACCAGAAATTATATTGGTTCACGGGCCAACTTTCAGTTCGTCAGGAAAATATAAAATAGTAATACAAATAATAAATAAATTAAAAATATATATTAAATATGTGGTGTTGAGAAGTTCAATGAGTAAGTGGGACAACTACATGTACTAGTAGGGACCAAAAGAAGAATCACGGATGTCATCTATAAATACATGCAAACAAAGACAAAGTGAAACTTCTTTGATAGATACTCTTTCTCACTTCGGAGCCACAAATTAATCATCCTTATATATATATATATATACTCGATTTTATGTCTGTATCTATGGCACGATGTCAGTATGAGACGATGTCAGTATAGGACGGTGTTAGTATTCAAATAAATCAATATAATAAATTATATATATATATATATATATATATATATATATAAAGTTAGAATATAACTATTTCATCAAATAAATTTAATAGCCCATTTTACATGAAGGAAAAAAGAAAAAAGAATGAGTACAAAGTTTAAAAATAGAACAAAAAAAAAACTAAGCCTGAAAAAGATGGAAGAAAGCCGATTGAAATAAAAACGTAGGAAGAAAAACGTGAATAGGAAACAGTTAGATTAGGTTAAGATAAAAACAATTTAGATGAGATTTAGGAAGAAAAACATGAATAGGAAACAGCTAGATTAGGTTGAGATAAAAACAGTTTAGATAAGATTTATATATGAAATAAAAACAGTTTAGATAAGATTTATATATGAAATAAAAACAGTTTAGATTAGATTAGGAATCTTTTTGGCGATCACGATTCAGGGAGACAGCAATGTCTTGAGGCGGAATAAATTGACGTTTGATATAAGTAAAATAATCAATCTCAACCGCTCTTTATCCCACTTAGCTCTATTGTATAGTAGATATATATATATATATATATATATATATATATATATATATATATATATATATATATATATATATATATATATATATATATATGGTAAAAATTTGTGTAAGACGGTCTTACAGATATTTTTTATAAGACAGATCTTTCTTATCTGACCCATCATGTGTTGATTGCTGGATTGTAAGAGAGAGAATCTCAGTCTTATAAATAAAGATTCGTAATACGGTTTTATAAGAGACTCATTATATATATATATATATATATATATATATATATATATATATATATATATATATATATATATATATATACACAAGCACACGTTGAACTGTAAGAGAGAGAATCTCAATCTTATAAATAAAGATGCGTAATACGATTTTATAAGAGACTCACTTTCCTTATTACTCCTAATAGAGTGAGTAATAAGAAGGCGATGATTGGGATCTCACAAAAAAGTACTTGCCTACTTTTACTTCTCACATTATTAGTTTTAAAGACTCGACCAACACATACTTCCTCCGTTCTTAAATTATCAAATTATCGTTTTGATGGACTTGGCGCACGGTTTAAGAAAACACATTTGACTGAATTATTAATATTAATTTTATGTATAGTTTATTTTAAATCTCATGTGTATATGGCTAATAATTAAAGTAGAATGAAAAAGTAAGGATAAAGCGGTAAAAATATTGTCCTAAAAAAATGTTTCAAACGAAATAATTATTTTGAGACGGACGAAAAAGAAAAGCGGTACAATAATTTGGGGACGGATGGTGTAACATCTTAGGTGGTGTTGAATCCGGTGGAAATGGAGTTATAAAAATGAATGAATAATATGGGAAATGAGAATGAAAATAATCAATTCTCGCATTTGGTTCGCACAAAATGTGAATGGGAATGGTAAAATGAATTTTCTTAATCTTTTTTTTCTTATTAAATTTATATAAGACGGTTTTATAGATATTTTTTGTATGACGGATACTACTTATCTAACCCACTGTGTGTTAGTAGGTCAAACTGTAAAAGAGTGGAGCTCGACCTTACGAATTAAAATCTGTAAAGCAATCTTACAAAAAATCTACTCTACTTTCTTCTGGTTCCACACAGTATCTCTGGGCTCAAATCCTTAAAACTAATCCATGAGTTCGTATAGGAACACAAGGTTGATAAAGTTCTCTCTATCAAGTTTACAATGGTGATAAAACTCTCTCTGTCAAGTTTTTTTTAATTCATTTTAGTGCAGTCGGGTTTTTATAACTAGAATCTGAGACATGTGGTTAAACCAGAACATCCTTTTACCAATCTATACTTTTGTTGATGATTTTTTCTTAAAATGTGTGTTGAATATTTTTTTTTTTTTTTTTTTTTTTTTTTTTTTAAGGAATAGAGAGAGTACCAAGTTTTAATTTGGCGTACTGAATTTGTTTAACCAAAGGGTAGAGCCCCTTATGGGGTCATTAAATTAGCAATTAACTCCTCCGTTAATTGGCCGTTACATACTTGACTATAAATGGCATATGCAAGGGTGCATCTCCTAAACGATGTTTTAAGACCAAAATATCATTTCTCTTTCATCAAAGTCCCAAACTAATAAAACCTCTCTTTTCATCAGGGTAAAAACTATTGCGGCTATCTATAAAATAATATAAAAAATGTCC